>CM077164.1:31541958-32233334 GCA_039583875.1 Platanthera guangdongensis | reverse complement strand
TACCAATTTTCACCAATTTGCATTAAGTAAAATAGGGTAAAGATTTTTTCACATAACTCCTAAAAATTCTTCAAACAGAGACAAAAAATTTTCAGGAGTTAAATCTAACATAATATTGACTTGACAAAAATTGGGATTTTATCTCAAAGATGACTTATTTTTACATTTATTTTTCAAAAAGTTCTATTATTTCAAAAATTCCAAATAATGGGATTTTTGCTTCCAAAAATCCCATTATTACAATATGGGGTATAATTCACCCTATTGGGCCTCTGAAATCAATACCATGATTTTTGGATATTCCAAATAGGCTTAATTCACATTATATCAAAAATGGTTATTTGCACCCCAAGCCTATATATAAACAACACATGCAAGTGAGTTTACCCAACATTCATTGGTCCAAATGTGCTAAAATTTTTACCATGCACATGTATAGTCCCCACGGACATGCCACAAAATTTGGGGTCATTTGGAGTCATAACCCTCCAAATATTTCATTTATTTAATTTTGTGTATTATGAATAAAACTATAGAAAACGTTTTCCCAAAAATTCTCAATTTTTGGCAGGGGCTAAATATGCCCTAAACATGCATGCACCCAAAATTTGGGGTCATGTTGATTACTGGTTTGGCTTGGGCATCAAATTTAAGTTCTGCCCTTGCCAAGGACCAGTCCTAGGCAAAATGACCTACAGGACAGTATAATGCTCCAAATTACAAGATTAAGGTGTCCAAGTAAAGTTAAGAGGTTAAGCTACAACTTTCTATTAAGGTTCAGGTCCTGGAAATGCCTTTAAGAGGCCTAACATAACCATGCAATATTACTGAAATAGTGTGACAAATTACATACATATGCTATAGTTTATTTAATTTAATAAATATCGATTTAGCACGAATCTTGAAGTACATTTGATGGGATCGGTTCATCGTCCCCAAACAGCTAACGGCCCAGATTGATTCTGGCTGGGCCACTTTGCCCGGCTATTTCCGGCCAGTTGAGCCACCACCACCGCCGGCGGATGTCGCCACCACCTTCACTGAGGT
Organism: Platanthera guangdongensis; assembly: GCA_039583875.1. Taxonomy (NCBI): domain Eukaryota; kingdom Viridiplantae; phylum Streptophyta; class Magnoliopsida; order Asparagales; family Orchidaceae; genus Platanthera; species Platanthera guangdongensis. The sequence continues at coordinate 32,232,287 of CM077164.1, read as the reverse complement.
GGTGGCTAGCGGTTTCTGGCGATGAGGCCGCCGAATTGGCTCCTCCGGCGAACCCGAGCAAGAAGTAAAACTCCGAAATTTCTCATTTTCCTCTCATGTTATCAGGCTCAATTGAGCCCGATGTCTCTCCCTAAAGATCTAGAAATCTAGCACGAGAGAGGGGAGGCGAAACGGACCCGAATGGCGGCACGACGGCGAGGTTGGCGGCGGTTGGCCATGGTTGAGCTGCTCTGATGATCTCCTGCTCAAATCCTTAATTCTCCACCAAAAGCTTTGCTCCGGGACTCGTTCTCCACTCGATTCTACCCTCTTAAGATGATGGTGCGGTCGGTTTGAGCTGGAAGTGGCGGTATAGGGAGATACAACCAAGGTGACCTCGGTTTGGGGCTTCACCCTTGGTGCCAAGTGGCCCACATGCTTCCAAATTCTCTGGAAATCCTTGGGTGGCCGGCCAACAAGCTTTTGGGCTGATGGAGCCAAGGCCAAGTGGCCTCCACCTCTTTAAATTCACTTTCTCTCTCCTCTTTTGGGTAATTTCTCCAAAATGCCCCCTTGCATGTGTCCTCTCTCCAAAACAGAGGGGTAGGGCTGGTCTTTGTCCACTTGGGGTGGCCATGGATCAAGTTTGGTGGGCTTGGCCCAAGGGGAGTGGGCTTAGCTCTCATTTTCTCCTTTAGGTTAATTAGGTTGACTTGGGTTGACTTGGTCAACCATGATGAGTGGGCTGACCCCACTTGGTGGTTATGAGTATAATGGCACCACCCAACTTGGGTTGAGTCAATGTGGTGCCCTACTTGGGCTAATTGGGCCTATAGGTATAGGTTTGACCAAATTAGGGTCGTGGTTGACTTTGGTCAACTAGGGTCAAAGGATTGACCTAATGACATGCCCTAGGGTCCACTTAGATTATTTTAGGGTTAGGGCAATGTGGTGGGGTCATGGTGTGGCCACGGTTCCTATTTAGGCTAGTTTGACCTAGTTTGACTTTGGCCCCTTAGTGGCCCCACATGGCTACAACCCACTACCTAGGGTCAAACCTAGCTAAATTCCCTATCACTCACCCCATGTCTAACCCAATCTAAGTTGAGGGGGTCTATAAGTAACATGGGATGTTACAACAGGCGTGTCCAGGGCCGTGTCGTGCTCGGGTTCGACGATCTGGCCATGTGGTCGACGAAAATGCAGTCGACGATCGTCGAGACAGCGAACACGGCCTGAGACACGGCGTGTCCCAGGACATGTCCTGCTCGGGCTGTTAGCCGATCTGTGTCGGGGGAGGAACACGGCCTGGAGCCCAGGCGTGTTCGGGGTGACACGGGCGTGTACTGATTGACACGGGCGTGTCAAGTGTGACACGGGCGCGTCGAGTCGAGCCCGTTTCCTGGTCTGGATGCGACGTTTTTGGCGTCGATTGAGGCACACGACCTTGGACACGGGCGTGTCACAAGCCGTGTTCGGCCCAGGAAATTGATTTTAAGTGCGAATTGTGGTCGTCCGTTTCCTTCTTTGGGATCCAAGGGCCCAGGGCTGTTCTTGCTAGGTTATATCCGGGAATAGGGTTTGAAACCCTCATTCCTTTGAGCTCTCTTTATAAAACCTTAGAGAGAGGGGAGAGCAAGGAAGAAGGAGGAGGAGAGTTCCGGCCATCGGTGGAGCTTCGGAGCCCAAATCGCAAGCCGAGTTCGGATCTACGGAGGCGAGGCCATTGCGGTGCTTTTCATCCATCTAGATCTTCATGGAGTCAAAGAGAAACGCAAGGGTAATGATTCTCATCTTGGACATATGAAGTCCTCTTTCCTTTTTGCATAGGAAGCCCGCTCTCGTGAGTAAGCGGTGAGTGTGAGGTGTTCCTTAGGGGAGACATGAATAGTCCTCGTTGTTTTGTATGTAGAGTCCAGAATCGAGAAACGGACATAAGCATGGTGTGTGAAGCCTACCCGGATAAGTTGGTCTGGATTGGTGATGTTGCATTGCATGAATGGAAGGAGAAGACTCCGCGCCTGTACAACCCCGTATTCGCAGAGTGGGGGTCCTCCCGGCAGGCGCGGGACCAGCTATGAGTTTTTAAGCTTTTGGAGAAGTTTTGCACTCTTGGTGGCCAATATAGGCCTAGCCCTTGTAATATACTAGTAGGGGGAGGAAAAATCTGCCTCCCCTAGTGACCCCTTTTTGGGGGCGGGTGCGAGAAGTTGGCTGACACCCACCCCGGCCTGATAGGTGCAAGGTGGGAACAACAAGACCGGCTGGAGGCCAGAACTCCGCCCCCTGCACTCTCGCCCCGGGTGGCTAGCTCGCGGGGGCGAGAGAGGCCTGCAGCCAGGCTCTCGCCCGGGCGGCTAGCTCGCAGGGGCAAGAGCGGCCTGCGGCCAGGCTCTGGCCCCGGGCGGCTAGCTCGCGTGGGAGAGAGCGCTTACGGCGGCCAGGCTCTCGCCCGAGCGGCTAGCTCGTTGGGGCGAGAGCGGCCTGCGGCCAGGCTCCCGCCCCAGGCGGGTAGCTCTTCGACGGGGGTCACCTGCTCGTCTCGGGTGCCCGGGGAGATGTGGGGTATGGCTCCTCCCGTCCTTGGACCTTTTTGGCCAGACTTTTACCGTTATACCCTCGGGGTGGAATTACCTCTTTACCCCCCGGTGTGGATGTTTTCTATTGGACCAAGGCCTTTTTGTCTTTGGGGTATTTGTGATATTTTGGTCCCTAGACTTGGAAAAACTATAAATAGACCCCCTTGGGTACCTTTGGAGAGAGAGTTTTTTTGGGTTTCCTCCTCCTGAGGCTTATGCTTGGTTGAGTGAGAGAGCTCTCCAGGGTACCCAGCTCAGCCATTGGTGAGGGAGGGGAAGTGCTCTGGTGACCTTCCGGGTGTGTGGTGGGACCTCCGCGCTAGAGCCGAGGGTCTGTTCCTAGTTTCCCAAGTCTTTGGTTCGTGACGTTCCCCCGAGTGTAGTAGGTGTGAGGTCACCCCTCTTTTGGGACCCCGAACTCCACAGAGGTCAATTTTGGCTTCAACACTTTTGGTGCGGTGAGCGTGGAGAGTGACCAGCACAAAAGATCTCGGGAGAGTGTCATGGCTGGAGATCAGGGAGGTAGTGATGATCTCGGCGAGGTCGCCAGCCTAAGACCCTTTGTGGGGAGGCAGGAGTTCATGTCCTCCATCCAGGGCATCATGGAGATGCTGCAAAGCATTGCTCCTCAGGGTGGCAGCTCCACCCCGACCCCCCATGAGCTAGTCCCCCCCCCCCCTCTCGACGAGTTGACTCCCAGGGTCTAGGCGAGATGACCCCATCAGGGGGAGAAGGAAGTGCACCAGGAAGAAGGCCCGGGAAGGAGAGGATGGGAGATGGGGTCGAGCGAGACCACACCGGCCGGGAGTTGTTCTCCAGCCCGGCGAGTGACAGCCTCCCAGGAGAGCAGGTTGCGCGAGTAGAGGTGGCGAGACCACCCCTCAGGGGGTCACCCTTCAGCGAGTTGATCATCTCAGCTCCCGTTCCCGAGGGGTTTAGAGAGCCTGACATGGCTTACTATACCGGGAAGGATGATCCCATCCAGCATCTACAGTGGTTCGAGGATGCCGTATCCATCAGGCCGATGACGGATGTCTTCAAGTGTCGCCTCTTTGCGATCACGTTGAAGGAGAAGGCAAGGAACTGGTTTCATCAACTCCCTCCGAGGTCGATCTATGGGTTCGAGGAATTGAGCAGGAGCTTTCAGCTTCACTTCTCCACCTCCAAGAAGAGGAAGAAGAGTCCTGAGTCCATCTTCCTGATAAGGCAGGGGCCGAGGAGTCGCTGGCCCATTACGTTGACAAGTTCCAAGAGGAGATCCTGGATGTCCAGGAGATGTCAGGGTATGCCCTCCAGATTGCATTCACGGTGGGGTTGCGCGAGGGGTTCTTCAAGATGAGCCTGACTCGAAAGGCCCCCCTTTCCTTTGAGGAGTTGATGGAAAGGGCGGCTGAGGAGATAGCTATGGAGGCGTCCAACCCGACATTTGTCAAGAAGTTGACAAGGCTAACAGATACGGAGTCAAAGGAGCAAGGTGGCTCAAGGCATCAGGTAGGAAGAAGGAGAGAGGAGCAGAGACCTCAGGGGTTCTAGGTACAGGAGGGTCCGGAGCCAGGCTGGAGGCAACAGGGAGGACCTGCCCAGGGTCCCGGAAGAGCTCTCATCCGGGGTGGGGAAAACTTTCACGGGGGCCAAGGGAGGTTCAAATTCCAGAGTTAAGCCCAAGACAGCTCCTACCTCCACCACAGCAAGCCTTGACAATAGGTGAAGGGGGAAGAGGAAACAGGAGAGACCGTCGAGCCCGCTAAAAGAGGGAAGAAAGAGCATTGTCATACTGTGACTTCCACCAGGTGGAGGGGCACACCACGACTACCTGTCCAGAGTTCCTGGAAGTGAGGGGGGCGAGAGGCCCTGCCCAGCAACAGCCGCCGGTGCAGGTTGAGGAGGTTCCACCCAGAATAGGGGATGACATATGTGAGGACCGGGTCGATGTCGGACCCCGAGGCGGTATAGCAGTGATCCATGGTGGAGTGGGGATCGAGGCCACTCGGAAGGCGAGCCTCCATGTCATGTACCGGCGGAGCGTCGCTTAAACATCCCAGACCCCGCCCTAGGAGGAGAAGATCACCTTCTCGTCAAAGGACATGTCGGATCATGAGGATCCGTTCTGCGATGCGCTGGTCATCCAGACAACCATCGAGGGATACACCATCTCCCGGATCTTGGTTGACAACGGGAGCTCCGTCAACGTCATTTTCAAGAAGGCGTTTGACGAGATGAAGGTGGAGCCAAGGAGGGTGTTGGCCTCAGATGGAACCCTGTTCGGACTTTCAGGAGAGAGGATGGAGGTTGAAGGTGGAGTAGGACTCCAAGTGAAGTTTGGAGAGACTTCAAGGAACTGTCGGTTCGTCATAGTTGATGCTCCGAGCAGCTATAACGTCATGTTCGGAAGGCCCCTCATCAGCGTCTTCCGTTGTGTGCCATCTTCGTTCCACCAATGCCTCAAATTCAGCTCAGGAGGGATCCAGATTAGAGTCAAGGGAGACTCCAGGATGGCAAGGCAATGTTATGTCATGGCCGTCAACACCATCTCTTGGTTGGCCAAGGCAGAGGAGATGGAGAGGATCATGGAGAGCCTGAGCAAGATGGAGGTCTCTGAGGGGAAGGATGACTGCCATCATGCCCAGACCCCCTGAATAAGCCTCACCCCGGCAGAGTCCTGTATTTTTCTTATGTTGTAATGAGTCCAGTCCTCGACCAGCTGAGTCGGGGGGGGGGGGGGGGGGGGGGGCGGGGGTCATGTACCCATCTTTTTTCCCGTTTTAGGGTGTTGGAATTAAAAAGCTTAGGTAACATGCCCAGCTCCTAACCTCCAAGAGGATCTCCTCAAACTAGGCTCACTCCAGCTTGCAGGGTCGAGAGTGCCTCGGAGGGAGGCTCAACTCCCTTTGCTCCGATGACGGTCCCGCTATCAGGCGCTCACTAGCTGACAGGGCATGTGTACCTCTCGTGGAAGCCCAAGTACCTTTGCTCCGATGACGGTCCCGCAGTCAGGCTCTCACTAACTGACAGGGCAGGCATACCTCTCATGGAAGCCCAAGTACTTTTGCTTCGATGACGGTCCCGCTGGCAGGCTCTCACTAGTTGGCAGGGCAGGTGTACCTCTCGTGGAAGCCCAAGTACCTTTGCTCCGATGACGGTCCCGCTGTCAAGCTCTCACTAGCTGACAGGGCAGGCGTACCTCTCGTGGAAGCCCAAGTACCTTTGCTCCGATGACGGTCCTGCTGTCAGGCTCTCACTAGCTGACAGGGCAGACGTACCTTTCGTGGAAGCCCAAGTACCTTTGCTCCGATCACGATCCCGCTGTCAGGCTCTCACTAGCTGACAGGGCAGGCGTACCTCTCGTGGAAGCCCAAGTACCTTTGCTCTGATGACGGTCCCACTGTCAGGCTCTCACTAGCTAGCAAGGCAGGCGTACCTCTCGTAGAAGCCAAAGTACCTTTGCTCTGATGACTGTCCCGCTGTCAGGCTCTCACTAGTTGACAGGGCAGGCGTACCTCTCGTGGAAGCCCAAGTACCTTTGCTCCGATGACGGTACCGTTGTCAGGCTCTCACTAGCTGACAGAGCAGGCGTACCTCTAGTGGAAGCCCAAGTACCTTTGCTCCGATGACTGTCCTGCTGTCAGGCTCTCACTAGCTGACAGGGCAGGCGTACCTCTCGTGGATGCCCAGTTCTTTTTACCCGAGGGGGTCTCGCCACCCAGGCTCCCATCAGCTGACATGACAGGTTGACCCCTCCGGGAGGTTAAGTGTTTTTTACCCGGAGGGGGTCTCGCCACCCAGGCTCCCATCAGCTGGCATGACATGTTGACCCCTCTGGGAGGTTAAGTATTTTTTACCCGGAATGGGTCTCGCCACCCAGGCTCCCATCAGCTGGCATGGCAGGTTGACCCCTCCGGGAGGTTAAGTGTTTTTTACCCGGAGGGGGTCTCGCCACCCCACCGACTCCCATTAGTTGGCATGGCAGGTTGACCCCTCCGGGAGGTTAAGTGTTTTTTTACCCGGAAGGGGTCTCACCACCCAAGCTCCCATCAGCTGGCATGGTAGGTTGACCCCTTCGAGAGGTTAAGTATTTTTTACCTGGAGGGGGTCTCTCCACCCAGGCTCCCATCAGCTGGCATGACAGTTTGACCCCTCCAGGAGGTTAAGTGTTTTTTACCCGGAAGGGGTCTCGCCACCCAGGCTCCCATCAGCTAACATGGCAGGTTGACCCCTCCGGGAGGTTAAGTGTTTTTTACCCGGAGGGGGTCTCGCCACCCAGGCTCCCATCAGCTGGCATAGCAGGTTGACCCCTCCGGGAGGTTAAGTGTTTTTTTACCTGAAAGGGGTCTCGCCACCCAGGCTCCCATCAGCTGGCTTGGCAGGTTGACCCCTCCGGGAGGTTAAGTAGTTTTTACCCGTAGGGGTCTCGCCACCCAGGCTCCCATCAGCTGGCATGACAGGTTGACCCCTCCGGGAGGTTAAGTGTTTTTTACCCGGAAGGGGTCTCGCCACCCAGGCTCCCATCAGCTGGCATGATAGGTTGACACCTCGAGGAGGTTATGTATTTTTTTACCCAGAGGGGGTCTCGCCACCCAGGCTCCCATCAGCTGGCATGACAGGTTGACCCCTCTGGGAGGTTAAGTGTATTTTTAACCGGAAGGGGTCTCGCCACCTAGGCTCCCATCAGCTGGCATGGCAGGTTGACCCCTCCGAGAGGTTAAGTGTTTTTTACCCGGAGGGGTCTCTCCACCCAGGCTCCCATCAACTGACATGGCAGGTTGACCCCTCCGGGAGGTTAAGTGTTTTTTACCCGAAAGGGGTCTCGCCACCCAGGCTCCCAACAGCTGGCATGGCAGGTTGACCCCTCCGAGAGGTTAAGTGTTTTTTACCCAGAGGGGGTCTCGCCACCCAAGCTCCCATCAGCTAGAATGAAAGGTTGACTCCTCCGGGAGGTTAAGTGTTTTTTACCCGGAAGGTGTCTCGCCACTCAAGCTCCCATCAGTTGGCATGGCAGGTTGACCCCTCTGAGAGGTTAAGTGTTTTTTACCCAGAGCGGGCCTCGCCACCCAAGCTCCCATCAGCTGGCATGACAGGTTGACCCCTCCGGGAGGATAAGTGTTTTTTTACCCGGAAGGGGTCTCGCCACCCAGGCTCCCATCAGCTGGCATGGCAGGTTGACCCCTCCAGGAGTTTAAGTGTTTTTTTACCCTGAAGGGGTCTCGCCACCCAGGCTCCCATCAGCTGGCATGACAGGTTGACCCCTCCGGGAGGTTAAGTGTTTTTTTACCTGGAATGGGTCTCGCCACCCAGTCTTCCATCAGCTGGCATGGCAGGTTGACCCCTCCGGGAGGTTAAGTGTTTTTTTATCCGGAAGGGGTCTCGCCATCCAGGCTCCCATCAGCTGGCATGACAGGTTGACCCCTCTGGGAGGTTATGTGTTTTTTTCCCGGAAGGGGTCTCGCCACCCAGGCTCCCATCAGCTGGCATGACAGGTTGACGCCTTCGGGATGTTAAGTGTTTTTTTACCCGGAAGGGGTCTCGTCACCCAGGCTCCCATCAGCTGGCATGGCAGGTTGACCCCTTCGGGAGGTTAAGTGTTTTTTACCCGGAGGGAATCTCGCAACCCAGGCTCCCATAAGCTGGCATGACAGGTTGACCCCACCGGGAGGATAAGTGTTTTTTACCCGGAAGGGGTCTCGCCACCCAGGCTCCCATCAGCTGGCATGACAGGTTGACTCCGCGGAGAGGCTAAGTATCTTTTCAACCGCGCAAAAAAATTACACTCAGCGAATACGTTGGGTTGGATGTTTCTTTCCGAGCTTGTGCCAACCTTAAAAAGAGCGGGAATTGTGTACAACCCCGTATTCGCAGAGTGGGGGTCCTCCCGGCAGGCGCAGGACCACCTATGAGTTTTTAAGCTTTTGGAGAACTTTTGCACTCTTGGTGGCCAATTTAGGCCTAGCCCTTGTAATATACTAGTAGGGGAAGGAAAAATCTGCCTCCCCCAGTGTCCCCTTTTTGGGGGGCGGGTGCGACAATTTGGCTGACATCCGCCCGGCCTGATAGGTGTAAGGTGGGAACAGCAGGATCGGCTGGAGGCCAAAACCCCGCCCCTTGCACTCTCTCCCCGGGCAGTCAGCTCGCGAGGGCGAGAGCAGCCTGCATCCAGGCTAGCTCGCGGGGGCGAGAGCGGCCTGCGGCCAGGCTCTCGCCCCGTGTGGCTAGCTCGCGGGGTTGAGAGCGGCCTGCGGCCAGGCTCTCACCCCAGGCGGCTAGTTCGCGGGGGCGAGAGCGGCCTGCGGCCAGGCTCTCGCCCCAGGAGGCTAGCTCGCGAGGGCGAGAGCGGCCTGCAGCCAGGCTCTCGCCCCGGGCGGCTAGCTTGCGGGGGCGAGAGCGGCCTGCGGACAGGCTCCCGCCCCAGGCGGCTAGCTCTTCGACGGGGGTCACCTGCTCGTCTCGGGTGCCCGGGGAGATGAGGGGTATGGCTCCTCCCGCCCTTGGACCTCTTTTGGCCAGGCTTTTACCGTTATACCCTCGGGGTGGAATTACCTCTTTACCCGCTGGTGTGGATGTTTTCTATTGGCCCAAGGCCTTTTTATCCTAGGGGTATTTGTGACATTTTGGTCCCTAGAATTGGAAAAACTATAAATAGACCCCCTTGGGTACCTTTGGAGAGAGCGTTTTTTTTTTGGGCTTCCTCCTCCTGAGGTTTTTGCTTGGTTGAGTGAGAGAGCTCTCCAGGGTACCCAGCTCAGCCATTGGTGAGGGAGGGGAAGTGCTCTGGTGACCTTCCGGGTGTGCGGTGGGACCTCCACGCTAGAGCTGAGGGTCTGTTCCTAGTTTCTCAAGTCTTTGGTCTGTGACGTTCCCCCAAGTATAGTAGGTGTGAGGTCACCCCTCTTTTGGGACCCCGAACTCCACAGAGGTCAATTTTAGCTTCAACAGCGCCGATGGTTGTTTTTCGGGTTTTCTACGCGGTAGATTGCAATAGGGAACCTTGAGGACTAACTCCAAGGTGCACCCTGAAAACTGGGCAGATACGTGATTCTGCTATCTTGGTGCCTTGGGATCCAACTTGCACATAACTGGGTTATGTAAAGTGTGTGATCGATTTGGGACTCAGGAAAACTTGACCCGCGCATATGGCTTAAATTGACGTTGTAGTGTGAGCAACGGGTTAGGAGGAACCGTACCCGCTCTATATCGTTCGGTACAAGCGACCTAAAGTATGCGGGACTTGCCGTTGGCGTAGATGGAGAGAGTCTTAGGCTTTGGCTGAAAAAGACTAAAATGCTCACGAGTTTGCTGTCCAAGTGGCGGTGGTGGACCGAGTTCACCAAATAAGTGCCCTGAGAGCACGGGGTGTGTGGCAGTGTGTGTCTACTCCTGTGGTGAAGTGTGCTTAAATTGTACTTTCACTATCTTATTTTGCTATGCTAATAAAGTGCAGGGAAGGTGCTTCGCTGCCCCGAGTTTAGGGGCGAGGTCATTACAATCTGGTCAGCTTTAGCTGATCATTGCTTTTATTTGCCACCGCTTCGGTGGATTGTTGCTTGCAGGTGCTGCGGAGCCTAGTGACAAATAGCGGGCAAAAACCCTTGTTGCTGAGCCGGCCCTCGAAGGCCTATGCTAATGTTTACTTTTATTTTCATGTGTGAATGGCCTACATATCGAGGTTTGGAACACACCATTTGTTTAAGTAAACTCTTGTAAGGCCATAACGCCAAGTACTTTGTGTATTTTGTACGTTCATTCCTTTTGGGTTATTGTTAGTGGACATTCATGCTGTGGCTGGGTTTTTATTTTGCAACATTTAAAATGCTTCCGCTAGAATGTGCTCTGTGTAGGACGTTAGTTATTGGAAGGATGGTTTCATTGCGTAACCCTTCGGTCTGTCTGTGGTATATGACGTCGAGCTCTGGCCGGATCTACTACTATATGTCATGTGACAGATAGGTGGTGTCACAGAAGGTGTCAAAGTAATCAACACCATAAGTCTGAGTAAAGCCTTTGGCGACCAGGCAGGCCTTGTATTGATCCATGATGCCGTCCGGACGGAACTTTATAACAAATACCCAGTGACAACCAACCACATTCATGCCCAAAGGGGGAGGAATAAGGGTCCATGTACCCCTTTCAGTGAGGGTAGCAATTTCCTCATCCATGTCAGTCGCCCAATGAGGAACAACAAGAGCTTCCTGGTAGGTATGGGGAGTGGCAGTGGCAGAGATAGCCAATGCAAATGCCCTGCGAGAAGGAGTTAGATGATCATAGGAAACAACAACGACCAACGAGTGTTGGGTACACGTCTACACCCCTTTGTGAAGAGCAATGAGAAGATCTAGGTCGGTGTGTTCCTTGGTAGCCGACGCATCCGTGGCGGAGAGAGCTGGCCCGGGAGCGGAGAGAGACGGCCGCAGAGCGAAGGGAGATATAAGAGGTGGAGAGAGAGAGGAGGAGGAGGCGGTGGAGACGGCGGTGGAGAAATCTCGACGGGAGTAAACGTGATGGAGGGGATGGTAGGAGAAGCTGAAACATCAGGAGGAATAGAGGAGTCAGAAGAGAAATATGACGCATTCTCGAAGAAGGTCACATCCGCGGATACAAATTGCTTATGAAGAATAGGGTCAAAGCAACAATATTCTTTCTGAGTAGTAGAGTAACCCAGAAAGACACAATTGGTTGCACGTGAGGCGAGTTTGTCACGAGTGGCGGAAGAAGCGTGCACAAAAGTCGTGCACCTAAAGATACGCAAAGGGAGAGGAAACAGATCCTTGCCTGGATAGAGAATGGAGAATAGGGTTTTACTGTGGAGAACCGTGGAGGGAATGCAATTGATGAGATAGCAGGAGTTGAGGATAGTATAGCCCCAATAGGAGCGAGGAATCTGCATCTGTGTCATCAGAGTGCGAGCAACATCAAGGAGGTGATGGTTTTTGCATTCCGCCACCCCATTTTGCTATGAGGTATAGACACATCTAGTTTAATGAATAATATCATGTTGCATACAGAAAGAAGAGAAATCATTATTAAGATATTCCTTAGCATTGTCAGAGCGAAAGATTTTAATAGAAATATCAAACTGATTTTTAATCATATAATAAAATGATGTCCATACAGAAAATAGTTCGGAGCGATCTTTTAAACGATACACCCATGTACACCTAGAGAAATCATCAATAAATGTTACAAAATATGAACTACCCCGACCTATGGTGAGGGTAGGAGCAGGGCCCCATACATTAGAGTGAACAAGATCAAACGGGTGGGAAGATCCACAACCTTGCTTCGGTGGGAAGGAGGGGCGGTGATGCTTGACAAGATGACATGCGTCACAGTTGAAAGGAGGACTGTGCGGAGGTAGGTGGGACAGAAGCTGGCGAAGAAGCCAGTGAGGAGGATTACCAAGGCGAAGATGCCTTTGAAGAATATCTGTAGAAGAGGAGGAGAAGGCGGACAGAGCGGAAACATTATCGACGAAGTAGTGGCCGCCGCTCTCAGTCCCAGTAGCAATCGTCCGTTGGGAGCCCGGATCTTGAAAAGAACAAGAGGTAGGAGTGAATGTGACGAAGCTCCGAAGTTGTTTGCATAGAGAAGTAACAGATAGTAAATTGCAAGGGAACTTGGGCACATAAAGAGTGTCCGCCAAGTGAAGAGATGAAGTGACATGAACCACGCCCGTCCTATGGACCGGGGAGGGAGAGTTGTCTGCAACGAGGACCGGAGGCATCCGATCATGTGTTTCTAGGAAAGAAAAGCACTGAGGATTGTCAGTCATGTGATTAGTAGCTCCAGAGTCTATCAGTCATTTACCTTGAGTAACCACGCAGGAAATACCTAACGTCGTGACCACGGAGGCAGACGACCTCGAGGAGGAGGTGGTAGCATCACCAGAGGGGCAAAGATGTGGATGTAGAGATGTCGGTTGGGCCACGTGAGTCGTGGTGGTAGAGGTGTCAGAAAGAGCCGTATAAGCGAAGAGAGAAAACGTAAGTCGCGCGAGTAGAAGTAAGGCCGCGCGAACAGCAGGCAAAAGAGACCGCGCGAACCAGAAAGAGGCTGCGAGAACAAGGGAGACTGCAATAGACACGAGGAAGACCACAACAGATAAAAAGAAGGAGAACTGCAGCGGTCACGGTGTCAACACACCCGCTGCCAGAAGAGCCACAACGGACACGAGGAAGTCCGCAGCGGATAAAAAGGAGGGGAACTACAACAGTCACGGTGTCAACACACCAGCGACCAGAAGAGCCACGACCAAGAAGCATAGCAAAGCAGAGGGAAAGTAGTCGTGCGAATAAAGGAGATCGCATGAAGCAAAACAAGCAAGGAGGTCGCACGAACAAACAGAGTCCATGCGAACAGAGACGAAACAACGCGACTAAAGAGAAACCGTGCGAACAGAGAAAGGGAGAAGAGAGACCGTGAGAAGAAAGGGAGAAGAGAGACTGAGAGAAACAGGTCGCGAACAGAGAGAAAGCAGAGAGGTCGCGCACACAGAGGGCAGCGACAAACAAGATAGGGAATCCGCGCGAACAGGCCGCAAGAAGAAAGGGCAAACCGCGCGGTCAGAAGTGGCTCACAGAATCAGGTGAAAAAGATCGTATCCTCTAATACCATGCGCGAACAGAAAAAGTAAACCGGAATTTGGAATAACAAAAAATTTTATTATCTAAAAAGATAAGTATTGCAAAGGTATGACCTCTTTTTTATAGAATGGAGGAGATATGAGAGATTACAAATAAGCAATGCGAGACTAAATAATTACATGTATAAGCGGTTTTATAAAAACAGACCAAACAAGACACGCGGTTAGACGAATAGGCTAACCGCTCGACAACCACCATAAGGAGAGAACAAGCCGCCAAAAGAAACCGCTAGACTGCCGGTCTCCAAGTCGCCTGAGAGAAACCGCCAGACCACTCGGACACCAAACAACAATAGCTCGGCTAACAAGCCGCTGGGAGAAACCGCCAGACCGCCCGATATCCATACTGTAACAAGAAAATAAAATCATTTCCTCCTCTTTATAATTAGCTGAAAAGATTCAGGAAAATGAACCCTGCTTCGTTTCCCTTGTTAATCTGCCATACCTGAATAAAGTAATTTTCTCCTAATAAATAATCTGCTAGTCTTCCTGATCGGCGCTTCTGTCGAGCGACATCCCTACCGTGCATCCATCTCACGGCGACAATAGGGAAAGGTCCTCTCCAAACTGACGACACTGTGCCGAGCTTTGCCAGCCAGTAGCTCGCGCGACCTTCTCCCCGACGGGTTCTCGTCGCCCTCACCCTCCAGATATATAGTGCCGCCTGCATCCAAGGGTCTTCATCGTCTCTTTCTCCGGCGACCCCCTCCCCACCTCTGGAAGCAGTTTCCGCCGTGATTGACATCGACTACAGCGCCATCCTCCATCAATTGTCTGCATGACGCCCTCACTGGGTGCATTGAGATTGAAGGACCCCTTCCTAGCCGTAACTTTGGATACGCTTGGGTAAACTCCACCTTAACTATCTTGCCACACATAATTAAAATAAGGCTCTGTTGGTTTGCAGTGCTATTTTTGTTTTGGGTTTTTAAAACCAAACTTTGATGTTTGTTAAGCCATATTTTAGGTTGTTTTGGTTTTGAGATGAAAACGCACCCTTTTCAATTCCTTCTAAAATCCCCCTGCCCCAAAACAGACCATGCTAGGTTTGTTTTCGATGGTTTTGAGAATAGACGAGCTCCCCCCTCTTCTGCCATTTCGTGATGGTGAGCGGTGTTTTCTCCGGCAGCCTCTGCAGGAATGGCGGATGAAGAAGAAGTAGGGAAAATGTCGTGGTTGGTGAAGTCGAGCAGGTCCTTGAGCGGGTTTTCGTGTTGCGCGATTTTGAGAACAAGCGAAGTCGCAGAAGTGGTCGAAGTTGCCGCAGATCGGTCTCACCGTCGATCTGTTTGTTGCTCATCTTCATGCTCGTTGCCTATCTTCATGCTCGCTGGACGATGCATTCACTGCCTCCCTTTTCAAGGAAGCCATTTTCCTCATTCTCTGTATTTTGCATATGTAACGGAGTAGCTGCTTATCGCCCTCCGAGATTAAATAAATCTTTGTAAAACTCCTAGAAGTTAGTGGATTTTGGCTCACCACAGCTCCAACCATGTGTTTTTTCACCCTTTCGAGGATTTTTACGTAAAAAACATCCCTTGTCAATTGTTGTGGTTCCCTTCGATTGTTTGTGCGACTAGTACGATTCCGAGCTAAGGCGGCCCGACTTCTCTGGACCAGGGAAAGACCGGGCGACCCGCAACATAATCAATTACAGAAAAGGAATGCAATATTTACCTAACTTGAACGAGAGTAAACTGGCGGCGATCAAGACAAGAGAAATAAAAGGAGAGTTAACTAGCTGCTAGAGAGGACGTCGGCCGCTAGAGAAGATGCTGACCACTGGAGAGGTCACTGACTACGATTAGTATAAGAGTTGCCAGCCGCTGGAGAGGACGTCGACCGCTTGAGAGGTCACCGACCGCAATTAGCATAAGAGTTGTCGGTTGTTGGAGAGGAGGCCAATAACAGGAGACTTCGCCTAGCACTAGAGAGGACATAGGATGCGATCAAAACAAGTTTCATCGGAGGCTGGTTAGTTCGTTGGTAGCAGGTGGTATCGTCATGCCAAGGAGTTTCAACCATCTCTCACAGGAAAAGGAAAACGGCTCGCAAGATTAGGTTCTGTTGAAGAAAATTGAGTGCAAGGAGATTAGTGAGACTAAGTCCAACACTAGAGTATTTCAATGTTTCAAGTACATGTGGACCCATTGCACAAATAATTTGAGTGTCTGTGATGCCACTTCGTCGCTATTATTGATTCTACTGATGGGCATGTGACAGAGTATGAAGTTTACATTAATGAATCTCACCATGAGCCTGAGTTTGAGGATGTCATAAAAGTAGAAGACGAACACGTTGAACACTTAGTCTGTGTCTTACATTATAGCAAGATCACCTGTAACAAGTCTATTGGGGATGACCATCATTTTGGATATATTGACGCCCTTAGAGAGGTGTGTGTGGGGAGGATGAGTGAATAAGTGTTTAATGAAAGTTATGAAAATGTTATAAATGTTTTTCTTTAATGATTTAAAAGAATATTTTTCAAAACATTTTAGAGAATAAGAAATAAAATCAAGCTAATAAAATAATGAAAGACACAATTTTATCTCATAAAAATTTTGATTACAAAAATATTGATTTCCATAACGCTAGAATTCAATGCGAAAAATTGAAAAAAAAAATACTATATAGACCCTTCTCCCAAGTACCGATTAGTTCTAAATGTAACAAATAGGTACAAAAGATAGAAGATAATACAAAATAGAATTTTTCTACCTTTTTTGTATCGTTAACAAATTTCTCTACCAAACAAACATGTAACAAAAGATGAAAGATAATACAAGATAGAATATGCAAAATTAGAATATAAACTCCCTATATGAAAACTCTAAGGCTCCGTTCGTTAAGTGAAAATTGAGATGCAGGAATTGGAATTGACTTCAATTCCAATTCCCGCAGAAATTGGCGGGAATTGGAATTGAAGTCAATTCCAATTCTGCTGTTCGGCTAAATGTAGGAATTCTGTCATCAGTATTGGAATTGATAATTCCGATGTTCGGCTGTATGTCTGATTTCAACGGTTGAAATTGAAATTTTAATTTTATAACATTAAAATCGACAATTTTTTTTTAAAAAACAACATCAATAAATAATGTCTTGCATCACCAAAGTTCACCAAATTAAAAACATAGTTTATGACATGACATAACATTGTAATATATTTGGATCCCAGAAAATCAACCCCGTAAATGTAAGCGTAGCCAAGTCCTCCTGATTGGCAACGACCAAGCCATAAACACGTCACTCTTGATGTTGTTGACACTCAGCATATCGATAGTCTGTATGACCTCGTCCTCAGTCAGATCTGTGATAGCTGTCATGACCGCATATATCCTGTCTGCCCTTGAGATCGGATGTGTCGGTTGAGAAGTAACACTGCTCTCGTGTTCCATGTTCCTCGCTATTGCTGGAACAACATTAATTATGTCCGCCACTGCTGCTTTCTTCTTCTTCTTGGTCTCTGGCTCGATCTCCTCGACCACATTATCGTTCATTGAAACGTCAATGTGGATCTCATTCATTGCCTCGGATGCAGTTGCAACATTAGCTCCTGTAGCTCTATCAACCCCACGTATCATAGCTAAGTCGCCCCAATTCACGATCACCTTGCTACGATAATGCTTTACTGACGGGTGTGCCTACAAGTTTAGAGTTGAGTACACTTATTAAACTATAAATTGGCAGAAAATTTAAAGTTTATTTTAACTGACAATAGTACTTTAACATAATTCGCCCAAACATCTTCGTTGTCTACCTTCACTACATTGCGTTCCCAATCCCATCCAAATCCACTCGTATCTAGCATTGCCGATATCTCTTGGTCGTATTTATTCCATGTTTTTATTCGCCCCATTATCTTCTCCTTACTAATGTCGACGTTGCAAACCTCTTTTAATGTTTGAATTGCCGCTGTGTACACGATACTTTTCCAACCACTAGCCGCCTTGTTCCCCAAATTTTGCTGCTCTAGGAGAGCAGTCGATAAAGCACAGTCCATTTGTGATGTCCATGGAACATATGACCATTCAATGGCCTTACCAGCTTTTCCCTTGCCTTTATCTATATAATTTCTGCAATTCAATCAAACATAAAATGCAACAACATTATATTTTAAGTAACACCATATGATTTTAAAAATAACAATAATAGCTTAAGTAGCACCATATGATTTAAAAAATAACAACAACAGCTTAAGTAGCACTACGTGATTTAAATGCCGCAACAAAATTATAATCATAGAGTAGCAAAACAAGAGAACATCCTATAATCCATGTCGAGCACGATACTCGTTGAACATATTTACGGCTATAGTATCTCTAAAATGGGTCCACTCCGGAGTTGCTTGAACAACACCCATTGCATCTGCATACTCAAAACTAGCATGACTTGCATCTTGTTCTAAAATGTCTGCATCTACTTCAACAAGCAATCGTTCATTGTTCTCTAATCTACTCTCTATCAGGAAATTATGGAGTATACAACATGCATTTATAATTTGAACCTATGCCAAATTTAAAAAAAATTATACTTTATAACCAAATAAATTGTAAGAAGAATGAAGGTCCTCTTAATAAATATACCTACACTTTGATATCATAGAAGGATGACCCTCGTAAAATTGCCCATCTTTTTTTGAGGAGACCAAATGTTCTCTCAGTAACATTTCTCTCTGTTGCGTGTCTAAGATTAAACAACTCTTTATAGTTTGTCAGATTGTTGTCATGTGTAGCCCACTTCTTTAGGTGATATCTTGTTGACCGATATGGTGCAAGATAACCTGGACCGTTAGCGTATCCCACGTCCACAAGGTAGTATTTTCCTACCGGGGTCCTCAAAACGATCGGCTCTTTTGAGAGCATTACGCAACACTCTGAGTCCGAAGATGAACCCTCCCAGCCAGGTAATACATAAATAAATTTCATGTTTGAGTCATATGCATGGTAAAAATTAAATTATAAAAAGAGATGAAGAATGAAAACTTGATTATGCTATATGATTCATGACCTAATTAGGAGTCTATTGAGCTTCTTTCTTTTTTACCAAAAAGAGGGAAGAAATAATATCTTATTTCAAAAACGAGGGTCATATAAGACCAATATTTTTGGTGCACCAATACAAGCGAGACATTATTCTAAGCTGGGTAAATTTAAACAAAACCAATCAAAATAATTAGTCTAGTTTAATACCAAGGTTGCAAAATCCTACAGTCGAAACCTAGACTTTATTAGGCTGATCATGCAGTAAAATCAAACTAATGCTGTCATTACTAGGCAAACATCAAACTTAGAACTGTAAGAAGAGTAAGAAATGACATCAAACTAATGCTGTCATTACTAGGCAAACATCAAACTAATGATGTCATTACTAGGCAAACATCAATCATTTAATTTAGTAACCTAATGCTTTGAATAGAATCAGTAAAAAAAATTTCAAGACTGATTTGGCTTACGCTGCCACAGGAGATAAAGTTGGGAATGACCAAGCAGTAAAAAAACGAGAAACATACAAGAAGAAGAAGAAGAATTGCGTTGCCACAGGAGATAGAGTTGGGAATTACCAAGCAATAAAAAAACGAGAAACATACAAGAAGAAGAAGAAGAAGAAGAAGAAGAAGAAGTTACCAGCCGAGCGGGAGCAACCGAGCGGGAGCAGGAACAACGACGGGAGCCGGAGCCGGAGCAGGAACGGCGACGGGAGCAGGAGCGGCAGCAGGATCCGGAGCCGAAGCAGTCGAGGCGACGAGATCAGGAGCAGGAACAGGGAGGGGAATCGAAATCGCGGCGACGGGAGAAGGAAGATGAGCGGGATCGGAATCACGAAGTCTGACCTAGCGAGGTCGGAAATGAATGTCGCGAGATGAGCTTATACCCAATTCCGACCAAATTAGGTTTGATTTCCGATTCCCACGAATTTTTTGGCATACCGAACAACTATAAATGGAATTGATAAATGAATACCAATTCCAACGACCCAATTCCCGCTTAACGAACGGAGCCTAAAGGTGATGCCGAAAGCACACTTTAGATCAGAGTTGTCGTTGTGTTCTTTCTTTGCATAAAATATGCATTGTTTGAACCCCCCCTCCCTTCGAGTTTCTCTTTTGATCTTCAAGGCTTTCCCAAGAGAGTGCTCTGTTCTTTTGGGATGAGGTCTCTCACAAAAAGTTTGAGGTTGTAGCTTTGGTGGAAGAGAGATCAATGCATTGGAAGGAATGGATCTGACCTTTATATAGATCCAAAGAGATACCGTCGACGGTATTGCTACTGTCCCGCGGTAACCTATATGGAAACAGTGAGGCACACAGATCGCGACAGACATGATATGTGCTTTTCTTCATTTTAGGCATTGTCATTTTAAGCAACACCTACAATGCCACGTTAGTACTACCACACCGCGTTAGCTTCATATGTGTTACTTTGTTGGCTTCCTACTCCATTTGGCTCCTCATTTCAGTTGTTGATTGTCAGAAATTCCAAATGTTACTGCCAAACGTTAGCGTTTGCACGCCGCGATAAGGACTTAATATAGATGGACTTTCTCCTGCAATTAATCTTTGCATTCAAATCCATTTTGCCGGATGCCCTTCGGTATCCAGACCAATCACCAGCGGTAGGTGCTACAGCCCCGCGATAGCCTTCAATTCTGAGCTTCTTCTTCTGTCACTTCTGTTCATATTAATTTTTGAACAACACTGCATAAAATTATTGCTAATAATTGATGATCATTCTTTGAAAATTATAAATTTATGGTCGGTTGTTACCACCGTGAATTATACTTTTCAAAGAAAGATTGAGCGTTTGTTTACTACCATGAACTACCACCAAGGTAGTTTGGTCGATTACAAATTCAAAAGTGCAATGAGCCACCAGCTGTGGCTCCAGACATACCACCCAACACAACACCAATGTCGATGCCTGATCTCTATGTTACCAGTTTTTGCGAGTTCTCACAGAGGTCGAGCTCTACCAACCCCGGGATAATTGATGCAACTGTCTTCACATCCCGATATGTGTGATATCACCACACAACAATTGTTAATTTTATTATTATTATTTTATGTTAATTTATTATTTTTCTGTCATTTTATTTTCACGCATCGATGCTATTTTTAGTTCTGATTCATCAGTTTGATCACCCGTGAGACCCTAAATAAGTATTCTGGCAATCTTAATAATTTTGACGAAAGAGTCAAACTTAATTCATTTAAAGGACGCATAAGATTAAATTGACGAATTACTCATAAAAAATAGAGTTTAGAGAATAATTCAAATAATTTTTCATTAAGAAATTATGAATTAGAGAGCAAAAGAGTTTAAGAAATAATTCAACTGGAAAAGACTAGTATTTGAAAATAATCAAAATGAAAAAAGTATATGATTAAGAAAATAAAATCATTTTCTCATCTTTATAATTAGCTGAAAAGATTCATGAAAATGAACCCTGTTTCGTTTCGCTTGTTAATCAGCCCTACCTGAATAAAGTAATTTTCTCCTAATTAATAATTTGCTCGTCTTCCCGATTGGTGCTTCTGTCGGACGACATCCCTACCGTGCATCCATCACACGACGACAACATGGAAAGGTCCTCTCCAAACTGATGACATTGTGCTGAGCTTTGCCAGCTAGTAACTCGCGCGACCTTCGCCCCAACGGGTTCCCGTCGCCCTCACCCTCCAGATCTATAGCGCCGCCTACATCCAAGGGTCTCCATCATCTCTTTCTCCGGCGACCCCCTCCCCACCTCTGGACGCCGTTTCCGGCCGCGATTGACGTCGACTACAGCGCCATCCTCCGTCAATTGTCCGCATGACGCCCTCACTGGGTGCACTGAGATTGAAGGACCCCTTCCTAGCCGTAACTTTGGATCCGCTTGGGTAAACTCCACCTTAACTATCTTGCCCCACATAATTAAAATAAGGCTCCGTTGGTTTACAGTGTTGTTTTCGTTTTGGGTTTTTTAAAACCAAATTTTGCTCTTCGTTAAGCCATATTTTAGGCTGTTTCGGTTTTGGGATGAAAACACACCTTTTTTGAATTCCTTCTAAAATCCCCCTGCCCCAAAATAGACCCTACTAGGTCTATTTTCGCTGGTCTTGAGAATAGACGAGCTCCCCCCTCTTCTGCCATTTCGTGATGGTGAGTAGTGTTTTCTCCTACAACTTCTGCAAGAATGGTGGAGGAAGAGGAAGAAGAAGGGAAGATGTCATGGTTGGTGAAGTCGAGCAGGTCCTTGAGCAGGTTTTCGTGTTGCACGGTTTTGAGAACAGGTGAAGTCGCGGAAGTGGCCAAAGTCGCCGCAGATCGGTCTCACCGTCGACCTGTTTGTTGCCCATCTTCATGTTCGTTGCCCATCTTCATGCTCGCTGGACGATGCATTCACTGCCTCCTTTTCAAGAAAGGATTTTAATTTAGAAGAAAAGGAGAACAATGAAGGAGGCTGGATTCACTGCCTGCCTTTTCATGAAACTATATTTTTATTTATTATTTTAGGAGTTAGTTTCTTCCTCCCTTCCTTATATTGGTCAAAGCTGTAAATTGATCTCAAGTGCTATTCATCTCTCCTTGTATAAACATCTGAGCTGTGCTTCTTGCACAGTGGCAGTTGCTTAATTTTTACCCCTACTATAAGAATTCATGGGCTGATGACAGTTATTATCATGCCTCTTCTTTGCTAAAACTTGTCTCTATCCAGTTTTGGCTTGTACAAAAATATTCAACTTTGAGTTAAGTTAATAAATATAAGTTTTTGTTTTGGTTCAAAACGAACCTGAAAACCATGTTGTAAATGAATATAAGTTTTCGTTTTGTCCCAAAACAAAAACGCATGGTTTTTTTCGTTTTGGACCAAAACTCACCGAAAACACTACAAATGAACGCGGCCTAATTTTATGCAATCCATTTAAATATTTCTAAGTTGGACATTCATACTGCTATTTATTGCCGTTATTTCATAAATTATTGTATACGAATTTGCTTGTGAAAATCTGCAAATACCGCCTCGATTCAAAACTTTAGAATTCTTGAGAATTTCGGTTAACGAAGCCCAAAATTTGATTTGACCCTTTTGGCCTATAAAAACTATCTTATTTTTTAAAAACTAATTTTGATCTTTGAGTATCAACATCATTAGGAATCAAAATCAATTTTGCTGCAATCATCACATCCGCTTATACTACATAAAAATTTTCACTCATCTAATCTGACCAACTTGTAAAACCATATCATGCAAATCCTTCAAAGACATCTTAATGCAATCACAATCACAGTAATCAAAGAAACTGATTTCATTTGGAAAGTAAGACACTAGAAGAACCATTGAATGACCATGAATAATGCATTCTGATAGTGAACATAGAAACTTCAAATGACATGTTAAATGCACCCTCTCTTGAATCTTTCTCTCATGATTCACACCATTCTATAAAATACGACAAACAATTAAACATTCTAATCAGAATAACTGAATAAAGCCATTTTATCCTAAATAATAAGGGTGTTGTTATTAGCAAACCAACTTTCGTTTCTAGTAAACCAGAAAAAGACAGATTCAGCCATTTATTTGCATTTTTTTATCTTTCCAAAAATTACTACTAGCAAACCAATCTTATTTTTTTTCAATATTTACATTTTTGAATTTTGAACCTCAAATGTTTCTCATTTGAAAAAGTAATCAACATGAAAGTTATAGATCTCGATTATATCTACAACTTTCATGTTGACCAGATTAGGATTTGAAGCCGTTTAAGTCTTCAATTTGGGCCCGAAAAAAGACACGCACGGAACAAGTCGTCTGTACAGATTTTCAATGTGACTTTTTTCGGAGCCCAAATCGGAGGTTTAAAATACTTCAAATAAAAAATTGTTCAACATGAAAGTTGTAGATCTCGTCGAGATCTACAACTTTCATTTTGAACACTTTTTAATTTGAAGCCGTTTAAGCCCCCGGTTTGGCCCCCAAAAAAAGTCACGCCGATCCCGGACGTCTGCACATATGTTAGGCGTGACTATTTTTCGGGGTCAAATCAGTGGTCTAAATTATTTTAAATCAAAAATTGTTCAACAGGAAAGTTGTAGATCCCGTCTGTTGAAACCGGAAAATCGGTCTCAAGTGGAGTTCGACCCTTGGGGAAGGGGTGACCGCGCACCTACTACCCTCAAGCAAACGATCTAGGCACAAGACTAGGAACACAAGGGACAGACCCAAAGTCTCAGCGTGGAGGACCCGCCGCATACCTGGAAGACTAGCTAACTCTTCCCCTCCCAAACCAAGGGCTGAGCTAAGGCACCTTCGGAGGGCTCTCTTGGCCGACCGGAACATCCAAGGAGGATCTCGAGATCCACTCCCAAACTAGAGGTGCCACCTCGGGTCTATACAAAATGCTCCCCGCCTGCCTTACTATTGGCGCCAAACCGCCCAGCAGCCCTACTCTATGCAGCCCCAAATGAGTCGCTAATAGCGGAACTCCGCTACTCTGAAAGGATGGCAACGGGCCATCAGGGGCTTCCCGGCATCTATACCTCGGGGCCCACACGGGGGGGGAGCGGTTCACGAACACATCGCTCGCCCAAGACAGGAGGAGTAAGCTACATTCTCAGAGCATCACAGATATAAAAGAATATTACAGGAATATAAATTCCATACTCGGCACGCAGGCCGGAAATATAAACAAAAAGGCCTTCGAGGGCCGGCACAAGTTTGGGCTTAAGCCCGCTACTCCCCGCCTGGTACTGCAACACCTGTACGTCAACGTCTCGACGAGCGGCGACCAACTAGTCATCGATCGGCTAATATAAGCGGACCAAACATATTGTGCACATCCCCTTTTTGGGGGCTACGGGGCGCATTCCCTGCAAGCGGCTAAATAAACAACTTCCTCGGAGTCTTCTCCGGGAACCCCAGAACATCACCAATCCGGCTCACACGTCCGGATGGGCTTCACACAGCATGCCTAAACCCGTACTCACGCTTCCGGGCACTAATGCAATTAACTGCGGGGACGTACACGTCAACCCGTCGGGAAGCTCCCTTCCCCCCACCCGTTGGTGGAGAGGAGCTTCCGTGCAAATATGGAAACTGAAGGCTTCACATGCCCAAGTTGAAACGTCGTTACCCTTGTCGCGTGTTTGGCGGCGGGGACGGGAGAGGAGCTCCTAGCCGATCTTGCTCCGGGCGGCCGCGGCGGTGAAGGAGAGCTATGGCTCGGCCAACCTTGCTCTAGGCGATTATGCCCTCGTAGGATTCATTTGTGAGGACTTTTACTGCGAACTCTTTTCCATCATTCAACTTTCCATAATAAACAATGTCAAATCCTCCGGATCAACTTTCTCCTGAAACTTGCCTATGGCTTCTTCCATTTCAGACAACGAAAACCTATGTGCGGATTCTGTGGCAACTTCGCTAAAGTAAGTGCTCAACTTCTTGGTCGATTGGGTCTTGACAACATCTCCTTTTTGAGGGATCTTACTTCTTTTTTGTTTGAACAATATATATATATGTCATAAGAGAAGCGAGTAGGCAAAGTCCAAGTACAGCAGAAATGATGATGATTATAGTGTGATTAACTCCATGCTTTTGAATATGAAGACCTGCGTTTCCTTCAGTGTTTCACACCATCTCCCGACGGTGAAGAAATGGCTAGGGCTCGGCCAACCTCTGCTCCGGAAGGATCTTGCTCTTGGCGGTGCCGGTGGCCGATCTTGCTCTAGTCGGCCCTTGCTTGGCCGGCGACGGGAGAAGAGATCGGGAGAGAGAGAGAGAGAGCCGAACTCGGGCGGCCCCTAGTGGCCGGTGACGATAGAGGGGGAGTAGAGCTCGGCCTTGCCCTGCTTAGGCGGCAGCGGGGAAGAGATCAGGAGGCGGGGAGCTCGGGTTGTGCTTGCCGGCGCAGACCAAATCGGGGGAGAGGGGGCAGGGCTCGGGCTGCCTTGCTTGGGCGGCGGCGGCGGAGGAGAGAGGGAGAGCGGGGTGGCTGCTACTCCAGGACGAACCCTAGCCGGAGCGGAGAAAAAAAATCTGATCCCCCTTTTTTTTCCCCTTTTCTCACCTGCTGGTCCTTTCTTTTATTTCTTCTTCCCTCTTTTTTTCCCCCAACCCGATGCCTCTCCCTTTTTCTTATCCCCTGCTGCTTCCATTTTATTTATTTTCTTCCCCTGCTCAAAATCGATGGCCCCCTTGCTTCTATTTTCTTTTTCTTTTACTGTCCCCCGCCTCCCCCCGATACCTGCTACCCTCTTCTCAAAATCCCCCCTCTCCTATATCAATAATATATTATATATCATAGTATAATATATAATACATATATATATATATATATATATATATATATATATAAATACAAATTCTAAACTTGTGCGCATAAAACTTCCGCACGCACGCACGCACGCATGAGGACCCGCACGTCCTCAAATGGGGTCGCACCGGCTCGTCGCCCATAACACGCCCCTAGGCTGACGTTTGGGGAGGGTCCCACTCGCCCGGGTACGGGGTTGTACACAATCCCCGCTCTTTTCGAGTTTGGCACAAGCTCGGAAAGAATCATCCAACCCAACGTATCCGGCGAGTGGGAGCCGACCCAAAAAAAAGTTTGAGAGAAACTGGAATCTGCGTTTGTAGCATCGATCTCTCCACGACCTTTCTGCTCTATACCCTTTGGCTCGCTGCTATTGAATTGCCCTCATGCCATTACTTACAACGAGTACATAATTTCTCGTGATACCGTGAAACAACAAAGCCGTATCCTCTGGTACACGCTGAGCTAATCCTTTCCCCCCAGGTGTGCCTACACCCCTGCCAGCTAATGAGAGCCTGACAGCGAGTCCACCCGGGGCCGAGCAGCACTCGGGGTCCCTTACCCCCCAGGTGTGCCTTCAGCCCTGCCAGCTAGTGAGAGCCTGACAGCGAGTCCACCCGGGGCCGAGCAGCACTCGGGGTCCCTTACCCCCCAGGTGTGCCTTCAACCCCGCCAGCTAGTGAGAGCCTGACAGCGAGTCTACCCGGGGCCGAGCATCACTCGGGGTCCTGCAAAATATCCAAACTCCAAACTCTCTCCCTTACCCCCCAGGTGTGCCTACAGCCATGCCAGCTAGTGAGAGCCTGACAGCGAGTCTACCCGGGGCCGAGCATCACTCGGGGTCCTGCGAAAAACTCTCCAAGAATCAACCCTTTCCCCCCAGGTGTGCCTACAGCCCTGCCAGCCAATGAGAGCCTGACAGCGAGTCTACCCGGGGTCCACTACTACCGCCATCGAGTGACTTCCGGCCCTGCCAGCTAGGTGAGAGCCTGACAGCGGGATCTGCTCGAGGCCCACGGATGACACCGAGTGACGTCCGGCCCTGCCAGCTAGGTGAGAGCCTGACAGCGGGATCTGCTCGGGGGTCCAAAACTACCGCCATCGAGTGACTTCCGGCCCTGCCAGCTAGGTGAGAGCCTGACAGCGGGATCTGCTCGAGGCCCACGGATGACACCGAGTGACGTCCGGCCCTGCCAGCTAGGTGAGAGCCTGACAGCGGGATCTGCTCGGGGTCCAAAACTACCGCCATCGAGTGACTTCTGGCCCTGCCAGCTAGGTGAGAGCCTGACAGCGGGATCTGCTCGAGGCCCACGGATGACACCGAGTGACGTCCGGCCCTGCCAGCTAGGTGAGAGTCTGACAGCGGGATCTGCTCGGGGTCCAAAACTACCACCATCGAGTGACTTCCGGCTCTGCCAGCTAGGTGAGAGCCTGACAGCGGGATCTGCTCGAGGCCCACGGACGACACCGAGTGACGTCCGACCCTGCCAGCTAGGTGAGAGCCTGACAGCGGGATCTGCTCGGGGTCCAAAACTACCGCCATCGAGTGACTTCCGAGCCTGCCAGCTAGGTGAGAGCCTGACAGCGGGATCTGCTCGAGGCCTACGGATGACACCGAGTGACTTCCGGCCCTGCCAGCTAGGTGAGAGCCTGGCAGCGGGATCTGCTCGGGGTCCAAAACAACCACGACTTGACTTTGCTCGAGATGGAAACATCCTATTTACTTAAGAGGTGCTGGAGAGTTAATTGCACCGATGCTTTTACAAACGGAGGACGCATTCTATTCCTAAGAGAGATGATCTGGAGGTCGTCAAATCGGGAAGCTGGCATCCGAGTCTGTTCCTAATAATTCCTCCAATCGGACGAGAGATGCAATCGGGGAGACATAGGCCGACGTGCAAGGGGGGAGCTGATCTCGGCCGTCAGTGCAGAGGCTCGGTCTTACAATAGCGCTTAGAGTCCCGAGGCATCGTCCCATCATCCGAACTGGGCTATTTAAAAGGAACGGGTTGGACGTTTCGTATCCTGATCTAATGACAAAGATCACTTTTCGCCATGTCACTTGCGATTGCTTGGAGAGATCGGCCCTTTATCAAATCTGGGAGGTTAGCGTCTAGGCTCGTTCCTGATAATTCCTCTAGTCGGAGGAGAGGTGCGATCGGGAGGACATAGGCCGGCGTGCAAGGGGGGAGCTGATCTCGGCCGTCAGTGCAGAGGCTCAGTCTTACAATAGCGCTTAAAGTCCCGCGGCACCGTCCCATCGTCCGAACTAGGCTATTTAAAAGGAACGGGTTGGACGTTTGGCTTCCGGAGTCGATCGCGAGGCTAACCCTTGAAGCCGTCAGAAGCTCGAGGCGAATTGGTAATAAAGAGAAAACTTGACTGCTGCTGAATTACAAGGAAGAGGTAACATATTACCGCTAGGGAGGGAACCCTTTCCGGTCCCCCAGCTCATAATACCTCTCAGCTGCTCTCTTACTCGATCTTGAAGATAAGAACCTCCAGGCTTCTCGTCGATGTAATAAGTGGGGATACATGGGTTTTCACAGATAGAAGTGCTTCAAATAGGTGCAGATCCTACTCCAAACGCTATGGGATTCGAACTACAGCTATGGGAGGGGACAACTCTGAGTATGAGGACCTTACACACAAAGCATCAACGCATGACCCTGGTTGTCACCTGGTTCCACTTCTATAGCCATGATGTTCGCCTGAGTTCTTCTGTGCTGGTCACTCTCCACGCTCACCGCACCAAAATGTTGAAACCGGAAAATCGGTCTCAAGTGGAGTTCGACCCTTGGGGAAGGGGTGACCGCGCACCTACTACCCTCAAGCAAACGATCTAGGCACAAGACTAGGAACACAAGGGACAGACCCAAGGTCTCAGCGTGGAGGACCCGCCGCATACCCGGAAGACTAACTAACTCTTCCCCTCTCAAACCAAGGGCTGAGCTAAGGCACCTTCGGAGGGCTCTCTTGGCCGACCGGAACATCCAAGGAGGATCTCGAGATCCACTCCCAAACTAGAGGTGCCACCTCGGGTCTATACAAAATGCTCCCCGCCTGCCTTACTATTGGCACCAAACCGCCCAGCAGCCCTACTCTATGCAGCCCCAAATGGGTCGCTAATAGCGGAACTCCGCTACTCTGAAAGGATGGCAACGGGCCATCAGGGGCTTCCCGGCATCTATACCTCGGGGCCCACACGGGGGGAGCGGTTCACGAACACATCGCTCGCCCAAGACAGGAGGAGTAAGCTACATTCTCAGAGCATCACAGATATAAAAGAATATTACAGGAATATAAATTCCATACTCGGCACGCAGGCCGGAAATATAAACAAAAAGGCCTTCGAGGGCCGGCACAAGTTTGGGCTTAAGCCCGCTACTCCCCGCCTGGTACTGCAACACCTGTACGTCAACGTCTCGACGAGCGGCGACCAACTAGTCATCGATCGGCTAATATAAGCGGACCAAACATATGGTGCACATCCCCTTTTTGGGGGCTACGGGGCGCATTCCCTGCAAGCGGCTAAATAAACAACTTCCTCGGAGTCTTCTCCGGGAACCCCAGAACATCACCAATCCGGCTCACACGTCCGGATGGGCTTCACACAGCATGCCTAAACCCGTACTCACGCTTCCGGGCACTAATGCAATTAACTGCGGGGACGTACACGTCAACCCGTCGGGAAGCTCCCTTCCCCCCACCCGTTGGTGGAGAGGAGCTTCCGTGCAAATATGGAAACTGAAGGCTTCACATGCCCAAGTTGAAACGTCGTTACCCTTGTCGCGTGTTTGGCGGCGGGGACGGGAGAGGAGCTCCTAGCCGATCTTGCTCCGGGCGGCCGCGGCGGTGAAGGAGAGCTATGGCTCGGCCAACCTTGCTCTAGGCGATTATGCCCTCGTAGGATTCATTTGTGAGGACTTTTACTGCGAACTCTTTTCCATCATTCAACTTTCCATAATAAACAATGTCAAATCCTCCGGATCAACTTTCTCCTGAAACTTGCCTATGGCTTCTTCCATTTCAGACAACGAAAACTTATGTGCGGATTCTGTGGCAACTTCGCTAAAGTAAGTGCTCAACTTCTTGGTCGATTGGGTCTTGACAACATCTCCTTTTTGAGGGATCTTACTTCTTTTTTGTTTGAACAATATATATATATGTCATAAGAGAAGCGAGTAGGCAAAGTCCAAGTACAGCAGAAATGATGATGATTATAGTGTGATTAACTCCATGCTTTTGAATATGAAGACCTGCGTTTCCTTCAGTGTTTCACACCATCTCCCGACGGTGAAGAAATGGCTAGGGCTCGGCCAACCTCTGCTCCGGAAGGATCTTGCTCTTGGCGGTGCCGGTGGCCGATCTTGCTCTAGTCGGCCCTTGCTTGGCCGGCGACGGGAGAAGAGATCGGGAGAGAGAGAGAGAGAGCCGAACTCGGGCGGCCCCTAGTGGCCGACGACGATAGAGGGGGAGTAGAGCTCGGCCTTGCCCTGCTTAGGCGGCAGCGGGGAAGAGATCAGGAGGCGGGGAGCTCGGGTTGTGCTTGCCGGCGCAGACCAAATCGGGGGAGAGGGGGCGGGGCTCGGGCTGCCTTGCTTGGGCGGCGGCAGCGGAGGAGAGAGGGAGAGCGGGGTGGCTGCTACTCCAGGCCGAACCCTAGCCGGAGCGGAGAAAAAAAATCCGATCCCCCTTTTTTTCCCCTTTTCTCACCTGCTGGCCCTTTCTTTTATTTCTTCTTCCCTCTTTTTTTTCCCCCAACCCGATGCCTCTCCCTTTTTCTTATCCCCTGCTGCTTCCATTTTATTTATTTTCTTCCCCTGCTCAAAATCGATGGCCCCCTTGCTTCTATTTTCCTTTTCTTTTACTGTCCCCCGCCTCCCCCCGATACCTGCTACCCTCTTCTCAAAATCCCCCCTCTCCTATATCAATAATATATTATATATCATAGTATAATATATAATACATATATATATATATATATATATATATATATATATATATATATATATATATATATATATATAATACAAATTCTAAACTTGTGCACATAAAACTTCCGCACGCACGCACGCATGAGGACCCGCACGTCCTCAAATGGGGTCGCACCAACTCGTCGCCCATAACACGCCCCTAGACTGACGTTTGGGGAGGGTCCCACTCGCCCGGGTACGGGGTTGTACACCGTCGAGATCTACAATTTTCCTGTTGAACAATTCTAATGAAAATGTACGTATAAGACAGTTCAAAAAGACGCGTATATTTTTATATACACTTAACTCATATATACAACACGCCGTTATAGAAATTAGAGATCAAATATATTTCTAAACCAGACAATATTTTGTTTAAAGATTTTGATGCAGATAATGATATTGTGTTGAAAATGAGTTTTTGATATACTAAACAAAATTTTGCGTCATTTTGACTCATTTCTAAAGTTAACATAAGTGATTGAATGAATACATTTGAAATCATTTGTAATATCATTACATAAAGTGAATTATTTTGAAAAAAATGAATGTTTTAAATAAAATTTAATTTTTTTAAAAAAATTTTATGTTGATTTGTTAATAAAAAAGTAATTTTCAAATATTTATTTTAAAAAATAAGAATTTACTAATAATAATAATTTCTAAAAAGGGGATTGTTAAAGGCAAACCAAATTTGGGTATACGCAAACCATTGTTAATGATAAACCATATATTTTGAAAAATACTCTGTGCAAACCAATTTGTTAATGACAAACCAACATTGTTAACGACAAACCAACACTACAAATTACATAATCAAATGTTTTAGACAAAAAAATCATTTCATGAGAAGTCAAACGCAACAGTTCGACAAAATAACATGTTTATAATATAGAAACACCAAATTTATGACATTTAATATATGGTAACAGTCACATTCACTTCAATGAAAACCTGTAAAAATTTAAAGACTTTTATTACCAAAAAACATCTACAAAATTCAAAAACCCGATTAATTTAAATTTCAGAGGTCAACCGTGAAACATGTCTGTATATAATGAAAATCTTTAAAAATTTCTGAGCTTGATTCCAATATCTGAAATTAGGAACAAAAAAATGGAAATTTGAAAATGAGAAAATTGACAACAGTTTTTGAAAGGTAAATGAAAGTATGAACAACAAAAGTCAACTTCATTTATTACAGCAAACAATACACTTATGTTTCACCATCTTCATAAACTACAAAATGACATAAGAGCCTAGAAATCAACCATCCAGCACCATTATCTAATTACAACACGAAAATAAAATAAAAAATGAAGAACGAAAAAACCAACGCATTGAATCCATATGCAGAATCCAAAACAAAAAATTAGCTTATCAATATGTTGAAGATGAAAGAAGAAAATATGTATTAAAGAATCCAAACGAAAAAACTGTTGTCCGTGATGGGAGAGGCAATGAAAACAAAGAACCAACGTGCACACCTTCAAAATCGTCTGATTGTTGTACGTCGAACCGCTTATCAGAAGCCTCGCAACCTACTGGCGACGGGAGAGACAACGATAGTGAGGTCGGGAAATGCGGCGTGAGTTGCGGCGTGAGAGGCGGCGGAAGGGGCGACGCGAGAGGCAACGATAGAGAGGTCGGGAGGTGAAGCGGGAGCGGCGGTGAATTTGGTTTGCGTATATCCAAATTGGTTTGCGCATAAAAAAAACCACCGAGAAAAAAAGGGACATGATTTTAAGATTTTGATTTGCGTATATCCGAATTGGATTTGCCTTTAACAATTCCCTTCTAAAAATCAAATGGAGTTTGTTCCTAACAACAAACAGCACCCAGTAATAACCAGCTTCTTCCAGGACGCCGCTTCTGTCTTGCGACATCGCTCCCGTGCATCCATCTCACTGCGCCAACGACTCCTCTCGACAACAGGGAAAGACCCTCCCGACACTGTGCTAAACTTTGGCAGGCAGTAACTCGCGCGACCTTTGCTCCGACGGGTTCCCGTCGCCCACATCCTCCTGATCTACAGCGCCGCCTCATCCAAGGGTCTCCATCGACTCTTTCTCCGGCGACCCCCCCTTCTGAGGCCGTTTCCCGCTGCAATTGACGTCGACTACAGTCGACTACAGCACCATCCTCCGTCAATTGTCCGCACGACGCCCTCACTGAGTGCACTGAGATTGAAGAACCCCTTGCTAGCCGCAGCTTTTGATATGCTTGGGTAAACTCTGCCTCAAATCTCTTGCTCCACTTAATTAAAATAATTTTATGGATCATTTAAATATTTCTAAGCTTATCTTGAATGTTTGCTATTTATTGCCGTTATTCCATAAATCATTGAATGCAAATATGCTTGTGAAAACTTGCAAATGTCGCCACGATTCGGACCGTAAAAATGCCCGAGAATTTCTTCTGAATAACGGTTAATGAAGCGCAAAATTTGATTTGTCCCTTTTGGCCTATAAAAAATATCTTATTTTTCATAACCAATTTTTGATCTTTGAGTATCAACATCATTAGGAATCAAAATCATTTTACTGCAATCATGACATCCGCTTATACTACATAGAAACTTCAAATGATATGTAAATTGCACCCTCTCTTGAATCTTTAGCTCTCACGATTCACACCATTCTATAAAATGCGACAAACAATCAAACTTTCCATTTAGAACAACTTTTGATTGATCAAAAGAAGTTAGACTTAACATTGCAACTGACATTAGAATTTGTAGAAATGGAGAAAGCCAACCTTGTATATATGTCCACTTGATACAAATACAAAGAATGAGTACATATATATAGATGAGAGAAAGAGAGAGAAAAGTCCTATACACAATGTGGGACTAAAGAGAGGAGAGAAAAAACAATAAATGCTATACAAATGGGCCTAATGTTAAGTGGGCTTTTCCAACACTCCCCCGCAAGCTGGAGCGTATAGGTCATATGCACCCAGCTTGGACAAACATTGGTAGAACAGAGTGCTTGATAAGGCCTTTGTGAGGATGTCGGCAACTTGATCAGTTCCTGGAACATGCTTTAATTCAAGTTTCTTCAATTGAACCTTTTCACGAACAAAGTGACAGTCAACCTCGATATGTTTTGTGCGCTCATGAAAGACCGGATTCTTTGCGATGTGTATGGCGGCTTGACTATCATAAAAAAGAACAGCAGAGGAGGGGAGTTTTACTCCCAGGTCAGTAAGGAGACTTTCAAGCCATGTGAGTTCTGAAACAACTGAGGCCATCGATCTGTATTCAGCCTCTGCAGAGGAACGAGCCACCACAGCTTGTTTCTTACTCTTCCAAGTAATAAGATGCCCACCAAAATACGTACAGAACCCACTAGTTGACCTTCGATCGTCCAGGGAACCCGCATAGTCGGCATCAGAATAGGCAACCAATGCGGGAGCAGAGTCGGAGGTTTTGTAAACCAGCCCTTGGCCTGGAGCTCCCTTAAGGTATCGGAGAATCCATTCAACCGCTTGGAGATGAGAAGCCCGGGGGGCATGCATGAACCTACTGACAACCCCAACTGCAAATGATATATCTGGCCTTGTGACTGTTAGATAGATCAACTTGCCCACAAGACGTCGATAGTATTCCGGGTTCGGAAGTAGCAAATCGTCATCCGAAGCATGAGCGCATAATTTGTGATTTGCCTCCATCGGGGTACATGCTGGCTTGCAACCAGACTGACCAGCATCTTTGAGAAGATCGAGACAGTACTTTCGTTGGGAGAGTACCAACCCGTCCGGCCGCCGGGCGATCTCGAGACCAAGGAAGTAGCGAAGTTTCCCCAGATCTTTAGTCTGAAAAACAGTGCTCAGGTGTTGTTTGACGTCTTGAATCCCCTTTGAGTCATCCCCAGTGAGAAGGATGTCGTCAACATAAACCAACAGAAGAATGGTGTCAGTGGCCCGGTGTCGGGTAAAGAGGGAGAAATCTGCAGAGCTCCGAGTGAACCCCATGTCCCGAACTACCTTGCTAAACTTGTCAAACCACGCCCGTGGGGACTGTTTGCGACCATAAATTGACTTTTTGAGAAGACAGACCCGAGACTCCCCCGTGGTCTCAAACCCGGGCGGTTGGCGCATGTAGACAGTTTCCTGAAGGTCGCCATTCAAAAAGGCGTTCTTGATATCAAGTTGATGAAGAGGCCAGCGGCGGTGTACCGCGACGGAGAGAAGAACGCGGACAGTGTTAAGCTTGGCCACCGGAGAGAATGTTTCCTCATAGTCGAGGCCCTCCTGTTGTGTGAAGCCACGGGCCACAAGACGGGCCTTCAGTCGGGCAATAGTGCCATCCGGAGCATGCTTGATGACGAAGACCCATTTGCATCCAACAGGGTGCTGACCGGGAGGTAAGGGAACCAAGACCCAGGTCTGGTTGGCCCAAAGGGCCGTCATTTCTTCGTCCATGGCAGCCCGCCAGCCAGGATGGTGAAGCGCCTCCTGCAAAGAGTTAGGGACTGAAACAGAAGATAAGGAGGTGGCAAAGTGAAGAAGAGAGGGGGAGAGGCGATGGAGCGAGACGTAGTTCGCCATCGGATGAGCGGTGGAGACGGGAGCCGGAGCAGCAGGGAGCAGAGCACCAGAGGGCGAAGCCGACTGCAGAGGAGCCACAGAATGAGGAGAGCGACGAGAATAGACCCGGATAACCGGAGGTGGTGGACGGACCGGAGGCGGGGAAGGGAGAGAGGCTGAGGAGTGAGGAGCAGGAATGACAGGACGAACGACGGGAGCGGGAGGCAGAGCGATATCCGGAGCAGGGAAGAAAGGAAGATCTTCACGGAAAGTTACGTCAGGCGAGACAGTAACCTTGCGGGTAGTAGGCGAATAACATACATAACCCTTCTGAGTGCGCGAGTACCCAACAAAGATCTGCTTGGTGGCACGAGGGTCCAACTTGTCCGTGGAGGGACCGAGGTGGTGAACGTAGCAGGTACACCCAAACACCCGTGGCGGAAGAGGAAAAGGCGAAGTTGTGGGAAAGAGGAGGCTGAAGGGAGTAGCATACTGGAGGACGGAAGACGGGAGGCGGTTGATGAGAAAGCAAGCCGTGGAGAGAGCGTAGTTCCAGTACGGTTTGGGGACCTGCATTTGAAGCATAAGCGAGCGAGCGACATCAAGAAGGTGACGATTCTTGCGCTCGGCGACACCATTCTGTTGCGGAGTGTACGGACATGAGGTTTGGTGAAGAATGCCGAATTCAGAGCAGAGAGTGGCAAACGTATGGCTGGTGTACTCCCGCGCATTGTCAGTACGAATAGTGCGAATAGGCGCAGAGAACTGAGTGCGAGTCTCGAGGATGAAAGCCCGGAATACGCGGGGAAGTTCAGAGCGATCCCGAAGGAGATATAACCATGTCATGCGAGAGTAATCATCAATAAAAGTAAGAAAATAGCGATAGCCAGAAATACTAGTAACTTTGTACGGACCCCATATATCGGAGTGTACTAAAATAAAAGGAGCGTACTAAAATAGTGATACCATGTTAGGTTTGGCCTAACTCAACCTGAAAAACCGGCTCTACAGGTGAGGGTTGCCTTGCCATATAAACAGATCGGACCAGAGCGGATTGGCGGTGTGGGACTATTATTAACATCCCCCCTCGCCCATAGCATGGATTGACCGGACAGAACCGAGATACAAAGCTCATGGGCGGACCGGACGGAACCGGACAGAAACTGGATGGAACCTCGCTTTGATACCATGTAGAAATGGAGAAAGCCAACCTTGTATATATGTCCACTTGATACAAATACAAAGAATGAGTACATATATATAGATGAGAGAAAGAGAGAGAAAAGTCCTATACACAATGTGGGACTAAAGAGAGGAGAGAAAAAGCAATAAATGCTATACAAATGGGCCTAATGTTAAGTGGGCTTTTCCAACAGAATTGAACATGACTGAACTCCTAACAAAGCATGACTGATCTCCTAGTAGATTAAAATCATTATTGACATCTTAGAAGATCATTTTGATCTCCCAGGAGATCATTTCAAACTGCTAGGAGGTCATTTCAAACTGCTAGGAGGTCATTTCAAACTCCTGGGAGATCATTTTAATCTCCTAGGAGTTCATTAAATCTCATAGGAGATCATGTTCTGTGCTAAATTTGAACACCGCTAATGTTAAAGATCATGCAACCTTACTGGATAAACCCTAAAAATGACGAATAATTACTATTGAAGTAAACCTAATACCGAAGAAAATCAACTATTGATCTAAACCAATAACCCTAAAATAATGGAAAATCCTTTCAAAAAATGCAACTTGTAGGAGTTTGAACCACATATTTTAGCGTAGATAGGAGAATGGAGTTTTCAGAAGAGATATACCTGACCTAGAGATGCGCAAACCGATCAAAGAATAGATCTCGTGAGTGACGCTTGGTAGTCGCTGGAAGGAGAGAACGCTGAAGCAGGTTCGCCGGGGAGAGAGCTCGTCAGGAGAGAGGTCGACGGGGTAAGAGATCGCCAGAGAGAAGCTTCGCCTGGAGATCGCGAGAGACGGAGTTTGGATCCTATAAAGATGCAAGAAATGAGGATGTTGATGTTTCCAATAGAAGAGGAGGATGAACTTATTGATGGTTCATTTTTTTTGGGTAAAAGATCTTCTAGAAGGGAGAGATGAGAGATATATTATTACACATACTTAAACTACCCTAGACGTCAAATGACAAAGTTTTTTTTTAAAATTTGAAAAAAAACGTGGAAAATATATTAGTTGGTTTGTGGGGTGTAAAGTGCAAAAACCTAAATTAAGGGTGCAATGTGTCAAAATCCCGTAATTGGTGGGTGTTAAGTGCCAAAAATCCTTCAAAATGCTTATTCAGTGTATTTGTGATGCAGAGCAGAGACAAGGACGCGCTTTGGGCCCGTTCAGGGCTGATTTGACACCCTTACATATATGGCGTGCCCGGATCGACGATCGGACTCCGCGATTGCGTCCGGAGCATCGCCGCAAGTCAAAATACTATATTACTTTATATTTTTCAGTTTATTTTTGATGTATTTTAATGGCGAACCCGCCGGCCAATCATAGCCGTTGATGGGGAAACCCCAGCTTGTCTTTTCTTATAAATATGAGTTATGAGGGCTGAAATGATTCATTGTTGGATTTAGAGAAGAAGCATTCCCGGATTCCAGCGATCCCTCCCCGATGCCGACGCCGTGAAACTGTAGGTGATGATTCCTAGGCCGCCAAACTCCTCCCCAAGGTAATCCCTACCCCCACCTTCGTTTTCCACCATTCAAATCCCACTTACAGCCACCGAAAATCACCCAAACCCCACCCCCAATACCGCTGTCCAGGAATCCCGAAATCACTGTTCACTCGAAATCAGTGTTCACACAAAATTACTGTTCATCTGATACTGTTCACCGTTACTATTCACCCGACCCTCCACTTCTTCTCCCCTTCGTGGAACCACTTTCAAACAACCCTAATTCTCTAGATCCATTCAGATATGAGAATTTCGCTCCTAATCCGTTATTTCCACATCTCATACTTTTCATTTTTGCCCGAATATGCCCCTAAATAGCGGATCTACCCATCCCCGACCCGGATCTACTTATTCGTGGCCGGATCCGCCTTTTTACTATCCGTTACCACCGTTTCCCGCCAAGGGCAGCCACCGTTACCGTCGTTTCGCCACCGGTTCCACCTCCGATTGCCGATCTACACATCCGGCCCTCCGAGTCTTCAGTGTCTCGGTTCAGACCTCTATCTTGTGAGCGTTTGCGGTATTGTATTCTTGGACTTGACATTTTCATTTGGTGTTTTATTATATTGTGCTGAGATTATTGTTGCGTAGAAATTGGTTCTTTTATACTAATAATTGCAGGAGAAGTTATTCACCGCACGTTTGCTCTGATCCTCCGAGCGGAGGAGACCATTACTTAATTGCTGAAATTAATTGCTTGCTTTTATTTCAAATATTTGCATAGTGTTTAATTCTCATTGCTCATTTTAATCGTCGTCGTCACCGACGGTCGCATTACGTTTAGAGTTGCATTAGTGTGTCACCCCTGCACCAACACTTAGAGTCATAGTCTCCGAGCACCACTAGCCAAACCCTACATCAATTTTGATATCAGAGGTCAAGGTTAGGCCATTTGCATGCTTCGTAGTGGTAGGTTTTAAATAATCATTGGATTCATTTATGTCTAGTTATCACCGTCGTTCGTCTCCTCCATCTGAGTATCCTGAGTCTACATATACCCGACCTCATAGAGCCCCTCTAGAGAGATCTTCATGTTATCATTATGATTATCATCGTTCCCCGCACACCACTCCTAGAGATCGTGTCGACCCCTCGACACTATTCCATCATGCTAGAGGCGATCACCACGACGAGCGGTCCTCACGTCTTCATCATTACACCTCTTCACGATTTCACGATGATAGAATTGAATATCGTTTAGGTCATCACCGCTACACATCTCCTCTAGGAGAGGAACCTGAGTTTGGATATGAGCGACCTCCACTGCACGTTCACAGGGCTCATACACATCCACGAGCACAATCTAATTATGTTAGGAACTACCGTCTAAACGACCCTCAGGAACCCTATAGAGGTCACCATCAGCAGAATCACAGTATATGTCAAGACCCTCCGAGTGTTCCGCCAATAGAGTTACCTGAGGCTGAATTTATGCGATTAGTATTTGACCGTTTTGATCTCTTAGAAACTCAGTTTGATCACCTAAGATCTACATTACGAAGACAGCCTGGGGATTTGGGTTAAGTCACCGATGCGGCGAGTAGTGCTCCCACCGAGCCAAGAGACCCGACACTTGGTTTTGAACCTTCTCAGTTTGATGAGATTTAGTGCTCGTGTGATCTTGAGGTTGAATCTGATCATGACCCTATGATACAGGTGAAGAGTGATACTAGCCTGACTAGTGAGCATGGTCACGTGGGTGAGGACGAGCGGCCTAGTGATACTGTGATGGTATATCCATCCTTTTCACCTCACCTAGACCTAGTGCCCCCTTTGGACAGAGACACGGTTCTCGACACTATATTGATTGACCCACACTTGAGTCTGGGCACCCCCTGCTCTTCCCTTTGGACTATCTCGAGTCACTTCACTACTAAGAGTCGAGAGTATGATGTTGACTTCATTGTGGCTACCTCACCCAGTTACGAGGACACTACCTCTATCAACGATACTCATCTGAGGGATCTTCCCATTATTAGTGACCTTATTGTTGAACCTCCAGATAAGCCTCCTGATGAGCCACTACTCCCTTGGGAGGTTCATGAAGGTAGCGTTGACTTTGTTGCAGGTGTCCTACTTGCTCCCACTGACACTAATGTTATTGGTGCCCTACTCGTGGTGGGCTATCCTATCATTATCGACCTCTTCGGGATCAAGTCCCCGAGAGGCTCATTTGACAAGCCTTCCCTCCTACACTTTAGTGATAGATCGTGTATCCGCACTAGTGATCATCTCACACGTGATGACTTCTGGTATACACCCCCTGATGAGCCACCTGATGGGATATATTATTTGAGAGATACCCATCACACCAGTGCTCCGCACTATTTTGTCACCATCTACATCGTCCCCACGGGTGATGACGTCGGTCACGCTGGATTTTTCTATCGACCACCCGGTAAGCCTCCTAATAGGCTACCCCATGTTAGTAATACCCAAGTCATTGTCGGGCCTTCTCTTAGGAAGTGTGTCGAGTATGTTGCGCTCTATGTGCATCATTTGCTTCATTTGCATGAGTTAGTTAGGTCGCGTGTTCATCATTCGCATGCATTACATGAGTCGGTTCGTCGACAAATAATAATGAGCAATGAAAGTTATGAAACTCATGCAGATAAGTGGAGGCGAGAACAAATGTTTAATGTAGGCGAGAAGGTAATGATGCGAGTCCGTCCTGAGAGGCTCCCTTCGGGGCCTGCCAAAAAGTTAAGCGCAAGCGAATGAGTCCGTACACCATTATTAGTCGTATTGGGACCAACGCCTACCAACTTGACATCCCGGCCGGTATGAGAATTCACTCTGTGTTTAATGTTGAAGATTTGACTCCATACTATGAACCTCATGACTATGTGGACCCGAGCAGTGGAGATGCCCAGTCACCTCCACTCCCACTATCGTTACCTTACCACCCTCATACGTCACCACCGTCTGATGACCACCCCAGTCCACCCATTGTTGACATCCACCCACCTGGGAACTCGTCTTCTTTGGTTTCACCGCATGCACCACCGATCACACCGGGATCCACCCTTCGAGAGATGAGTGATGAGAGCATCACAGAGTTCAAATTCCACCAGTTTGTTCCTACTTCAGATGGGCCACGTTGTCACTACTTGGTACATTGGCGGGACCGACCTGATGCAGTTGACGTTTGGACACTTGCAGCAGAGCTTGATCGATTCGCCCCTGGACTTCGACTTCAGCACGACGATCTCCATTCACCGGAGATGACAGCTTTTCAGTTAGGGGGAATTGATTAGCGAGGACACCCTTCCGCCGACGACACTTGGACGACTTCCGGTGGACCTCTTCGAGTTGTACCTGGCGGTTAGCTTGAGAATTCCGATCCCAATTCATCGGGAGATGAATTCTTTCAAGCCGGGGAGATTGATGCAGAGTAGAGACGAGGACACGCTTTGGGCCCGTTTGGGGCTGATTTGACAACTTTCCATATATTGCATGCCCGGATCGACGATCGGACTCCGCGATTGCGTCCGGAGCGTCGCCGCGAGTCAAAATACTATATTACTTTATATTTTTCAGTTTATTTTTGATGTATTTTAAGGGCGAACCACCAGCCAATCATAGCCGTTGATGGGGATACCCTAGCTTGTCTTTTATTATAAATAGGAGGTATGAGAGCTGAAATGATTCATTGTTGGATTTGGAGAAGAAGCATTCTCGGATTCCAGCGTTCCCTCCCCGGTGCCGACGCCGTGGAACCCTAGGTGACGATTTCTAGGGCGCCAAACTCCTCCCCAAGGTAGTCCCTACCCCCACCTTCGTTTTCCACCATTGAAATCCCACTTCCAGCCACCAAAAATCACCCAAACCCCACCCCAATACCGCTGTCCTGGAATCCCGAAATCACTGTTCATCCGGAATCAATGTTCACCCGAAATTACTGTTCATCCGATACTGTTCATCGTTCCTGTTCACCAGACCCTCCACTTCTTCTCCCCTTCGTGGACAAACAACCCTAATTCTCTAGATCCATTCAGATCTGAGAATTACGCTCCCGATCCGTTATTTTCACATCTCATACTTTCTATTTTTGCCCGAATCAGCCCCTAAATACCGGATCTACCCATCCCCGACCCGAATCTACTTATTCGTGGCCGAATCCGCCGTTTTACTATCCGTTACCACCATTTCCCGCCAAGGGCAGCCACCGTCACCGTCGTCTCGCCACCGGTTCCACCTCCGATTGCCGATCTACACATCCGACCCTCCAAATCTTCAGTGTCTCGGTTCAACCCTCTATCTTGTGAGCGTTTGTGGTATTGTATTCTTGTACTTGACATTTTCATTTGTTGTTTTATTATATTGTGCTGAGATTATTGTTGCGTACAAATTGATTCTTTTATACTAATAATTGCAGGAGGAGTTATTCGCCGCACGCTTGCTTTAGCCCTCCGAGCGGAGGAAGCCGTTGTCTAATTGCTAAAAATTAATTGTTTGTCTCTTTATTTTAATTATCTGCGTGGTGTTTTTAATCACATTGCTTATATTATTTGTCGTCGTCGACCGACGGTCACATTGCATTTAGCGCTGCACTAGTGTGTCACCCCCGCACCTGCACTTAGAGCTGTCACGACTTCGGTTCGGTTCCGGTTCTACTAAAAGAATGAACCGAACCACTAAGATAACAATTCTTCAAATTAGAACCAAAACCTTATTTAGTTTGACCGGTTCCGGTTCTGGTTCCGGTTCTAGCTTAATTTTTGGAACCGTTGTGTCAACGGT
The DNA here is from genome assembly GCA_039583875.1 of Platanthera guangdongensis. Classification (NCBI taxonomy): domain Eukaryota; kingdom Viridiplantae; phylum Streptophyta; class Magnoliopsida; order Asparagales; family Orchidaceae; genus Platanthera; species Platanthera guangdongensis. The sequence goes on along the minus strand of CM077164.1, from coordinate 32,189,848 downwards.
TCCGGTTACGGTTCAACAAGAACCAAAACTAAACTAACAACTAACGGTTCAGTCTGGTTCCATGCGGTTCGGTCCGGTTCCAATCGGTTCCAACTAAAATCAAAATCAAACTTGACAGAATGAAATAAAAGTGGGTTGCAAATAGTAAAACTCAAAACAACATCGAAATAAAAATAATTATGTTGCACACTTCTCGACGGTCTTTTCCAAGATCGGTGAGAAAGTGTCATTCGTCTTCCTACGCGTGTAGACTTGTCATAACTTGTAGTTGACTTGCACGCATCTCGTCGGCATGCTCAACCGTAACAAGCGGCTACAATTAGTTGTCTTTCATAATTACTAATAAATAGTAGTTGTATATCTTCTATATTTTTAAATAAAATATTTCAAAAAAAATATGTAAGTAAAATTGAAAATATATTATATAACTGTATAAAAATCAAAAGTGCACTGCAAAAATTGACTTCAAACTGCACCAATGTCAAACCATATCACACGGTTTTTATGCGGTGAAGTTTTGTTCGGTGCAAAATCGATCATTTTTAGTGCGATTGCGGTTTGTGTTCAAACTGCACCAGCTTCACTCGTGATAGTAAGTATAAATATTATAGATAAATTATAAAATAATAACAATATAACAATATAATAATAATAATAATAATAAACGAGTTGCGGTTCGGTTCTACTTTGGTCCGGTTCGGATCGGGTCTAAAAATCTTGAAACCGCTTGAGACTTGTATGTTACGGTTACGGTTCTGGCTCCGGACCGGATAATAAAATGTAAGAACCACAACTGGACCAATGTTGTTCACGGTTCCAAAATTCAAACCGGAACCCAAATAATTTCCAAACGGTTCGGTTTGGTTCTTTGCGGTTCAGGTTTGATTTGCGGTTTTCGGTTTTTAGTGACAGTTCTACCTGCACTTAGAGTTATAGTTTTCGAGCACCACTAGCCTACCCTATATCAATTTGTATATTCAAAACTGATTGACAATCCAGTATTTGTGATTTTCAACACCTGTATCCACAAAATTTAAAGTTAAAAAATAGATTTTGACATTCTCTGCAAATAATTCTTTGATAATAATTTTTTTCTTCATACACGTACTACTAAAAATGCTCTGTGCATGGACAGAAAATAGATGTGGCATTCTGAGACTCCATGATGCTACCTCAATGCAAGAAAAGAAGAATGTGTAATGAAGATGGTAAAGCATTCTTACCTACATCACTCTCTCCTGAATATTTTGTGGAGCCTTCACTTGCTGAGTTGGCTGCCAGAGAGTCGATCGATCCTGGTTACTGCAGTAGAGTTCTGAATTTTGTGATTGGAAGAGCGGGCTATGGCTACATTAAATTTCTTGGTGAGACCGATGTCAGATGGTTGAATTTGCAGAAAATTGTGAAAATTGATAGAAACTCTGTAACAGTATATGAAAACGAAGTAGATAAGCCGCCAATTGGCGAAGGACTCAACAAAACCGCTGAAGTAACACTAATCCTTCAGTTGAGATTAGCCAGTTCACATGATTTGGAATCTAGTGAAATCACAGCCAAGTTGAGAAAATGTTCAGATAGGCAAGGGGCTAAGTTTCTTTCATTCGACCATTCAAGTGGTGAGTGGAAATTTCTTGTTCACCATTTCAGTAGATTTGGGTTGGGGGATGAGGAAGAAGATGTTATGGACATTCAGCCTACTGAAGATGACCATGAGCGACTTTCTGGTGAAATTGTACTGTCTCATTCTCTTCCTGCTCATCTTGGGCTTGATCCTATAAAGATGCAAGAAATGAGGATGTTGATGTTTCCAGTAGAAGAGGAGGCTGAACTTATTGATGGTTCATTTTTTTTGGGTAAAAGATCTTCTGGAAGGGAATTTGTGAGAGAAAAATCTCCTAGTTCTAGTGCTAGAGGTTCTGTTTATAGATCTTCTTTAGAAGGTTCTGCTAAGAAAGCAGTTAATAGAATTAGTACTTCCCCTTTGAAGAACCCACCATTACCATTGCTTGAGTACAATATAGGTATCTCTGACGGAAGTCTATCTAGAGACATTCTCATGACAGGTCAGAACAAGGGATTGCCACTCAGAATAAAGAAGGCAGAAGGCTTTAAACTGGACGAAAAATTTGCAACCCCTTTGTCTGGAAGATTTTCTAATTACATTGTTGATGCGGCACTGTTTATGGGGAGATCATTTAGAGTTGGATGGGGACCAAATGGAGTACTTGTCCATTCTGGTACCCCAGTTGGCAAAACTAGAACTGGGTTGTCTTCTATTATTCATGTAGAAAAAATTGCGATAGATGGAGTTGTGAGAGATGAGCAGAATAAAGTCAAACAAGAACTAGTTGATTTCTGCTTTTCTTTCCCATTAAATTTGCACAAGTCATTGGACCATGCAACAGTGGAAGTTAAGGTTGACACACACACGCTAAAGCTTCATAAAATCATATCCAATCGCGCCATGCTTCCCGAGATTTGCCGTGCCTATATTGGTATTATCGAAAAGCAGCTTGAGCTGCCTGGTCTATCGATGTCTACTCGTGTACTTCTGATGCATCAAGTGACAGTGTGGGAGCTGATGAAGGTTTTGTTTTCAGAAAGGGAGACTAATGGAAATTTTAGATATTCGTCTGATGATGTTGGCGAGGACATGGTGCTCGATAAGAAAGATTTTTCTCTTAATATTGATATGAAGGCAAACCCTTTACTCCGAAGAGCTGAATTCAGCTACTGGTTGCAAGACAGTGTTTGCCATCGGATACAAGTGGATATAAGCTCTTTGAATGATTCCAAATATTTAGAGAACATCCTTGTACTTTTAACCGGAAGGCAGCTGGATGAAGCAGTAAAACTTGCCGCTTCTAAAGGAGATGTTCGCCTGGCTATCTTGCTGAGTCAAGCTGGTGGATCGGTGGTCAGTAGGGCCGATATGGCTCGACAATTAGATCTGTGGAAAGTTAACGGAATGGATTTTCATTTTATTGAGAAAGAGCGGTTAAAGCTGTATGAATTACTCTCTGGAAACATTCTTGGCGCTCTACAGGATTCAACTGTTGACTGGAAGAGACACTTGGGTTTGGTGATGTGGTATCAGTTACCACCTGATACTCAACTTCCTGTAGTCATAAACACATATGAACAACTTATTAAGGAAGGAAGAGCCCCACATCCAGTTCCAGTTTATGTTGATGAGGGTCCTATTATTGATGGAGTGGACTGGAACAGTGGTGACCGTTATGATATAGCATATTATTTCATGCTTCTTCATGCTAATGTAGAAAAGGACTCAGGTTTTCTAAAATCTATGTTTAGTGCCTTCTCTTCTACATTTGATCCACTTGATTACCACATGATTTGGCATCAGCGTGTCATATTGGAATCGATAGGTGCTTTCAGTTCGAATGATCTTCATTTGGTTGACTTAAGTTTTGTTTCACAGCTGCTATGTGTAGGGTTATGCCATTGGGCAATTTATGTGGTTGTTCACATGCCTTATTATAATGAATCTCCACATATACATGCCAGTCTCATCAAGGAAATTTTATTACAGTACTGTGAGATATGGAGCACGAAGGAAGCACAACAGCAGTTTATTGCAGACCTCGGTGTTCCATCAGCATGGATGCACGAGGCTTTGGTAGGCGTCAACTCTTATTTCCACATACAATCACCAATAATTATAGCATCATTTCAGTGTATATTTCTTTTGTTTACCTTTTCAAGTTGGAATTCACTTAGACCTGTATTCATTCTTTATTTCTTCTTCAGTAATGGATAGCTCAATACAATTGTTGCAGGCAACATACCATCAATATTATGGGAATCTTCAAGAGTCCCTTGAACATTTTCTAGAATGTGCTATGTGGCAAAAAGCTCATACGATATTCATGACATCTGTAGTGCATCCATTGTTTTTATCTTGTAAGTATGTAATGACATGTTTTCTTTGTTCCAATTTCAAGTTTGTTAATGACACCTCCATTGGTGTCCAAATTGTCTTTCATGTCATCGGAGTTATCAAGAGAGATGTGAGTTGAGTTTTCAAGTTTAAGAGTAATCAAAAGGAGAATTTTTTGGTAATTCTTCACAATATTAAAGTTAATAATCAGTAGAAGATGATTTGCTTGCTTATTTACATATACTAATTCTCCTTAAAGCAATGAATGAAGAAATAGTATTACTTGGTACATTCTTGCATTCTTGCTTTCTAAGTGAGTGCATTACTTGGCTGTGCACTAAAATGAACTTTGTTTAGTTTTCCATGTTCTTTGTTTGGCCGGTTGGCTCACACTTTACTTTAGTTTTGCATTTTGCATTTAATTCACCACCACCATCATCATCCTTAGTCTTATGACATTTTTTTAAAGTCGCGACCCGAGTTATTTTGTGGATTGAAATTTATGAATCCTCAGTTTTCATTCATTTCAACCAAGTGTTATATGGGTTAATAGAACTATTTTTTGAATCAACAACTACTACACATTTTACATTAGGTCCCCCTTTTCTTCTAATACTTTGACCATTGGTTTATCATCTTATCTAGATTTTGTACCCTTTGTCGTACACATCCAACCACTTAAGTTAGTCTTTACAACTATCTTATCTTCAGTAGTCATCACTCCGAAGCTCTTCTAATATAATTATTCTCAATCTAACCTGTCTTGTTTTCCATGTGTTAAGACTCATTTTGCCACAGTTTAGCTATTAATCATATTTGTATATTGCCCAATATTTGGATCCATAAAAATAATTGATGTTAGAGAATGTGAGAGAAAATCATGTAAAAGCCCAATAAGTGTGGCCCAATTATAAGCCCACTTAGTCTTCTTGTTTTGTCCCACATCTTTGGATTGAGAATTCCTTTTTCTCTCTCTTCTATATATATGTACATGTACTTGGAGTTTAATAATTAATAAAATTGTGATTATTTTCGCCCTGTTTCTATGCTTCTCTACATGATATCAGAGCGAAAAATTGTGTCCTACTCTCTGCTCTAGGCGGTTAGATTTAATCTAGCCGCCTGTTTGTTTGGGCCTTCCTTGCTCCTAACCTTGGGCGGTTAGTTTTATCCTAACCGCAGGACCGCTTCCCCTCTGGCGTTACTACCTCCCCCCAACCTCTCCTCCTCTCTTTATACTTGTCTCTCTGGGGCACACTTGGTGGCTGCTTCTCCTGTCTACCCGCCTGCCCTTGCTGCATATCCGCTGTTCTTCTGCTTTCCGCTGCACCGTGCTTGTAGTTGCAGACGTCTTTGTTTCCTCTTCTAGCCGCAGCCTGCCACGGCTAGGGGTGTTCACAAACCGAACCGAATCGAATAACTGTTCAATTGAATCCAAATCCGATGTAGAATGCAGAGATTCGGATTCAGATTCAAATTTGATCGAATATTCGGTGTCAGATTCAGATTCGTCATGAAATGTTGGATTCGAATTCATATTCAAATTCCGATTCGCACATGGATTCAAATTCGAATTTGAATTTTATAATATTTAATTTAATATAATATTTGAATATAATTATATTTAATATTTATTTGCATATATTAATTTTTTAAATATATATTCCAGTATTCACAAACTATTCGCGAATCTTTCGAATGAGAATAAAATTATTTGTATTTGGATTCGAAGACTATTTGAATCCGGAAAATCTGGATCCGAATTCAAAAATACGAATTTTCACAAATCGAATCATGAATTATTCACGAACTATACTATTTGTGAAGAGCCCTAGCCGCGGCTTCCTCACCGCCGGTCTACTCTGCCCGCAGGGATAAGTCCGCTACTTTCTCTCCGCTGGTCTGCTCGCGGCAGCCTTGTTTGCGGTCTGTCTGTGCTCTGCTCGCTGTCATCTCCTTGCGGCCGAGCCTCTATTTGTTGTCGCAGCTGCTCAAGTTGCCGCTGCCCCTTGCCGACCTTACTGTCTCTGGTGCCTTGCCGCAAGGCCTTCCTCTTGCCTCTAGTTCTTAGCCGCCAAGTTTAAAAGATGTCGTACTGTTTGCCCCTTTCCGCTGCCGCTGCTGCTCTGTCGTGCTGTGTGCTCCTTGTCGCAGCTAGTTTTCCCTTGCCGCTGGCCTATTGCTACAGGTGTCTGTCCCTTGCCGCAATCTCGACCTACCTAGCCGCAAGGCGTGTTGCTGTTCTCTACTCGCCTAGTCGCCTTCTGTACTCGCCCTAAGTTATCAAGGTGCGCCTGAAGCGCCGGACGCAACGGGCGTGCCGAACAGTGCCCGATCACGGGCGAGGCGGGTGAAGTGGCTCGGGCGCGCCCTAGGCGCGCGCCTTGCAGGCCATTCAGACGCATGTTAGGCGCGCCTAGAAGTTTTCCAGTCTAGCCTGCGCCGGTTTGGTTTAATTAGGGTTACGGGTTTTTGTTTTCTCGTAAGAAGTCGACGGGGGGAGGGGGGGGGGCTCATTTTTTCGATTCACGGTGTAATAAGAAGTCAGGTTTATGGTTGAAAGCTCGCCATCTCCTCTTCCGTTCGCCGCTCCTCTTCCATTCGCTGGCCGCCACTTATTTTTGTAACTTCTTCTTTTCACTGCATTACTTCTTCTTCTCACTCGTCGGTATTAATTCTTCTTCTAGCATAATGGTTGTTGGCTGTCGTCTTCCGTTCGCCGCTCCCGTTCTTCTGTTCTAGCATAATGGAAGCCCAGTTCACTGTAACAGTGAATTGGGCTGCCAGTTCACTGTAAAACAGTGATCTGGCAACCCAATTCTTTACAGTGAACTGGCAGCCCAGTTCACTGTTTACAGTTTTCACTAATAATCCTGTACTATGTAATTATTTTTTTTGTAAAATGTTTTAGTAGCTGGAAATGGATGTAAGTGGATCTGGTTCATCTAGTGTCCAATCTAGGATTGATCCAGGTTGGAAGTATGTGCGTCAGACATCTGTCACTAATAAAAATGATTTAATTTGTAGTTTCTATAAGAAAGTCACAAATGATAGAATTTATTGTGCCCAAGACGCCCAATACGCTCAATATCAGCAAATTGGACGCCCAATACGCTCAATTTCAGCGAATTGGGCGCCCAATACGCTCAATTTCAGCGAATTGAGCGCCAAATTCGCTCAATTTCCTTTTCCCCTCATTTTTGCGCTTCACGTGCCCATTCTTGTCTCGGCGTCAAGGCGAACCAAGGCGAGCGCTGGGCGCCTTGACGCTTAGGCGTCAAGGCGGACTCCTAGGCGATACTAAAGCGAGCAAGTCGCAAGGCGCACTTTTTTTTTTTTAAAAAAGGCAGTATATAGACTGCGGTTATTATAATAACCGCAGTCTATACTCTGAAGGATATAGAGTGCGGTTATTATACAAACCACAGTTTATAGTACACATAATATAGACTGCGGTTTTATAATAACCGCAGTTTATAGTATACATGCTATAGACTGCGGTTTTATAAGAACCGCAGTTTATAGTACACATAATATAGACTGCGGTTTTATAATAACCACAGTTTATAGTATACATGCTATAGACTGCGATTTTATAATAACTGCAATATATGGGCTATATACTGCGGTTAATAGAATAACCGTAGTATATATCTTATGACTATCGACTGCGGTTATTAGAATAACCACAGTCTATAGTACTATATAGACAGCGGTTACAATAATAACCGCAGTCTATAATATGCACTTCATAAAATATAAAAAGATTAGTTTATAGCAAAATGTAAACAACTAGGAAAGTAAGTAAATAACTCATTAATAAACTTACTTTGTAATGACATTTTTAATATTATCACGAATATCATTATTTATGAGATCAAGCCAATAAACTGTATAATTATTATAATCAATAATAGCCAACATTCAATGTTATCTGTGAAACAAATGAAATAATTAATAACTTAATTAGAATAAAAATAGTAATAATCATTGATATTTGATACAAAGATTTTTCATACTTACAATCTATTATAGGGCACAAATAATAAAGAATTTGATTGAAGTTGACTAAGCGTTCTAAGCCTGATTTTTAGATCTTCAACTCGTGTTTTTGAATGTTCTTTGACATAGTCATCATTAATAGCAAAAGTGACATGTGGATTATGAAAATATACACCAGTATTGTATGTAAATTTTTTTAATTGTGAGTCTATGTACCGCAAAAACATGTAAATTTAAAATCAATTTATATATTAATAAAAATTCTTAATTTTATAATATTTGATACTCAGTAGTCAGATGCAAAATACTCACCCAATACATGCTAATATGATGTTAGCTCCAATCATTTTCATATTTAGAAAATCATACAACTCTGAATTTTCAAAGTACGTACATGCTGATTCAACACTCCCAAATACTGTTGAATCTAACACTAGAGATATTATTTTATCTTCATTCTCAATCTTACTTATAAAACGAGACAAGATATAAATGAATTCATTTGTAGTCTCAGTCTCACTAGCCTGTGTAAATAAAAGAATTAATATTGTGGAATGTGGACATCAATATTGAATTCATTGATTACATAAAAGTCAAAAATAATATTATAAATTATAATATCGTAGAAGATAATTGTTCATGTCTACTCTGACTACTCTCAGGTTCATGTGACCTGGATTCATACTCCGGCTGAGACTGAGAAACCAAAAAGTAACAAAAAAATAGTTACTTACCTGCGCAACAAAAAGAGAAAATAACATTTCATAAAAGTATAAATATTTAAACATAATAATACTTGTGCAACTGGAAGTGCAACACTTGTTCCAGTTCTAGCACTAAACATGCGCATAAGCTCTTCAATTTGATTCTTCATAGTACTAATCTCGGCTTGTTGCGCTTTTTCTTTTTGGCTCCATAATTTTTGTTGCGCTTGTTCTTTTTGGATACATAATTCTTGTTGCTGTCTCAATCTTTCTTGTACTATAGCTTCAACATCTTCAATACGAGCTATTGATGTCCTCTCACTCCGCCTATCATTCTTGAAAAATCTTGTAATGGTGGAAAACTTGCCAACAGCTCTAACTCTGCCCGAATGTTTTTGGCCTAAAACAGATGCAAGGATGTCATTTCTTCCCTGTGACACTGTTTCAGCACTCTGAGACTCTTGGCTCGACAACTCGTCCTAAACAAAAGTAATAAATATTGAAACAGAATTGCAGATAAGAAAATATACTTCTCAAGAAATATTACTATCGATAATTTACAAATGATGAAATGATTCATTTACACTTAGCATTTTAGATGCCAATTCAGCTGCATCTTTACTAATGTATTCACCAGTCTTTCTTTTATGACCGACTTTCCATAACTCCGCACGTGAAATTGGTGCCGCTTCACCTTGTTCAACCTTGACAATAAAATAAAAATAAATTATTATACAAATAATTGAGAAACCAAATTTTAAAATACAAAAAACGGGAGAGAAGTAGAGAGCTAATACCATTCTTTTTTCTAATCCAGAATAACCCATTCTGGAAGTAGTATGAAAGGTCTTTCGTGCTTTTGGTCTCTCAGTATTAACCTTACTTTTCTCCTACAAAAATAAATATGTGTTAATACTTAATTTGTTTATAAGTTATAAAGTTAAAAAATGATATAAAACATTGAATTTAATAAGAAGTTAAAAACACAACCATATATTCTGTAGTAGTGCGATGATCGACAAAAACTCTCCAGTCTTCGACAGTAATAAAACTATATTTGACAAGAACATTGTATCGATGCTCCAAATCAACATTTTTTTACATAATTGATAAAAAGTTTGGATTTTCAAGTCCTCCAACTTTCACCCATGCTTTTCATTAATTCCTTGTAATGACCATCAATATTATCAAAATAAATCTGAAAATAATAGACAATATCAATTAAAAATTAACTAAAACACCAAAGATATGTAATCACTCATAACAAGGTTACGTACATTTAATTCTGCCCATATTTGATCTTTAATTTGTTTATCAACATCCCTCCATGCAACATATGTAATTGACACATAACACTTCACAAGAGATCACATATAACTCATCAATTTATTTGTTTCAGGCCCGGGAATAATGCGGCCATCATCACGGAAAGAAATAATAAGCTTTCTCCCCTCTAGCCTAAGCTTATTCAGTTCATTCATTTTCGTGAAGCCTCTTGTTGACCTCGATGAAGATCCCTTATCCGACATTTTCCTGTAAAACCCTAAAAAAAACCTAAACCATACAAAAAACCTAAACAAAATTCATACAAAACCGCAATGATATTGAGCTACTAGTTACTAGTTAATAACTTACTACCACACAATCACAGTTCACACATATAAATATATATATGTTAGTATGTTACTATGTTAGTATGTTAATTAGGAGGTTTAGACATGTATAAATGTATAATAGGGGTTAAACTGCAATATTTCGGCATATTGTGTTGTTTATAACTTCATATACATTTAAAATAGCAAGGAGAGCCGAAACTTGAACACAATGTTTATACTACATGTCTACATTACTAATTTACTACTATTATAGTACTACTAGTACTACTAGTACTACTAGTCTACTAATAAAGTAATAAACTAATAATAATAAAAACATTAGCAGTTTAGCAAAGAGCATAGAGATCAAAAGTTCAAAAACCGAGAAAAGGTATTAAGAAATAGTATACCTAAGTGAGAATATTAATTTTGTCGAAGAAGAATCGTTCGAAACAAAGAAGAGCAGAAACTTGAACAAAATCGCCTTTAGGGTTTCTCGCAAAGCGCAGCGACTGTAAAAAGAAAAACCAAAAACTCGGGGAAACACTAGATTTTTACGGCTCACGGTTAAAAATAGATAGTAAAGACCGCGGTTTATGCATAAACCGCAGTCGTTTCTATGGTTCAGGGTAGCATAGACTGCGGTTATTATATGACCCGCAGTCTATTCTACCGTGAACCCTAACCTAAACTGTGGTTATTGTACAAACCGCAGTCTATTCTCTGGAAGGAATAAACTACGGTTTTAAAATACCCGCAGTATATTCTCGGGTTCATGACATAGACTGCGGTGTTTTCATAAACCGCAGTCGATGGGAGAATAGACTGCAGTTGATATATGAACCGCAGTCTATTCTACACTGACCCTACAATAGACTGCGGGTTATATATGAACCGCAGTCGATTCTCTGGTTCATGGAATATACTGCGGTTTTAAAATAACCGCAGTATATTCTCGGATTCATAGAATAGACTGCGGTTTATATATAAACCGCAGTCTATTCCCATATTTTTTGTAAAAAAAAGGCGGCAAACGCCTTGTTTACAATTGGGCGCCGTGACGACTAGGCGACGCCATGACAAGAATGCACGTGCCTCAGGCAAGCGCTTGCTCCTAGGCTCCATGCCCCCTTTGCGCCTTGGTGCGCCTTTGATAACTTGGTACTCTCCTCAGCCGTGCTGTGTGCTCCTTGTCCTCTCTAGTTTCTCTTTCCGCTGGCCTCTTGACGCTGGTCTCTTGTTGCTGGCCTCTTGCCCTTGCCGCCATCTCGCCCTACCTAGCCGCAAGGCATGCTGCTATTCTCTACTCGCCTAGCCGCCTTCTCTATTCGCCATAACTGCTTGTCTTAGTTGCTCTATGGATTCAACTGCTGCCTTATCTCTTCCAGCTCGGGCGGCTGCTCTTGTCCTTGAACTTCGTGATGAACTCCGGATCACCACCATCTCTCAGCGAAAAGCAGAACTTTTTGCAATGGGTGCACTCTGTTCGTGTGTTGCAGACAAAAAGACTTCTTCATCATCTGACACAGGCTCCGCCTACTGGACCTACCGACGAGTGGCTTCATGATGAGGCCGTGTCCAATCGTGGCTTCTCAAATCCATGGATACCGAGCCGATGACCATGTATCATGAAACGACCAAGGCCATGTGAGAGGAGCTCCACTCCCGCTATTTTGGCCAGCACAGTCTTCGACGCTTGTTCGACATCATTACTGATCTTCAAACCCTTGATCCAGGGGCATCCAGTGATATAACCTCCTTTGTCGTCAGGGCCAAGACTCTTATTGAAGTATGAATACAACATCAGTCCCCCACCACAGATTTAGTTGCACAACGGGCACAAAAAGAAGCAGTCAGAATTGTCATGATGATGACTCGTGTTCCTTTTCATCATCACAGTGTTCGGGTTCAGATCCTTTCCTCCTCTACAACTCCCTCTCTATCGGATGTTTGCTCTATGCTTCTGAAGGTTACACCGCCACCGGAGGCCCCTGTGAATCTGTCTCCGGCTCTCCTCCAACACTCTATACCAGTTCCTTCGGCTCGTGGTTCTTCAGCCTGTGGTGGTCGCAACATGTCTCGGGGATTAGGACGTGCTGGGAGATCCTCCTTTAAATGCACTTATTGCAGTCTGGATGGTCACCTTGAGGTCACCTGCTATTTCAAACAAGGGCTGCCTTTACATCTTGCTGCGCTACTACAACCGAGCCTCCGCTCACTACAATTGCAACAGAGTCTCCCTCCTCTGCTCGTAATGACATCAATGCTCTACACACCCAACTCCAACATCTCCAAGGGGTGCTTACTCGCTCATATGGATTCGTGGCGTCGATCTCCAATGAAGGTATATCCTGTCTATCCCGGAGCTCCATCTAGATTGTGGATTCGGGTGCCACACATCATATTATTTCGCAAAAACCACCACAATACTTGTTGTTTACACATGCCAAGTTCATCACCGTGGCCAATGGTGATACCACCCCGGTCTCCGACGCTACTGATCTGCCTCTCACACCCACCCTCTCTCTGTCTTCGGTCCTTCATATTTCGGGATCACCATTTAACCTGCTATCTGTTAGCCGGCTTACTCAAGACCTTGATTATTGTGTTACATTCTCACCTTCTTCCTTTGTTGTGCAGGATCCGCAAACACATAATATCATTGGTAAAGGGCGACTATTTAATGGGCTCTTTCTCCTGGATGTTTCCCCTTCTATTCTCTCCGCCGTCTCCTCTGCTGATTGACATCGTCGCCTTGGGCATGCTCCCCTCCAGATTCTCAAGAAAGCTCTTCTGAATGTTTCCCTGCATGAGTTTACTTGTGAATCATGTATCTTTGGCAAACAGGATCGTACCTCTTTTATTCTTGCTTGTACTCAGAGTGATACTCGTTTATCTTTAGTGCATTCTGATGTTTGAGGACCCTATAAAAATCCTAGTGTGTTTGGTTATCGGTACTTTGTTACCTTTATTAACGATTATTCTAGTTTAACTTGGTTATATTTACTTCGCGATTGTGCTGAACTTATCTCTATTTTTCGTTTTTTTATTACTGAAACACGTACTCAGTTCTCATCCACCTTAAAAATCATTTGAACTGATAATGCGCGCGAATATCCAAGCCAGACATTCTTTAATTTGTGTAATGAGTTTGACATTATCCATCAAACATCGTGCGCTTATACTCCTCAACAGGATGACGTGGCCAAGCGAAAAAATCGTCATCTACTTGATGTTGCTCGGTCTCTCATGATTTAAATGCCGGTCCCCACGCTATACTGGAACTTCGCTGTGTCTGCAGCCTGTCATCTCATCAATCACATGCCTTCCTCCATGCTCGACTTTGCCACTTCATTTAGTCTCCTCTTTCCTTCACAATCTCCGTTCAACCTTACGCCTCAAGTGTTTGGTTGCACCTGCTATGTCCATAATCTTAGTCTACCCACCGATAAATTTGTCCCTCGTGCAATAAAATGTATGTTCGTGGGATACTCTCGCACTAAAAAAGATTATGTGTGATATTCTCCCATTAATGACAAAGTGTTCGTCTCAGCGGATGTCACCTTTCTTGAAAACCAACCGTTTCGCTCCTCTCCCTCTGCTCCTCCACTCCCTCCTCTCTTACCTTGTCCTACCGTTCCCGTCACGTCATCTCTACCGACTCTCCTTCCCACCCCACACCCGGAACCAGTCCCACCCAAACCACCTCTACATGTTTACACTCACCGTAATCCGAAATCTGGTGCCCTACAATAGCTCCCTTCTACCAGTGCTATCTCGCAACCTGTCGATCCAGCATCTACCACTACGGCTCATCTGCTGGAAAATTATGTGTCTCTACATCGGCTATCCCCACCTCTCCTCAAGTTTGCTCTCGCTCTATCCTCCATCTCTATACCTAATTTTGTGCAAGAGGCTTTTTAACATCCAGTGTGTCGTGCGGCTACGGATGATGAGATAACTGTCCTTTAGGCAAACTGGACCTTGGATCTGGTCCCCCTTCCTCCAGGACAGTCTTGTGTTGGCTATAAATGAGTCTTTGCAATCAAACATGCTCCTGATAGAACTGTTGAATGCCTAAAAGCTCGGCTTGTGACCCGGGGGTTCACTCAACAATAAGACCTTAATTATTATGAAACTTTCTCCCCAGCCGCCAAACTAAACTCTGTTCATCGTCACTGGCCCCGCCATCAGTTAGATATCAAAAAAGCTTTTATAATGACAATCTTCTTGAGACAGTCTACATGCACCAACCTCCCAGGTTTGAGAGCACGGGGGAGTCTCGTGTGTGTCTTCTCCGAAAATCTATCTATGGTCTCAAACAATCTCTCGAGCTTGGTTTGAAAAATTTAGTAAGGCCGTTAGTGAGGTTGGATTCAAGCGAAGTTTGGCTGACTTCTCCCTTTTCACTCGTCATCAATCAACCGTGACTGTCATTCTCTTGATCTATGTAGATGATATTCTGATAACTGGTGATGACTCCACATGGATACAACAAATTAAACAACACTTAAACTCTATATTTCAAACAAAAGATCTTGGCAATCTACGGTATTTCCTTGGACTTGACGTAGCAAGATGACCCAATGACCTTCTCCTATTACAACTGAAGTACTGTCTTGACCTTCTTCAAAATGCTGACTACTCAGGGTGCAAACCTGTAGAAACCCCTATGGATGTCAACCACGAGTTGTGTGCTCATGGATCTGTCTCCGATTCACTGCTTACGAATCCAGAGTACTATCAACGACTTTTAGGAAAACTGATATATTTAACAGTTACATGACCTGATATCTCATTTGATGTTGGAGTGGTTAGTCGTTTTATGCATGCTTTACAAATCTCTCATCTCCAGGCAGTTGAACGCATCCTTAGGTACTTGAAGACTGTTCCTGAACAGAGACTCGTATATAAGCCATCCTCTTCTCTGTCTCTTATTGAATATTCTGATGTTGATTATGCGGGCTCTCTTGATGATCGACGTTTTACTACTGGTTTTTGTATCTACTTTGGAGGAAATCTTATAAACTGACGTAGCAAGAAGCAATCAGTTGTTGCTCGCTCTTCTGCTGAAGCCGAGTATCATACAATGACGGTTGTTATGTCAGAACTTACCTGGCTTGAGAGCCTTCTTGGTGATTTGAGAGTCAAACTATCATCACCAGCTAATCTGTTTTGCGGCAGTTAGACTACTATAAATATTGCCAAGAATCTCGTGTTCCATGAGCGAACCAAACACATTGAAGTTGACTGTCACTTTGTTCGGGAGAAGGTTCAATTGAAGAAATTAGAATTAGAGCATGTTCCTGCTTCTGGGCAAGTTGCTGACTTTTTCACCAAGGCATTACCACGACCAATGTATCACCAGTTTTTGTCCAAGCTTGATGCTTACAATTTGTATGCTCAAGCTTGCGGAGGAGTGTTAGAGAATGTGAGAGAAAATCATGTAAAAACCCAATAAGTATGGCCCAATTATAAGCCCACTTAGTCTTTTTTGTTTTGTCGTACAGCTTTGGATTGAGAATTCTTCTCTCTCTCTTCCTATATATGTACATGTACTTGGAGTTTAATAATTAATAAAATTGTGATTATTTTCGCCCTGTTTCTGTGTTTCTCTACTGTAGAAAGTGTTAGAAAGGCCCATATAAATAGCCCAGTATTGGTCCCATGTATTCTTTATTTCCTTCTTCTCCTATTAGTCCCACATCATTGTATATGATTTCTTCTCTCCTCTTCTCTCCTATATATTTGTATTCTCTCCTTGTATTTCAATACCTAAGTAATACATACAAGCTTTGAGCTCTTCCAGCATGGTATCAGAGCCAACGATTCCGACCTCACGGTTTCCCCTACTCTAACCGCCCGGCTTTGCTTCTTAGCCTATCTGCTCTTCCTCTGCGGCCTGATCCTCTACACGCACCGAGTGGCGACCTGTTTCTACCCATCTCTTCTCTCAGCGGCTTCTCCCTTGTTAAGCCGCTGCCTCTCGTCTTCGTCTCTCCCTCCCGTGGATCCACCCCTCCATCTCTTTTATACCCTCTCCTCTTCCCCGTGGGCCCCCTACTCTCTGCGGCTTCTCTTGCCGCTTGCGGTTTGTCTGCTTCCAGCCGCCCGATCTCTCTCTCCTCTAGCCGCTCGAGTTCCTACTCGCGGCCTCTCTCCCCTAGCCGCTCGAGTTCCTTCTCGCGACCTCTCTCCCCTAGCCGCTCGAGTTCCTACTCGCGGCCTCTCTCCTCTAGCCGCTCGAGTTCCTACTCGCGGCCTCTCTCCCCTAGCCGCTCGAGTTCCTACTCGCGGCCAATCTCCCCTAGCCGCTCGAGTTCCTACTCGTGGCCTCTCTGCTCTAGCCGCTCGAGTTCCTGCTCGCGGTCTCTCTCCTCTAGCCGCTCGAGTTCTTACTCGCGGCCTCTCTCCTCTCAGCCGCTCGAGTTCCTACTCGCGGCCTCTCTCCTCTAGCCGCTCAAGTTCCTGCTCGCGGTCTCTCTTCTAACCACTGCGTCTTCTCCCTCACTTTCTCGCGCGGGCTCTCTCTCGTCAACCCGCTGCGACCTCTCCTTCTGTCCGCTGCGACTTCTCCCTGTACCTGTGCGGGTTGTCCATACTTTCTCCCGCACTTGGTTGCGGCCTTGCTGCGCGCTCTCCTATTCGCGGCGGTCTTCCTCGGCTCCATGGGCTCCTCCATTGACTCTACCGGACAGGCGGCTATTCCTCCTGCTGACCGCCCGACCTCTCTTCCTGATTTTCGAGATGAGTTGTGGATCACCACTATGTCCTTATCTGGGAAGAAGAACTTTGTTCCGTGGGTCCACTCTGTTCGATGTGTTCTTCAGGCCAAGGGCCTGGTGCTTCACCTTACTAACGCTCCTCCTGTCCCTAATACGGAGGATTGACTACGCAATGACGACCGAGTCCAAACATGACTCCTTAATTCGCTGGAGGGTGAGCCCTACCAAATGGTCATGTACCATGAGACCGCCAAAGCCATGTGGGAGGAGCTTCACTCCTTATACTCTGGAAAGGATAGTCTTCAACACCTCTATGCATCATTACCGACCTTCAGTCTCTTGATGCTGGTGGGGCGGCTGACATGACCTCTTTTGTTGCTCGGACCAAGACTCTGGCCGAGGCTTGGATCCAGCATCAGCCTTCTACCACCGACCTCGCTGCTCAGCGCGCGCAAAAGGAGGCTGTTTGTGTTGGCATGATGATGGCTCGTGTCCTACCTCACCTTCAAAGCATTCGGGCTCAAGTATTGGCTTCGGCTTGTACTCCCTCTCTCTCTGATGTCTGCTCTATGCTCCTTCGCATCTCCCCGCACCTGGATCCTCCGGCACCCTCCTCTCCGGCTCTTTTTCAGCAGGCCCTTCCCCCCTTACTTCCCCCACCGTCTTCTGCTCGCAGTGGACGTTTCGGCTCTCGCGGAAGGGGACGTGGGGGTCGGGCCCGTTCCAAGTGTTCCTACTGCGGCCGGGATGGCCACATGGATGCTGTGTGCTACAAGAAACATGGCTATCCTCCTCGCCCCATTGCGACTGCTGCTGATGGCTCCTCCTCCACTGGTACCGACCTTGCGGCTGTTCGCCTCCAGCTCCAGCAACTCCAGGGACTTCTTAGCCCTCCTCCTGCCTCTATTGCCTCCACCTCTACTACAGGTATTACTTGTTTTTCCTCCGGTCCGCATTGGATCTTGGACTCAGGGGCTACTCATCACATCACCTCGCTGCGGCCTCTCCAGTTCTCGGATGTTCCTCATCCGAAATCTATCACAGTCGCTAATGGTGCGACGACTCCGGTCTCCGGCTGTGCCGACATCTCTCTTGCCCTCTCCATCTTTCTTCGCTCGGCTCTTTATGTTCCGAGCTCTCCTTTTAACTTACTTTCTGTTGGCCGCCTCACTTCTGATCTGGATTGCTCTGTCACATTTACTCCCTCTTCTTTTTTGATACAGGATCGGCAGACGCGGACTACCATTGGTAGGGGACGACTGCAGAACGGGCTCTACCTTCTGGATACCTCTCCCACTTTTCTCTCATCTGTCTCCGCTGTGGACTGACATCGTCGTCTTGGGCATGCCCTTCTTCCTGTTCTCCAAAAGGCCCTGCCTGATGTATCTTTACCTGCTTTTCGATGTGATTCTTGTATTTACGGCAAACAGCCACATACTTCTTTTCCTGCTCATTGTACTCGGAGTGCTTCTCCATTTTATTTACTACATTCTGATATCTGGGGTTCTTTTAAAGTTACCCGTATCTCTGGATACCGTTATTTCATCACATTTATTGATGATTACTCTCGCACCACATGACTTTACCTCGTTCGTGATCGCTCTGAGCTCCCTCGCATATTTCGCGCCTTTATCCAAGAAATTCGCACGCAATTCTCCACAACTATTAAAACCGTGCGCACCGATAACGCTCGCGAATACACTGGCCATGAATTTACCAACCTATGTGCCGAATTTGGTATTCTTCATCACACATCCTGTCCCTATACCCCCCAACAGAATAGTGTTGCCGAACGGAAGAACCGCCACCTCCTCGACGTTGCCCGCTCCCTCATGCTCCAAATGCAGGTTCCAAAACTTTACTGGAACTTTGCTGTCTCCACCGTCTGCTTCCTCATCAACCGTCTCCCTTCCTCGGTTCTCAACTATGCCACCCCATTCAGTCTCCTCTTCTCCTCCACTCCGGCTTTCCCTGTTACACCAAGGGTCTTTGGCTGCACCTGTTTTGTTCACCTCCTGGGTCCCTCCTCGGATAAGTTGGACCCCCGGGCCGCCAAATCCATTTTTGTCGGCTATTCTCGCACCCAAAATGGCTACTTGTGCTACTCTCCGGTCACTCGGAAGGTCATCGTCTCCGCTGATGTTACTTTTTGGGAAGATCAACCTTTCTTCTCACCTTCCCCTGCTCCTTCCTCCACGACGACATCTCCACCGCTCCATATACCCCGCCCCGTCATCCCTACTACTGCGCCTGTTTCCCTACGTCCTTCTACCCCTACACCTGCTCCATCCAAGCCACCAGTTATCCAGGTTTACTCTCGCCGTCTTCCTCCTCGTTCCGCTACCCCTCTGCAGTTGGCTTCTTCCACGGCTACCCCGTGCTCTGCTGATCAGGTATCTCCCTCTATCGCTCATCCTCTGGCACATTATGTCTCCCTGCATCGTCTCTCCCCCCAAATACACACATTTGCCACTTCTCTTTCCTCCATTTCGGTTCCTAACACTGTGCAGGAGGCGCTACAACATCACGGCTGGAAGGCTGCCATGGAGGAGGAGATGACTGCTCTCTGGGTCAACCAGACTTGGACTCTCGCACCGCTTCCCCCGGGTCAGAAACCGGTTGGGTGTAAGTGGGTCTTCGTCATCAAACATGTAGCTGATGGGACGATTGACCGTCTGAAAGCTCGACTGGTCGCCCGGGGCTTCACCCAACAACACGGGATGGACTATGAGGTAACCTTCTCCCCGGTGGCCAAACTCAACACCGTTCGTGTTCTTATCTCGGTGGTTGTCCATCGCCGGTGGCCCTTACTGCAACTGGATATTAAGAATGCCTTTCTGAATGACGACTTGCACGAGACTGTCTACATGCAACAACCTCCCGGGTTTGAGACCACGGGGGAGTCTCAGGTTTGCCGTCTTAAGAAAGCGTTGTATGACCTCAAACAATCACAACGGGCATGGTTCGACAGGTTCAGCAAAGCTCTTCGGGAGGTTAGTTTTTCTCGAAGCACGACAGACTTCTCGATGTTCACTCGCCGCCGTACAATGGGGACGGTTCTTTTGTTGGTATATGTTGATGACATCATAATTACGGGAGATGACTCACAGGGAATACAAGAGGTCAAACGACATCTCGGTACTGTTTTTCAAACAAAGGATCTGGAACCCCTCCGGTATTTTTTGGGCCTTGAGGTGGCTAGACGGCCAGATGGTCCCGTCCTCTCCCAGCGGAAGTATTGTCTCGACCTTCTTCATGATGCAGGTTACTCGGGTTGTAAGCCGATCAATACCCCAATGGATGTGAATCACAAGTTATGTGCTCGGGCTTCCGACTCAGATCTCTTACTTGAGAATCCTGAATACTACCGCCGTCTAGTTGGAAAATTGATCAACCTCACCGTAACTAGACCGAACATATCCTTCGCAGTTGGTATTGTCAGCCGATATATGCATTCTCCCCGGAAATCTCATCTTCACGCCGTTGAACGCATTCTCAGATACCTCAAAACGGCCCCTGGTAAAGGATTGGTCTACAAGACCTCATCTTCAGCTCCTACATTGATAGCGTACTCTGATGCTGATTATGTTGGTTCTCTTGATGATCGACGGTCAACAAATGGGTTTTGCACATACTTTGGAGGACACTTGATTACGTGGCGGAGCAAGAAACAAGCTGTTGTGGCTCGATCATCTGCTGAGGCTGAATACCGGACAATGACTTCTATTGTTTCTGAACTAACATGGTTGGAGAGTCTTCTTACTGATCTGGGTATAAAACTTCCTTCCCCAGCTCTTCTCCTTTGTGATAGACAAGCGGCGATACATATTGCCAGGAACCCGGTGTTCCACGAGAGAACTAAACACATTGAAGTTGATTGGCACTTCATCCGAGAGAAGGTTCAAATGAAGAAGATTGACCTGAAGCATGTTCCCGGGACAGAACAAGTGGCGGATGTACTCACTAAAGCTCTCCCGAGTACCCTATTCTATCAGTGCTTGTCCAAGCTTGGTGCATACGATTTGTACTCTCCAGCTTGCGGGGGAGTGTTAGAAAGGCCCATGTAAATAGCCTAGTATTGGGCCCATGTATTCTTTATTTCCTTCTTCTCCTATTAGTCCCACATCATTGTATAGAATTTCTTCTCTCCTCTTCTCTCCTATATATTTGTATTCTCTCCTTGTATTTCAATACCTAAGTAATACATACATGCTTTGAGCTCTTCCAACAGAAAGGAATGGGCAAACCCTGCATATATTTCTTCATGTGAAAAATACAAGAGAGAATTCAAATATATAAAAGAAGAGAAGGAGAGCAATCCTACACAAGAGATGTGTGACTAAAGGAGAAGAAGAAAGTGAGCCTATAATTGGGCCTTTACAACAATCTTTCCTATGTCATCTAACACTCCCCCGCAAGCTGGAGCGTACAAATAGTAAGCACCAAGCTTCGACAAGAACTGGTAATATTACTTGCGAGGTAAAGCCTTGGTGAGGACGTCAGCAACTTGCCCAGATGCAGGAACATGTTCAAGCTTCAGCTCCTTTGATTGGACATTTTCTCAAACGAAGTGACAATCAACCTCATTATATTTAGTCCGCTCATGGAACATCAGATTTTTTGCAATGTGTATTGCAGCTCGACTGTCACAAAACAGAGTTGAAGGTGAGGACAATTTAACTCCCAAATCTCCTAGGAGACTTCCAAGCCAAGTTAGTTCAGAAGTAACAGCCGCCATTGCACGGTACTCAGCCTCAGCAGACGAGCGAGCAACAACTGTTTGTTTCTTACTCCGCCATGTGATAAGATTTCCTCCAAAGTAAGTACAGAACCCAGTTGTAGACCGTCGATCATTCAATGAGCCTGCGTAATCCGCATCTGAGTATGCAATAAGAGAAAGAGAAGAGGATGGCTTGTACACAAGTCCTTGCCCAGGGGAAGTCTTCAGGTACCTGAGAATGCACTCCACAGCCTGGAGGTGAGAGACTCGTGGGGTATGCATAAACCGACTTACCACACCAACCACAAATGATATATCTGGTCTTGTGACGGTTAGGTAGATCAATTTACCCACAAGACGGCCATCAGGTCGTCGAGCTACCTCCAGGCCAAGAAAGTATTGAAGATTTCCCAGGTCTTTGATTTGGAAGATAGAGTTTAGATGTTGCTTAACATGTATCTCGGTTGAGTCATCACCAGTGATCAGAATATCATTTACATAAACCAGAAGTATTATGGTCCCAGTTGACTGGTGACGAGTGAAGAGAGAGGAATCTACAGAGCTCTGTTTGAAGCCCACCTCACGAACGGCCTTGCTGAATTTTCCAAACCATGCTCGGTGAGACTATTTGAGACCATAAATAGATTTGCGAAGTAAGCATACACGAGACTCTCCCGTGGTCTCAAACCCGGGTGTTTGATGCATGTATACGGTTTCAAGAAGATTGTCATTCAAGAAAGCATTATTGACATCAAGCTGATGAAGAGTCCATCGGCGGTGAACAACTAAGGAGAGCAGAACCCGAACGAAATTCAATTTTGCAACTGAAGAAAAGTTTCCTCATAATCAAGGTCATACTGTTGGGTAAAGCCCCGAGCCACCAGCCAAGCCTTTAAGCGATCAACGGTCCCATCCGCAGCATGTTTGATAGTAAAGATCCACTTGCAGCTAACACAGTTGTGAGCAGAAGGAAGAGATACAAGATCCCAGGTGTGATTACCTCATAAAACATTCATTTCTTCGTCCATAGCGGCACGCCACCGTGGATGCTGGAGGGCTTCCTGCACAGAGTTAGGTATAAAGATAGAGGAGAGAGAGCAAAGTTAAAAAGGGCGGATAGAACCGATGTAAAGAGACATAATTGTCCATTGGATGTGCGGTTGGGGAGATTGTTGGATCAACAGGCCGCGAGAGCACACCGATAGGGGCAAGCTGTTGTAGGGCATCTGGACGTGGAGGACAACGAGCGTAAACCTGTATGATAGGAGGTTTGGAAGGAACTGGTGGTGGTGTGGGAATCCGAGGCAGAGGAGTAGGGAGAAGTGGTGGAAGTAGAGACGTCACGGGTATGATGGGCCGAGGTAGTGGAGGAGGAAGAAGGGGATCAGAAGGACTGATGTGATATGGTTGGTCTTCACGAAAGGAGACATCAACAGACACAACCACCTTACTAGTGGTAGGAGAAAAATAGACATACCGCTTCTGAGTGCGGGAGTACCCAACAAACATAGCTTTGGTAACACGAGGGGCTAACTTGTCATTGGAAGGACCAAGGTGGTGGACATAACATATACACCCAAACACACGAGGTGTGAGAGACAAGAGAGTTGTGGATGGGTAAAAGAGAGTAATGGGTGCCACAAAGTTGAGGACATACGAAGACATGCGATTGATGAGATGACAAACAGTAGAGACGACAAAGTTCCAGTAGAGGGGAGGAACCTGCATTTGGATCATGAGAGATCGAGCCACCTCATGGAGGTGACAATTTTTCCGTTCCGCTATGCCATTCTGTTGAGGCGTATAAGCACACGAAGTCTGATGTATAATACCGAACTCAACGCACAGGTTGGAGAAGGTGCAAACAGTATATTTTCGAGCATTGTCCGTACGAAGTGTTTTGACACAGGTAGAAAACCGAGTGCGCGTTTCCATAAGAAACGCACGGAACGTAGTCGTGAGTTCGGTACGATCACGAAGTAAATACAACCAGGTAACCCGCGAGTAATCATCTATAAAGATAACAAAGTATCGATGCCCCACGACACTAGGGACCTTATGGTGTCCCCAGATATCAGAATGTACTAGGGATAAAGGAGAATCGCTCCGAGTACATGAAGAAGAAAAGGAGACACGGTGTTGTTTACCGAAAATACAGGATTCACAAAAGAACTCTTGGAGAGAGACAGTAGGAAGAGCTTTCTTGAGAATTGGGAGAGGGGCATGCCCAAGACGACGATGTCAATCAGTGGTGGAGACAAAAGTGAGAGCAGAGGGAGGAACGCCGAGAAGATATAGCCCATTAGACAGTCTCCCTCTACCAAGTATAGTCTGCATCAGTCGATCCTGCACCACAAAGGAAGAGCGTGAGAAAGTAACACATCAATCAAGGTCTTGCGTAAGACGGCTAACAAAAAAAAGTTAAAAGGAGAGCCCGAAACATGAAGAACCGAGGATAAGAAAAGAGGAGTAAAAGACAGATTAGTAGCGCCAGAAACCGGGTGCGTGTCACCATTGACCACAGTGATGTGCTTGGGGTAAGCAGTATCTAAGTATTTGGGCGGCTGCTGTGGAGTGAGATGGTGTGTAGTACCTGAGTTCACAATCCAGTGAGAGCTGTGTGAGAGGCACGATATACCTTCCTTGAAGATCGAGGCTACGGAGCCAGATAAGCGACTAACCACCCCTTGAAGCTGATGTAGTTGAGTACGCAACGCAACAACCCCAGCAGCAGTGATCGATTCAGATGCCATAAACCTGATCGGCATCAAGGCACGAAAACCGGGCGGCAAGAAGGCAGCGGCTAGTCGGACAGATCCAACGACTAGAACGGAGGAGGCACCGAGAACACTGAGAACAGGCCGCATCGGCGATAACAAGCCGTGCGAGAAGAGGCAGCCGCGTGAAAAGAGACAGCGGCGAGAACAGGCCGCATCGGCAAGAATAGGCCGCAGCGGCGAGAACAAGCCGCTTGGGAAGAGAACAGACAGCAACCTGGTAAAACAGACCGCAGGGAGCAGCAAAGCAAGCCACGCGAGAAGGCGCACAATACAAGGGCAGCGGTTAAAACAGAAGAGGCTGCGACCAGAGAGGCCGAGCGGGAAGGATGGAGAAGATGAATGGGCACGCGAACTAGGGAGGCCGCACGGTCTCGGCGATAAGACACCAACGGCAAGAATCCGCGACCAAAAATGCGGAGTTAGCAGCGGAAAGAAAAAAAGCGGGTTGAGAGGAAACAATGCGGTTAGGGAAGAAACCACACGTGAGAAGAAAAAGGGAGAAGAAAAGAGAGAAGTCCGCGAGCATAAGAGGGGAGCTCACAACGAGAAAAGACTAAATCGCGCGGGTATAGAGGAGACCGCGCGGATAGGAAGGAAGAGGGAGTGGTCCCCACGAGCCAGAGAGAATCCTATAAAAAAGGAGAGAGAGGAGAGGTGGAGGCCACAGGAATGAAGGAGAAGGGAAGCGGGCAGGGAAGTCCTAGCCGCCAAGGCCGCGCCCTGAGCGAGAAGAGGAGGTCGACCGGTTAGAAAACACAGACCGCGCCTAGCGCAAGCAGAGGAAGACCGGGCGGTTAGCAAAATGCTAGCCGCGAGGAGAGACCGATTCCCTCTGATACCATGTAGAAAGGAATGTGCAAACCTTGCGTATATTTCTTCATGTGAAAAATTCAAGAGAGAATACCAATATATAGGAGAAGAGAAGGAGAACAATCCTATACAAGAGATGTGGAACTGAATGAGAAGAAGAAAATGGGCCTATAATTGGGCCTTTACAACAATCTTTCATATGTCATCTAACATCTACAATTGACATAATTGAAATTGATATGTTGTCTTTAAGTCTCCATGGTATCTTTTTATTGCATAATACTCTTATATATTTATTGCACAATACTCCTTGGGCGCCTCACAGCTCACCCAGCCTTAATTCCTGGAGTCTTTGTTTTTTTATGTAATATATATATATAATATAGTTATTTAATTTGTATTTAATTAGCTAGTTAAAAATAAATTTTGTACAACTCCTCAAGCCCATCCCCCCTTGATACTTTTTTCTTTTCAGTTGCTCTGATGTTTCAGATTTGACCATGAATTGTCGCCTGACTACTTAATCTAACTGTTTCAGCCAAAGATTCTGAGATTTGGAGGATTACAAGCATCATGGAACAACACAAGTCAGAAATTGCTGATTGGGACATTGGAGGTGGTATTTTTATTGATTTCTTTGTCATTAGAAGCTCTTTACAGGAGGATATCACTCTTTCCGAATCAGTAAGAAGCTTGATAGCTTAAATTGCCCTTGATTTTTTGGAAAATGAGCTTACTCACTAACTCAAATTCATCATTTCAACACATAAAAGTTCTGATCCAAAGATGATAATTTATGTCATATCATGCACATAACTAGTTGAAATGTTTCTTCTGGGTCCAAGGATTCACTTCTCCAAACATTTACTGATGCAGTGATTTGTGGTTTACTTTCATAACTTTAAAAGGACATGAATGTAGGGATGGATAGACTGCATGGAGAACTATAACTAAATAGGCCAAACCATGTGCAAATTTTATCCAATGAGACATGCTCCAAAAACCTTGATGAGATGCAAATTATTATTCAATAAAGTGAATACAATGATTTAGTCCTCTAAACATTTACTGATCAGTAATTTAGGGCTTACTTTCGTAAGCTAAAAAGGATAGGAAGGAGTGATAGTTGGAGTGATTGGAGGACTTTAGCCAGATAGATCAAACCATGACATTTTTTATTTCATATGAGAAGGCTTCAGAAACTTATTTGGGATGTGAATTAGTATTGGATTTCTTCTAATTAAATGGGGTCATATAATTAGCTGTTTTATTCACCATTTACATTTTTAGTTACTTGGTCAGTATCTCCTTTTTATGAAGCATTTTTTGGTACTAATTTCTTGTTTGCGAAGTAAAATGATCAAGATTTTTGTTTTTATTATGTTCTTGTTAATGAAGATCTTTGAGTCTAGCCTTAGTTTGTGTTATGCTAGAGTAAGTGTTTTTTTAATTAATGTATCAAGAATGATATGATAATTGTTAAGAGAGGCCCAAAACCTTGTATATCTATATTGAAGAAATAGTTACAAGTATACACACACTTATATAGGAGAAGAAAGAAGGGAGAAATCCTAATACATGATGTGGGACTAATACAAGGAGAGAGAAAGAAGAAAACATGGGCCCTTAATTGGGCTTTTCTAACACTCCCCCGCAAGCTGGAGCGTACAAGTCGTAGGCACCAAGCGTGGATAAGAACTGATAGTATAGCGGCCTGGAGAGAGCTTTCGTCAGGATATCCACAACTTGGTCGGTAGTAGGATCATGCTCCAAATCTATCTTCTTTGACTGTACCTTTTCCCGGATAAAGTGACAGTCAACTTCGATATGCTTTGTTCGATCGTGAAAAACCGGATTCTTGGCAATGTGAATTGCTGCCTGACTGTCGCAAAATAAGTTTGCCGGAGATGAGAGACGAATACCTAAGTCTCCCAGAAGGCCTTCAAGCCAGGTTAGCTCAGAAACAACAGCAGCCATAGCCCGGTATTCGGCTTCAGCAGAGGAGCGCGCAACCACATTCCGTTTCTTGCTACGCCATGTTATGGGGTGTCCACCAAAGTAAGTACAGAACCCAGTTGTGGAGCGCCTATCATCAATAGATCCTGCGTAGTCAGCGTCAGAATACGCAACAAGAGATAGATATGTGGATGGCTTGTACACGAGCCCTTGTCCAGGGGCGATCTTGAGATATCGAAGGATGCGCTCGACAGCTTGAAGATGAGATGTCCGAGGAGCGTGCATGAAACGGCTCACAACTCGCACAGCAAATGAGATGTCTGGTCGAGTCACCGTAAGGTAGATCAGCTTTCCAACCAAGCGTCTGTAATATTCCGGATTTGTAAGCAGCTTGTCAGAGTCAGAGCTATGGGCCGAGAGCTTGTGATTTGCGTCCATAGGAGTCTCCGCAGGTTTGCACCCAGAATAACCTGCATCACGAAGGAGGTCCATACAGTACTTCCTTTGAGATAACATAAGACTATCAGGGCGTCGTGCGACCTCGAGCCCAAGAAAGTACCGAAGGTTGCCCAGATCTTTGGTCTGAAAGACGGAATTCAACTGTTCCTTGATCTGTTGTATTCCTGCCGTGTCGTCGCCAGTAATCAAGATATCATCAACATAGACCAGAAGAATCACAGTCCCGGTTGACCGGTGTCGGGTGAAGAGAGAAAAATCAGCCGAGCTCCGAGTGAAGCCACTAGCACAGACCACCTTACTGAACTTTTCAAACCACGCACGCGGGGACTGTTTGAGACCATAAATGGATTTCCGAAGGTGACATACCAAAGACTCCCCCGTGATCTCAAACCCGGGAGACTGCTGCATATAAACTGTCTCCTGTAGATCGCCGTTGAGGAAGACATTCTTAATATCCAGCTGATAAAGTGGCCAGTGACGATGAACAACCAAGGAGAGAAAAACGCGGACCGTGTTCAATTTGGCCACGGGAGAGAAGGTTTCCTCGTAATCAAGGCCATGTTGCTGAGTAAAGCCCCGTGCCACGAGACGAGCCTTCAGACGGTCGATGGTGCCATCCGCCGCATGTTTAATGATAAAGACCCATTTGCAGCTAACAGAGGTGTGACCAGCAGGAAGAGGAACCAGATCACAGGTCTGGTTAGCCCAGAGAGCCCGCATTTCATCGTGCATAGCGGCCCGCCATCCTGGGTGTTGAAGTGCCTCCTGCACAGTGTTAGGTATAAATATAGAGGAAAGAGAGGTGGCAAATGCGTAGATAGGCGGCGTTAGCCAATGTAGAGAGACGTAGTTGGCCAACGGATGAGCGGTAGAGACGGGAGCGTAATCTGTCGTAGCCGAGGTATCGCTGGTAGCGGGGAGCTGGGTCACGGGAGCATCCTTGGATGGGCGACGAGAGTAGACACAGATAAGTGGTGGAGGAACCCGAGGAGGAACGGGGGAAGGAGACGACAGAGATGGCGTGACCGGTACAACAGGCCGGGGAAGAGAGGGAGCAGAAGACGAGGTGGTGCTCGGTAAGTGGAAGGGCTGGTTTTCGCAGAAGGTGACATCCACAGAAACTACTAGCTTGCCGTTAGTAGGAGAGTAGCAGACGTACCCCTTTTGAGTGCGGGAGTAGCCAACAAATATATACTTGGCGGCCCGAGGAGCAAGTTTGTCGGAAGGAGGGCCAAAAATGTGGACATAGCAAATACATCCGAAGATCCGTGGTGGGAGAGAGGTGAGGTTGATGGAGGGAGAGAGGAGTTGGATGGGTGAGGCAAAATCAAGTACAGAGGAGGGAAGGCGGTTGATGAGATGACAGGCGGTGGAGACAGCAAAGTTCCAATATTCGGGGGGAACGCACATTTGGAACATAAGGGAGCGGGCAACATCGAGAAGATGACGGTTTTTCTGTTCTGCCACCCCGTTTTGCTGAGGTGTATACGCACATGAAGTTTGATGGAGGACACCAAATTCAGTGCAGATATTGGAGAAGGCACGACCCGTATACTCCCGAGCATTATCAGTGCGAATTACTTTGAGGGGGTTGGCGAACTGCGTGCGCATCTCAAGTAAAAAGACGCGAAATACAGATGGAAGTTCAATGTGATCATGAAGTAAATAGAGCCACGTGGAACGGGAGTAATCGTCAATGAACGTGACAAAATAGCGAAAGCCAAAAATACTAGAGATTCTATAAGGACCCCAAACATCAGAATGAACTAACGATAAAGGAATACTACTCTTGGTACAGGCTGAGGGGAAAGAGGAATGATGTTGTTTGCCGTAGATGCAGGATTCACTGGAGAACTCCCGTAAAGGTATATCAGGAAGAGCCCGCTTGAGAATCGAAAGGGGAGCATGTCCAAGGCGGCGATGCCAATCAACAGTGGAGATGGCGGAAAGAAGAGTTGGTGGGATATCCAAGATGTACAACCCATTCACCAGCTGCCCCTTACCAATGGTACTCCGGGTGCGGCTATCCTGCATAAGAAAAGAAGAGGGTGAAAAGGTAATACAACAGTCAAGGTCGTGTGTGAGCCGACTAACAGATAATAAATTGAAGGGAGACCCCGAAACGTGAAGAACCGAGGAAAGAGAAAGGGTCGGCGTAAGCTGAAGAGCAGCGGAGCCAGAGACTGGTAGGGTGTCACCGTTGGCCACAGTGATGCGAGCAGGATGAGGCATGTGTAGATACTCGGGGGGCTTCTGGGAGGTGATATGGTTAGTAGCGCCGGAATCAACGATCCAACAAGGATTATGAGAGAGACAGGTGATACCGGCCGCCGGGAAGGACACAACAGAGGTGGCAGCGGAATCATCAGTCGCCATGCGGCTAGCAGAAGAAAAAAAACCGGTCGGCTAGCAGAGAGGAGGCCGGGCGACCTGGAGGAGAGCAAGTGGGCAGAAACAGCGGTCAGGAGCAACGCAGACGGCTGGCCGCGGCGAGTACAGACACGCTAGGCAAGTTGCGGGCGACGGGAGGCCGCGGCGGACTGGAACAGGCCGCGGCGGACTGGAGCAGGACGTGGCGAGTAGAGCACAACAGCTCGCCGAGAAGAGAGGGAGAGGCGGGCGGGTAAGAACAATCCGCCAGAGAGGAGAGCCCGCGCGACTAGAGCAGAGACCGCCCGGTCAGAAAGTGAAAACACAAGCGACAGGAAGAGGCCGCGAGCAAAGGCGGAGCGAACTGGGAGAAGGAGTCCGTAGCGGGCAGAAAAGAGAAGAGCCGGAGGAGACCGCGACCAAGATGCGGGTGAGAGAGGAACAACCCGCACGGTCAGGCGGAGCACAACAGCGAACTAAAGAGAAGAAAACCACGAGTAGAAGGACTGAAGCGGTTAGAGAAGGCAGGATGCAGCGAGTAGCGCAACGGACTGAAGACAGGCCGCAGAAGTAAGGAGTCCGCAGCGGACGGTGGAGAGTAAAAGAGAAGGTGGCCCCACGGATGGAGGAGGAGAAAAAACTATAAGAAGGGAGGGGTGGGGGTGGAACCACGGGAGAAAGAGAGCAACAGGAGAGAGCGGAGAAAGAAACGGACTGAGAGCAAGCCGCAGAGGGAAGAAGATAGAACCAACAACCCGCGGGAAACAGTTCGCGAGAGGCAGGTCGTAGGAAGCAGGCCGCAGAAGGCAGGCCGCAGAAGGCAGGCTGCAGGAAGCAGACCGCTGGAGGCAGGCCGCG
Organism: Platanthera guangdongensis; assembly: GCA_039583875.1. NCBI lineage: Eukaryota > Viridiplantae > Streptophyta > Magnoliopsida > Asparagales > Orchidaceae > Platanthera > Platanthera guangdongensis. The sequence continues at coordinate 32,158,968 of CM077164.1, read as the reverse complement.
AGAGAGCGCTAGGGCGGATAGAAGAAAGGAGACCGCGAGAGAGAAACTCGAGCGGTTAGAGGAGAGAGACCGTGAGTAGGATCTCGAGCGGCTAGAGAAGAGAGAACGCAAGCGGCAAGAGAAGCCGCAAGAGGAGAAGTGGGGCCCACGGGGTGAGAAGAGGTTATAAAAGTGACGGAGGGGTGGATCCGCGGGAGGGAGAGAAGGAGAGGAGAGAGTAGCGGCGTAGCAAGGGAGAAGCCGCGGAGAGAAGAGACGGGTAGAATAGGCCGCTACCCGGTGCGAGTGAGAGGACCAGGTCGTAGAGGAAGAGCGGACAGACGAAGAAGACAAACTGTGCGGTTAGAGAAAGTGAAACTGCGAGGTCGGAAAACCTGGCTCTGATACCATGTTAAGAGAGGCCCAAAACCTTGTATTTCTATATTGAAGAAATAGTTACAAGTATACACACACTTATATAGGAGAAGAAAGAAGGGAGAAATCCTAATACATGATGTGGGACTAATACAAGGAGAGAGAAATAAGAAAACATGGGCCCTTAATTGGGCTTTTCTAACAATAATGAATGATATCTTCTATCATGAAGGGACAATTTTGATTTCTCTGAAATGTGGTTTTGAGGGATAGATGTAATCATCCTAGCAGATTCTATTCATTTTCCTTTTGTTTCTTTATTTTAATCCATGTTTTTTGTTTTCTTATGCTGGTCTCACCCCACAGTTAACAGGCATTTTGATTGTTTCCACTGTTAATTGAAAACAATGTCTTTATTATTCCATGCTTTCTACTTTCTTCCACTTCGTAAAGAGTTTTTCATTGGCCTGGGAGTACACATACGAACAAGGTTGCATGGTCCAGATCTCCCCGGGTAATGGGTGTACCTGGTCAGTTTGACCTGTTAACTGGATGATCTAATTTGTTGGACCTAAATTAACTGTTACTCTTTTCTTGGAAAATCTCGGCATCTAGAAAAAAGAAATTTTAGGTTATGCATGTATATCATTACTGAAGAAGATTTTTAAAAGTAATTTTGACCGTTGCATTTTTATTGTCTATTTTATTTTTAACTTTCCCTTCTTGGCTGTCTTAGACTGAATGAATTAGTTATGAACTCTTGTTTCTATTTTTTTACAATCTTAAGATTAATATGCCTGCTTCTAGTTCCTATGAAGATGGTTTATAAAATCCTTCAATTTTGTATTCGAACCTTGTCAATGTCTTCAAAGGAACTTTATTGTTGGATCGTGCGGCTTTCTTAGGGTCTGTTTGGGACAGCTCTGGTGGTTGGAGAAGCTCTTTCCCAGCCGCCAGAGCTGGTATTGGGTCTGTCTGGGACAACTCTTTAATGAAATCGTTGTTCGAAGAGCCGCTCCCAGAGCTCTTTTCCGGAAGCCCCTCCCCCCCTGCGTTCAGCGCTCTAAAAAACCGCGGATGTTATTCCCCCCCCCCCCCCCCCTGCGGTTTTCTTCCCGATCCCGCGTCCCTTCTCTCCGATCTGCCAGTCATCCAATACCTAGCCGACTCGTTTTCCAAATCCCGACGACAACCTGTTTGCCAGTGTGAGTTCCGTCTGCTCGCCGACGACAGCCCGTCCGCCTCCGTGTGTTCTTCTGCGAGCGTCTCGAAGGTGAGTTCCATCTCCCGTGTTCACCTGTGAGCGCATCCCCTCCACTTTTTCACAAGCATGTTCTCTAACGTACATCTTCTCGCCGACAGGTTCTTCTTCCATCGCAGCTTCGAGCTCCATCTCCCGCATCCATCTGTGAGTTTTTTTACCGCTTTTTTGTGTGTTCGATTTCTGCGGAGCTCTGCAATAGGAAGTTAGAATTTTTTGTACCCAAATTGTAAAAAATGGTATAATTGTAGCCTGATGGCTTTGAGAAGAACTATCGTTTAGTTATCGGTGTTGGGTAGATGCCCCTCCGTCAGAGCAGGTATAATTCTGTCAATTTCTTCTCCCGGCCCTGCTAGGGCTCACGTCGACCGCTCCGCTCCTGTTGACGAAATCGATTGTGAATCCCGCGACAGGAGCGGCTTCGATTCCGCCGTCGCTGCCCTGGACTGCTTCTGCCTGCGACGTCGAATTCCGTCTTCGTGACTGCTTCCTGTGCGACATCGACGACGTACGCCTATCTCTCCTTCTCTTGATGGCTTCGCTGCTCCTCGACGACGATCCCGTCGTTTAGTCTTCGTTCTGGTTTGTGCATGCGACAACAACGATGTTCCCATAGGAATGCCGGCTCCGACGGCTTCCTGTTATGTGCTTCTTCCTAGTGCTCTGCCGCTTCTTCTTCGGCTGCTGCGCTGCAGCTTCTTCTCTGGATTGCTGCGCTGCACTATGATAACAACTTAGATAATTTGGTTATGTTGTTGTTGGGTTGTTGTATGCGTTCTATGATTTCCGTCTTCTTGCATGTGATCTACCGTCACGGCCTCCAGGCGTAGTCTAACTTATTATCACGTTGTTGTGATATCGGCGACTCAGATGCTTCTTTCCCGACTCCTGCCTTAGTCACACCCGGCCCGTAGGTATAACCTATGTCTTCTTGCACATGATCCACGTGAGGGGGAGTGTTTGTGATCATGGCGACTTGAATACTTCTTTCCCGACTCCTGGCTTAGTCACACATGTAGGTTGATTTCATATGTTGTTTGTGTCTCCTCGTCGTTTTCTCTGGATTAGGGTTGGTTTGGTCTTTCGTGGTTGACTTAGTTTCCGCTCCGATATCCAGCGTTGTCATGGTCGGTTTTGTGGACCAACGTCGTGTGGCTCTTGCCCGGTTGAAGTATCCCCGTGACACGCGGTTGTCGGTGGCAGCTGTTATGTTCCACGTTGCCAACCTTCTTTTACCTTCCGTTTTATGGTGTTCAAGCTGTAGGGTCCCCCTTCACATGTTGGAGTTATTAGTAGTTTTGCTATTTTAGTCCACACCGCCTATCATGTTGTAATTCATTGAGCATAGAGAAGAACTGTTTTTTTGTGTAGATGTCCGTCTGAGCATATTTCTGTCAATGGCCCAACAATTTATTTTACAAGTTTGTGATGATATTACGATGGTTTGGTTTGTTGGTCATAGGAATGATTCCTGTTATGTAGTGGAGCTAACTATGATATTAAGATGGTTATGTTGGTTTATGTTGATTGATATACCCTTATTAACTTATTTCAGTTTTGAAATGAAAGAGATGCAGTTGATCTTTATGATTCCTGTTTCTCATTAATTTGGATAATGATATTAAGGTGGCTTGTTTTGATTTGTTGGTTTTCACATTGTTTTTAGGCTGTATTACCATTGAGCATAGTAAGGTACAAATTTATTTTAATTTTTTGGGTTATTTGGTTATTGTGTTTTTGATTGTGTATGTGTATGTGTGTGTGTATTTGGTTATTGGGTGTTTTTGATTGTGTATGTGTATGTGTGTGTGTATTTGTGTAAGTGTGTGTATGTGTGTGTGTGTGTGTATTTGGTTATTGGGTGTTTTTTGGTTGTGTATTTGTTTGTGTTATTTGTTTGTGTTTTTTGATTGTGTATGTGTGTGTGTTTTTGATTGTGTATGTGTGTGTGTGGTGTATGTTATTTTAATAATTGTTATTATAATTAGTAATTGTTAGGCTAGGAATTTGATTAATAATTGTTATTTTAATTACGGTTTAGGGTATAGCATAATGGTAAAACCAAAGGAAGGAGGAATCGTAGCGAGTTGGGAGTCAAGTGAAGTAATATTACTTAGTGGATGCTGGATACCCGTTAAAGATAGGTTATTTGAAGCCGTACCCAGAAACAAGATATCACTTGGCAGACTTTGCCCGTGGGAGTCGGCCTATACAAGGCAAGAATATTTCAATAAGGCACATTCATCTCTTCGCAGTGTGATCGAGCGAACGTTTGGAGTGTGTAAAAAAAGTGTCACATTTTGAGCAAAATGCCACAGTACAACTTCAAGAAACTGCATTCCATAGTGCTAGCGACAATGACCTTACATAACTTCATTCGGAGACATCCGTCTCGCTGGGACCCTAAGTTTAATGCTTGTGATGCTGATGAGTCTTCTTTCGTTCCCTCAGAGGATGAAGACCCTGCGGCAGAGGATGATATTGAATGCGATATGAGTGATGCTGCTGGAGCAGAACATATGTCTACAGTACGAGATAGCATTGCCGAAGAAATATACAGTGCGCGGAGGTAAAAATTCGATCCATCTTTTACTAAAAATGTAAAAATTTAAATTATCAGAAGTTTGATTCATATCAATTTATTTTCGAACAAGTGATCGGAAGGATTGGAAACAGTCGCCGGATGTTTGAAGACCTTTTTTTTTATTTTCTAGAATTATGTAAAAGACTCATGTTATCAGTTATTTTTATATATTTATATATTTTAGTTTTTTAAAAAACAGCTTCTAAAAGTTGTTTCTCCAAACAGCTAAAAATAGAAAATCGCTCTTCAGAGCGCACTTCTGCACAGAATACCCAAACACTTTGCAGTTTTTCAAAACTGCTCCCCAAAGATCTATTTTAAAACAGCTATATCCGGACAGTAGCTTTTCAATCCGTCAGAGCTGTCCCAAACAGACCCTTAGAGAGGGGGTGAATAAGGATTATTACAAAAACTTGGCTTTTTTGTTTGCTAATGATTTTTTTTATAAATGTGCAGTGTAAATTAGAGATTTACAACAACATGATCAACAAAATTGAAAACTGTATCATTTAAATAAAAATCTTAATACATACAATGATTTCGATTTTTTAACGCAAAGGTTGGAAGGCGATAAAAATAATGTTCTTTTATTTTCTATACCGACTCGCCACTCGAACCGATTGACCGTAACTAATCCACCCCTGGATTATCCTCAAACCTCTCCTTTGAATCACTTAGAGTTGAAGGATGGGGGTGTTGGAGTGCTCTGGGACAGCTAGGTCGACCTCTCCTCTCCAAAATATCCTACGCTCTTTTTCGTCATCTGTACGATAGAGGTTTTCATATGGAGATTTGAGCTAGCATTGAGTGATATCGGCTACCGCGGGGCGATAGTAAATTTGAATTGCCCGCGCTCCTTTCTCCTTTGTGCCGCGAGGTTTCCATATGAAGGTTAACGCTATTGTTGGGCTATAGCCATTACGTCGGGCATTAGTGTACTTTGAAATGAATCTTTCAAACTCCGTTTTTATATCGCCGACGCCATCTACTACCGTGGGGCGGTAGTGGGATGTCTTCATGTTTATCCATGTTGCCATCTATCTGTCCAGGGACTGCTCCAGGTGCTCATATGAGCTATCCCCACTAGGAGATAGCCGCTGCCGCTGGCGGTAGCGTCCTTCATGAAAATGCTCGAGGCAGCCCCAAAAATCTTTCAAGTTCATAACTGATCGTTGACTACTGGTCGACGCACATTGAGTACTACCACGAGGCAGTACCAGCCGCTGGCGGTAGGTAGCATTTGTGGACTTAGCCTTTTATTTTAAGCCCGATTCGTGTCGGAGCATCCATTACTTGTATCAATAATAATTTCTACACCTGCACACTATGAAACACTTACGAATATAGGGTAGATATTTATCATAATTTATTATTCTTAAACCAAGAGTATTGAACTACATTCCAACATCTACATGGTATGTTTGCTTCGGTGTTACAATTCTTTTCACCTTGCTTGTCCAATTGCACATGTTGAGGCGAAAGTGATTTTAATCAAACATATGATTATTATACATTTAAATATCAGATCTGTTTGTAAGATTGATGCAACCATCTTAGCCATCATATTAATGGTGTTACTCGAGCTGGCCATCACCTTGATCAGGCCGGCCATTACCTTACCCCGTTCGGTCACCACCTCTCCTTCCCACCCCTCCCTACTTCTTATAACCACCATAACTACCTCCACTACAAATAACCACCATAACTACCTCCACTACAAATAATCACCTTAACTGCCCACTTGCCCCCACTTAACTACCCATTACCACTTACTGTAACTACTCACTTCCATCAAATGACTACCCACTTCTCTCCACGACCTGCCCTTTCCGCTCTCTCCTAACCGTCCACATCTATTAACTCCTCAAAATAACCACCCCACCTCTACTAAGCCTCCTCCTCTAACTACCCAACTACCACTTCTCCCCCCAGTTAATCTCAACCGGCCACTTCACTGTACATTCCAACACCGAGTCCTTAAAATCCCCTATCCCATCCGACTATCTAGTATGGCCGACCCATTCCAGCATTCAGCCCACTGTTCCTATAGAAACATTCCACTTTTTTCTTCCCAAAACATCCAGAAGCTCACACAACCACCGCCAGAGTCCCCCTTTCCTGAACTCTATGCACCAACAACTCTTTCTTTCTACAGCCTGCCTATTCATGTCTCCTGGAAAACTGTTTCCGGGCCCTTGCACCATTTCGGCCTCTTCCTAACTTGTCCGGAAGCCTTCCAGGACCAAGGACAACCAGCCAGAATCTACCCTGCCTCCTCCCATTTGGGAGTCCTCCAACCCCCTCCCAAAGCCTGCAGTAGCTCTCACTAGCCCCTCCACAACTTCCAACCACCCCCGTGGTCTCAACAAGTCGACCATAACTTCTATTACTGGCAGATCTTCCACCTGTCCCATCCACCCAACTAAATTCGCTCAACTTCGCCCACAACCCTTTCCAAAGCCCAATCGAGCTGTTCTAGCCTTCCTCGAACTCCGAAATGTCATCACCTCCTTCCTCGGTCTCCTATGCTTATGTAATTTCTTATTTGAAGTTTATTTCTCGTTTATTTTGTACTAATTGATGCCACATTATTACGAATGTGTATTCAGAGTTGTTTTTCATCATAAAATTGTTTGACTTACAAGGTTTATTCATTATGTATTTAATTTAAGCATTCTTGCTTTCCACGAATTTGAAATCAAAAGCTTTCTTCATTGCTTTGCAATTAATTGTGATATTCATGTACTAGCCTAAAATATTATTTATTAATTGCAATCTATCTTCAAAATTGTTATCAAGTGCATGTACATCATTACTATATTCTAATTGAGTTTCCCTATTACTACACCACTAGGATTTCCATAATTTACCGCCAAACCTCTGCCTCATTTTGCGTCAATCCCCATCCTCTCTTCCTTTTTGTTGGAACTTGCAAGCCTCATTTTTGCCACGAGATTCCTATCTTTCCATGACAATTACACACTTTTTTTTTTCAAAAGTTGACCATTCCTTCACTACCATTTCTTTTTTCTAGTTAGTTTTTAAGATTTCGTCCTTTCATTTGTCTTTCTCTTTGTTATTGTTACAATAAAAAAAGTCCATGTATTTAGGCCCACAAGGCCTCTCTTCACTAGCTCCTCTTTTAGTTCCACATCTTTAGTTTGTATTTAGCTCTCTCTCTTCATATAAATGGAGACCCATTGTACAATGTAAATGCATGAAATTATTATGAGAATAATACAATATAAGCCTATTTTATTCTCTATTTCAACATGGTAACAAAGCTAGGTTCCGATCCTCGAACATATTCTCGTACAAAATGACAATCAACTTCAATATGTTTTGTACGCTCATGAAACATAGGTTTCTTGACGCTGTGAATACCAGTTTGACTATCACAAAAGAGAACAACTGGTGATGGAAGTTTGACATCTAAATCAGTGAGGAGACTTTCTAAGCATGTAAGTTTTGAGATGACGGTACATGGAGCAATACTTCGCTTCTGCCGAGCTTCTGTGCTAAGTACTTGTGCCGAGCTCCTGTGCGGAGCACTTCTTGCCAAGATCCCTTGTTGAGCGCTTCTTGGCGAGCTCCTCTCCTGTTGAGCTTTTCTTCTGCCAAGCTCCATCTTCCGATCTTGCCAAGCTTTTCTTGCTCAGCGCTTATTCCGAGCATTTCTGCGGCGCGCTTCAGTCGTGCCCCTGTGCCGAGATTCTTTGCCGAGCTGCTGTATTGAGCTCCTATGCCGAGATCTTGTGTCGAGCTCCTCTTGCCGAGTTCTGTCATGTCGAGCTTCTGCTTGCCCTGTTTCCCTGTGGTCTGTTCGTATCGCCAGCCAGTCATGAGAACACCTGCGAGTCCTTATACCCCGCGCAATGGTCTGTCTTCTCTAGAAGCTCGCCCTCTCTTGAATGTTTTTAGCAGTTGTCGATGCACTGACCGCCCCTATTCCCGCACTAAACTTAACATTCTGCGAGGCGAACTCTGACACCTGCGGGAGCTGATTGCTTATAACTCTGGCCCCGTGGCCTCCTTCCGTGCCGGTCTCTCTACCTTTCCTCTTGGCTCCTCTTGAATTGTGGACTCTAGAGCCACCAATCACGTCTCTCCACAACAGCCCTTTTGGTACTTGTACTCTTAGTGTCCAAAGTTCATTAAGTTGGCAAACAACGACACCACTCCCGTTGCCAGCTCTGACGATGTGTTGCTCACCCATTCTCTACCTCTTAGTTTCGTTTTACATGTCCCTGACTCTTAATTCGATTTGCTCTTTCTTAGCCTGCTTACTCATGATCATAATCGCCCAATTACCTTCTCTTCATCTTCTTTTGTTGTGCAGGATCGGTAGACACGAAATATTGGTACGGGGAGGCTTTGCAATGGGCTATACACTCCGTATCTTCCTTCCTCCATTCTCTCTTCTGTTAGCTCTGTTGATTGGCACCAACGTCTCAGTCATGCTCCATTCCCATTCTCCAAAAGGCTCTCCTCGCTGTATCTTTTCTCCTTTTAATTGTGAATCATGTATCTATGGGAAACAACATCGCTCTATTTTCCCTCCTCATTGTACTCGGTGCACTGCTCCTTTTGATTTAGTACATTCTGGTATCTGAGACCCATACAAAATTGCTAGTCTATCGGGTCATCACTACATGTTACGTTTATTGATGATTATTCATGCAAAAGTTGTTATATATGATGCGTGATCGCTCTGAGCTTCTATCCATTTTTCGCTCCTTTATTGCAGAAACCCAAACACAATTTACTCGTTCTATCAAAATTCTTCGTACTGATAATGCGTGCGAATACACTGCACATGCTTTCCAGCACCTCGTTGGACATTATACACCAAACATCTTGTGCGTATACGCCACAACAGAATGACGTTGCTGAGCGGAAGAGCCGCCAACTTCTCGACTCAGTCTCTCTTATTCAATGTTGCAGATGTCGGATGTCGGGTTCATGTCGGTTTGAATTTGAAATATCGTATGTTGGATTGCGAGGATATATCAGGGATATTTTACAATGTCAGATTTTAATATTTAAATAAATTTATTATATATATATACATTTTAAACCAAACTATGTCGGTCTCAAGCCCAGATGAAAAATGATGAGGGTTGTGTTAGGTAGACGACCAACATAAAATTTAGTCATCCTTATGAATTTGGATCATTTGAGAAATTGTGCAAAAGCTAGGTTGTTCCCCCTAAGGAATGCGTCACATGGTCTGAATGCGGCGTCTTGCCAAGGACAGCTGCATCTCCAGGACTTGAGTGTAGTTTGTTAAATATGTAAAGTGTTCTCGTCGTATGGTCCGAATGCGGTGTCTTGGCAAGGACCGCTGCACCTTCAAGAGGATTTGAGTGGTGTTAAATCGACAAACGTTTTCACATATTAGACGTCCTAGGGAAGTATGTCATGGGAATTATGACTGACTTAAGTTTAGTAGTTGGAATATAGACACGCTAACGGGGAAAATGATGGAAGTAGTTGATACAATGATTAAGAGAATGATAAATATTTTATGTCTTCAAGAGATTAGATGAGTGAGTTAAAAAGCTAAATTTTTAAATAATTCAGGTTTTAAATTATGGCACACAGAAAAAAATAAAACAAACAGTGAAGTTGATATTATTGTGGATATTACTTGGAGGGATAGAGTTGTTGTGGTAAGTAGAAAATGTGATAGAATCTTAGCTCTTAAATTGGTCATAAGAAAACAAATTATTAATGTGATCAACGTTTACATGCCATAAGTAGGATTAAATAAAGTTATTGAAGTGTAATTTTGTTAAGATTTAGTAAGAAAAATTTCACAAAGAGAAGATTTTCATTGGAGCACACTTAAATGGACATATATGGAAGAAAATTGTAGATTATACAGCCGTTCATGAAGAATTTAGATATGAAGAAAGTAATGAAAAAGGGCGAACCTTTTTTGACTTTGCCGTAACACATGAGCTAATTGTGACAAATACACTTTTCATAAAGAGGGAAGAACATTTAATTACGTTTTAAAGTGAATCAAATAAGTCACAAATTTATTATTTTATGACTCGCAAAATGGATTAAATGATTTGTAAGGATTGCAAAGTCATAGCATGAGAAAGTTTGACAACACAACATAGATTAGTGTGTTAGACGTACAAATTAAATATAATAATTTTAAAATTAGAAAAAAAATGTTGTCAAAAATTCGATGGTGAAACTTAAAGATGAAAAACAGGTTGATTTCAAGACAACAGTTATAGAACTAGTTGATGACCAATATGTTGATTTTAATATCTCATGGGAAGTTATATCTTCATATTTAAGGATAAGTGAAAAGATCGTACGTGGAGTATTAAAAGGTCGTGCGCTCCCAAATAAAGAATCTTGGTGGTGGAAGAAGAGGTGCAAGACAAAGTGAGAGCAAAGAAGACCATCTATAAATTACTCTACGTTTGCAGGAATGATGAAAACTTAGTCAGGTATAAAATCACAAAAAATGAGCTAAACATACAGTAAGTAAGACAAGAAGTCAAATTTATGAAGAATTTTATAAGCAATTAGGTACCAAAGATGAAGAGCGTGAAATATATAAAATTGCTCAAGCTAGAGAAAGGAAGATAAAAAATTTAAGTCATAAAAGATGGAACAACGACAATTTTGACAAAAAATATGGATATTAAAGAACAATAAAAAGATACATTTATGAACTTTATAATGAAATAAAAGACAATGAATTGAACTCAAAAGATTTAAGTAAATCGGATGAGTATAATAACATAACGATTTATCGTAAAATTCAAGTATCCGAGGTAAATGATGCTCTAAAGAAGATGAAAAATGAAAAATCGGTTGGACCAGACGATATGCCTATCGAAGTATGAAAATATCTAGGGAATGAAAAAATTTTGTAGTTTATATGTTTTTTCAATAAAATACTGAAGTCAAATAGAATGTTATACCAATGGAGAAAAAGTATCTTGACACCTTTGTATAAGAACAAAAGAAATATACAAAATTGTGTTAATTATAGAAGAATTAAATTAATGAGTCATACCATGAAATTATGAGAATGAGTAATCAAAAGAAGAGTAAGACGGGAGACTAACATCTCGAAAAATCAATTTGGATTCATGTCGGGGCGGTCGACCATGAAAGCTATACATCTCTTAAGGAGAATTCTTGACAACTACCGAAAAAGAAAACAAGATTTGTATATGTTGTTCATCGATCTGGAGAAGTCTTATGATAGAGTTCCAAGAGAGATCTTATGAAGAGTCTTAAAAAATAAAGGTGTAAATGTATCATACATTGACATAATCAAAGATATGTATACAAATTCAGTGACAAGGGTGAGGACATCTGGAGGATTAACACAGGAATTCCCTATCACTGTTGGCTTACATCAAGGTTCAGCTTTAAGCCCTTTTCTTTTTACCCTTATCTTAGATGAGCTCACCAGATATATCCAACAAGCAATACCTTGGTGTTTATTAATTGCAGTTGATATCGTTTTGGTCGATGAGACGCGTGAGGGTGTAAATGCAAAACTTGAATCTTGGCGAGACACTTTAGAAAAGAAAGGTTTGAGGTTGAGTTGGGTAAAAACAGAATATATGAAGCTTAAATTTAGCAGTGTAAGAAGGACAGATGACTTTGTTATAAAGTTGGGTGATCAAGATATTTTCTATAGCGAGTGTTTTAAATATTTTAGATTGATACTTCAAAAAGACAGAGCTATTGATAAAGATGTGACACATAAAATCCAAGCGGGTTGGTTGAAGTGGAGAGGCGCGTCAGGGATCTTATGTGATCACAAAGTATCATTAAAACTTAACGGCAAGTTTTACCGTACTGCAATTAAACCAGCGATGCTCTATGGTTCTGTGTGTTGGGCAGTGAATTGTGTACATGCGCAAAAAATGAGAGTTGCAGAGATGAGAATGCTTAGATGGATGTGTAGACACACGAGACTGAATAAAATTCAGAATGAATGTATAAGGGATAAGACAAAAGTAACACCAATTGCAGAGAAGTTGCGAGAAGCTCGACTATGATGGTTTGACAATGTAAAAAAGAGACCATTAGAGGCACCTGTTAGGCATTGTGAGAGTTTAGTCACTAGACACGTGAAACGAGGGTGGGGTAGAACAATAAAGACTTGGAATGAAACTATAAGGAAAGACATGATGTACTTAGGCATTAGTGAGATTATGACTAAAGATAGGGCACAATGATGACAAAGGATTCATATAGCTGACTCCACTATAGTGGGATAAAGGCTTGAGTGTTGTTGTTATGTATAGTTACATACATAATGTATTTTATAAATTATATAATAAACATATATATACATAATGTATGTTTATAAATTATACAATAAACATATATACACATAATGTATGTTTATTAATTATACAAAAAACATTGACGACAGTAAACAACATCAAGAATACCAAATGAGAGTGAGACTAAAAAGAAGTCAAATCTTGGCTCAGAGAGATGCACAAAATGCAACACAACAAAATAGTTCCACTCCAACGCTTAAAAGAAATGAAAAATATATATTTTTAGTACTCGTCATATATCGTCTGTGAGCTTTCGCCCGGTATGCCAGGGTCTGAAGACCGATATATCCGGGATATTAAAAAATGATATTTTTGCTTAAAATATCAACGTCGTGGTGTTTCTACCCAAAACTTTTATGTCGGCCGACATCTACAACACTGCTCTTATTCCAGATGCAGGTCCCCACCATTTATCCAAATTCGTTGTCTCCATTACTTGTTATCTCATCAACCGCATACCCTCTTCCGTCCTTCAATTTGTGACCCCCACTCTCTCTTATTTCCTGACCGCCCTCTCTTCCTCTGACTCCACAAATATTTGGTTGTATCTACTACGTTCACCATCTGGGTCCTCCCGTTGAAAAGTTAGCCCCTCATGCCACGCACTACATGTTCGGGTTCGTTGGGTATTTGCGCAGCCAAAAGGACTGTCTATTACTCTCCCTCCACTCGAAAGCTGATCATGTTTGCTGATGTCACTTTCCTGGAAAATTAGTCTTTCCATCAATCAGTCGCCACATCAATGCCCCTCCTGATATCCCACGTCCTATTGCTCCTACCAATTATCCTTTACCACCTTTACTACCGCCACCGCCACCTGCCTCGACTCCTCCTCTTTGTGTCTACTCGTACACTATCCTCGATCTGGTACCTGTAGTGGCCCCCTATTTTGCTGATACTTCACATACCATTGATTCGACGACACCCTCCGTTGTGCATCCTTTCTCAAATTATGTTTCCTTGCATCGTCTCTCCTCTAATTTGCGTAGGTTTGCAACCTCTCTATCTTCGATTTCCCCTCCCTATTTAGTGCAGGAAGCCCTTCAACATTCAGGGTGGCTTGCGACAATGAATGAGGAAATGACTGTACTTTGGGCCAACCACACTTGAGACCTTGCTCCTCTTCCTCCTAATCAACATACAATGAGTTGCAAGTGGCTATTCACTGTGAAACATCATCTGGATGAGACTGTTGATCACCTTAAGGCCCGTTTTTTTGCTAGAGGCTTTACTCAACAACACGATCTCGATTATGTAGAGACCTTTTCTCGGGTGTAAAAACTCAACATCATCCGTGTCCTACTCTCACTTGCCTTTCATCGTCATTGGCCGCTCCATCAACTTGATATTAAAAACTCCTTCCTTCACGACGATCTTGTGGAGATTGTGTGCATGCAACAACCTCTTAGTTATATAACCATGGGGGAATCCCTTGTCTGTCATCTGAAGAAATCTCGTTATGGCCTCAAACTGTCTCCACTGACTTGGTTTGAGAACTTTAGTTAGGTGGTTCGTGAGTTTGGCTTCACCCGAAGCTAGACAAAATTCTCACTCGTTATTCGACAACGTTCATCTAACACAATGATTCTTCGATTCTACGTTGATATCATCCTTGTTACTGATGATGATCTTTCCGACATCACCCAAATCAAGCAACATCTTGCCTCTTATTTTCAAACTAAGGATTTGGGACGGCTCCGCTACTTCTTGGGAATTGAGGTAGCCCGATGACCTGATGGTCTTGTCTTGTCTCAACGAAAGTATTGTCTCGATATACTACATGATGCCAGCTACTCTGGATGTAAGACTGTGGATACACCTATGGATGCAAATCATCAACTCCACGCTCATGGCTCAGACTCTGATCAACTTCTCCCTAATCCGAAGTATTATCGCCACCTTGTTGGCAATCTAATCTATCTTACTGTCACACTACCTGACATTTTCTTTGCGGTCGGTGTGGTCAGTTGCTTTATGCATACCCCTCTTTGGTCTCATCTTCTGGCCGTTGAGCATATTTTTCGATATTTGAAGAATGCTCCGGGACAAGGGCTGGTATACAAGCCCTCTACTCTATCTCTCATTACATATTGTGATGCTGATTACGCCAGGTCCCTAGACGATCATCGGTCCATGAGCGGCTATTGCATATATTTTGGCGGGACCTTGGTTACTTGGCGAAGCAAGAAACAGACTATGGTTGCTCGGTATTTTGCTGAAGCGGAGTATTGCTCCATGGTTGCCGCCGTCTCAAAACTTACATGGCTAGAAAGTCTCCTCACTGATTTAGGTGTCAAACTTCCAACACCAAATATTCTCTTTTGTGATAGTTAAGTTGCTATACACATCGCTAAGAACCTTGTGTTTCATAAACTTACAAAACATATTGAAGTTGATAGTCATTTTGTCTGGGAAATGGTTCAACTTCGGAAACTGATTCTATGACATGTGTGGGCTGCCGATCAAATCTCTGATATTCTCACTAAGGCCTTGTTTGCGCCTATGACTTGCACGCCCCGGCTTGTTGGGGAGTGTTACAAGAAATAAATTAAAAAAAGCACATGTATTTATGCCCATAAGACCTCTCTTCTCTAGTTCCTCATTTAGTCCCACATCTTGAGCTAGTATTTAGTTCTCTTTCTATAAAAGGAGACCCATTGTAGAATGTAAATGTATGAAATTATTATGAGAATAATAAAATATAGGCCCATTTTATTCTCTATTTCAATAATTATAAATGTCTTATTTTCAAACTCAAATGACTGGCTCTTTCCTGAGTAAAGGGTAAGCCACACTTACGTTTGTTATAATTACCTTGACTAGTTGAGTTCATCATATTCATGGGTGTCAATTGAAGTTGTCCATTAGTTCGCCTGGCCGTGGTCAAGTGCGATTGCTAGGGATGGATGGAGTTGGATCAATTTGAGATGACCCAAGATTGAAAGTTGTAAAGAAAATCAGGAGATAGAAAATATACTCTCAAAAACCTATCTCCTTTGAATACATGTATTTGTACACTTAAATAAGAATGGAAGGGGGATAGGAGAAACTATCTTATAATGTGAGACTAAATTAGGAGTGTAAGCTGGAACCAACCGAACCGCCTAACTGAACCGAACCAAACCAAACCAAACCAAACCGCACGGTTCAGTTCGGTTTTAGTAGCCCACGGTTCAGTTACGGTTCCATTTTTTGAAAAGCCGTGTGGTTCGGTTCACTGTTCGGAGTGTCAAGCCGAACCGAGTCGAATCAAACCGAACCATATTAGGGATAATATTTTTTTCTATTGAGGATAATTTATTTCACAAGTTCTGAGCCTAATTTATTAAAAATAAACAATATAATTATTAACTGTTACTATTTTATTTTGAGTATAGTATATTAATTAAGGCTTGACAGCACAACTATTTTTAACATTAATTTTTTTTCATTGATTAGCCACAATGTCTATACATATGTCGGGACAAAAAATCAGTTGGTGATTTTTTTCATTATGACGATAACTTTGACAATTTCTTGGTCTGACACTAATACCCTCATCAATGCTAGTATTGCTCCTTTCATTTCTCAGCATAGTTGTCAAGGCGTGCGCCTAGGCGTGCCTAAGGCGGCGGGTGCACCAGGCGCAGCCTGCCGCGCCTCAGCACAGCTGAGGAGGGCGATGTGCCCCAGGCGCGCCTCAGGCGCGCCAAAGGCGTGCCTGGGCCTTTTAAGGTATTTTTTTAATTTTTTTTGATATGGGCAAAAACATAATCTTAGACGCACTCGAGGAACCCCCTAGACGCACTTGAGCGTCCAATTCGCTGAAATTGAACGAATTAGGCGCCCAATTCGCTGAAATTCCACGAATTCGCTTAATTTCAGCGAATTGGGCGCCCAATTCGCACAATTTCAGCGAATTGGGCGCCCAATTCGCTCAATTTCCTTCCCCCCCCATTTTTGCGCCTCACGTGCCTCAGACGTGCGCCTGCGCATAGGCTCCAGGAGCCCTTTGCGCCTCGGTGCGCCTTGCACCTTTGATAACTTAGGTTCTCAGTAGCAAATTTCTTTTCTTTTAAGTATTGAACCACTCAAACCGAACCGAACGGTTCGGTTTGGTTCCAATGGTGTTCGCGATTCGGTTCGGTTTCAGATTTTTGGAATCACACGTTGGTGGTTTGGTTACTGGTTTTGATCAAAAACCGAACCATTACAGCCCTAGACCAAACAAGAGATGAGCTCAAATATGAGCTTTAATATTGGGCTTTTACATTTTCCTTCAACACTGCTTCGCAAGCTGGAGCATACAAATCGTAGGCACCGAGCTTGGACAAAAATTAATAGTACGATGGTCGTGGTAGAGCCTTGGTGAGAATGCCAGTAACTTTCCTGGTAGCAGGAATATACTGTAACTTCAACTTCTTCAATTGAACCTTCTCCCAAATGAAGTGACAATCAACCTCAATATGTTTAGTTCGCTCATTGAACACAAAAGTTTTAGCAATATGTATAACAACTTGACTATCACATAATAGAGTTGCTGGTGATGAAAGTTTGACTCCCAAATCACGAAGAAGACTTTCTAGCCAGGTGAGTTCAGACACAACAACAGCCGTTACGCGATACTCGGCCTCAGCAGACGAACGCGCAACAACTGATTGTTTTTTTTGCTACGCCAGGTAATAAGATGCCCTTCAAAGTAAATGCAAAAACCAGTTATGGAGCGTCAATCATCCAGTAAACCAACATAATCAGTATCAGAGTAGGCAATCCGAGATAGGGATGAAGAGGAAGATGGTTTGTATACGAGCCCTTGTCCAAGCGTCGTCTTCAAGTATCCGAGGATGCACTCAACGACCTGAAGATGAGAGTTCCGTGGGGCATGCATAAATCGACTGACAACTCCAACAACGAAGGAGATATCAGATCTTGTCACCGTAAGATAAACCAGCTTTCCAACAAGTCGACGATAATACTCAGGGTTTGGAAGTGGAAGATCTGAATCAGAGACTTGAGTACAGAGTTTGTGGTTGACGTCCATCGGAGTGTCAACATGCTTGTATCTCGAATAACCCGCATCCTGAAGGTCAAGATAGTATTTTCGTTGAGATAGAATAAGGCCATCAGGTCGTCGCGCTACCTCGAGTTCATGCAAGTACCAAAGATTTCTCAGGTCTTTAGTTTGAAATACTGAGTTTAAGTGTTGCTTAATCATCTGTATTCATGTGGAGTCATTTCCAGTTATTAGAATATCGTCAACGCAAACCAATAGAGTTGTCGATGTCGAGAAAATAAAGAGAAGTCGGCTGAGCTTTGAGTGAATCCAACATCCTGGACAACTTTGCTAAGCTTGTCAAACCACGCGTGAGGAGATTGTTTGAGATCATAAATAGATTTCTTAAGGTGACAAACACGAGACTCTCCCTAGGTCTCAAACTCAGGAGGTTGATACATGTAGAGAGTTTCTTGAAGGTCTCCATTGAGAAAAACATTATTGACATCCAATTGATATAAGAGACATTGACGATGAACAACTGATGTGACCTGAGGTGGGGGTGTAGTTTTTAAAATATAAAAGAGATCTTTTATAAAATAATTGTGGCGCGAGAGCACTTCACGGGCTAATTTTAATGAACTAAACGGTCAAGGCGTCGCTCGCGAACGTAGGACTACCGCACGTGCGTAGGAACGCTACGAGTCACAATTCCACAAGCACAAAATAGTATGGTGGCATTCACGTGTTGGAGAATAACGATAATTAGGAAATGCGATTAATCAGGCAAGCTCTAATTAATTAACTTTCCATTTAAATATTAAAACACAAAATAAAGACTGTGAAGGAGCAATGAGGTAGGGAGGTATACCAAGAGTAGGGTGTAGTAGTGGCTGTGCATCCAATTTCCAAGAAGGAATGACTATGGAGCAAAGGGGAGATGCTGAAGGGCTGGCCCGGTGCTGGAGGTCTTTTGGGAGCTCAGGAATGGAAGAATACAGTGCTGGAAGGAAGTAGGAGGCCGACTGGAATGCACTGTCAGGCACGGAGGAGGAAGAAGCTTGTTGGAGCTTGCTGGAACAGCCAGAAGAGGCTGCCGGCTGGATGCTGGAGCAAAGAGAGAGGCCTGCAGGAAGGGGAAAAACCCTGAAGGCTGGCTGGATGACTGGCGACCGGTGCAGAAGGGGTCGCCGGAGCCTAGGAGAGGCTCAGGAGGGCTCGACGGCGGCTGGAGAGGCTTCTGGAATGTGGCTTCGTCGTCGGCGGAGAACCGGGAGGGAAAACGAGAGGAGTGGCATCAGGCAGTAGTCGACGGAGCCGTGGAGGGAGGAAGAGGCGGCGTCGGTGTTCGTCGAGGAGGAGTTGGGTACGGGAACTGGAGCTAGGTCGACGCTGAGAGGAAACC
The DNA here is from genome assembly GCA_039583875.1 of Platanthera guangdongensis. Lineage (NCBI taxonomy): Eukaryota > Viridiplantae > Streptophyta > Magnoliopsida > Asparagales > Orchidaceae > Platanthera > Platanthera guangdongensis. The sequence goes on along the minus strand of CM077164.1, from coordinate 32,140,053 downwards.
GATGAAACCAAAATTCGGTTCATTCAACTCATTTCCCAGCTGGTTTGAACAGTGGCTAAGGGTTGGTTTTATAAGGGGAAGATTAGGGTTAGATGAGTTTGGATATTGGCAGAATTTAAGACAATATAGAGATATCATTTCATAAGGGTCTTAGAAGAAGATGTGGAGGGGAAATTCTAAAACAGAGCCGGCTGCGGCGTAGGAAAATTATAATAAAATAGCTAATTAAATTTAGCTTGCCCTAAATTTATCCACTTCCTAAAATACCGGACCTATGCATTTAGGGTCTCATTGGTCGGTCACACCAACGAGCAAAATAAAAATTGCGCAAAAGCGTGCGCGAAACAAAATTACATCAAAAACGCTAATATGTGCGCGATACAACTTGACGCTAAACCATAATCCAAAAATGCGCAAAAACGTGCGCTACAATAATAAGAGTCACGTGCGATAAAACAATAATAATAACGACTCGACGCGAGTTGCATCAATTCTCCCGGGGTTGAAAGAGCTCGACCCCGACGAGACTCGATGTAACCTGAAAGTAGAAAATCGAAGCGTCGATCAGAGAGATGTTGCATACTGTCTTGTTGATGCCATGACTGCGACCCAAAACCTACAGGTAACCTCTCATCCCAAAAGCTCGCAATTCATTAGTCAAATTTCATGCCAAATATGTAAATAAACAGTAATTATTAGAGCTTGCATAGGATGACAAGGGGGTGTGGGGAAAACATGTAGCAGTAGAAAGAACAGGAAGCAAGTGAAATCAGTCGTTGAAATCAGTAACTCATACCGCAACATACGCTCGACCGATAGACACCTACGAACGTCTGCTATACCTGGATCGAATATCATCCTAATTTCACCTGATGAAATTCCAGTCGAGTCACAAAAATTTAAACAGATCCCAAATTTAGCGTGTAAAATTTTCCATAAAAATCCTTTGAAGCGGGTGTCCCGATGGGGAGTGAAGTATCAAAGTATCGTCTTGACTCTCTCGAGACGAGTAGACCTAGAAGTTTCAGACCTCGAGTGATAGTGAGGTGGTAGTAAAACATGCTCGTCTACAACTAAAAAGAAGTGATGTGGACTAAAGGCGTGCTCGTCGAATACGAAGTCGATGAAAGGTGATGCCTCGGGGGCCTCAGGTGAGGGACCACCGAACACAATGTCTGTGGACTCAAGGGTTTGTGGCGGTAGTGAGCTAAAAACGTCAGGACATAAGACGCACGAGTCCATGTCACCCAAGATGAGGGTCTCATCATTAACCAACTCCTCTGGGAGAAGAGAAAGCGATGATATGTCATCTGAGGCGAGTGACGCATCACTAATAAGTCCTCCCTGAAGTGGGGCCTCAGGAAACAACTCGGCGACTGAAAGATGTGAGTCAGTCGGGGAAAGTGGACACACCAAGTCAATCAAGGGGAAGGAATGGGGAGGGAAGAACTCATCTTCCTGGAGTAGGGGCTCGGGAAGAACCTCCTCGATCGAAGGGGGTGTGAAAGGGGGGACACATGGGGTCACAAAATCAGTCGGTGTGATAGAGATGTGAGGAAGCTCTTCTTCCCTGAGCAGGGGCTCGAGAAGGAACTCTTCGACGGATGGGAGTGTCACGGTGGGGGTGGGTGGAGCCAAAGTGCTCGTCGTGAAACTGAGGAGATGCGGAGGACTAACAAAACACTTAACCTCGGGTTCCACTATGTGATATGGAGAGGGAAGGTATGCAGGAGCAACATAATACGTGCGCGTTGTCACCTCCAGGTTATGAACAGAGGTGCACAACCCACGCAGATTCTGTCGGACGTCAGCAGTGACGCCCTCAACATCTTTCATCAAAGCTTTAATGCGCGCATCTAAATCACTCATCATTTTTAAAACGAAAAAAACTAAACTTAAAATTTTGAAACAACCGGCGCTCGGCTATCCCACAATAGGAGTGAGATATCCCAGCAGCCACACCAAACTGATGTGACCTGAGCTGGGGGTGTAGTTTTAAAAATATAAAAGAGATCTTCTATAAAATAATTGTGGCGCGAAAGCACTTTGCGGGCTAATTTTAACGAACTAAACGGTTAAGGCGTTGCTCGCGAACGTAGGACTATCACACTTGCGTAGAAACGCTACGAGTCACAATTCCACAAGCACGAAATAGTATTGTGGCATTCACGTGTTGGAGGATAACGATAATTAGGAAATGCGATTAATCAGGTAAGCTCTAATTAATTAACGTTCCATTTAAATATTAAAACACAAAATAAAGACTGTGGAGGAGCAATGAGGTAGGGAGGTATACCAAGAGCAGGGTGTAGTAGTGGCTGTGCATCCAATTTCCAAGAAGGAATGGCTGTGGAGCAAAGGGGAGATGCTGAAGGGCTGGCCCGGTGCTGGAGGTCTTTTGGGAGCTCGGGAATGGAGGAATACAGTGTTGGATGGAAGTAGGAGGCCGACTGGAATGCACTGTCAGACACGGAGGAGGAAGAAGCTTGCTGGAACAGGCTGGAAGAGGCTGCCGGCTGGATGCTGGAGCAAAGAGAGAGGCCTGCGGGAAGGGGAAAACCCTGATGGCTGGCTGGACGACTGGCGGCCGGTGCAGAAGGGGTCGCCGGAGCCCAGGAGAGGCTCAGGAGGGCTCGACGGCGGCTGGAGAGGCTTCTGGAAGGTGGCTTCGTCGTCAGAGGAGAACCAGGAGGGAAAAAGAGAGGAGCGGCGTCGGGCAGTAGTCGACTGAGCCGTGGAGGGAGGAAGAGGAGGCGTCGGAGTTCGTCGAGCAGGAGCTGGGTACGGGAACTGGAGCTAGGTCGACGCTGGGAGGAAACTGAATGAAACCAAAATTTGGTTCATTCAACTCATTTCCCAGCTAGTTTGAACAATGGCTAAGGGTTGGTTTTATAAGGGGAAGATTAGGGTTAGATGAGTTTGGATATTGGCAGAATTTAAGACAATATAGAGATATCATTTAATAAGAGCCATAGAAGAAGATGTGGAGGGGAAATTCGAAAGCGGAGCCGGCTGCGGCGTAGGAAAATTATAATAAAATAGTTAATTAAATTTAGCTTGCCCTAAATTTATCTACTTCCTAAAATACCGGACTTATGCATTTAGGGTCGTTGGTCGGTCACATCAACGAGCCAAATAAAAATTGCGCGAAAGCGTGCATGAAACAAAATTACATCAAAAACATTAATATGTGCGCGATACAACTTGACGCTATACCATAATCCAAAAATGCGCAAAAACGTGCGCTATAATAATAAGAGACACGTGCGATAAAACAATAATAATAACGACGCGACGCGAGTTGCATCAACAACCAAGGAGATCAGGACCCGAACAATATTCATCTTTGCAACTGGTGAGAGAGTCTCATCGTAGTTGAGGCCTTATTGCTGAGTGAAGCCTCAAGCCACATGCTGAGCTTTTAGACGGACGACTGTCCCATTCAGAGCATGTTTGATGTTATAAACCCACTTACACCTGACGCAAGTCTGCCCGAGAGGAAGTGGGACAAGATCCCAGGTTCGGTTAGCCCATATGGCAGTCATTTTCTCATCCCTAGCTGCACACCACCCCGAATGATGAAGAGCCTTCTGCAAAGAGTGAGGTATCAAAATGGAGGATAGAGACAACACCAATTTGAGAAGAGGAGATGCAAGGATACATAGTTTGCCAGGGATGAGCCATAGAGGAGGATACCAGATCAGATGGCCGCGCAATCATTAATAGAGGGTAACTGTTGTGGGGCATCAGATTTGGGAGAACGATGGGTGTACACACGAAGAGGTGGTTTGGGTTGCATTGGTGGTGATGGTGGCATTGGAAGAAGTGGTGGAAGACGAGACGTAACAGGGATGGTAGGACGGGGTAAGATGGGAGGTATACGAGGACTTGAATTAGAGGAGTGGAATATTTCGTCCTCGAGAAACGTGATATCTGCCGAAACCACTATTTTGCGATCGATGGGAGAGTAACACACATAACCTTTGAGTGCGGGAGTATCCAACAAACATATATTTGGTAGCTCGAGGAGCAAACTTGTCAGTGGATGGAACAAAGTTATGGACATAACAGGTACAACCAAAGATACGAGGCACGACGAAAAAAGGCAGAGTGGAAGGAAAAAGGAGACTAAACGGAGTTGCGAAGTTGAGGATGGAGAAGGGCATGCGATTTATGAGATGACATGCAGAAGAGACTGCGAAGTTCCAGTATAGGGTGGGGACCTGCATTTGAAACACGAGGGATCAAGCGACGTCAACAAGGTGACGATTTTTTCGCCCTAGCACACCGTTTTGTTGCAAAGTATAAGTGCCTGAAGTTTGATGGATGATTTCAAACTCAGTATACAGATTAGAGAAGGTACAACTTGTATATTCTTGGGCATTATCTGTACAAAGAACCTTAAGAGCAGTGGAAAACTGAGTACAAGTCTCAGTAATAAATGCACGAAAGGTAGAGACAATTTCAGCACGATCATGAAGTAAATATAACTAGGTCATGCGCGAGTAATCATCAATAAACGTAACAAAGTAACAATAATCATAAACACTAGAAATTTTATATGGTCTCAAAATATCAGAATGTACTAAAGCAAAAGGAGCATCACTCCGAATATAGTTAGGTAAAAAGGGCACACGGTGCTGTTTGCCAAAGATATATGATTCACAAGTAAACTCTTGAAGGGAGACATCAAAAAGAGCCTTCTTGAGAATTGGGAAGGGGGCATGCCCAAGACGGCGATGCCAATCAACAGAAGTGACTGAGGAGAGAGCAATAGGAGGAATATCAAAGAGATAGAGCCCATTAGATAGCCTCCCCTTACCAATGATACTCTGAGTCCGTCGATCCTGCACAACAAAGGAAGTTGGTGAGAAAGTGGCGCTGCAATCTAGGTCTTGAGTAAGATGACTAAAAGAAAGCAGGTTAAAAGACGATCCTGGAACATGCAGAACCGATGATAGAGTAAGGGTCGAAGTCAGTGGCAAATCAACAGCGCTAGAAACCGGGGTGATGTCACCATTGGCCACAGTGATAAACTTGGGATATGTAGATGACAAGTACTGAGATGATTTCTGTGGAGTAATATGGTGTGTGACACCTGAGTCTACAATGCAGTGGGAGTTGTGGGAGAGACAAGATATACCTTCATTGGAGTCTGGAGATCGACGCAACAGAACCAGATGGGTGAGTGATCACCCTTTGGAGATGCTGGAGCTGGGTGCGTAAAGCATTGATGTCTTCACGAGTGGAGGAGGTAGGATCGATTGCAATGGAGGCAGACCATGCTTGTGATAGCAGGTAGCCTCAAGGTGACCTTCCCGACCACAATGAGAGCACTTAGGACGGGGTCTCGCATTACGTCCCCGTCCCTGATTGTTGGTGCGACCCCCACGAGCAAAAGGAGCAGGAGTTGTGAAGGGCTGCTGGAGAAGAGCCGGAGAGGGATACCCAGAGACATCAGGTGGCGGAGTAACATTCAAGAGCATAGAGCAGACATCCGACAGGGAGGGAGTTGTAGATGAAGAGAAAACATGAGCCCAAACATTGTGAAGATGGGGTGGAGCCCATGCCATCATCATGGAGATTCCGACTGCCTCTCTTTCTGTGCTCGTTGCGCAGCTAGATCCGTCGTAGGAGGCTGATGTTGTATCCATGCCTTAACAAAAGTCTTGGATCTTGCAACAAAGGAGGTTAAGTCACTTGTTGCGTCGGGGTCAAGGGTTTGAAGATTAGTGATGATATCGAACAAGTGCTGGAGGCTGTTCTGGCCAGAATAGAGGGAGTAGAGTTACGCTCACATAGCTTTAACCATCTCATGATACATGGTCATTCGATATGACTCAGTGTCCATAGAATTGAGGATCCATGATTGGACACGACCGTCATCACGGAGCCACTCTTCGGTCGGCGCGGTAGGAGTGGCCGCTGTCAGATGGTGGAGAAGCCCTTTGGTCTGCAGAACGCGACGAACAGAGTGCACCCACTTAACAAAGTTCTATTTGTCACTAAGAGAGATGGTAGTGATCCGAAGCTCCTCACGGACATTAGGGAGAGGAGCAGCAACACAGGCACGAAGTGAGGAAGCAGCCGTCGAATCCGTGGAGCGGTAGCGACAAGGAAAAAGCCGCGACTATGCAAACAAGGTTGCGACAAAGCCCATGAGGCAGCAAGAGCAGCAAACCACAAGGCATAATTAGGATAGCAAATCGCACACAAAGAGGCGACTTGAAGAGCACCAGCTGTGGCAAGGAGAGGAGAGGGTGCGACCTGATGAGTAATTATGGCTGAGAGAGGAGAAAATCTGTAGAAGTGGCGGCGACCTGGAGAGCACCATCTGCGGCAATGAGAGTTGAGTGTGCGGCCTGATGAGCAATTGCGGCTTGGAGAAACAGCAGACAACAGATCCGACGGCGGCCTGGAGAAGCAGCGGCCTGAAGAACCTGCGGCCTGGAAAGAATCTGCAGTCTGAAGAACCTGAGAAGAACCAACGGCTTATGAAGAATCGGCGGCCTGTGAAGACCCGGTGGCCTGGAGAAGAACTTGCGGCCTGAGAGAAGAACCTGCGGCCTGGAGAAGACATTGTGGCCTGAGAGAAGAACTTGTGGCCTGATAGAAGAACCTGCGGCCTGGAGGAGACAGGCGTCGGACGAGGGAAGAGTTGCGACAACGGAAGAAGTCGCAAACTCAGAAACCGCACAAACCGCGACAAGTGGAAGAAGCCACGAAAGGAATGCAGAGGCGGGGCCCAACCTTGACAAGGGAGAAAAACTATAAAAGGGAAGGAAGCATAAGGGAGATGGGGCAAAGGGCAGGAGCAGAGGGAATTAACAGCTAAGCAAAGTCTAGTTGCAAGAAGAGGTTCGGTTAGAAAAAAAACACTAACCGCACAGGGTGTGCGGATAGCCGACAAGAGAAAGAAAGAGCATGACTCAGCGATTGCGGATTGTCTACTCTGATACCATGTAGAGAAAATCAGGAGATAGAAAATAATCAGAGAGATTATATTAATTTCTCAAAAACCTTTCTCTCTCTTGAATACATGTATTTGCACACTTAAATAAGAATGAAAGGGGGATAGGAGAAACTGTCCTACAATGTGGGACTAAACAAGAGATGAGCTCAAATATGAGCCTTAATATTGGGTCTTTATATTTTTCTTGAACAAAAGTAAACAGAGCCCAAGCTTTCACCATATGGACGGATGTTGCTTGTTAATGGGTATGGAATTCTGAGGCTTATATTTTTGTTGTGTGTTCTAATCCAGTTTTGCTAATAAATTGGTTAGAGTACATCACCAAGCTCAAATCATCACGGCTATCCTGAACAAATTACAGTTCGAAATAACAGAGTGATTGAACAAAAAATTAATTTGGGCAAGTTGTTACCTTCATCCGGCCAGAATTTATTTGAGTATGTTTGGTCCATTACGTCTGTCCCAAATAAGCATTCGACGACAATGCAACCTATAACAAAGTTATTGGAAACATGCTATGGTGTTCAAGTGGGACTCTTCCAAATCAGAATGATAGAGTATGTTCACTGATAAAGTAGGGTCAATACTTTTGAGAATAGCGATAAATTTTTCCCAATTCTTGTAATAATATTTCTTAGAAGAAAATTTAAGATATGTGCATGATTCCCCTAGGTTTCAAATGGACAAGATTCTCTCTACAATTGCTGGAGTGATTTGTAGAGAAGCTTGTTAGAAGCATGATATAAGTAAAATTGGGTTTCTATGGTTTCTATATTGCGTCTCCAATGTCAGAGCTACCTTAACAAACTTGTAATACAATATGTTAAGGTATAAACTCCGAATCCCTGAATGTTAGGATTAATATATGTCTAAAGCTGCGCAACTTGTAATAAAGCTTATAAGGAAGCATGCTCAAGGTTGATTGGTTGTCAGCGGTGTCTAAAACAGGGCAACTTGTAATTAAGTTTATAAGGAAGCATTGCTTAAGGTTGTAAATATTGGATATCGGCGACATATTAGATTGAATTTTAAAATGTCAGACGCCGGAGACATAACGAGAATGTTTTTAAACTATCAAATGCTTATGTCTCATAAATAAAAATATAGATTAAGTATACATATATATATATATATATTCTTAAAGTAAAAATTAGCAAAATCAATCGACAAATAATGACTTATATATATCCCTAAAAAGTCGAATAGTATCAAAAATAAAATATTGGTAATACACTAAGGCTACTACTAACAAGTATCCAAAACAAAATACAAGTAGATAAATTGTGAAATATATTTAACATTATACAATAATTTTATAGCAAGTAAAGAAGATTTAGAAATTAAATATTCTTGATTAGTAATGTCTTTTTGTACTTCATAAAATTGTGTTAAATGCATAAATATTATTAATTAATAATATGTAGAATATTTAATACTTTGTTTAATGTAAAAAACAAATGTATAATGTGAAATTATTATACAAACTTGATTATAAGAATAATATCTATGAAAGGGAACAAAACAATATGTCTAATTGATTGAGAATATATACTAGAATACACTTAATTGACATAAGTAATTTAAGCATATATAAATATAACATAACCTAAAATAAAATAGCGGATGATATTTTCAAAATCATATCGACCGTTGTTTCAGAAAAATTCTGATGTGTTAGTCTATATTTTACTAAATGATATGGCCCGTTTTTTTCAGAAAAAAAATATCATTTTACCGTCGAAACCTATACATTGGATATGTCAGACATTTAAACTATTTAAACTATACATAACCAAACGGCTCTAAACTACACAAGATCTCGATTGCAAGCTATTGGGACTTTAGATCATGTAGATTGTGGTGGGTGCTAGAAGTGGCTGATAGATAATGTTGCTATCAAGGCTGCAGATGGAGAGTGTCAGATTCATGCTAGTTTGAATTTGAAATATCAGACATACATCATGGATATATCACTGACATTTTAAAATATTGGATTTCAATAAATCCCATCTCCATACAATCATACCTAATCCATATAAATTGTTGTGTTATAACTCCAGTTTTTTGTATACAAATTAGGCTAGTAATAAAAAGGGAAAAGAAGTATATGCATTTATATATAAGAACAACAGAAGGGCCATAATTATACCTCTAGTCTAAGTTGAATTAAACCTTTTGTGTTTTTTTTATTTGATCGTGTGGCGTTGGGCCGAGTATGAGATCTCATCAAAATGAAGTTTAATTTCATAGGATAAATGTGCTCATGTTGCACACTCCCAGGACGGGTCCTCTTGGGAAATTGTACTAGGAGGTTAAAATAACAAGATTTATTTTCACTAAAGCGGAGAATTCTTGGTTGAGATTTGTAATAAATGACATTAAATCAATACACTAGCTTGAAAATGAGGACTATATTCCATGCAAGACAAACTGCAATTTCATGATAGCTACTTCTTGATTATATAGGGCCGGGCCGGGCCACCTCTAGAATCCTATCTGCTTGATGGATGCCTTTTGTTTTATTTATAAGGCCACTGATGAGGATATCAACTTATTAAGTGGAGGGAAGTGGTAAAATGTCACGACCCGTCTCAACAAAAGTCAGAGTGCACTTTGGGGCGAGTCGTGATGTCACAGGCATGGGCAGAAAGAAAATTCATACCTGTTAGGCGGGAGCAAAGATACTGATAATTAGATTTAAAAGAATTATTTTGAAGAAAAATAGTTGTTTTTATGCGGAATTTTTAAAATAAGATTGTAAAAAATAGATGAACATGTATTTTTAGTGAAAAACTCATGATACAAGTTCAGATACAGATTTTATGTCATGACAAACTCAGAGAAATGAACATACAAATAATGTTAAAAATCCAATACATATATTATTTAGCCTAGCAGTTGTCCTTGCAACAGAAAAAATGATTGATCATAATTATTACATAAAAAAATTTGACAGTAAATAAAATGAAACATAAACATAGAACCGGACACGACAAGAAGATAAACATTCAGAAGTTGGAGTTTGACGCAAATCAGGCTCAGAAAGCAGACTACACAGTCACGAACGCTAAGGCAAATTCCAAAACAAGAAAGAAAAAATCTCTGAACATTGAAATAAACAGGTGAGCATAGTAAAATAAAATAAGAGCAGGCGAAACAAAAAATACTTGTGTACCAGTTTTCATGAATCAAAGCTAACAAAACACACAAGCAAGTGAGACAGACATAAATAACTGGAATTATTAGCTTACTGCGGAGTAAAACACAAATTTACTTATAAAATACCATAAACTGTAATCAATGAAATGTGTAGGTTCACACTCAAGTTTTTGTAGTGGGTGCACATGGTTCACACTCAAGTTCAGATTGCTAGTCTTACTAGAAAATTCCTGCTTGCCGTGACCATGCAAGCAAAGAGTTGCACCAATTAAACGCTATCTTTCAATGATTACTTATGATATTAATGGATTGATTGATTCATAGTTTATTGATTATAACAGGAACGAATTCACGTTATAGGGAAACATCAGATCATGAAATAAACTTTACTCAAGTTTTGCAACCATGCATGCATAAAGAACAAGATTCAACGACACAAAAGAAACTAGATAAAAAGCTTTATATTTTGCGGGTTCAAGTATCCGCGAGTGATACGATTACTATGCATCATTTTCTAGGATAACAAATATTCAATTGGTTTAATTCATTTCAATGCACGATTATCTTTTAAGTAAACATGTGTATGATCAGAACATTTATATAAAACACAATTCATTTATCACTAGCCAAAAATCTTAACATTTATTATCATGACACAGTTGTTCATGCTCAACAATCTACCATTCTTCAAATTATCCATCAAACAAGAAATTCGATCATCTAAGTAAATATCAAAATAAAAGTCATTCACAATCACAAATCCAATCCATTCTAAATGCAATAATTTTTTTTAGACCACTAACATGTCAATTTAGACATTCAAGATTTCAATTCATTTGACAAGTCAACATATTCAAGAAGGAAGTCATGTAATCATAAGAACACACGCATTAAATTAAACTCAGAGTTTACAAGAGAGAGGAATCTCTACTCCTTAAGGTGAAGCTGAACTGACAGCGGCTAAGCGACACGCAAGCAACAATTAAAGACCTAATTTAAAACTGTTCAGGAGCAATCACAATTGATATTTGGCATGAAGGGAATTCAAGTGCTAACACAGACAATTATTTTACAAACCAAAAGTACGAGAGGGTTTAACGATTTACCTCCCTCAAAAGTGAGGGGAGAGGAGATACCACGAAGAAACGAAGAGTTGACGGCGCTTAAGCTTTGGGAAAACCTTATTCAGAGAGGGTTTTGAGCAATCCCGTCAACTAGGCCGAGGAGCGGTGTCAGAAATCACAAACATAACGCAATTAGACGATTGCGAGAAGCGTAAAATCATGAATCACAACATATACTTAAATTGGTGCACAAGCTAAATTCAAGAAAATCTGAGTAAAGAGGGGAAAGAGGAAATCCTTACCCAAAGAAGTCAAATCCGGGCTCAAGGAGGAGTGTGGAGGAAACCCTAGTTGTCCCTCTCACAAACACCGACCCAATCGAAGGAGATTCAGAGAAATAAAGGTTGTCGGCCCTTGGAGGAGAGAAGAAGTTGTTGTCGACAGAGGAGGGAAGGTTGTCGGCCTAAATAAATGAAGAGGGGGAGGCTAAGGACTGCCGACCAAATGAAATTGGAGTTGCTGTCGGCGCCTGGGGGGGGGGGGACAAGACTCCCGTCGGCTTGAGGGAGAGGAAGAGCAGGAGGAGGCGCCGACACCTGGAAAGGAAGTCGTCCGGGGAAATAGGCGCAGCAGTAGGCGGAAACGGCAGCGGCAGAATCAGCGGGGCGCGCCGGAGTCGGGGCTGGAGTGGGATCAGGAGAAACCCTGGGCCAAAGGATTAAAATGATCTTGGGGCTGGCTGCTCGGTTAGGTATTTTAGAGGAGAGTTTAGGTTAAATTACAATCATGCCATTAAAAAATAACCCCCACTTTAATTTAATTTAAATCATGGGTTTTTACACAAAATCTCTGAAGCACAGAAGCTGAAATAAATATCGTTGGGCCTCTTTGTATGGTTGAAGTTCTTTAGCATTAACCTAAAAAATAATGGTTTCTTGTGGTGGAACACTACTCGGATGGATGAACTCCTTTGAAATTGTACCGACAATATAAAACAGTGAGGTACATTATGCACGCGAGCAAATATCTTGATAGTTGAGAGTTCGAGGCATGCCGGGACTTAAATGTTTGAATTTTGAAAGCACAATATTGATGTGGAGCCTCACAATTCTGAATGCTGGTGCCAAGGTCACGGTGTTTTCACTTCACAATGTTTGACAATAATAAAATTTCCTGCCTAGTGTGTGATAGTAAAAGTATCCCCAACAGGCGGCTATGATCCTAGACCATCTCATAATTCATGGGCAATGATACCTTCAACGGACAGTTGTGATGAGTTTGATTATGTCACTACTAAATATGATTAATAAGTTGAATATACGCATTATACGCGGTTTAATTTATGTTTTATGTTTTCTCATTTAATTGTTCATGTGATATATCACGTGTGTTTCAGTCTATAAATATGTAAGCTTTGCCCGTTTTAGGGTATCCGAATAATTGAATCCTCCTTTCTAATTGGTATCAGAGTTAGGTGCACGTCGATGGGGCGTGTTGGATGGTCCAGCATGAACCAAAAAATGTATGCCAAGATTAGTCTCTACTTAGTATCAGAGCTAGAGCCGATCCCATTGTCCCCTTCCGCCCGCGTTCGAGATCCCGCCGATCGGCGCATGCCCTGCCGACTTCGCTTCCGCTAGGCGTCGCTCCGACCGACTTCGCTTCCGCCAGGAAGTCCCGTCGCACCACCCGCGTCCGGTTCCGCCTTTCAGGGCCGCATCCGGTTCCGGCGTCCAGTCGCGCCTCTCGCATTCTAGCCCCCAGTTTCGCCGCTCTTCTTTTTTCGACCGCTTCCCTTCAGTGTCTCTTCTTCTCAGCGGCGTTCCTCTTCGGCAGTCTTCTCTGCCCGGTCTTTCCGGGCAGCCCTTTATCTCCGTCGTTTTGTCCTCCATAGGGGCTGTCGGAGACATTGTGCTCACATCCTCCGATGTCCTCTCCGGAGGCATGATCTAAGGGACACTCGTAGGATGTGGTTCCGTCTGATTTGAGATCTTCGTCTTCTTCAGTCTCTCTTTGATGGGTGATTCCTCTGAAATCTCCTCGACTCCTCACACTGATGCCCTTCACGGTTCCTCTGCAGATCCTTCTCGGTGCCACGACCAGGCTGGCTCGTTAAAGATCGCTACTTTTGCCTTGGATGACACAAATTATCTGGAATGTCCCAGGGCAACACAACATGTTATTCTCAGTCACAAGCTATACATACATATTGATGGTACCACTGTTGAGCCACCACTTACCGATCCCTCATGGAGAAAATGGGATGTGGACAATTCATTGGTTTTCTCGTGGTTACTTCACTCGATGTCCCCCCAGGTGTATCACAATTATATGTTGTTGTACTCTACTTATGAAATTTGAAAAAGGGTCTGTGACACCTACTCTCAGGCAGACAGTTCTACGCAGATTTATAAGCTCACTCGACGTGTTCTGGAGCTGAAGCAAGGTACCATGACCGTTTCTGCGTACTATTCTGAGTTCGAACGTCTGTATCAGGAGTTGGATTACTTCAACACCTTTACTGCTGCTTGCACTGCCGATGCGCAGACCCTATACAAGGATGAAGACCTTTTTCGAGTTCATGTCTTCCTTATGGGGCTCAGCATGGAGTTTGACGCCATTCGCCTGCATGTCCTCCACCGTGAGCTTCTTCCCTATCTTCGGGAGGCCTTCAGTATGCTCCTCAGTGATGAGAATCATCGTCGCTCTCTTGGTTCCTCTACTGATCACTTTGCGTTAATTGGGATTTCTCGAGGACCTCTTCCTGTATGCAACCACTGCGGGAAGAAAGGCCATACCAAGGACATCTGTTTTCATCTGCATCCTCACCTTGCTCCCTCTGGTCGGGGCTCTAGTGCTCGTGGGAGAGGTGGGTACCGTGGTGGTGGCCGTCAGACTGGTGATCGCACTCAATATTCTGCGCACTCGACTGAGGTTCATGAGGACACCTCTGGGAGCTTGTCTGCTATGGAGTTAGAGACTTTTCGCCGTATGTTGCGCTCCCAGATTGACTCTATACCGACTGGTTCTACTGCTGCGTTTGCTACGTCTGGTCTCTCCAGTGCTCATGCTGTGTCTTCATCCCCTTCCGAGTGGATCATCGACTCGTGTGCGGCAGATCACATGACTGGCTATGCCTCAGGTTTTATCTCTTATACTCCTCTTTCTGGTCGTGATAAGGTCATTGCTGCTAATAGTTCTCTCTCTTCCATTACTGGTAAAGGAACCATTGCTTGTTTTCCCGACCTCTCACTATCCTCGATTTTGCATGTCCCTTCATTTCCTCAGAATCGTCTCTCCATTAGTCACTTGACTACCTCTTTAAATTGTTTTGTAACTTTTTCCCCGTTGTTTGTGTGTTTCAGGATCTGGATACGAAGCAGACGCTTGACAAGGTAGGAATGTTGGCGGACTATACTTAATAAACCAATCATTATCTCCTAGTGCTCTTTCCTCCACCAGAACTCCGACGTTACACGACATATGGCACTGGCATCAACGCCTTGGCCACCCTTCTGTTTTATATCTTACTAAACTGTTTCCTGCTTTCATTTGTTTAATTAAGTCATTTTCTTGTAACACATGTGAACAATCCAAATATGTTCGTCAGAGTATCAGTTATATGTTTTTCCTAGTTCATGTCCGTTTGATGTTATTCATTCTGATGTTTGGGGCCCTTCCTCAGTGTTATCTTTATCTGACTAAATGATTTGTTACTTTTATTGATTGTCTTTCTCGTACTACTTGGCTTTATTTGTTAAAAAAGAAATGTGATGTGCTTGCTAGCTTTCAGTCCTTTTTATAAAATGCTGGTGTGACAGTTCAGCGGCATAATTCGTGTGCTTTGTAGTGATAATGGTGAGGAATATGATGATCGGGGAGCTTTCAGTGCCAATCTTGCCAAACATGACATTATTCATCAAACCAAATGCGTCCACACTTCTACTCAGAATGGTGTCGCTGAACGAAAAAATAGGCACTTGGTGGGGGTTGCTCGGTGTTTGTTGCTTGCTATGCACCTTCCCAAGTCCTATTGGGGTGATACGGTACTCATGACCGTCCACTTTATTTACCGTCTTCCGTCTCGTTCCATTTCCTATGATACGCCCCTCTCCCGTTTAGCCAAGAACCACATTGTCCACACCTCTCACATCGCCTCTCGCATTTTTGGCTCAATCCGCTTTGTCTATATTCATACCCCGCATCGTGATAAACTGGATGCGCGCTCCCTCCGATGTGTATTCGTTGGATACTCTCCTACCACCAAAGGGTATCAGTGTTATCTGTTATCACCCTCCAACTCGTCGCTACTACTGCACTGTTGATGTTACTTTTAGTGAGGGAGAGTCGTTTTTGGTCCTCGTCAGGGGGAGACGGGTAGTAACGGCGACGAGACCATCGACTCTCCTCTCCGATTGTTGTCTCTCCTCATATTCCCCTTACTCATGTTCCGTGTACTGCTCTTGTTCCTTCCACCTCTATTCCTCCTATATTATACACATACTCCCACAGACCCCGGACTGCTGAGCAAGTACAGACAATGGATGTTCCATCGGTGCCTGTCTCCGCTCCAGATTCAGATGATGACCTCCATGTTCTCCTTGCTCGTCTTAAAGGTAAAACGGGTGGCACCAAACACCCCATTGCCAACTACATTTGTTATACTCACTTCTCTCAGGCTCACAAAGCTTTTATCTCATCTCTTTCCTCTATTATGATTCCTAAGACTTGACAGGAGGCTGTTCAGATACCTGAGTGGAAACAAGCTATGGAAGAGGAAATGTGTGTCTTTAAAAAAAATGGAACATGAAGGCTTGCTAGTCTTCCCCCTGGGAAGCGAACGGTTGGGTCACGCTGGATCTTCTCTGTTAAACAAAATCAAGATGGGATGGTGGAGTGGTACAAAGCTCGCTTGGTCGCTCAAGGGTATACCTAGACTCAAGATATTGACTACCAAGAAACCTTTGTCCATGTTGCAAAGATGAATTATATTCGGGTGATTCTTTCTTATGTTGCTAGTCGTGGATGGGAGCTACAACAGCTCGATGTCAAAAATGCGTTCTTGCATGGTGATTTGGAAGAAGTGTACATGACTATCCCTCTGGGCTTTATCAAAGAAGGGTTCAATAGAAAGGTTTGTCGGCTGCAGAAATCCCTATATGGCCTGAAGCAGTCCCCGAGAGCTTGGTTTGGACAGTTTAACAAGACCATGTTTCAACTAGGCTATGCTCAATGACAAGCTGATCACACTCTCTTTATCAAGAGGAGGGGAGCGCATGCATCAATTATTATTGTGTATGTGGATGACATCATCATTACATGTGATGACCTATAGGAGATCGTTTACTTGAAAAAACAACTGGGCAAAGAATTTGAAGTCAAAGATTTGGGGAAGTTGAAATGCTTCTTGGGAATTGAAATAGTGAGGTCTCGTCGAGGGATCTTCATCTCTCAGAGAAAGTATACCCTTGATCTTCTGGTTGAAACTGGGATGCTAGGGTGTGCACCGTGGATACTCCAATTGAAGCTAATCATAAGATTGATGTGGGTACTAGTGGGGAGAAAGTGGATGTTTCAAGATACCAACGATTGATTGGGAGACTCATATATTTATCTCATAATCACCCTGATATTACGTACGATGTGGGTGTCCTAAGTAGATTCATGCACTCTCCCTCAATTTGCCATCAACAGATAGCATATCGGGTATTGTGATACCTCAAGAAGTCTCCAGGATGTGAGATTTTGTTCTATGAAAACCAACCTTTGGAGATTGAAGTGTTTACAGATGTCAATTGGGCCGGTAGTCAGGATGATAGAAAGTTTACTACCGGGTATTGCTCGTTTATGGGTGACAACCTTGTATCGTGGAAGATCAAGAAGCAGATGTTGTTGCTCGCTCCAGTGCTGAAACAGAATATAGGGCTATAGTGCAAGGAGTATGTGAAAGATTGTGGTTGAAGACAATTCTCCATGATATGGGTCTTCAGGTGAACAAACCAGTTACTATCTACTGCAACAACAAGACTACCATTAGTATTGCACACAATCCGGTACAACATGACAGGACGAAACATGTTGAAGTTTATAGGCATTTCATCAAAGATCACCTAGATAAGAGGAATATCTGCACTCTATTTGTGAACTCATATGATCAGCTAGCCGATGTCTTCAACAAGGGGTTAAGCAGTGACAACTTCATGAACGATACTAACAAGTTAGGAATGATCAATATATATTCCCAACTTGATAGGGAGAGTTGAATATATGCGTTATACACTGTTTAATTTACGTTTTATGTTTTCTCATTTAATTGTTCACGTGATATTTCACATGTGTTTCGGTCTATAAATATAAATATGTAAGTTTTGCCCATTTTAGGGTATCCGAATAATTGAATCTCCTTTCTACTTAATATGTAGTGTAGATGTATCAATCATTAATCCTTACATGTTAAACCACGTTTCTGAATATGTACTGTAGTTGGTGTTTTGTGGAGCATCCTGATTTATATTTCAGTTAGCAATTCTGATCAATGGATTATTTGTCTTTCCCTGCAATAGGATATACTTGCAGAAAAAAATGAAGAATGCAGAAATTTCTTCAGTCGGCTGAATCAATCATTGCGAGTTTGGGGACGTAGATTCCCTTTCAATGCGAGGTATTAAATTTAGACTATCTCATGTCCTTCTTGGAAGTTTACTAAAACATATTTTATTTAGTTTATTGCTTTTGATGGCCCTTCATAAATATCTGCAACTAATATTTTTGCATTCAAAACCTATTATATTTTGAGCGGCTTTGTTTATTATGCACACATGTAACTACACCAGATTTTGAACTCAGCAGATTTAGGCTTTTGATATTGAAGTTTTTTTCCCTCGCCCTTTTATGCTCTTCATCATCTCATATTTCAATGTCTTATAGTTTTCAACTCAAATTTTCCATTGGTTAGCTCTGAGTGAACTACATTGGTTACAACCTTTCTATTTGTTTAACTGGTTGAAGTTTGTGAACCCCAATGATAAAACCAATAACATTCAGAAATCAAACTTGCACGAAAAACTCACAGTAAGACAATCTTCATCTAATGCTCAATAAATCCAAACCTGAATAACATTGTGATGCACAAGTACTTGCTAGTATTGAAATAGAGGTCACGATATATTTTACCAAACCCTTCACTCTTGGGGAATGGTCGTCTTTGTTGGAGAAGGTTAGATCTAGTGCATGATTCAACGATTCAATGAATGGTTGATGATGATCTGTCCCAACAATGCAGCCATGGTTGTAAATATTGGATGTCAGTGATATGTTAGATTGAGTTTTTAAATGTCAGAAGTCGATGACTGTTATGAACCCTCATAACGACCGGTTCGCGGGACACGAGAACAACAATACCAAAGACGAAGGATGGATGCAACACCAAGCCGGGCCGAACCAACCGGTTCAACCTTCCCTAATCAAAACTGATGGAGGTTGGGGGCTAAACAGGCGGGTTCAGCCCCTCGGGGGGGGGGGGGGCGACCCCCTCCTGGGCCCAAAGATGTATAATTACCTCTAGACTTGCATGGCGATGGACAAGCATGACTTCAAAGGTATTTTTCTCTTCTTCTCTCGAACCCTAGATATTCCTCTTTCTCTCCCAAATTCTCTTATGTTCCTATAATTTGGTAATAGAGGATTTTCGATTCTCTGCCATGGTGACTCGCTCCCAAGGAGAATCCAATCGGCTGGCAACCCTCGAGGAGAATTACACTGGGTTGTCAGACACGATGACTGCCATCTAAGAAAAGCTGAGGGAATCAGAGAAACGATTGGAAGAATGGTTGGTTGCTCGCATGGAAGAGATCAAAAGTTTGTTGACCCAAAATATCAGAGGCAAGGCTATTGCGACGGAAGAGGCTAGCGTGATCCCGATTCCGATCCCATCTCCAGCAACGGGTTACGAAGACCCGATCAGCTTCTGCGTGGGTAACGACGACATCGACAGAGCTAACAATGTCAATAGGGGGCTCAGATATGATGGCAGAAGGGCGGGAGGCTCACGTCGGCCGCTGACATGGAACGACTCGTCCCAGGAGTGAGCGATAAACGCTTTAGGATGGAATCTTCCCCTTATGGCAGAGACACATGCACGCTCCAGGATTGGACGCACGAGGGACGTCGGGAGGGCAGACGACGAAGGGAGATGATTTACCCCTATCGGGATGGACTCCTCCCCATCCCTGGATGGCCGGGATATGTCTGCAGTGGTAGAGGAGGTGGCGGATGGGAGTACATCCCTTAGCCGATGGATGCCAGGGCCGGAAACCCGTACGGAGAGGATGGAGGATACCCAAACTGGGCAGCTGAACAACAACGACCACCGGGACCCAGTCAAGATTATGGAGGGCCCGAGCAGCAACACTCGAGAGCCTACATGCCACCTAAGGTGACACACATGAACTAACCCAAATTCAAAGGAGGAGACGCATTAGAATAAGTCCAAAAGATGGAGTTATTCTACAATTATCAGGAAATACCAGAAGAATAGTGGGTGAAGTTAGCGCCTTTTCATTTTGAGGAGGATGCATTCCAGTGGACCCAGTGGTTCCTCCTGGGACGGGAACACGCGCCAGAGGAGGAGGCGGATAGGAGTACATGCCTCAGCCGATGGATGCCAGGGCCGGAAACCCGTACAGGGAGGATGTAGGATACCTAAACCGGCCGCTGAACGACGACGACCACCAGGACTCAGGCAAGATTATGGAGGGCTCGGGCAACAACACTCAAGCGCCTACATGCCGCATAAGGTGACACACATGAACGCCCCCAAATTCAAAGGAGAAAACGCATTGGAATGAGTCCAAAAGACGAAGTTATTCTACAATTATCAGGAAATACCGGAAGAACAGTGGATGAAGTTAGCGTATTTTCATCTTGAGGAGGATGCATTCTAGTGAACCCAATGGTTCCTCCGGGGACGGGAACACGCACCATGACATGAATTCGTAGACGAATTTACAACCCATTTTGGACCACTGGAGTACGAAGATTTTGAAGCTCTTCTTCAAAAACTGAGACAGAAAGGGATGGTGATGAAATACCTAGTAGAGTTCGAAACTTTTGCAAACATGGTGCATTGGGAGGAGAAAACATTAATGAGTTACTTTATTTCGAGGTTGAAGGAGCACATGAAGGATGGGGTGCATTCCTACATGCAGTGTGACCCGCTCCATCAGCTTGGTCCGGATTCAAGAGGAGCGATTCAACTGACAAAAGTCAAGATGGGGGGAATACAAAGAACACTACGAACCCCCCTGACATCAAGAAAGATCAAGGAGCTACTAGGAGGGCCACTGTGAAGAAATGAACATGGTTAGAACTACATGCATGGAGAAGGGATTGCGCTTCAACTATGATGAGAAATTCATCCTAGGCCACAAATGTCAGATGATCCAGGTATACATGTGAGGGAGTAAGACGAGGGGGAGATGCTAGATGAAGAAGGAGAGGAGCGGGGGTACATTCCAGATATAACCGAGTTCGGGGTATTTATCCAGGCCATGGAGGGAGGATTATACCACTTACTATGTGTATCATAGGGCAGATCTACCAACAAAATGTGATTATTTTGGTTGACAGTAGGAGCACTCACAACTTCATCAACCCCGTCGTGGAATAGAAGCTGGGGCAAGGGATCACCAAGGATGCTTGCTTTTCAGGTCATGGTGACAGAAGGAAATAAGCTGCAGTGTGAAGGAGTGTTGAAAGGAGAAGGTTTAGCGTGCCCTATACACCGGCAGGATGGATGTCTACTTTTTGCCCATCCGGGGGTCATATATGGTTCTAGGGGTCCAGTGGTTATGACAGATGGGTAAAGTAACCCTAGATTGGGACAGCATGTCCATGAAATTTGCTCACGGTGGAAAGGAGTACTGCCCGCACGAGATCAAAACCTCGCCGATGTAAGAGATCTCTCTCGTTGATTAGAGATTGTGGTAACAAGAGGACAACATGGCAGTGATTATAGAGATTGTGCCCCTGGCTACGTCCCCGCAAGAAGTCGCAGAACAGATGAAGCCACTACTCCAGTATCCAGAGGTATTCCAGGAACCCCGATCGTTACCTCCTCGGCGATTCCGGGATCACCTGATCTGCCTGAAGGAAGGGACTGAGCCGACCAACATTCGACCCTACCGTTGCCCATATATACAGAAGGCCAAGATAGAACAAAGCGTGAAGGAGATGCTGGCCGCAGGGATCATTCAACCCAGCACCAACTCGTTTTCCTCACCCATCATCCTGGTGAAGAAAAAGGACGAGTCGTGGAGATTTTGGGTTGACTACCGAGCTCTAAACAACTTTACCATAAAAGATAAGTTCCCTATTCCCATGATCGAGGATCTTCTAGACGAACTACACAGAGCACACCTATTCACTAAGCTGGTTTTGCATTGTGGGTACCACCAAATCAGGATGAAGGACGATGATATCTTCAAAACCGCCTTTTGTACACATGATGGTCGCTACGAGTTCGTGGTGATGCCGTTCAGACTCTCCAACGCACCCTCTACATTCAGGCAGTGACGAACATGATCTTTCGGCCTCTCTTTCGTAGGTATGTATTAATATTTTTTGATGACATTCTATTCTACTGTGCCAACTGGGAAAAGCATCTCCAACATGTGGAACAAGTACTCATGATACTCTGATAACACCAGCTCTATGCCAAGCACTCAAAATGCTCATTTGGTCAGGAAGAGGTAGAATATCTGGGCCACATTGTCTCTGCACAAGGAGTCATGACTGACCCAATTCACTAAGTTTCAATGAAATCAGTGAATTGAGCACCCAATTCACTAAGTTTCAATGAAAACCAGTAAATTGAGCGTCTAATTCACTGAATTTCACTGAAAATCGGAGAATTGGGCGCCCAATTCACTGAATTTCAGTGAATTTCATTCACTGAATTTCAGTGAATTTCAGTGAAATTCAATGAATTGGGCGCCTAGGTTCTCCTTAGGTGCTCCTCAGGCACCTCGCCGGGCTTTGCTTGGCAGAGGAGGTGGGCCGTGCGCTTGTTGTGCCTGGCACGTAAGGCGCGTCTTTAACAACATAAAATAGTGAAATTTTAAACATTGTCCGATATATAGAATTTTTAGATATTCCAAATACATTATTCTCTTTATTGAAAGGTACAACATCTGTAATGAAAAACAACTAGAAGAAAAACAAACAAATGTGGAGAATTGTGAATGCTTATCCTAAGCGTAACTCTTCATCTGTGATTCCTGAAAAGAAATGTTTGAAGACAGGTCAACCCACTGGAGAGTAAGAAAAACCATTCCTCCCAACGACACAAAAATACAAAAACAACACTCAAGCCTTTATTCCACTATAGTGGAGTCAGCTATATGGATCCTTTGTCGCCATTGTGCCCTATTTTTAGTCATAATCTCACTAATTCCTAAGCACATCATGTCTTATCTTATGGTCCATTCGGCGTGCAGGAATTGGCTTTTGGTTCCAGAAAGTCAATTCCCTTGTTCGGCGAGACAAAATTGTGTTGGAATTGGCTTTCACGCCAAAGCCGTCGGTTTTCAATTATACCTAAAAATAAAAAGAATGAAAACTTACCTCCTTAGGCTGGTTTTGCGCGATATTGCTCCAGACGCTTCGTCCCACTGTTTCCGCGATGCCCGCGACTGCTGCTCCCGACTGCTCCAACTTCCTCCTTCCCGCTCGTCCTCTTCTTCCTCTTCCTCCCCTCAAGAAGTGACCCTTGCTCCCGTCCTACCTTCCCTGGAATCCTAACAACAAGTCTCCTCCCTGCTCCTGCGAAGCCTACTTCGGCTCTTTATTCCGCTTGGATCTCCACTGTCGACACGTCATGAAAGGGCGTCTGGGTTGTATCCCTTCATCGCCGGATAGCAATCAAACCTCTGTAGTCGAGTGTCTTTCTTCATTCAGTTTTAGGAGGAAACATGGTGCTTCTTCAGATTTGGGGTTCATTCTCCGCCGCTTCTTGTTTGATCTCTGCATCTCCATGTTTTGCTCCGAATCTGTTTTTTTTTCTTTGTTGATTTCATGGCTGAGATATGATTTTTTGCCGGCTGCGCTCAATGATTCGTGATTTAAATTAGTAAAACTTAGATCCATATCATGAATGAGATGAATCAAAAGGTTGGAAAAAATCTGATACGGGTCTAAACTTTTTTACATATATCTGTGTATGATTTCATGTCTTAGATCTGTTTTTTTGCTGTATAAACTCTGTCCATTTATGCCGATCATCCATTTTCTAGAACTTGGCCATAGCTTACCGTTTACCTTTGGCATCTTGATGTTGCACTTGGGCAAATTGAATACCTTAATCTATCATCTATAAATTAGTTGATATAATTATTATTGAAAAATTTACTTCTAAAGAGTGCAAATATTTGTTATTGTTGAAGCCTTAATTGATGTCTCCGGTAAAATCTCACACATCCAGAATCTCAATCAATTGTCTCCGTTAAATAGTGGCATTTCCAATTTCTGGTGTTGATGTCTATCTTCTTCATGAGACTTTAATTTGATTAAATAGTTCAATTTTAAAATTATATATATTTTTTAAATTTTACTTTTAGAAAGCCAATTCCACCGTTCAGCCGAACAACTTTTAGATCTCAATTACAATTCTGCTTACTGAATTTCATCCTGCAGCCGAACAATAAAATTGATTTTATGCACAAAATCAATTCTTGCGGATATTGATTTTCTGATCAAAGCCAATTCTTGCGCGCCAAACGTACTCTTATAGTTTTATTCAAAGTCTTTATTGGTCTACCCCTCCTCCGTTTAACATGCCCAGTGACTAAACTGTCACAACGACTAACAGGTGAGTCTAATAGTCTCCTTTCTACGTGTCTGAACCATCTTAGTTTAGTTTCTCGCATCTTCTCTGCAATTGGCTCCACTCATGTCTTATCCCTGATACATTCATTCCTAATTTTATCCAGTCTCGTGTGTCCACATATCCACCTAAGTATTATCATCTTCAAAAGTCCCATTTTTTGCTCATGTACACAATTTGCTGTCCAACACTCAAAACCATAGAGCATCACTGATCTAATTGCAGTACGGTAAAACTTGCTTTTAAGTTTTAATTGTACTTTACGATCACATACGATCTCTGATGCGCCTCTTCACTTCGACCAACCTGCTTGGATTCTATTAATCACATCTTTAACTACACCTCAATCTTTTTGAATTATTTATTCAAGATATTTAAAACACTCACTGTTGGAATTATCTTGATCACCCAACTTAATAACAAAGTCATTCGTCATTCTCGCACTGCTAAATTTAAGCTTCACATACTCTGTCTTTGCTCTGCTCAACCTAAAACCTTTCTTTTTTAAAGTGCCTCGCCAAGATTCATGTTTCGCACTTACACCCATGCCCGTCTCGTCGACCAAAACAATATCTTCCACAAAAAATAAACACTACATATTGTCGTATTGCTTGTTGGATATGTCTGGTGAGTTTATCTAAGATAAGGGTAATGAGATAAGGACTTAAAGCTGACCCTTGATGTAAGCCAGCAGTGATAGAAAATGCATATGCTAATCCTCCAGATGTCCTCACCCTCATCACTGAATTTATATACGTATCTTTGATTATGTCAATGTATGATATATTTAGAGCAATGTTATATGCAGGCCGCCTTTGGCTTTATGCAGGCCGTGGATATATGCAGGCCAAAGAATTATTCATGCAGGCCAAATTTCACATATGCAGGCATGTCCTAATATCAATCTTTTCATACCAAGCAAAGATTCAGCCACTTCCATACCCTACATTTTTGCAAGAGGCCGCTTCCAGGACTTGAACCCGTGACCTCAAGATCACACGGCAATAACTAGTGAAGGGAATAAAAATTGTGAATAAAATTTCTTGAACCTCCAGAGCCCAACTAGTGAAGGGAGTTACAAGTAGTTCAAATATAATAACGCCAATACAGCCTACACATCATAACGAAAGAGATGATGGAAAGTACTAACAAGCAGAAGATAACCAAAGGTCAGACACATAGATTCAATACTTCGCACCGAACAGTAGCAAGTAGATTCCTCTGTGCGTACTGCTGGGGCGGGGGCGGCTGAGGTCCTCTTCCATGATAATTAGAGCTTTGGGCCATGCTTCCCCCGCTGACATTGCCGATTCCAGGAGGATACTTACCTCGAGGATTCATGAGATCACGCGACCCAATCAATCGCCAAGAAAAACAAAAGGGCGAGGATTCTAGGCTTCAGCCAAATTTAGGTATATAATACATCTACAGTATATTGTTCGAAGATCTCCGAGGAAGGTATGGAAGGATGGGATGCATGAGGGGAGACGGAAGTCAAATTAAGCAAAAAGATCAACGAAATGCGAAGATGGAGGAGAAGCTCGAGGAGGGAGAAAGTGGCTGATACCAGGTGTTTCGTAAAATGGAAGAGAAGGGCAGAGAGAGAGGATCTAGGGCATCCAGCAAGTGGAAGAAGTCGGCATCGACAATTTAGCGGTCAAGACCTTTGACCATTGCTGGGAGGAGGATGAATCTTACCGGTGATTTGCAGGAGAAATTGGAAGGGAGATGCCATGAGGAGCACCGACAGGCGGGGAGCTGCTGCGACGAGCAGCGCGGCGACCTGGAAGACCTTCGCGCGGAAAGCAATCCGCCCGGAGGAAACTTTAAGGCCTGCGGTTTGTAAAAGAGAAAGTCTTATCATATTCTAAAATAATGGCCTGCATATAACCTAAATGGGCATGCAGATAACAATGCTCTATATTTAAACCTTTCTTTTCTAAGGCTCTCCATAAGATCTCTTTTGGAACCCTATCATAAGCCTTTTCAAGGTTGATAAACATCATATGCAAATTTTGTTTTCTTTCTCGATAGTTGTCTATGAGTCTCCTCAAAAGATATATAGCTACCATGGTCATATCCATCTTCATGTTGTGTTAAATTTATTATATTATCAATAAGTCTTTCAGTGTACTCTCCTCAAAAGATATATAACTTCCATGGTCATCTCCACGGTCAATGAGTCTTCAAGCATTATCATCTTCATCTTCAAGTTCCACCACCGAATTTTTGGCAACAATTT
The DNA here is from genome assembly GCA_039583875.1 of Platanthera guangdongensis. Taxonomy (NCBI): domain Eukaryota; kingdom Viridiplantae; phylum Streptophyta; class Magnoliopsida; order Asparagales; family Orchidaceae; genus Platanthera; species Platanthera guangdongensis. The sequence continues at coordinate 32,113,735 of CM077164.1, read as the reverse complement.
TGTTCTTGTCTTAAATTTATTATATTTAATTTGTATGTCTAACACCACTAATTTATGTTGTGTTGTCAAACTTTCTCGTAGTATGACTTTGCGATCCTTACAAATTATTTGTGACTTATTTGGTCCGCTTTTAAACGTAATTAAATGTTCTCCCATCTTATTTATGAAACGCTTATTTGTCACAATTAGCTCATGTGTTACGACAAAATCTAAAATGGTTCGTCTTTCTTCATTTTTTTCTCCATACCCAAATCTTCCATGAATGACTGCATAATTTACATTTTTCTTCTCTATATGTTCATTTAAGTCTCCTTCTATGAAAATCATCTCTCTTTGTGGGATTTCCCTTAATCATCTAAGTTTTCTCAAAATTGCATTTTTATAGTTTCACTTAATCCTACTTGTGACGCGTAAACACTAATCACAATAATAGTTTCCTTTCCTTTGACCAATTTAAGAGTTAAGATTCTATCACCTTTTTACATACCCCAATAACTTCATCCCTCCAATTAATATCCACAATAATACCTACTTCGCTATTTTTTTTTTCTGTGTACCATAATTTAAGACATGAATTATCTAAAAATTTAGCTTTTTCACTCATCTATCTAATCTCTTACAGACATAAAATATTTATCATTCTCATTATCATCGTATCCACTACTTTTATCGCTTTCTCCATTAGCGTACCTATATTCCAACTTCCAAACCTAAATCGGTCACAATTCCTCCGACATACTTCCCCAGAGCGTCTAATATGTGAGGACTTTTGCCTATTTAACACTATACTCAAGTCCTCTTGGAGGTGCAACGGTCCTTACCAAGATGCCGCATTAGGACCATGCGACGAGGACTCTTGCATATTTAACACTACACCAAAGTCTTGGAGATGCAGTTGTCCTTGCCAAGACGGCACATTCAGACCATGCGACGTGTTTCTTAGGGGGAATAACCTAGTTTTTTGCACAATTTCTCAAATGATTCATATTCATAATGGTGACTAAATTTTACGTTGGTTGTCTACCTAACACAACCCTCATCATTTTTCATTCGGGCTTAGGACCAGTATAGATTGGTTTTCATAGTTTCATGATATGACTCATTAATTTAATTCCTTCGTAATTAATACAATTTTGTATATCTCCTTTGTTCTTATACAAAGATGTCAAGATACTTTCTCTCCATTAGTTCAACATCCTCTTTGTTTTCAGTTTCAAGACACTAAAAAATTAATTTGAAGAAAAATGCGTACATGCTTTTTAAAAACATTTTGTACTGAGAAAAACTGTACTACAATTCTATGCATATTTTTTTATCAAAATATTTTAAACATAAATGTCTGTTCTAGTGTGATCATAATCTACATTTTCATTCAAGATTTCGACTGAGGCCGAGACTTACATAAAATATCCGAAGTAGTTGTCGGGTGGAAGACCCGAGATGTGGATGACCAACTTGATAAATTAATCCACATAAGAGTCAATGAAGCTCGTCTGGCGGACCCCGCAAAGGCGATTGATCGTGTTGCCGAAGTAGCAATGATCATAACACTGAATAAGTGCCTTAATGAGAGCCACCCATGTAAGGTCGAGAGAGGACTAACGAAGCCAGCAGACCCAATAGAGTGTGGACCCATTCCAATAAGGGTTGTGCGCCTGAGAAGTCCGGTGAATTTTGAAAAGCTGGTTGGCGCGGTGATGCGGTCAATCCAACCCAGGGGGTTAGTCCCAATGAATGTGAGGATGTCGATGCGGGGAGGCGGGAGGCAGAAGATGCAATCCTGCCAAAGAGGTTTCATGAGTGGGCCAGGTTGTAGGTTGTAGAGCAGTGCCATAATCGACGCAAAGTGCTTGACTTCGGCCTCGAGGCGTGTGTTGATGGTGGTGAGGACATGTTCCAAGGCCTCCACACGATTCTCCATCATTTGTCTGATCTTGGTCATAATAGGAAGATGGCATACACAAAACAAAGGAGGGCCGGCGGCGCTGCAAGGGGAGAGACCGGAACTAGGGCGTGCAACGTAGAGTTGGGTACGCACTGTGTTAGGGCAAAATGTTGCTGGCGGCTACCAATAGTAGGGAATCCAGAGATGGGACCGGGTCGGTGTTGGAGTATGGGAGCATGTATCGGCGAGCGATGGTCGATGTTTGATTTGGGGTGGGGGTGCTGTCGAGTGAGGGACAGGCAAGGTCGACGGGCCGAGTGATTGGTTGGACGCATGCGGTGATGGAAGAACACGAGTGCGGAAGAATCAATACCCTTCGTCCAGGCGGTCAGTGTTGAAGGAAGACCGAGTGCGGGTGCTCGCTGATGGGGGAGCACATGCGTGGAAGATCGAGGGCGGTTGTGCATGGTGGTTACGTTGCTGGAGGAGTGCGGGATCAGTGTCGCAGTGGACTAGTCGGCGAGGGGAAATGTCTGATCGATGCCAGGAGAAGAACGGCCACATGCGTGTGTGTGGTATAGGCGGCGGATGAGGTAGAGAACTAGGTTTGGTCAGCTAGGTCGAAGCCAACGACCAAAATGGTGGGCAACACGACAAGTCAGACCAATGTTACGAACACAAATTCAATTGCAGTAGAACTCACAAACGGAGTACACATCATGATGGATACTAAGGCCTAACCTCGGGAGGTTGGTTCCTCCTTGCAATCCCTCTCAAAATGAGAGATCCCAAATCCTAATGAACAAAAGATGCCTTATACTACCAAGTCCCCTTCATACATTGGGAGGGAGAACCATTTACAAATTACCCGAATACCCCTACAAAATACAAATATGTAATGATCAAAACAAAATAAAAGCCTTCATGTCATCTTCTCCGCGTGTGCGTAACGCATTCACCCCATCAACCCCACGGATTTACATTTCACTCTTCGCCGCGTGTGCTTAACACATTCACCCCATCAACCCCATGGATTTACATTTCACTCATTGTTTCACCCAAAGTTTCCCCCAACCCATTCCAATACTCTTATGAACCATAATATGCCTTCTCACATCCACACCCATCTCACCCTTCCTCACCTTCATTAGTTATTTGCCTCAAATCCACTAGTGCCTGCTGCTTAGTATTACATTGTGGCACCCTCCAATTTACTACCACCACCACTGATATTACGCTCCAACACCGACTGAGGTTGCTTGCCCGAATTTTTTGTGTTGTTAAAATTTTTAAGGTTCCCGACGAATATTTGAAGTTCAACCTTGGGAAAGATATTTGGGACCTGGCTTCGTTCCAAAATCTAAGTCCGGGTGCCGTGCTTTTCTACCATGTGGAGGAAGAAACGACTAAGATCAAAACTAGAAAACTAGAGGGGAGTGGTGAACCCATTCGGTAATCGAGCAAGAGGGGAACCCAGAGTCTTGGGAAACCTTGAGGGCAAGGCCGATTTCCAATGGCGGAATAGTGTTACGCACATTGCCAAACAAGAATCAAGAGAAGAATAGTTCTAGGGACACACATGAGATTCGCCATGAGGGTTAATATAATTATATGTGTTTTATAATAATTAACTAGTTAATATATATATATATTAACATTATTAATTATATTAATTAGAACATTAGAGGTCGTCTTAGTAAGCACTGTCTCTCTCATCTATGTAAGGGGAGGTAATAGGATTGTTTTGTATCCTTAGGATCATTGATCTTTTGGGCTCTCATTTGAGAGTTCTTTGGAAGACCCAACCTCTGAGAGTTTGATTGGAGCTTGTATCCAGATTGTAACCTGTATGTTTTTATCTTGTATGAAACCTTAAACCTCTCTTAATTTTTTGTTCCCCATCTCATCTTCTCAAGCTAGAGCTACGGTTGAGCGAGAATCCTCTCTCATTGGAACATTTGGAGTGCGCATATGGAAGCCGTCATGATAATTTCATATAATATTTTGTAATTAATTAGTATTAATTACAAAATATAGGGCACAATGGCGACAAAGGATTCATATAGCCGACCCCACTATAATGGGATAAAGGCTTGAGTGTGGTTGTTGTAATTAGTATTAATTAGTTAATATTGATTAATTATTATTGAATAATATTGATTAAATTAATTGTATTAGTTAATATATTTTGTCACGGTTTGTGCCCGCCCTCATTTATATAAGGGGAGGAGTATGTGTGTTGGGGGATCTTGTCAGGAGTATTGTGGGCTCTCATTAGAGAAGCTCTTTGGAGGACCTAGTCTCTCAGAGTTGTCGGGAGCTTGTCTTCCAATTGTATTTCACTCATTAAACATGTAATTCAATGTTGTTATTAAGCAATGTCTCTTTGTTTCTCTCTCAAATCCTAGAAATTTCTCCACCGGTAACAACTATGGCTAGGGTTGAGCAAGACTCCCCTCTCTCCCGCTGTATCTTCTGCCATTGGGAAGAGGTCAAAGAATGGTCGAGACGATCCTTTCGAGATGTCTCCCTCTCAAGACCACACACCCGCACGCAATCTGAAGACGATAACACAATGTTACTCAGTTTCTCTCCGGAACCCTAACAAGTTCTTCATCGTTAGCATACACAACTATGCTTTCTTGGGGCATGTGATAATAGTACTATCTATCATCCAAATTAAGAGGTCTGATTGCCACACGGAACCTACTACCAAAATGCTACTTAAACCATATTCTTTCGGAATTACTTTCGGAGAGCATGCCATATTTATGTTGAATGAAAGGGAAAATTCTTGTTCCAATCGAAATTGGCTTCTTAATGTAATTTTTGTTTTCAATGAGATTGAAGTGGTTTTTAAATTACAAGAACTTAATTGCAATAACTGTAATCGTATTGTCTGAAGTGAAATTTGGGCCATAACTATAGGGACTAATTAGACCGTGTTTTGAGTGTTTTAACTCCATTTCGGTGAGAAAAAACATCATCAAAGAACTTGGTGTGCTTCACAAACCTGGAGCTCCGTTGCGATGGGAATGGCCATAATTACCAGAACTTTCCCTGGAAGTTAGCATAATTACAGATTGCACCCCTCTTATTATTGAAAATACAAAAATTTTCCATGAATGTTACAAAAGATAACATTTTCCTCCCCCGAAGTTAACATTTCATATCTTCCATGCACAAAATACCCCCATTGAAAATGTACTTCGAGGGGGGTATTTTTGTGCATGGATGTTATGAAATGTGAACTTCGGGGGAGGTAAATGTTATGTTTTGTAACATTCGGGGGAGGTTTTTGTAATTTCAATAATAAAAGTGGTGCAATCTGTAATTTTTCAAACTTAGAGGGGAGGTCCTGGTAAATGTTTTGAACTCCATTTCCCATCGCAATGTGGGAGCTCTATTTCTCATTGTAGATTCATTTTCCACCGGAGCCATGACAGCGCTCTCCCAAACGTGAGCTTAAAGCTCTTATTGAGTGGATTTTCAAGGAGAGTTGTAGTCGTACTTGTCGGCCCCACTCAATTTGCACCCCGGGTTTGACACATCACAATTTTTATGGAGTTCGGGGTTTTGTCACTCGCATTCCCCGAAAATGTGATTTTCACCTCAATTGGGGACTCGCATGTTGGCACGGTATCCACCGACACAATCGTCATTTCGGGACAATGAGTATGTTATGGGCTCGCCGGAGTATGGCTGGAGGCTGAGTATACGGTGGAGTCGGAACCGTGCCTGCCTAGTCGGGATATGCTCGGGAGGAGAGAGAGCTACCAAAATCTTATAAACAAGACAAGGGAAAAGAGACTAATTCTTGGGTACTATTACAAGACTCAAGTGGTCCTTTAAATAGACTTATAAAGGGACATAATTGTAAATAAGTCCCAACACTTGAATTTACTTAAAATACGACGTACCACCTAACAAAAGATGACATAATAAAACCCTAAAGGTAATAATTGGGCACGAAGCCCATAACAGAGTATACCCTAAAAGGCGGGTTAGTTGCGCAAATTTACTTCCCACGCATTCCAAAAAACACACCTACCATTCCACGCATCCATGATAACCATAGTAATGCATATAAAAACTTGTATGGATCTTCTGATTCACTGTAAATGTCTGTGTTGTAGGGTGACGTATTCGAGAATGACAGAGGAGCTGTGCAATTTGCTGCAATCGTTCCCAGGGAAAGGTTCAGCCCCATCAGTTTTAATGGGCTGTTTCGAGACGATACTCGACGCTCCGATCCCGCAGGATCTTCGTGCCGGCCATCTTCAGGAAGCTCTCTCCGTTTTCACATATCTACTGGCTCAGTCGGCATCTTAACAATGCTCATCTCCTTTAGCCTCTTTTGACTCCATGAAAAGCTGATCTTTGTGATTTTCTTTGTAACATTAGCTGCTGCCCCATTTGGCCTTGTTGAAATAGTGGCGAGGTAGGAGATGTAATGAAGATGATGTGAGAATTTTGAGGGCAGTTTGAGTTTGAGCTCAACTTTATAGGCTCTAATGTTACCTGTGAGTATCTCGGGCTTTAAAAAATGTCTTCTTTGGGCAAAATGATTGTATTTTTTATTAAGAATCATAGAATACTAAAAACACTCGTGAAAATACATCGTTTTTTTAATTAAAAATGCATCAAAAATTGGTCGCCTAGATATGATGATTGTATTTTTCAAAGACGAGCAGTATTTTATAGTTATAGAAAACAGTTTTTTTTCTCCAAATGAGCTCCCTGAGATGTTGAGGTTCGGTAAACTTTCCGCAACGTCCTAACAATCAAAATGCTACTTAGGGTTTATTTAGGGCGGTTGATATTGATGAGAAAGATGTTTTGAGAATAAAGCTGTCAGAAAAGCACTAATGAAAAAGTTGTAGATTATTTGGATGTTGATCAAAAATGTGTTAATCCAAAAGAGTTTTTTTTTATTAAAACACGCGTTCAGCCAAAATGCGGGCACTGGAAAGAGTTTTCGGTCAGAAGCATGCTCAGGGCCACATTTTTGATCAGGCATGCATTTTCACCGGCAGTTTGTGTAGGCTGCATTTTTGGCCAGACATGCATTTTCAGTGCGATTTGTGCAGTGCGAGTGGTTTTTGTGATTTGCGATTTTTTATACTCACTTCTTTGCACATGGCCTAGAAGCAATGGGCAGTGCTCCTCCCCCCTCTTACATTGTTTTTTTTTTCTAGATTTATGTTGTTCAGCATGTACTATAGATCGCGAAGGTTTAGTATTTGTGGATTTTTTGATCTTTTCCTTGGATTTTCTTCTCCTTTCATTTTCCTTCATGAATAATCACTTTCATTCTCACTACTTTTTCATTATTATTAGATTTTTGTATGTTTTGAATGAATTAAAGCTTTAGTTTTTTTTATTTGTGCCTGTTGATAGATTCCCACAACATGGAGTAGTTTAGAAATGAAAAATTTATAATGCTGACATATAGTAAAGCCTCATACGTTATTATCCTTTAAAAGACATATTTTCAATTTGCTTTTGTTGCGGGTTGCCCGATTTTCTTCCGGTCCTGAGAATCAGACCAGTTTAGCTCTTAGTCGTTCTAGACACGCAAATAGTAAGTGAAAACCAAATAACAATGACAAGAGATTTATTTTTCACAGTGAAAACCCGGAAAAGGTGAAAAATCACGTGGTTGAATCTGTGTCATACCAAAATCTGTTATTTAGTTTTGTTTACAAGTGTTTGGATTTCCTCGGAGGGTGACAGACCACCCTTCGTTGCTTTAAGCACAAAGAACCAAAAAGGCTAATTTCACAGAGTTTCCACGATGCGTTTGAGAGTGTCTGCGATAGTATTCTCTAGTTCCTTCTCCGGGGCTCACTGAAGCGTCCTTGTGAGCATTGCTCATTAAGCGGACTAGAAAGGGAGCAGAGCGAATCTCGAGCGAAGAAACGATCCACGACTCATGTTCTCACCAGAAAAACTCAGAGTTCTCTCTAGTCTCTGGAGTTGCTCGTCTTCAAATGAAGCCCTGATGGTCTTTTATAGCTTTCTGGAGGGATATGCTGGTAATTGTGTCGGGTTGAGTATTGAGTTGGCGAATGACGTTGCTCCGTTTCGGTCACCTGGATCCCCAATTTTCACAAAATGACGGACATGCCCCCCGGGGCGGTCCGGGCGGTCCGGGTGGCCTGGGCATGTTGCTTGGCGGCTGCCAGAGGCAGCTGGAGGCAGCGACAACCACCGACGTTCGAACACGCAGTGGACAATCGGACCGCCCGTGGGGCATGTCACACAATGGACACTCGGACCGAACACGAGCACCAATTTTCACTAAATGACGAACATGTCTGGGTGCTGCGTGAGCCCCTGGCGCGCACACTCCTAGGCGCTATGCGTGCGCCCCCCGGGGGCCGCACATGCCCGTGTTCGGGGCTTGCGCGTGCTCCCGCGGGGCGTGAGTTGCGCACTCCTGCACTTGTTTGCGTGTTTTGGTTGAATTTTTTCTGGTTTAACTCGGAAATCTTTAAGGGAAACCCATCAGCTCTACGATGACTTTTTTTCATAAATTTGTAACGACAAGAAAATGGAGAATGAAGAAACATCTCAACGACTCAAAATGTTGAAGCATGAAAAGAAATTTTGAGACAAACATAGGGTCTGTTTGGGACAGCTCTGGCGGCTGGAGAAGCTCTTTTCCAGCCGCCAGAGCAGGTACTGGATCTGTTTGGGACAGCTTCCTAATAAAATCACTTTTCAAAAAACAGCTCTGGGAGCTATTTTTAGGAAGCAGTCCCCCCCCCCCCCCCCTGCGTTTCATTTTCGCGAAAAATCGCGTCTGCCCCATTCGCGATCCCTCTCTTCCGCTTCTTTCCCGATCCCGATCCCGCGACGACTCATCCCGATCCCGATCCCTCTTCGCAGACGCGGCCGCGGCGACTCATCCCGATCCCGATCCCGCGGCGACTCATCCCGATCCCGCGGCGACTCATCGAAGAGTCGACTCAGCTTTTCAATCCGCCAGAGCTGTCCCAAACAGACCCATAATATTACTTTTGTAAGAAGAGTTAATAGAATGAGATCACAGTGTCCATAAAAGAGTGGGTTACCTTGTAATCACAAATTGTTATTGTTGAGTTTTTTTTTCTAACTCAAGCATAACGTTTATTGATTGTTTAATCAAAAAGAGGGCGAGATCCATGACAACCTGATGGTGTGGGGAGTCTTGATTGATCGAGGTGTTATCATTGAGAGGATTCCATGAAGAAATCAGCTAGAAAGGCGGGCGAAAGGAAGAGGAGCGCAGTAGCTGATGAAGAGATCGATGTGACGATGTGTGTGCATGCGTCGATGGGCACAAGGGAGATCATTAGTCTTCGACGAAAGAGAGGGCGTTGGGATCGAGCTATTCATGAAATTGATGGAGACGAGGCACTGGATTGGTTAGTTTGCCTCGAAAGGCATATGTCTTCTAGGATTTTCAACCGGATCATGTGGCGGAGTGGGAACTCGATTCGGATTGAAGTCCCGGGCTGGACAGAGAATGATAATTGCGGTTTAGATATTGAAATTTGTTGGGTGTGTTGAAATTTCTCACAAGTTGATCAACTGATAGTTCTGCTATCAAGTAAACACTTCCAGAGCTATCAAGCTGATCACTTGATTAAGCGGAAAGCGAGAACTAGGCGCAGGAACACTCCAACCATAAACTGAGCTAAGTAATCAGAATCAACAAAGAGCAAGCACATATCTTGTATTATCAACTATCAACTTTACAAGGCAAGGTATACATGACGAGACATGATTTCATCAAATACAATGGAGAATAATACAAGCAAAAAGAACCTTCAAGTCGGGCGGACTGCCTCAGAGACCGCCTAGTCCGTTCAGACCGCCAAGCCGCTGACGCTGCACCACTGATCTACGGAGTTCGCGCAGTCCGCGAACAACCCGTTATTCCGCTGAGACGTTTGCTCTACAAGCCGCCGCCGAACTGAAAGAACAGACCGCCAAGTCCGCCGAGACCGACAAACTGGTTATTGAACTTGAACTTCAATTGTTGGAGAGAAGACTGGCTGGCCGCAAAGTGCGACCTGCTGCACACCGCCGATTGTAACCGCAAGCTCCACTGCTTCCTGACCGCAATCAGAACCAGACTCCTGACTTCACAGTGCTAGTCGCACAACCGGCATACAACAACCAGTTAATCCTTCTCAATCCACGCGGACTAGAAAATCGAGGCCGCAACAATTATCCGTGCTCAACTTATTGTTCATTCAGTTACTGTTGAAGTGTCGGGGGGGGGGGGGGGGTCCTATTTATAGGCGGGGTGAGGAGTGTGGTCACCGCCCTAGTGAATAGATTCACCACCTCAGCTCGCAACTAGCACAATGCAGTCCGCCGAGTCCGCAAGAACAAGGCCGGACTCCAGCCAATTTGCCAGACACCAAGTCAGGAAGCAAGTCCGCAACCTAGCGGACATGCACCAGTCCGCACGCTTCGCAGCACGAGGACACATCAACATCTCACTCACTGTATCAGTCCACATGCTACATGCGGACACGACACCAGCCCGCTAGCTCGCAAACACCGCACCGGCCCTCCACACGAGTCCACTGTAGGATCTTGTGGCGCCCTTAGAGGGGGGGGGGGGGGGTGAATAAGGGCTCTTTAAACCTTTTTTTGAACTTTTTATACAATATGAAACTAGATACTATGTTTGAGACAGATCAATAAAATGAAAAACAAGATCAATAAAATGATTCCAATAAAACTTGAAATCAAGGCTTACAACGATAATAATTTTTAGCTTTTTCACCGATCCTTCTCCCAAGAACCGGTAGGCTATAGTCAATATCTTCCTAGATATGGCTACTAGCCTCCCCCTAAATCAAACCTATGATCTAGACGCTGCACAAAATGCGTCGATTTAATCCTAAGCCACACACGGACCTAGACACCACACACAAGGTGGTGATTTGCCCCTAAGCCACACACGGACTTAGACACCACACACAAGGTGGTGATTTTCCCTTCCCAATTACAAAGATAAAGAGTGAAAATGAAAGTACAATAGTAAAACTTAAAAACACCCTCAAAATCACGAGCTCTGAAGATGATGGTGGACCGATGAGAAGATCTCCAATCTTGAACACACGGTCGTATCTCCTTCTCCCTTGAGATTTCAACGGACCAAGGGAGTTCGTCTGGAAACGGAGATGAAGGCTCTGAAAATTCTTTGGGAAAACAAAGCTCTGCACGATCCAACTCTTCCCTGAAATTTTTGGCTGTATATATCACTTCATGCTATCGCCGGCGGTAGCGTTAACGCCCCGCAATAGTGATAACTCTCCGTTGCTTGACACGTGGCACACGTCGCGCTGATTTTCAGATCTGAGCGGAGAACGTGACGATCGTGGGATATCGCTCGGCGACATCGGTATCGCCCCGCGATATCACTGAACCGTGACTTCGTGCGCGACAACGTGCAGATTACGACTGACGTCAGCAGGAACTGATTGTGCTATCACCCGCGGTAGCGTTATCGCCAGTGATAGCGTGGTTTTCCTTTTCATCAATGCCATGCTCAGCCTTTCTTTTGTACATAAAAATGCTGTTATCCCTGCACATTTAAAACACATACCAAGATCAAATACATCCGGGATTTGTTATTCTCAAGCTAAGAAGCGCGGAATGCATGCTCCAACAATCTCCCCTTTTGATAATAACAAATCCACTAAGAAAGAAATTGCGTGAGATCAGGAGAATGTGAAACAATTCAAATAATCATTATGAATCAAAGTGCATAAATAGTTATAATAAACTCCTCATATAATAAAGACTAGTTGCTCCCCCTATATTTTCCTCATATAATAAAGAATAGTTACTCCCCCTAAATGTACTAATCAATTTATTTCGTACTTAATCTCCCCCTTTTGGTATTAGCAAAAGACGGTGGGAAAAATGTAGCGAGGTGGAAATGCGGAAGCTGAAAGAAGCTGAGAGAGTATAAATAGAATGGAGAAGCACGAGTAGTAGGATATAGACAGTAAAAACCATGAAATAGTGTTACCTTCAGATTTGGAAGTTTATCAAAAAAAATGTATGCTATGGAAAAATTAAGTTAAGATTTGAATGTAAACATTGAAAATTATCAGGTCAAGATATCGAAAACAGGAAAATCGATGAAATGGAAGAGAAGAACTATGACCGGTCCAATTCTCATGAGAAGAAATTTTATAAATGATAATGATTTGTACATGTGAAGAGTGATTTATTATACATATTCCTTAAGAAATAATTGTTACATGAAGGTTTGCAATATATGGATACAAGAAGCTAACATCTTTGCATAGATAACCTCATGGCATAAAGATTTTTCTTTTAAAAAAATGGTCAAGTTTGTTTGCACAAGACACTTTACAATCCTTATCAAGGTGCTCAACATCACAATGCTCATTAAGACTTATTAGGAGGGTGAGTGGAGCTTGATTGGAGTATCCTAGTCATATGTATATATTTTTTTGTTTTTGTTTTTCATTCATTTTTATTTGTGTAGAAAGTTTGACTTAGGACTCCGAATTCACTTATATTGCAAACCAAAAAATTTTATTTTTCAGAATGGCCATCAGTTTTGAAAATCAATTTGAATGAAGCATAAATGAAAATGTTAGCGATGTATTCGAATCTTTGAAACAAACCAATAGCATGTAAGAAGAAGCTTAAGGATGTGTAAATATCAGCTCGTGTCAGTGTGAGCACATTATCAAGCATAAAATGTTACTCATACTTAGAGGCATGCAGAAACAAGTCTATTCAAGTTCCAGTCATCAACGATACAGGTAGATATCAAGAGCACGACAAGTTAAAAATAATGTTCAAACAACTGATAAACTAATAATCACACAGGTACTCGGTATCGTATCCGGATAAGCATCCAAAACTTTACTGTAACACTAGAACCATGTTGTGGAAAAAAAAATTTCAGAATATATGGAAATTGTGGCTGAAATAGCACTATCGCCCGCGGTAGCGATACCGCGCGGCGATAGAGGTTTTTGATATTAAAGGCGAAAAACCGAAGGGGCTGACACATTTCCTGCTTTGACCGACCCTAGGCTGTTTGACATCGTCTTCTTCAGCGGAAACCCTCAAGAACTCCAAAAGGTAAGGTTAGATCCCTCTTTATGGTGGTGTTTTACTTCAAAAAAAAATATAGATCTGCACTATAGAGTATGAAAGGAGATAGATCTAGGAAAAAAATTTTATTTTGGTCATAGATTTTGTTAAGAAATAATTTTTGAAGAACATATGTCATTTTGATGCAAAAGCCTTACAAAAAATGAGTTATATGTGGTAGATCTTTCTGAATTTACTAGAGGATTTAATTTTAGTAGCTTTTCTAAATGTACTAGAGATGATCTACACGAAAATTTCAAAATAGGGGATGTTTTTACACTATCGCCCGACGATAGTACTGGCGCCGGCGACAGAAAAAAAATCTGGTTAAATGAAATTTTTTGAGTTAATCACGATGTTGTCACAATGGTTTCAGGAAATGGCATCATCATCCCGTGCAAGAAAAAACACCAGCCGCAACCCACATGCATCATATCAAACATACCCAGGAATTGAGAATGCGTCAGTTGGTATTGCTAAACTTTTGGATGAATCATTGCCACCACATATCTATGAACTACTTGTAGAGTCATGTATAATGTCTCTCATTGTACCGAATACTTTTAGCTCCATCTTTGTACGAGATTTTTATAATAATTTGGAAGACCCTAAATATACGAGGTTGAATGAAGGAGTAAGGTCTCGAATCCAAGGAGCTGAAATAGATATTACTCATGCTGATTTAAGACGAGAATATAGTCTTGCCACTTGTGAGGAACATTTTATTGATATAGTGGAGAATTACCGTAAGGATCGTGATTGGAGTATATTGAACCAAGTCCTTCATGTAAAGGAAAATAGGAGTTTGATTCAAGACGTCTCATCACTCTCTCGCGATGCATTTGTGATTCAAGATATATTAAGAAACACGGTTATGTTGAAGTCCGGTGACACAAGGAAGATCACGGCTCAATTGAGCTAAGTGATGTACTATGTATTAGAGAGAGTCAAGTTTGACGTGGCGGATTTTGTGTTATCCATCATACGATATACGTATAAAATGAAGCATCCCCTTAGGAGGAAACTGAATACACTTCCTTTAGGAAGTGTTATTCAAAGGATCGTATATCAAAAATATGATTGGATAGATCAAGAGTTCTACATTGATGATTGTATCCCGGCGATACATACCGTAGAACCAGCTAGAGGTCCATCTCCTAGGGCTGTCTCGTCATCAAGACAACCACTCCAAAGAGGAGGTTCTTTGCGTGAATCTATTGAGGATCTAAGAGAGACCGTGGAGGAGATGAAAGAGGAACAAAGGCGTAGCCATTCCGGTTTTCGAAAATTCATGAAATTTCTGGTAAAGGGGCTGAAACTAAAGCCAACTCCGGAAGAAGAACGAGAATGGGGGAGTCCAGTCGAGGATCCTCCACGACATTCGATAAGGAGGACGCGAAGGCCTAGAGAACCAACTCCGACTTCTAGTGAAGATGTGAATGTGTCTGCTGAAGAGAACATGGATGGATGACTTTTTATTGGCAGGGATGTAATATGTTGTTGTTGACTGAATCTGGGATATCGCCGGCGACAGTGCTGTCGTCTGGCGATAGTGAAGACTCTATTAATTTGTGGTTCTGTTGTTTGTATTCTCTTTTTCAGTGTTATCCTATGTGCTGCCCAGTTTTATGTATGTTTTATGTTATGTTTATGTGTTGGCCAGTTCTTAATTTTGATGTATAATTCTAAGATTCCAAGTTCTAATCTTAACCTTGAAAAGCGTGAATCATTAAGTGGTTTTGTGAAAATATCTGCTATTTGAGAATCGGTTCCAATACAATTTATTTTAATATGTCCTTTCTTTATGTGATCCCTAATAAAATGATGACGAACATCTATGTGTTTGGATCTAGAATGTAGTACGAGATTGTTCGTTAAATCGATAGCACTTTTGCTATCACATTTTAATTCAACATTATTTTGGTGTACGCCAAAATCTTCTAGTGTTTGTGTCATCCAAAGTGCTTGAGCACAACAACTACCAAGTGCAATATATTCGGCCTCAGTAGTGGAGAGGGCAACAGAATTCTGTTTCCTACTCGACCAAGAAATAAGTGTTGAGCCGATAAAGTGACAAGTGCCACTTGTGCTCTTTCGATCTAATGAACACCCCGCATAATCAGAATCAGAATATCCATGTAACATAAAAGAGTCATTATGGGGATACCATAAGCCTAGTTTAGATGTTCCTATAAGATATCTAAAAATACGTTTCACCGCTTTTAAATGTGATTCTTTTGGATTAGCTTGAAACCTAGCACATAAACAAACGACAAACATAATATCGGGTCTAGAAGAAGTTAAATATAATAAAGATCCAATCATACTTCTATAAAGGGTTTGGTCAATTGAAATACCACTTTCATCTTTTCCCAATTTCGATGAAGCACTCATAGGAGTATTTGCATGTTTAAGGTTGTCAAATCCAAATCTTTTTAACATATCATGAATATACTTGGATTGACAAATAAAAATACCATCATGTTTTTGTGTAATTTGAAAACCTAGAAAATATGAAAGTTCTCCTACCATGCTCATTTCAAATTCATTTTTCATAATTTGAACTACTTCATTGCATAACTCTTCATTAGTGGCTCCAAAAATTATATCATCAACATAAATTTGCAAAATAACTAAATCATGATCAATTTGCTTAATGAAGAGTGTAGAATCGGCACTTCCCATTTTATAATCGTGCTTTAATAAGTATGGAGTTAAACGATCATACCAAGCACGAGGCGCTTGTTTTAACCCATAAAGTGCTTTATCTATTTTATAAACATAATTTGGATATTTTTCATTAATAAAGCCAGGGGGTTGTTCTACATAAACCTCTTCTTTTATATACCCGTTTAAAAATGTAGTTTTGAGATCCATTTGATATAATTTAAATCTTTTAAAGCAAGCAAATGCAAGAAATATCCTAACCGCTTCTAATCTAGCAACGGGTGCAAAAGTTTCATCATAGTATACCCCTTCAATTTGTGCATAACCTTTTGCAACTAATCTGGCTTTATTTCTAACAATTCTAGAATCACTATTCAATTTATTTTTAAAAATCCACTTTACTCCAACTACAAGATGATTTTTGGGTCGTTCTACAAGATTTTAAACCTTATTACGTTCAAATTGATTAAGTTCTTCATTCATTGCTAAAAACCAAAATTCATCATTTAAAGCGGTGGAAACATCTTTTGGTTCTATTTCAGAGACAAAGCAAAGTTTGAAAACAAAACATGTAAAGAAGAGCGAGTACTGACCCCTTTTTGTGGATCTCCAATAATAAGCTCCTTCGGATGATCCTTTGAAAATATCAATTCCCTTGGAGGGACATGTTTTTCTCTTTCTTCTTCTTCTTTTCCTTCTTCATTCCTTTCATGTTCTTCATCATCATTTTCCATCAAAGGAAGGGGTGTATCTTCTTTTCCTGTAGTTTTCTTATCTACACATGGAACAAACTCATCAAACCTAACATGAATAGATTCTTCAACTATTTTCGTTCGTTTATTAAAAATTCTACAAGCTTTACTAGTTGAAGAATATCCAATAAAAACTCCTTCATCACATTTTTCATCAAATTTTCCTAAGAAATCTTTAGAATTTAAAATAAAACATTTACAACCAAAAAACTTTGAAATAAGAAACATTTGGTTTTTTATTAAAAATTAATTCATAAGGAGTTACTTTTAAAATAGGGCGAAATATTACTCTATTAATTACATAACATGCAGTACTCACCGCTTCAGCCCAAAAAGATTTTGGTAAAGAAAATTCAGATAACATCGTACGGGCTAGCTCTTGAAGAGTCCTATTTTTCCTCTCCACTACACCATTTTGCTGTGGTGTGCGTGGAGCGGAAAATTCATGTTTAATTCCTAACTCCGTACAAAAAGAAATAAACTTTTCATTTTCAAATTCCCCTCCATGATCCGAACGTATGCGTTTAATTTTTAACTCAAATTCATTTTGAATACGCAAACATAATTTAGAAAATTCTGAAAACGCATCGGATTTGGAGGTTAGAAACAAAGTCCAACAAAAACGTGAATAATCATCAATCAATACAAATGTATACTTTCTACCTCCTAAGCTAGAAATAGTAATTGGCCCAAATAAATCCATATGAATTAATTGGAGTGGCCTAGTTGTAGAAATAATATTTTTACTTTTGAAAGATGATTTTGTAAATTTTCCTTTTTGACAAGGCTCACATAATGAAGATAAATTCTCATCTAGCAATGGTAAACCTTTGATTAATTTATCTTTTGAAAGTTTTTTAATTAACATTGCACTAGTATGTCCAAGTCGCCTATGCCATTATTCTAACTCATCATTTTTGATAAAAAATATTTTAAAGTATAATTTGAAAAATCATAAAATTTAATCATATATACGTTATGACATCTAGGTGCGGTAAAAACAATTTCATTTGTTTTGTAATCAATAATTTTGCATAAATTTGTAGAAGATTCAAACAAAACATTTAAACCCTTATCACATAATTGGCTAATATAAATTAAATTATGTTTTAAACCTTCTACGAACAAAACATTTGAAATTGAAAAACTTTCGTTACCCACAACACCGATGCCGATGATTTTTCCTTTTCCATTATCTCCAAATGTAACCACTCCTCCTTTCTTCATCTCCAGGCTAAGAAACTTCTCTTTATTGCCCGTCATGTGCTTTGAACAGCCTGAGTCCAAGTACCACACGTCTTCTTTGTCCTTAGCCTGTCAACACACCTAGAAAGAGGATGTGAGTAAAGATCTGGCTACCCAAGTGATTCCACTCATAGTATAGGTAGAGGTCTTAGGCATCCAGATTTGCTTAATTTTACTTTTTCCTTTCTTCCAGCACGAGTCCGTGGTGTGACCAAATCTATTGTATTTGACACATGTAATATAACAAGAAGAATATAACTTCTCTGGACTTTTACTGTAAGAAAATGTAGTATCAGTTAATTTATTATTATCATAATTTTTAAAACTCGACTTTCTGGATTTCTCGCTATCGCCGGCGGTAGTACCTATCGCCGGGCGGTAGTACCTATCGTCGGGCGATAGTTACCAGTCGTGTATCCGAGTCCAAATCTTCCAGATCCGTGACATTGGTAACCTAAGATCATATCCAGTGATCTTTGACCCAATCCAAACTTTTTCATGGCTAATGTTTAGTCATGAATCTGCTTTCTCATTTCATTATTCTCGGATACTAGATTTACACATCTACGTTCAAAAGCTTTCTTTCCTTCATGGACTTTGGAAATAGAAGATTTCAGATCTCTCTCTAAAATCTCATTCTTTTTAGTGAGAATTTTTATTTCTGAATGAGATTTGGAAAGAGATTCTTCAAGCTCTTTTATTCTTCCCATAAAGTGATCACAATCTTGGCAAGAGACTTTTTCTTTTCCAATAGTCTTATTTTCATTTAACAATTTTTTGTTTTCTTTAATTAAAACTTTATTTTCAGTTTTAAGAAGATCATTATCTTTTAAACTTTTTTCAAGATATTTGCAAGTCTTTAAAAATTCAGAAAACAATTCATCATAAGTTGGAGGAGTTACCTCAGTGTCGCTTTGGACACTGCACTCGTCATCATATATGACGCTTTTTCCCATTAGGCACATATTGGCCTCCTCCTCCTCGCTTAAGCTTGAACTGCTTGCACCCTCAGAAGTAGTATCATCCCATGTTTCAGCTTTCAGGACCTTCTTCTTCCCTTTGTGCTTCTTTTCTTTAAGTTCTTTTAAGTACTTTGGACACTTGCTTCGAATGTGTCCTAACTTCCTGCAATGATAGCACTCCGGTGGGGGTCTCTGTTCCTCCTCATCGTCGTCATCCTTTTGTTTTTTCTTTCTAAACGTCTCCTTCTTAAAATATTTTTTAAAAGTATTTCTTCTCTCCGGATTTCTCATAATTTTTTTAAATTTTCTAACAAAGAGACTCTCCTCATCTTCTTCTTCCTTCTCAGAATTTCTACATTCCTCTTTCTTAGATCTTAGAGCCAACCCCTTCTTCTTAGGCTCCATGTACTCTTGTTGTTGAATTTTCAATTCAACTTCATGAGTTTTCAAGTTCCCAATCAGGCTTTCAATATTAAGAGATTTAAGATCATGAGATTCAGAAATAGCCGTCACTTTGGGATTAAACTTAGGGGGTAGAGATCTAAGAAATTTTCTCACCAAATCGCCATTTGAAAAATTTTTACCAAGCACTTTTGAGTCATTCCTTATCTTGGTGAATCTGGTGTACATTGATTCTACGTCCTCATCCACTTCCATCCTAAACTTTTCAAATTCCGATTCTAGTTGAAACAGCTTCGAGTCCTTCACCTGCGAGGTACCTTCATGAGTTACTTCAAGTAAATTCCAAATCTCATAAGCATTATTGCAAGCACAAGTTATATTAAATTCAGTCCTATCTAATGCACAGAATAATGCATTCATGGCTTTTGCATTATTTTTGCACCTTAGCTTATCCTGATCATCCCATTTATCTTTTGGTTTTTTCATTACTACATTGCCTACTGTATAAGTGGGATGAGCATAATTAGTCTCTACCATATTCCAAACTTCAATATCAAGAGAAATAAGAAAACACTTCATCCTAGTTTTCCAGTAATTATAGTCAGATCCAGTGAATAATGGAGGTCTGCTAATTCCTTGCCCCTCAGAGAAAGCATGGTCATGCTGCGCCATAATTTCTGGTGGTGAAACCGTATTAGGAATAACCAGGCTCTGATACCACTTGAAGGATCATGTGGCGCCCTTAGAGGGGGGGGGGGGGGGTGAATAAGGGCTCTTTAAACCTTTTTTTGAACTTTTATACAATATGAAACTAGATACTATGTTTGAGACAGATCAATGAAATGAAAAATAAGATCAATAAAATGATTCCAATAAAGCTTGAAATCAAGGCTTACAACGATAATAGTTTTTAGCTTTTTCACCGATCCTTCTCTCAAGAACCGGTAGGCTATAGTCAATATCTCCCTAGATATGGCTACTAGCCTCCCCCTAAATCAAACCTATGATCTAGACGCTGCACAAAATGCGGCGATTTACTCGTAAGCCACACACGGACCTAGACACCACACACAAGGTGGTGATTTGCCCCTAAGCCGCACACGGACTTAGACACCACACACAAGGTGGTGATTTTCCCTTCCCAATTACAAAGATAAAGAGTGCAAATGAAAGTACAATAGTAAAACTTAAAAACTCCCTCAAAATCACGAGCTCTGAAGATGATGGTGGACCGATGAGAAGATCTCCAATCTTGAACACACGGTCATATCTCCTTCGCTCTTGAGATTTCAACGAACCAAGGGAGTTCGTCTGGAAACGGAGATGAAGGCTCTGAAAATTCTCTGGGAAAATAAAGCTCTGCACGATCCAACTCTTCCCTGAAATTTTTGGCCGTATATATCACTTCATGCTATCGCCGGCGGTAGCGTTAACGCCCCGCGATAGTGATAACTCTCCGTTGCTTGACACGTGGCACACGTCGTGCTGATTTTTAGATCTGAGCGGAGAACGTGACGATCGTGGGATATCGCTCGGCGACATCGGTATCGCCCCGCGATATCGCTGAACCGTGACTTCATGCGCGGCAACGTGCGGATTAAGGCTGACGTCAGCAGGAACTGATTGTGCTATCACCCGCGGTAGCGTTATCGCTAGTGATAGCGCGGTTTTCCTTTTCATCAATGTCATGCTCAGCCTTTCTTTTGTACATAAAAATGTTGTTATCCCTGCACATTTAAAACACATACCAAGATGAAATACATCCAGGATTTGTTATTCCCAAACTAAGAAGCGCGGAACGCATGCTCCAACATCCACGACCAACAGGCACAGATCGCCCGGTCAACCAGCGGAATCTGCAGACTCTGCGAATACCCTGGACTTGTTAGAGTGTGACCAAGTCCAGCAACCCACCAATCACTTGGCACGAGCATGACAGACACGAAGCTAGATCGCCGGCTTCAAGGTCAGTCCGCCACCACGGTTATCACCCACCGCATCACCAGAGATCAAGGGCATGCACCAATGCCGATCTCGCGATCTCCAATCTCAATCCGCCACAGCGGACTCTGCAGACTCAAACTAAATCTGCCACATTCCCGCGGATACACCACCAATCCGCTCGGTTACTACAAGAACAAGCCAACAGCAGAACCACAAGCCGAGCTGACTGAACTCCGCCATCAGGTCGCAATAGACAGGTCGCCCAGACCGCACCATCACATAACCCAGACCGCACCTTCAGTCCGTCAGGCCGTGCGGTCTGCTCGATCAACCACTTTCACTTCATAATTTTCAACACTCCCCCTTGAAGTGAGAAGTGGTGATCAAGCCTAACAGTCCTCGTAACCGTGTAAACAGCACCTTCGGCAATGGCTTTGTGAAGATGTCTGCGATGTTGTCCTCACTCCGCACATGCTCCACCATGAGAGATCCCTCCAACACCTTCTCCCAAATGAAGTGATGCTCAATCTCTATGTGCTTGGTCCGAGCGTGACAAACTGGACTATTCACCAGCTTCTCGACACTTTCATTGTCACCTCTCAGCAGAGTAGGTCCGTGCACTTCTTCATAGACGTCCTCTACTAGTCTCCTGAGCCAGATGGCTTCCCGAGCTGCCAAGGATTAAGCCTTGTATTTTGCTTCTATAGTAGATATGGACACTGAGTCTTGCTTCTTACTGCACCAACAGATACTGTCTGAACCACAAGTGAAGACATAACCGGATGTTGACTTCCGGTCGTCTGCATCTCCCCCATAATCAGCATTCGAGTATCCTTGAAGAGTAAACTCCGTGCCTCTCTTATAAAGGAGACCCATATCAGAAGTAGTCTTCACGTACTTCAGGATGTTCCTATCCGCCATCAGATGAGGCTTCCTGGGTTCCGCCATATACCGACTTACTCGGCCAACTGCGTAAGCAATGTCTGGCCTCGTAATCGTCAAGTAGATAAGACTCCCAACTAGAGCCCGAAACACCAAAGGATCCGAAAGAATCCTCCCCTTATCCCGCCGAAGTTTGACGCCTGAATAAAATGGAGTAGAGCTACTCTTCCCCTCCTGCATGCCGAATCGCTGAACGATTCGTTCCGCATAGCCCTTCTAGGATACGAGTATGCCGCTTTCCTTCCTCTCCACCTCAAGTCCAAGGAAATGGCGGAGTTCACCCAGATCTTTCATCTCGAACCTGATAGATAGCTTTGCCCACAGAACTGGAGGTATTCTGCAATCTTCCCATATCAGGCTCGAGGAGCCTGCTTCAAGCCATAAAGGGCTTTTCGGAGCTTGCAGTCGTAGTCCAGATGTTCTTCAGATACGTAACCGAGCGTCTGATCCATGAAGATGTCCTTGTCGATATCCCCGTAAAGAAAGACATTCTTTACGTCCAGCTGCCACATCTTCTAGCCCTGGCAAGCCGCCAAAGCTATCACCACTCGCACTGAAGTCATTTTTGCCACGGGACTAA
Source organism: Platanthera guangdongensis (assembly GCA_039583875.1). Taxonomy (NCBI): domain Eukaryota; kingdom Viridiplantae; phylum Streptophyta; class Magnoliopsida; order Asparagales; family Orchidaceae; genus Platanthera; species Platanthera guangdongensis. The sequence goes on along the minus strand of CM077164.1, from coordinate 32,091,208 downwards.
ACGCCTCCTCATAGTTCTCGCCGTACTGTTGCGAAAACCCTCGAGCTACAAGACGATCCTTGTATCGCTCGATGCTTCCATTCGCCTTCTTCTTTAGCTTGTAGACCCACTTGCAAGTTACAGGAGTAATGCCATCAACCTTGGGCACCAAGTCCTAAGTTTCGTTCTTCTTGAGGGCAGCCATCTCCTCATCCATGACATCGTCCTACTCCTTAAATCCAGTGGCTTCTTCAAACTTTGAAGGCTCACGCTCATCTAGGGGGCCTGCGAAGAAATAAGAGACAAAACTCAACATGTTCCCTTCGCAACACCGAGTAGGTGGCTTGATGGTCATCTTCGATCTCCGAAGAGGCTGCTCCTTGCTCACCACCTCTGTTGCTTCTTCAGAACCAGCTCCGTTCCCGGGCACTCTTGGAGCGTCGCTCCCCCTGCTTCCCGAACCAGAAGCTTCTGCCCTAGAGCTTGAAACACCTGGAGCTCCTGGTGACACAGGCAGCTCCACCTGAAGATCTTCGGCAGCTTACCTCTGCCCTTCATCAACCCTGCTCTCTTGCAGCTCAACAGTGCCACCTCCATACGACGTCAGCTCATCAAGGACAACGTCTCTTGATACAAAGGACTTCCTTATCACAGGATCGATGCACTTCCAGCCCTTCTACCGCTCATCATAGCCCACAAAGACGAGCTTCCTCGCCTTCGCATCAAGCTTGGTCCTCTGAGCATCCGAGATGTGAACATAGCAGGTTGATCCAAACACCCGAAGGTGTTCCAAGCTCGGCTTCTCCTTGAACATCATTTCCACGGGAGACTTCATTTTGATCAGACTCATAGGCATCCGATTGATGATATAGGTTGCACAGACCATTCCTTCCGCCCAAAAGGACCTGTGAATGCCCTTTGCATGAAGCCAACACTTACAAGTTTCCGTCAAGTGACGGATCTTCCTCTCTGCTACTCCATTTTGTTGTGGAGTATGAGCACAAGTAAGCTCTCTCTGGATCTCGTGCTTTCTGCAGAAGTTAGAAAACTCAGACGAAACAAACTCCCCACCGTTGTCTGATCTAAACTTCTTGATCCGCAAGCCAAGCCGGCTCTCCACTAGCTCCTTGAACTCCACAAACAATTGGAAAGCTGCCGACTTCTCCTTCATAAAATACACCCAAGTGTATCTAGATTAATCATCAATCAGCACCAGCATGTATTTGCTACCTCCAAAACTAGTGATAACTGTTGGCCCCATCAAATCACCATGGATGCACTCCAATGGTGCTTTGCTTCTCGTTTGTGATTTATCAAACGGAAGGCGATGAGCCTTACCGCACTGACACCCCGCACAAATATGGCCATCTCCGTAGGACGACAACCTTGGCAAGCCTTTCACAAGGCTCCTCATCGACATAGTTTTCAGTTTGTCCATCCCCACATGCCCTAGTCTTTCATGCTAGATAAGAGCGCTATCATTGGCCCTCATTCGATCAACATAAGAGCTTGTTGATAAGACAAACAAGTCTCTTACTCTTCTCCCTACAAGAGCAACAACAGCCTTTACCGTTGATACATTGCGGAGAAACCTTACTTCTGTTGGGCTAAACAGATCATGATAGCAAGCATCGACTGCATTGGTCACTGAGAAGAGGTTCTTCTTCATGCCAGGTACGTGATTCACACTCCTTAGAGTAAGCGGACCCTGAGCACTATCCAAAGAAACAACACCCTCCTTCTCTACAGAATGAACAGAGTCATCAACTGTAATAATAGCTTCATTTCCTGAGAACGGTTGTAGCGAAGAGAACTTCGACTCGTCTCCAGTGAGGTAATGACCAAACCCCGAGTCGACTATCCAGTCATCTTGGTAGTCAACGGTGGAAAGAGCACGAACACACGTGCTTGTCAAGAAGGATACTCCCCACCCGACTTCCTCAGCACTAGAAACAGCTCCCTCCTTGTCTGCAACATGCCCAGGTTGCAGCTTGACCTTGTAGTCGCGCTTGAAGTGTCCTGGCTGATTGCACCTGTAGCACTTCAACTTCTTCTTCCAGTTCTTCTTAGGAGCAATGCTCCTCTCTTGCTGATATGAAGCTGAAGGTCCATCCTCAGCAGCAGGCTTCTTCTTCTTCTTCCATCTCTTATTTTTCTTCTTATCAGTGAAGAGAGCTTCACTACCTCCTTTAGAGATAGTCACCCCAACCATCTACCTATCCAAGCTCTCCTGTGACGCCAGCAGATTTTCCAGCTCCAGCAAAGAAGGTTGAGTTGCCCATCCTTGAACGGAAGTCATAAATGCCACGTACTCCTTCCGCAACCCGCGAACTATGTGCCTCTTCAACTTTGCCTCAGAGATGGGCTCATCAAGATCCAGTGCTGATATTTTAGCGCACAGGTTCTTCATGTTGAGAAAGAACTTTGAGATGTAGAGATCTCCTTGAGTTGCCTTAGCCAACTCATTTTCGAAGAACTGCAGTCATGCTACATTCTTCCTGTTGAACAAACTATCAATGGTTGTCCATATCTCAGCAGCAGACTCACATCCTAAGATGTGATCAAAGAGCTCCGGTGATACAGCTCGTTTGAGAGCAAACTCTGCCTTTGCATTAGTCTACCTCCAAACAATCACCTGCTCAGCAGAACCAGTTGCAGTAATCACTTCTTGCTTGTCGTCGCCACCGACGACCCCCCACAACTCCTCGCCCAGAAGATAGCTCTTCATACACGACTTCCACTTCTTGAAGTTAGTCGCTGTAAGAAGTTCAAGGCCAAGACCCCTTGCGTAAGCTCCTTCCATTGCACCAACCACTGATCACAATCCTTCTAAAAAAGCTGAGCACAACTGAGGCTGATCACTGCTCACTGCTCAAGACACTATTCCCTCTGATACCATGTTGAAATTTCTCACAAGCTGATCAACTGATAGTTCTGGTATCAAGTAAATACTTCTAGAGCTATCAATCTGATCACTTGATCAAGCGGAAAGCGAGAACTAGGCACAGGAACACTCCAACCATAAACTGAGCTAAGTAATCAGAATCAACAGAGAGCAACCACAGATCTTGTATTATCAACTATCAACTTTTCAAGGCAAGTTATACATGACGAGACATGATTTCGCCAAGTACAATGGAGAATCATACAAGCAAAAAAGGAAACTTCAAGCCGGGCGGACTGCCTCAGAGACCGCCTAGTCCGCCAAGTGTGCTGAGACCGCCAAGCCGATGTTGCTGCACCACTGATCTACGGAGTCCACGCAGTCCACGGACAACCCGTTATTTCGCTGAGATGACTACTCTATAAGCCGTCGCCGAACTGAAAGAACAAACCGCCAAGTCCACCGAGACCGACGAACTAGTTATTGAACTTGAACTTCAATTGCTGGAGAGAAGACTGGCTGGCCACAAAGTTCGACCTGCTGCACACCGCCGATTACAACCGCAAGCTCCACTGCTTCCTGACCGCAATCAGAACCAGACTCCTGGCTTCACGGTGCTAGTCGCACAACCTGCAAACAACAACCAGTTAATCCTTCTCAATCAACGCGGACTAGAAAACCGAGGTCGCAGCAATTAATCCGCGCTCAACTTACTGTTCATTCAGTTACTGTTGAAGTGTCGGGGGGGGGGGGGGGGTCCTATTTATAGGCAGGGTGAGGAGTGTGATCACCGCTATAGTGAATAGAGTCACCACCCCAGCTCGCAACTAGCACAATGCAGTCCGCCGAGTCCACAATAACAAGGACGGACTCCAGCCAATTTACCAGGCACCAAGTTAGGAAGCAAGTCCGCAACCTGGCGGACACGCACCCGTCTGCACGCTTCGCAGCACGCGGACACAACAACATCTCACTCACTGCATCAGTCCGCAAGCTACACGTGGACACAACACCAGCCCGCCAGCTCGCGAACACCGCACCAGCCCGCCACATGAGTCCACGACCAACAGACACAGATCGCCCGGTCAGCCAGCGAACTCTGCGAATACCCTGGACATGTCAGAGTGTGACCAAGTCCAGTAACCCACCAATCACTTGGCACGAGCATGGCAGACACGAAGCCAGATCGCCAGCTCTAAGGTTAGTCCACCACCAAGAATATGGTTATCACCCACCACATCACCAGAGATCAAGGGCATGAACCAATGCCGATTTCGCGATCTCCAATCTCAGTCCGCCACAACGGACTCCTCGGACTCGAACCGAGTCTGCCACATTCCCGCGGATACACCACCAATCCACCCGGTTACTACAAGAACAAGCCAACAACAGAACCACAAGTCGAGCTGACTGAACTCCGCCATCAGGTCGCAATAGACAGGCCGTTCAGGCCGCACCATCACATAACCCAGACAACATCATTAGTCCGCCCAGACCGTGTGGTCTGCTCGATCAACCACTTTCACTTCACAATTTTCAACATTTCAGATGTTGTGAATATGCAGAATCCCTTGTGGAACAGAGGAGGACACAAATGACTATGATACCAAGTTTATATGTACGTCTTTTGATGGAGGTCGAAATAACTGTTGTAATGACAAACATATATTTTTACGATGATGACATTTTTGTCACTCAATATACTTTTCTTCTCAATTGCTCCCTTCACCCATTGTTGGTTGAAATAGATCTTTAATTTTAAATGAATTGATCCTAATAATAATTTTAATATTATTTATTCGAAAACAAATGTTTAAATTGAAAATGGCTTTCAGCTATTTATTTTGGCGATTGCTAACCGCAACCCGTTATTGGCTAGTCGCACCCCAAAATCTCATAACTTTTCGTGTCTTTTCGAAATGCGTCTTGTACATGCAATTTTAGGAAAAGTGCTCAACACAAAAGTTGTAGATCTCGACAAGATCTACAACTTTTGTGTTGAGCACTTTTCCTAAAATTGCATGGACAAAGCGTAGTTTGGAAATATGACCAGGTTTTGTGCCTTTCAGAAATACGCCTTTTACATGCATTTTCAGGAAAAGTGTTCCACACGAAAGTTGTAGTCTCGTCGAGATATAAAACTTTCGTGTTGAATACTTTTCCTGAAATTGCATGTATAAGGCATATTTCGAAAAGACGTGAAAAATTAGGAGATTTTGGGGTGCGACTAGTCAATAACGGGTTGCGGTTAACAATCACCTTTATTTTTAGCATTGTTTTATCACAAGTAATTTCGACATATTGTGAACGTCAAAATACCATATGGCGAGTTAATTTAAATCATCGGCAAACATTAAAATCAAGGTTATATACTACGATCAAAAAATGTGCTGACACTAAGGCTCTGTTTGAGGAGATTTATTTTCACCGGTCAAGCGGTTATGACCGCATGAACCGGACCTTAATTAACGATTGTAACATTTGGCGCAGCTTATGTCGGATTATTTGCTCCGGTGAGGTTGGACAAAAAAAGTAATTGTTATATCAAAATCTTATGCTCCAAATTAGTTTCTTTTTTTTGGTTAAGATAGTAACATTTGTCAGATCAAATATACATTCTATGACAATGATGTTATTGTCCAACCCCATCGGAGCAAATAAGCAGCGCCAAACGCATCCCAAGAAGCCAAAACAAAAGAGGAAGATCAACACAATCAAAATATGAAGTTCTCCTCCTCGACATGCAAGCTGTCGATCAGACCGATCCTATTTGATAATATCTCAGAGCAACTTCTCTGCATCATGCTCGTCATAGGCTCCGCTTGATCGAAATTTATGCAGGATGAATCTTCTCCGAGAACAATATTGAAATTTTGATTGTCATCAACTTTAATCAGCAAAACTTGAACATCAACGATGCTTGATTCACTACATCTCTTATCAGAATATTAAACTCCTACAGTTTTTAAATCAGTATTGATATGTTTTAGATATTCAGCTTCAAATTATGGATTTAGAATAAGTAATGTATACTTCACAAAACCTTCATTCTGACCAATAGATTCAATATGCATTGCAGCATCAGCAGGGGATCATCATCTTCTGATGCATCAACCAAAGTAGTATCCAACTTATCATTCAAAAAGCTGTTGAGGTATATTTTATATAAATGTAACGGATTCTTAATGAGTTTGATTTGAATCCGGTAGGCATCCAATAATCCGTCGGGGATTTAGGATTACACATTTACACCTATAAATATCTCTGCTGTGGGTAACGTGGAGATCGTTCTAAACTTGATGGCCACACGAGATGCTTCGAGCACAGTAACACGATTGAGGAAGTTGTTGCCTGCAAGTCCCTCACTATTCTGATACGACCCGTTTGGATCGGGGTGGTCCCACGGCTGTTGGGGGGGGGGGGGGGAACTAGGTCTTTTTTTTCTTATTTCTCACTCTAGTATAAATTATGTTTTGGAGGTAGCGTTGGGCGTGAAAGTTCTGGAGTTTTATTTGTGTGTTGTGTGGAGCTTGGTTGATCCTCTCCCTAGCCGGTCAGCTGTTCAGGAAGGTTCTTCTTCCTTAGGCCTGGTTTTTATCCTTCTTTTCTCTACTTGTGATGTTTGTGTTGGAACTCTTTAGAGCGAGCTGCTGGTTGTATGTTTGGGACTGTCTTATTTGTGTTGTTTGGGTTGTGAAATGGTGTTGTTGAACTTCCAATAATTATTGTGTTTATTTCCTGCAATTATTGTGAAGTTGTGTTGATTCCTGGAAAGGGGTGCATCATGGGTATTAGAGCGACACGATCCCGGCGCCTTCCTCCTTCCCACCATGTCAGTCTCCGACGCCACCTGATCCAAAGACCCCTCCACCAAACTAGAGGCCCTCCGCCTTCACCAGGAGGCCCTAAATCACCAACTAAAGACCCTCTCCGAGCAGCAAAGACGCACCATTGATGAAGTGCGCGAGATCCTCTCCGTTCTCAAGGCCGACAGGCTCAGCGGCTCCGGCGGTCATTCGGCCTCGCCCGACCCCCGTCCGGGTTCCACCAACTACAACCGGTGAGAACGCATTTTGCCTGCCTCGAATTTCCGCATTTCTGCGGGGACAGCGTCCTAGATTGGATCTATTGATGTGACCAGTTCTTCAAAGTGGACACCACACCCAATGATATGAAGGTTCGCATTGCTTCTATTCACATGGAAGACCGAGCGCTCTATTGGCATCAAAGGTTCATGAAACACCATCTCACCCGCCAATGGCCCTCCTGGGAAGAGTACTGTCAGGCCATCAACAGTCGTTTTGGATTCCTCTTAAGTGATGATCCTCTCAGCGACATGAACCTGCTGCACCGGGTCGCCATTCCGGAGGAAAATGCTATCAGTCTATGTTTAGCCCTGTTAAAGGGGGACATTGAATACGCCGTGCGTGCGTTCCAGCCTAAGTCCCTCCACGATGTATTCTCGCTCGCTTACAGGAACAGAAAAATGCCTTCAGTGCCCGACGATCTTCCACCCCGGGCTGGGATCAGTCCACCACTAGAGACAGCCGGTTCAGCACATGCACCCCAGCAGGCCTTGCGGGCGGGAGGACTGCTGCCGATGTAGGGGCTCCGCCAGGGCGGGGCGGGCCAAAAATCACTTCGACTGATATGGATGAACGACGAAGCAAAGGATTGTGCTTCTAGTGCGATAACAAATACACCCTGGGACACCGCGCCAAGAAAATCGCACTTTGACTGTCACAAAAGACGGTTAAATCCTTATGCTTCACACCCAGATCATCCAATAGGTCTTGCATCCAGATGGCCTCCTGCATAGCTTCTGTCACTGTCATGTATTCAGCCTCTATTGTTGATAAAGTCACTATCAACTGCAGAGTCGACCTCCAACTCACTGGACCTTTTGTCAATGTGAATAAATATCTGGTCGTAGCCCCACGCCTATCTGTATCACCTGCATAGTCTGAATCGGTGTAGCCCATACACAACCCAACACTGGACTGCTGCCTCTCGTACACTAAACCAACATCAACTGTACCCTTGAGATACCTCAGAATCCAATTAACTGTCTGCCAATGACCTTGTCTGAGATCATTCATGAATCTGCTCACCACGCCAACAGCTTGTGCAATATCTGGCCTTGTACAAACCATAAGATACATCAAACTGCCTACAACACTGACATATGAAACTAGCTTCATTCTCTTCCTCTCTTGGTCGTCTTTAGGACACAAGTCAGCACTCAATTGAAAATGCTTTGCCAATGGTAGTGTCACTGTCTTAGTAGTGACATCAATCTCAAACCTCTTCAGCACCTTCTCAATATAAGCTCTTTGAGTGAGCCAAACCTTTTCAGCCTCCTTGTCCCTGCAGATTTCCATCCCGAGAATTTTGCGAGCCTCACATAACTCCTTCATCTCAAACTGCTTTGAGAGCTGTCTTTTCATTTTATCAATCTCTGACTGACTTGAAGCAGCAATCAACATATCATCAACATACAGTAGAAGATAGATGAACTCACCAATTGCCAATTTCTTAAAATATGGACAGTGATCATACTGACTCCGCGTGTACTTCTGTCACAACATAAACTGATCAAACTTTCTGTACCACTGTCTCGGTGACTGCTTCAAACCATAAAGCGACTTGTCCAATTTGCATACCAAGTCACTCTGAGCCTCATATCTAGGTGGTTGCTTCATATAGATCTCCTCCTGCAAATCTCCATGCAAAATGCATTCTTCACATCAAGCTGCTCCAAAATCAGACAATATTGCGCTACTAAGTCCAAGAGAACACGGATCGACGGATGTTTGACAACCGGGGAAAACACCTCATCGTAATCGATACCTTCACGCTGAGCAAAGCCTTTTGCTGTCAATCTTGCCTTATAACGTACATCAACAGCTCCATGAGATCCTTCTTTCTTCGCATACACTCATTTGCATCCAATTTCTTTTCTACCTGGAGGTAACTTCACAAATCTCCATGTAACATTTTTCTTTAGAGAAGTCATCTCTTCATCCATCGCATCCCTCCAAAAATCTGCTTCAGGACTCTCTACAGGCTCCTTGAAGTGATAAGGGATTTTAGCCTCAGATGCTGAAAGTGCAAATGCAATGTGATCCCTCAACCAAGCTGGCTTCAGGGTATTTTGCCTCCTGGTATGGCTTCTGGCAATAGAATCCTGAACCTGACTCTCTGCCTCTACTTCATCCACCTCATGATCATCAGTATCTGGTACCTCATCAGCAGTCTCATCATATACTTCTTCAGGAGTGCGGGAAACTGGTGGAACAAATGGAGTCACCTCAAACTCCTTCTAATCAGTAGTAGTGATCGGCTTTGAACTCTCCACCTGCTCTGAGTCCCGAGGCTCCAACAAACTCGCCTCGTCAAAAGTAACATCCCTGCTAATTACAATCTTCCTCTTTTCCTGGTCATACAGTTTGTAGTATTTGACTCCACGCCTGAAGCCAATGAAGATTGCTTTCTTTGCCCGTAGTTCCAACTTATCATTCTTCACGTGATAGTAAGCTGAACACCCAAACACTTTCATATGCACATAATCTCTAGCAGGATGCCCACACCACATCTCTTTTGGTGTCTTCTTCCCAATAGCTGCAGAAGGCCAACGGTTCACCAAGTGACAAGCATAATCAATAGCCTCAGCCCAAAAAATTCCGCCTAACCCAGCATTAGACAATATGCATCGAACCTTTTCTACCAAAGTCTGGTTCATGCGCTCTGCCACCCCGTTCTGCTGCGGTGTCTCTCTGACTGTGAAGTGATGCTCTATACCTGATCTCTGACACTCTTGCAAGAACACTTTCGATGTGTATTTGCCTCCATTGTCTAATTTGATACATTGAATCCTTTTGCCAGTCTGGTTCTCTATCCACTTCTTCCAAGTCACAAATATCTCCAAAACTTCGATCTTATTCTTCATGGTGTACACCCAAATATATTTGGAATAATCATCAATGAAGGAGACAAAGTATTGTCGTCCAGTGAAAGATTTCGTCTTCGTCGGGCCCCAAACATCTGTGTGAACATAATCTAAAATACTTTTCATATAGTGGATGGTAGTGTCAAAAGATACTCACGTCTTCTTGCCAATAACACAATGCTCACAGAAATCCAATTTGCAGCTTTTCGCTCCCTTAATCAATCCTTGTCTTGATAAAGCCTGGACGAAAACCTCTCCAGCATGCACCAATCTCATATGCCATAAAGTACTGACATCCATAGAATCATCAGTCACAGCCACAGTCCCGGTAACCGTACTCCCCTAAAGATAATATAAATTTTGGTGTCGAACTTCTCTCATAAAAACCAAAGCTCTGCGACTGATCTTCAGAACTCCTGCCTCGATTACTACCTTGTAGCCCTTGGCTTCTAAAGCCCCAATAGAAAACAAATTCTTCCTGATATCTAGAACATGTCTGACCTCTGTTTACTCTCTCACTGCTCTGTCATGCATCCAAACCAGAATACTCTCAACACCAATAGTACGACAAGTCTGATCATTGCCCATAGACACAACACCAGTATCCAAAGACTTGTAAGTACAGAACCACTCCCGATTGGAAAAAATGTGATAGGTAGCACCCGTGTACAGAATCCAACATGAATCATCACTGAATAAAAAATGTGGAGTAACAGAGAGATAAATATCAGACTCATCACCACCAGTAGTCCCCTGAGTAATATGCGACTTCGCCTCTGAGGGAAGCCCCTTATTTTTCTCCTTTAATTTAGGACAATCCTTCTTTCAATGACCCGTCTCCAAACAGAATGTGCACTGATTTCGCCCAAGACTGCGACCATGTGAATTGCCACGCTTCTGAGTACTGTTATTGGTCTTCTTGTGCCAGTTTTTCTTTTTCTCAGATCTGCCTCAATGAGACACAAGTGTTTCAGCCGACTCCGCCTTTGATGACTCTTTATCTCTTCGACGAAACTCGTGATTCAACAATATTGTAGACACTTCACTATACTTTAAGACCTCCTTCCCATGAATGAGAGACATCGTGAAGTTCTCACATTCATCTGGAAGCGAATTTAATAAAAGGAGTGTCTTGTCTTCATAGCCAACATCCTCGTCCAAATTCAAAAGATCTGCTAACAACTTCGTAAACTCATTTAAATGCCCATCAATCGATACTGCACGTCTCATCTGAAACCGATACAATCGACGCTTCATGTGGAGATGATTCTCCACGCAGTTCGTAAGATATTTATTCTTCAGCGTCCTTCAAAGGTTTCTCACAGACGTCTTTAATATATCTCCATATTTGATCTCCTGAGTCAGATAATTTCTGATCAACCCGCAAACGCTCCGATTCATCTTCGCCCAAACTTTCTCAGTCATCCCATCAGTACATTCGTCACCATCAAGAACGTCCTCCAAATTTAGAGAGCTCAACGCATCCATCACCTCGCACCTTCACATGCCAAAGTTGTTCTTTCCGTCAAACTTAGTAACATCAATTTTGATTGGATGCAAACCCTTATGATGGATCGTGAATTCCATTACCCCGGAAGATGAAGAAGTCGTACCGGAGTCTCTCATTTTTTCGGTTGATTACAACAATAATAACACAGAATCCAAACAACACGAAGCAACAAAATGTAATTTTGTTAGTTAATCCAAAACAAAACAAAAAATATTTGTTACCTCTTCCGGATTACGATTTCAAACACAACCTCCACAACCAAAAGATCTCATCGCCTTCGCAACCAAGGAGATCCGCAACAATATTTCTCGAGCCGCACACCTCCGCAACCAAGGGAGAAAGATGCAGCTCTTCCCACCTTTTTTTATTTGGTGCGCTCTATACCACCGGAGAGAGAGAGAGAGAGAGCACAAAACTATATTATTTTTGTTTTTGACGCTGCCCTTCTGTTCGCCCGAAGAGAGAGAACCAGCCAAACAACACACTATATTTTTTTTTTTGATTTTCTACCTTCCGTAGCTAAGGGAGAGACCAAAAGAGGAAAACAATGTTGGGTATTGCATCCATAATAGCTCAGATTTGTATGAAGTCACCCTTAAACTAAGATGAATTAAGTTTGTATTTGATGCTCTTTTTGTTAAGTGTTCACATGACTTAATTGCTAAGTGTAGGCCAATGTCAGTCTACAATTAGTCACCAAACACAGGACCATACAATGTAATCCCTCACTATGTGATCCATGATGTTGACTCATGTGCAGCCTCTCTATTGGGACACACTTCATTTTCAAGCACTAAGGGCAAGAGAAAAGATGAATGCTGATTTTATGAAGAATCAAGATTTTAAGTTTTCAGAAAAAGTCTAAGCCTTTTTCTCGAGTACTATATTTGTACTCGAGAAGGACTTATGAAATTTCTCGAGTACGACTTGAAAGTGAGGGTTAGATCTACAATACTCTAGAGGGGGGGGGGGGGTGAATAGAGTATATTTTAAAATTTATTAGGTCCCACTAAGGGTGCTGTTACAGCTTTTGCTGTAAGCTGAAAATGTGCAGTAAGTAATAAACTGGAAAACAGAAACTAATAAACCTAATCACAGCCACACAGCAAGAACAAAAGAAAAAGATAGGCAACCTGACGACACAAGAAGTTTATAGTGATTCCCCAAATCTGGGTAAGCCACTCTTCTACCACCCTTGGTAGGAATCCGTTGGGTATTGTATCCACAATGTACCTGATTTGAAGAAGCCCCTGGACAAGCTAAGGTCAATAGACTATGTATTTGATAAAATCTTTCTAGTTGTGCTTGCAGTTTTTCCATGCTAAGTGCACACCAATGTCAGGGTGCAGTAGGTCAATATACACGGGTCTACACGACGTAATCCCTCGTTGAGCAGATCAGTGTGTTGGCCTACGTGTATTCTCTCTATTGGAGTGCACTTATTTTCAAGCACAGGGCTATAAATATGCAGGAGCAGACAAGGAGCAAGGATGGGTCAAGGAGCACCTCATAGGTGGGTTAAATCGACGAGAATCACCAAGTGATTCTCGCCGATTCGGCGAGAATCACTTGGGATTCTCGCCGATTCGTCGAGAATCAGAAGTTGATTCTCGCCGAACTCGATCCAGCCACTTCTAAGCGAGCACCTCTGCTTCTAAGAAAGAATCGACGAGAATCACCAAGTGATTCTCGCCGATTCGTCGAGAATCACTGGTTGATTCTCACCGTCTCGTCCTGACCTAAAGCAGCGCGTGCAACCAAGGCAAATTCGACGAGAATCAATCTTGATTCTCGCCGAATCGTCGAGAATCACCTTTGATTCTCGACGAATCGGCGAGCATCACTTTCGATTCTCACCGATTTTGACTTGGGCGTTTTTCTGGATCTTCCTGAACCGGATTCTGCCGCTGTCAATGTTCTGGACCGGTTTTCGGGATTTTTCTTGTGGGTCCCACAACGGTCAAATTAGTAGTATCTACAGTATATATACGGGTATTTTGAACTGTAGACACACAGAGAAAGAAGCCGAGCAGAGCAAACCCTAAAATCGCGAAATCGCTCCGCCGCATCCGTCGCCGCTCGCGCTAGTCAGCCGCCGCTGTTGATCGTGTTTCTTCCCAATCTCCGGCAACAGAAGCTTAGCAAAGCTTGATTCTCACGCGTCTATCCAGAGATCCCTTGTCTCTCGATTTGTTGATCGGGAAAAACTTCCCATCCGAATCGATCGAGACGACCAATCCTCGTGTGACCGTTGGTAGACCTAGCTTGCTTCGCTACGAAGATTGGATCTCTATTTTCAGCAGCCGCTCATCATCATAGCCGCCGATCCCGAAGCTAGCCGCCGCTCGTGTTGCCGCCGCCGGTTCCGGGGAGATCCTCTCCAAGAGAGACCAAGGTTGTAGACTCTTTGTTGACTTCACGAACACGTCGTCGAACGAAGAGGAACACCGTAGTCTCCAAACGAAGTTTGTATCTCATGTACATTCTATATTTACTTTTGTTATAAAGGAACGTTTGTTCCGTGTTGTAAGGGTTGGGTGCAACCCGTTTTGTGGGAGTGTTGACTCTCACGTGTGGAAGGGTTCCTTCCGATAGTGCAGGGATTGGATTTCAATCCTGTTGGAGAAGAGACCGAGTCGTCCCTTGTTGGGAGATAGGTCGAAGGGGGAAAGTGGATGTACCCAAGTCGGGGAACCACTATAAATTGCCTGTGTATTCTGTGTGCTGTGCTTTTTATTTTTATTGTGCAGGTACATTCGTAAATTCCGCAAAAGCGCTACACGTCACCTATTCCCCCCCCCCCCATAGGTGCACATAGTTGACACTAGGTGGACTTTCAAGTGGTATCAGAGCCAGGTTGCTCATCAAAAAGGTTAACACCTTGAGTTGAATCTTGCCCCTAGTGTCAAGAAGAAGACAAACATCTACTATGGACGGGCTCAAGTTCTCCGGCAAGATCCCAGTGTGCACCAGGCTCAACTTTCCGATCTGGAAGGAAATGATCAGGTTCTACATGGAAGCAGTCGATCCCCGACTCTTCATGATCGTGGAGGAGGGAACTTATGTCCCCACTAAGGCCTCCACCATTGATCCCACCAAGAAGGTGCCGAAGACACTTTCTGAAATGGACAAAGACGAGATGGTGCTAGTGGGACTGGACAAGAAGGCACAAAACATTCTGGTGAGCGCAGTTGATGATTCTATGATGCAAAACTTCAGCAACTGCAGGACATCACAGGAGATCTGGCAGTGCCTGATCATCCTAATGGAGGGCACGGATGAAGTGAGGGATGATCGAAGATCCCTCCTGAACCAAAAATATGAGGCCTTCAGGCAAGGGCCTAAGGAAGAGATTGGAGTCACCTACGAGAACTTCCTAAAGATTGTCAATGCCCTCAAGGGCTACGGAAGAGTGTTCACTAATGGTGAACTCAATGACAAATTCCTTAGGTCACTTACTAAGGAATGAGACACAAAGATCTGCGCCATCAGAGAATTTGGCAGACTAGTAGAAACTGATCCACAAATCCTGTTTGGGAAGCTGATGTCCTATGAGCTTCAGCTGAACACCAGGAAAGCAGAGGAAGAAGCAGAGAAGGCTGCTGCAAAAGAAAAGACTGTGGCCCTAAAAGCCAGTTACTCCAGAAAAGGCAAGGGTACGATGTCATACCGTGCGAGGAATAAGGAAGAGGAGGAGGACTCTGAACCATGCTCCTCCGGCTCAGAGCTGTCGGAGGAGGATTTCTCCCTCATCACCCGAGAGTTCAAGAAGTTCCTCAAGATGAGGAATCAAAGAAAGAAAGACAGCTCCTCCTCTAGGCATCAGAAGAAAAATTATTCTTCTGACAGGTATGCATCTAAACCTAACAAACAACGATCTTCTGACATTATTTGTTTTGGATGCAATAAGCCAGGACACGTCGTGGCCGACTGCTATCAAAGCAAAAGAGAAAAAGGGAAAGGAGAGGAGCTGAAATCCTCCAGAGATAAGAAGAAGGAGCGGAGCTACATCGCCAGAAGGCCAAAGACACTGAGTGAGTCTGATTCCTCAGACTCCAGTGATGATGAGGAAGCCTACTTCGGGCTGGTGGGTCGCTCCGACTCAGAAGGAGAATGTCCCCCATTTACTGGGAAGGTAAAAGCTCACACCCCTCTCTCCGACTCTGACTCTGATCCTGAGTCTCAGGATGATGAACCTGAGGATAGCCTTTCAGCCCGTGAAGCTGAGCTCCTCGAGAAGTATGAGCTTCTGCTCAACACTTTCGATGAGTGCCGTAAGAGACTGAAAGCTGAGAAGAAGGAAGTAAAATTCCTTAAGGGTGAGTGTGTATCCCTAAGGGAAGAGGTCACTAGCTTGATTTCTCTCCGACAGGAGCACCTTGACCTGACTTCAAAGCATTCAGAGTCTTTGAAGCTCCTTGATCTTAAGCAGGAGGAAGTCGACAAGTTGGAAGAACTACTTGCGACAGAAAGGAAGATCGTCAAGAGCTTCTCTATGCCAAAAACAGTTCTTCCAGTCGTTGATACCTTCTCTGCTCAGGCCAAAGGAGCTGGCTTGGGGCATATAGGGGTATCTGGTTCTTCATCTAGGAGAAACAAGAACCAGAGGAAGAATAAGGCCGCCAAGAAGGCCTCTGCTGATGAAAAGGGTAAGGCTCCTCTTAGTCCTGTTGCGTTCAGAAAGCCTGGCTTTCCTTGCAGCCAACATGACTTTGAGTCAACATTTGGGCATCATTTCCGGCCCTCGGTTGCAAAGCCAAAGAGCCGGTATGACGGTTGGAACTTTCCCAGGAACTTCGGTGAGAGTGCCTTCAAGGCACCTTATGAGGAAATCCACATGGGAAATTATGGTCCGTTCTCTAGCGGCCATAATGGAAAGCAGGCACCAAAAGCCAAGCCTGTTATATAGAAGGTGACAAAGTCATGTGACTGTTGTCACCATGAGGCCTCCACCTCCAGATCCAAGGCCCCAGCAGTACCCACCGTTCCCAGGGTAAGGCAGGAGCCTAGGAAGAGGTACAACAGATTCGACTGTTGGTGCTGTGGCAAAGTCGGTCACTTTGCCGTGGATTGTTGGTTTAATCCAAGGAATTACGAGACTCCCTATGTTAGCAATGCGAGACCGACCACTCGTAGGGTTAACCAACCGAGGGGGAGTGTGCTAACCAGGAATCTAGGACCCAAGTTCGATTGGGTTCCTAAGGCAAATTAATTTTGTTTTGCAGGAATGTCCAAAGGCCACCAAAACGCCGATCTGGTATTTGGACAGTGGATGCTCCCGGCATATGACCGGGACAAGAAGCCTGCTGCGTGATTACACTCCAGTCGAGAATGGACCCAAAGTCATCTTTGGAGGGTCAGATCGAGGAGTCACCAGAGGTTACGGTATGATTTCCAACGGTATAATCTCTATCACTGACGTGGCTTATGTTGAAGGGTTAAAACATAACCTGATCAGTGTAAGTCAGTTATGTGATAAAGGTTATGACGTTAAGTTCTGCAAGGATAAATGTCTGATAATTTCACGTACCTCTTCTGAAACGGTATTATCAGGCATTAGGAGCAGAAATATCTTCTGTTTAGATTTTCTCAGTTTGGATTCATCTACCCCCGTATGCCTTGTGGCAACAGGCAGTGCATCTCTTTGTGAACAATGACACAAGAGATTGACACATATTAATTTCAAGACAATTAGTATGCTGTTTTCTAAGAACTTGGTAAGGGATGCTCCCAGTATCAAGTGCATCAAAGATAGCCCCTGTCCTGCATGCTAGATGGGCAAACAGACTCGGGCTACCTTTAAGAGCATCGCAGACAAAGACTCTTCCCGATTCTTTACCTTTTACATATGGACTTGTTTGGTCCAATGCAAGTTCATAGCTTGGGAGGCAAGTCCTATACGCTAGTGATAGTTGATGATCATTCTCGGTTTACATGGGTGTTCTTTTTGAAACGAAAGTCAGATACGTTTGACATCTTCACTAATTTTGTCAAACAGGTTCAGAACGAATTTAACTGCTCCGTGGTCAAAATCAGAAGTGACCATGGAACAGAATTCGAATCTGGTGCTATGACAGAATTTTGTGAAGAACAAGGTATCTTTCATGAGTTTTCCTCCCCGCGCACTCCTCAGCAAAATGGAGTTGCGGAGAGGAGAAATAGAACTCTCATTGAAGCCTGCACGATAATGTTGAAAGACGCTTCTCTCCCGGAATACTTCTGGGCAGAGGCTGTCAATACAGCTTGTCATGTACAAAACCGAGCATTGATCAACAAGCATCATCGTAAGATGCCCTACGAGCTACTGAAAGGCAGGAAACCAACCATGTCCTACTTGAGGATTTTTGGTTGCAGATGCTATGTACTGAATAATAGGAAGTACCTGCGTACTAAATTCGGTGAAAAATACTTCGAAGGCATATTCATGGGCTATAGTTCCCATAGTCGGGCATATAGGGTCTTCAATAAGAAAACCCTAGTGGTAGAAGAATCAATAAATGTTGTATTTGATGAAGGAAGTTTGCTTAACAGCAATTCTTCCAGTAGTATTCTTGAAGATGCAGGTGCTCGACTTGAACAGCTGAGTCTGGATGAGACCGCTAAAGATGATGCTCCCAAGTACGTCAAAGTTTCCACCTCCACGTCATCTGAAAATGTTGAAGATCAAAATGGAACAAATATCTTACAAGAAGGAGAAGCCCAAGAAGTAGTCGAAGCTCCAGACGCCAGACTTCTTGAGCTCCGACACGTGAGGGATCATCCTAGAGATCAGATCATCGGAGATCCTCATGTCGGTGTCAGAACTCGAAGAGGTACTATTAACGAAGTATTGCATCTTAGCTTCCTGTCACATGTTGAGCCAAAGAAGTTCGACGAGGCGAACAAGGATGCGGCATGGATTCTGGCCATGCAAGAGGAACTACATCAATTCGAACGTTGCAATGTTTGGACGCTGGTTCCCAAACCATACAAGCAGAATGTGATTGGCACGAAGTGGATCTTCAGAAACAAGCTGGATGAACATGGTGTCATCGTAAAGAACAAGGTCAGGCTGGTGGCTCAAGGTTACAGACAGGAGGAAGGGATTGACTTCGACCAGACCTTCGCACCAGTAGCAAGGCTCGAGGCAATCAGGTTGTTCCTGGCGTATGCTTCACACAAAGGATTCACAGTCTATCAAATGGATGTGAAATCGGCATTCCTGAACGGATACCTGAAAGAGGAAGTATACGTCGCTCAACCCCCAGGTTTTGTCGATCCTACTTATCCCAATCATGTTTATTTTCTTAATAAGGCCTTATATGGGTTGAAACAAGCTCCACGAGCTTGGTATGAGACTTTATCTAGTTTTCTTCTTGAGAACAAGTTCTCCAGAGGTAAAATAGATAAAACATTGTTTCTCAGGGAAGTCAAAGGTAAGATTTTGCTGGTGCAAATCTATGTCGATGACATAATATTCAGCTCAACGGACAACAATCTTTGCAAAAAGTTTTCTAAACTTATGCAAGGAAAGTTTGAAATGAACAGTATGGGAGAGCTCAAGTATTTCTTAGGACTTCAAGTGAAACAGTCTGCGGATGGAATCTTCATCTCTCAGACGAAGTTCACAAATGAACTCCTTAAGAAATTTGGTATGGAGAGTGCAACCTCTATGAGGACTCCAATGGGATCCACCATGTCTCTGGATAAGGATGAGAAAGGTAAACCTTTCGATGAAACCAAATACAGAAGCATCATTGGATCCCTGCTCTACCTTACTGCCAGTAGACCGGATATTATGTTCTCCACATGTGTCTGTGCCAGATATCAGGTGAACACTAAGGAATCTCACTATGTCGCTGCAAAGCGAATTCTAAGATACCTTAAAGGTACTCCTAATCTTGGCTTGTGGTACCCGAGAAACAATGATGTCGAGCTAATAGGCTTTTCAGATGCTGATTTTGTAGGGAGTAGGGATGACAGGAAAAGCACTTCCGGGACGTGTCAATTCCTCGGGGGAAGACTTATCTCATGGAACAGCAAGAAGCAGAACTGTGTGGCTACCTCCACAGCAGAATCTGAGTACATCTCAGCAGGCAGCTGTTGCGCACAACTCCTATGGATCAGAAACCAGTTAGCTGACTACGACCTTCAGTTCAAGGAAGTTCCAATGTACTGCGACTCCTCCAGTGCAATTGCCATTGCCAACAATCCGGTATCGCACAGCAGAATGAAGAATATTGAAGTGCGCTACCACTTCATTCGGGAGCATGTGGAGAACAAGGACATCTCTCTCTGTTATGTCCCCACGGACAAGCAGATTGCTGATATATTCACAAAGCCCTTAGACGAGGCCAAGTTCAATCTTTTCAAGACTGAATTGGGAATGCTCAACTATGAGGACTGAAGACTACAGAAGCTCCAGGCTCGTGCACGATCTGAGGGGGAGCAAGGAAATCAAGTGTGAGCACAGACCCAAGAACTGAGGGGGAGCAAGGGGTCAAATGCTACCGACCCCGATTTGCAGAAGCCGAAAAGGGGGAGATTACCCCAAGGCTAAGGTGGCTCCAAGCTTGTTCCCAAGAAATTGGTATTGGTAAGGGATAACTCACTCAACTCAATTTTAAGTTTCTGGTTTTCATTCCCATTTGCTCTATTCACCTTAGCTTGTAGGGTTTAGGCTTCTTCAAATAGGGGGAGATTGTTGGGTATTGTATCCACAATGTACCTGATTTGAAGAAGCCCCTGGACAAGCTAAGGTCAATAGACTATGTATTTGATAAAATCTTTCTAGTTGTACTTGCAGTTTTTCCACGCTAAGTGCACACCAATGCCAGGGTGCAGTAGGTCAATATACACGGGTCTGCACGACGTAATCCCTCGTTGAGCAGATCAGTGTGTTGGCCTACGTGTATTCTCTCTATTGGAGTGCACTTATTTTCAAGCACATGGCTGTAAATATGCAGGAGCAGACAAGGAGCAAGGATGGGTCAAGGAGCACCTCATAGGTGGAAAGACGAAAATTCGTCTAAGGTTAAATCGACGAGAATCACTTGGGATTCTCGCCGATTCGTCGAGAATCAGAAGTTGATTCTCGTCGAACTCGATCCAGCCACTTCTAAGCGAGCACCTCTGCTTCTAAGAAAGAATCGACGAGAATCACCAAGTGATTCTCGCCGATTCGGCGAGAATCACCAAGTGATTCTCGCCGAATCGTCGAGAATCACTGGTTGATTCTCGCCGTCTCGTCCTGACCTAAAGCAGCGCGTGCAACCAAGGCAAATTCGACGAGAATCAATCTTGATTCTCGCCGAATCGTCGAGAATCACCTTTGATTCTCGACGAATCGGCGAGCATCACTTTCGATTCTCACCGATTTTGACTTGGGCGTTTTTCTGGATCTTCCTGAACCAGATTCTGCCGCTGTCAATGTTCTGGACCGGTTTTCGGGATTTTTCTTGTGGGTCCCACAACGGTCAAATTAGTAGTATCTATAGTATATATACGGGTATTTTGAACTGTAGACACACAGAGAAAGAAGCCGAGCAGAGCAAACCCTAAAATCGCGAAATCGCTCCGCCGCATCCGTCGCCGCTCGCGCTAGTTAGCCGCCGCTGGTGATCGTGTTTCTTCCCGATCTCCGGCAATAGAAGCTTAGCAAAGCTTGAGTCTCACACGTCTATCCAGAGATCCCTTGTCTCTCGATTTGTTGATCGGGAAAAACTTCCCATACGAATCGATCGAGACGACCGATCCTCGTGTGACCGTTGGTAGACCTAGCTTGCTTCGCTACGAAGATTGGATCTCTATTTTCAGCAGCCCCTCATCATCATAGCCGCCGATTCCGAAGCTAGCCGCCGCTCGTGTTGCCGCCGCCGGTTCCGGGGAGATCCTCTCCAAGAGAGACCAAGGTTGTAGACTCTTCGTTGACTTCACGAACACGTCGTCGAACGAAGAGGAACACCGTAGTCTCCAAACGAAGTTTGTATCTCGTGTACATTCTATATTTACTTTTGTTGTAAAGGAACATTTGTTCCGTGTTGTAAGGGTTGGGTGCAACCCGTTTTGTGGGAGTGTTGACTCTCACGTGTGGAAGGGTTCCTTCCGATAGTGCAGGGATTGGATTTCAATCCTATTGGAGAAGAGACCGAGTCGTCCCTTGTTGGGAGATAGGTCGAAGGGGGAAAGTGGATGTACCCAAGTCGGGGAACCACTATAAATTGCCTGTGTATTCTGTGTGCTGTGCTTTTTATTTTTATTGTGCAGGTACATTCGTAAATTCCGCAAAAGCGCTACACGTCACGTATTCCCCCCCATAGGTGCACATAGTTGACACTAGGTGGACTTTCAGAATCCACTCAGGTTTTTGATCAGGTGCCTGACACCAATGGGTTTTGATCAGGTCCCCAAAAACCAACTTAAGTCTTTTGGTTAGAAGACTTGCAAACAGGAATCACTTTTGAAGGGAGATGACAACCCTTTATACAAGAGGGGGTGAGAGAGTGATTATGTCTTCTCTTTCTCAATAAACTGAGAAGACTTGTGGATTCAATGATGTTAGCAAACAGCTCCCCCTGAGATGTAGAATGGTTCAGGGAAGATCTGGATCTTTGCTGCAGGGTGATAGGTCTTCAATCAGAGTTCTTGACAAGCAGTAATGTAGGAGCTTCTTGACTGATTTGATATTTGTTGTCTTTGGAAATCCTGGAGAGAATATTGAAGAAGAAGACTCTTGATATTGTATGATTGTTCTTCTTCTTCTCAATGGAGATCACTGCCTGTCACTTGTATGTCTTGTATGCTTCAGTAATTTCTGTTCGTCGAGCTGAGTTCCAAGTTCATCGAGCTGATAGCAGAACTTGCATGCTTCAAAACCTTTGCCTTTTCTGTCTGAAGTTCGTCGAGCTGACAATTGAATTCGTTGACTGGAGTTCAGCAACCATTCTGGACTTAGTCGAGTATTTTGTGTTGACTGATATTCTGTGTGTCGACATGAATCTTCTGGTTCCAGAATTTGTCGAGTAGAGTACTGAGTTCGTCGACCTGAGAAGTTGACTTTGTCGACCTGAGAAGTTGTGTACTTGAGGTCCAAGTTCGTCGAGCTTAGAATTTTGTTCGTCGACCAAAGTCTGAAGTTGGACTTAGAAAAATCTGGAGTTATCCTGACTTTAGTTTGTTGAAGTATCCCAATTTTCGTCGACCAGAGAATGAAGATCGTCGAGCTCAGCTCAGAGAAATGTCTCAAGATCGTCGAGCTAATAACATTTTTCGTCGACCTGAGTTCGACGAACGTCGAACTCATTTTTACTTAGTCTTGAAATCTTCTGTTGGAACACCCTATTACTAATTTGGGTCAGGATCACTATGTCTCTAGGAATCTGTGTTTGACCTTCTGTATAGCTTAATAGGTCAATTAGAATTGAGTCTAAGGGATCAGGAGTCTAGGTTTGGAAGCTGCCCTGAAGACCAAAGTTTTTCTGGAGACTAAGTCCAATCGTCGAGCTCAGCACGACGTTTCGTCGAACTCCGGTCGACGATCGTCTAGCTCAACTTCGACAGATCGTCGAGCTCCATTCGACGATCGCTGAGCTCAACTTTTCAATATCGTCGAACTCCATTCGACGATCGCTGAGCTCAGGTCGACGATTTTGACTCTGCACTGGATCCTTATCTCTGAGCTCAGTTCGACGATCTTTGAGCTCAGATCGACGATTTCTTTGCTGCTTGCATTTTCCAGTTCGCTGAGCTCAGCTCGACGATAGCAGAGCTCAGTTCGACGATTTCAGTTATCTTTCAGAATTCAAATTCAAACCAGATAGAAGTTATTCTGCATTTAATTCAGAAGATCTGCCAGCCGTTTTCATTTACTTCTGGAGCAAGTTTCAAGGGATTTTTCAAGGAACAAATCAGTGGACTTTCCTTTAGAAGAAATTATGCAATTAAGGCTGTAATCAATGCAGACCAACAGCTATCTTTGACAGAGTGATATCCTATTCAGACACAGAGAATAAAAGAGAGAATGTTTTTGAATCAAATGAGAGATTGACAAGGAGAGGACACACAACTCAATATACAGAGACTCTTTGAAAATATTCTGTCAACAAGAATTCTGAAGAACACTCATCAGAGAGATCAAGCTTTCAAAAATCTTCAGATCTCTTCAGCTCTTAAAGTGTTCAAGGCCAACATCATCTCAAGACTCCAGACACTCAACATTTCAGCTTGCTGAAATCATCTATTGCTGGAGTTCTACATTTGAAGGCCTATCACCCTCAGCAAAGCTCTTCTTCCTGAAGATCAAGGACTCAGGGGGAGCTTTGAAATCCATCCACTTAGTCTTCTCAGTTGATTGAGAAAGAGAAGACTGCCATCACTCTCTCACCCCCACTCTGTAAAGGGTTTTTCAAACTCCCTTCAAAAGTTCGAATCTGGTTTTTGAGCACCTTGTCAAAAGCTCATTGGTGGCAAGACACCTGATCAAAAAATCTGTTTTGGTTTTTGAGCACCTTATCAAAAGCTCATTGGTGCCCAGGACACCTGATCAACTCATCCTGCAGTGGATTCCTACCTATGGTGGTAGAAGAGTGGATGTACCCAAGTTTGGGGAACCACTATATTTCCTTGTGTCATCTGGTTCTGCCTGTTTTCTTTTTGTTTCTGGCCTAGATTTTCTTGTGCTTAGTTTCTGCATAGCTTAGTTTTGTAATTAGTTTTATTTCTACTTCCCTGCTCACACTCATTACAACAATTGTTGTAAAGCTTTGCAAAAGTTTTTCTTTGTGTTTTAAAAGCACCATATACTCTATTCACCCCCCTCTAGAGTATATCAGATCTAGTTTCCCCTTTCAATTGGTATCAGAGCGAGGTTGGTTAAACATACCATATCTGTTTGGTTGTACAGGCTAACACCTGAACCCCAAGATCCCAATCTAGATCCTTCTTTTATATTTCATTATTAGATTTAGCTTGCACAAGTCATGGCCCAAAACAAAGATTATGCTAGCACCAGACCTCCAGTGTGCAATCTGTCAAAGTTTGCACTTTGGAAAGCAAGGATTAGACTCTACATGAATTCTATTGACGAAGACATTTTTAATTCTGTCTTGACAGTGTGTCCAAGATCTCCAGAGGGCACAAGCACAAATGCTGTTCCACCTCCATCAGGAACAGATGCTGACATCAAAAAGTGGAAAGTAGCTGATGCCAAGGCAATGGACATTTTAGCTCAAACAATGTCAGATGACATTTTTCAAAAAGTAGCTGAATGCAATTCAGCCAAGGAGATTTGGGACAAGCTCTCAGAAATTGTCTCTGGCTCAGCTGATGAGAGAAAGGACAGAAGATCCCATCTCATCTCCCAATATGAGAACTTCAAGAAGGGAGAAACAGAGTCAGTGGGAGACATGTACAACAGACTGAGTCTAATTGTCAGTGAACTGAGGACATTAGACAAAGAGATCTCATTGACAGAACTTAATGACAAGATCCTAATGTGCTTCCCCAGCACTTGGGATTCAAGAATCTGGCCAATTAAAGATGCCAGAAGTCTGAATGAGATCACCACTGAAGCCTTGTTGGGTAAGCTCAAATCTTATGAGCTACTCATCAAGAACAGAGAGGAAGAACAGAAGGTTGCTTCACCAGCCACAAGAAAGGAGAAGACTATAGCATTCAAGGCAACTGAAGATCTGCCTGAAGAAAAAGGAACATGCAATGATGAACTTCTCAGCTTGCTGGCCAAAAGATTCTATAAGATGGCCAGAAAGGACTTCAGAAGAAGATCATACAAGGAGCAGGATAAGCCAAGGTATGACAAGTCCATTGGCAATAGCAAAGACATCATTTGCTTTGGTTGCAGGAAACCAGGGCATATAGTTCCTGACTGTCCAGAAAACAAGAACAAGGACAGAAGGGACAAAAAAGAAAGAAGAAAGGAGAAAGACTCCAAAAGGAGTGGCAATAGCAAACCCTCTTCCAGCAAAAATAAGCACACAAGGAAAGGATTTGTTGCTGAATCCTGGAGTGAGACTGAAGAGGAGTCAGAAGCCTCTTCCAGCTCAAGTGATGATGAGGATGATGCAGAGGAAAAGGAGTTCTGCATGATGGCAATCAATGCCTCACAACACAACTCAGAGGAAGAGGAGTCAGAGTCAGAATCAGAGACTCAACCTGAAGAAGATCAGGTAATCAGCTCTTTTGATTTCACTTCAGAAGATTTTAAATTTGAATTTAAAGCTCTATGTTTAGACCTGCTAAAGTCTGAGAAAGAGATCATCTCTCTCAGAAATCAATTATCTGAACAAAAGGTTTTAAAATCAGAAAACCTCAAACTTTCTCAGGAGTTGGAGAACTATAGGGAACAGATAGCTTCACTGAAGAGTGAGCTCTCTGAGGCCAAGAAGCTTGAAGAATCTCTCAATGGGAGAAGCATCAAGCTGATGGACATCACAAGCACAGTGAACTCAAGATTCAACAGTACACTGGGCTTGGGTGCCTCATCCAGCCAACCTATAGTCCTAACAACTCCCATCAAGTTTATTTCTAGCAAGGGAAAGGGAGTTGTAGAGGTTGCCAGGAAAAATTCTGATCTGCCTCAGAAATTTAAGTCCCAGCAGAAATCGTCGAACGAAGCTCGACGATCGCCGAATGAAGATCGACGATCGCCGAACGCAGCTCGACGACCTCAGGGAAAATCGTCGAACGCAGATCGACGATCTCAGCCAAAGTCGTCGAACGCTGCTCGACGATCTCATATACCTGACCTCACCCATAGTCGACCATCGAACGGAGCTCGACGATCTGACCCAAGATCGTCGAACTCAGCTCCAAGATCGTCGAACAGAGGTCAGAGCTCTGGAAAATTTTTCAAAGACAAATCAAAATTGAATCCTGAGGGTTCTTCATCCCAAACCTTTAACCCTTATACTGAATGGATTTTACCTCCAAGGAGATATCATCCTGAAGGATATAAGAGTCAGCCAGGGATGTCTTTCATTTCTGAATTTAAAGGTTATCAACCTAGGCCCAAGGTAAACTGGGTCAAAAACAAGTGAATTGCTTTATGTGCAGGTGAAGACCTATCCAACATCTAACCAGCAATGGTATTTGGATAGTGGGTGCTCTAAGCACATGACAGGGAACAAGGACAACCTCAATTCCTTTAGAGCCAAGCTTGGACCCAAGGTTATCTTTGGTGACTCCAATTTTGGACAAACTAAAGGTTATGGAGCAGTCCAGATTGGTTCTGTAACCTTCAAGAAAGTAGCATATGTGGAAGGACTGAAGCACAACCTAATCAGCATCAGTCAGCTATGTGATGAAGGCTACCAGGTGACCTTCAGCAAAACCTTATGCAAAATCAAGTCAGAGGACAACACAACTGTGTTGACAGGTAAAAGGAAAGGTAACATCTACCTAGTAGATTTTTTTTCAACTACTATAGATATCTGTTTATTCAATTCAGTTTGTAGACCAAATGTTTTATGGCATAAGAGACTAGAACACCTAAACCTTAGAACTATTGCTAGGCTATCCAAGGACAACCTTGTTAGAGTACTACCTTCTGGCCCCTACAAGAAGGAAGGACTCTGCAAGGCTTGTCAATTAGGCAAGCAAACTAAAAACAGTTTCAAGTCACTTAATAAGAGTGATTCACCTAGGATATTGTATCTGTTACATATGGATCTATTTGGACCCATCACAGTACAAAGCCTAGGAGGGAAATCCTACACTTTGGTGATTGTAGATGACTTCTCTAGATTCACTTGGGTGTTCTTTCTAAGGAAGAAGTCTGATAACTTTAAGTGTCTGACAGAGTTTCTCAAATGTATAAAGATTGAGTTCAATACTCACATTGCCCTGATCAGAAGTGATCATGGGACAGAGTTTGATTCTCTTCTTATGCAAGAGTTCTGTCAGAGTGAAGGGATCAGGCATACTTTCTCAGCTCCTAGAACTCCTCAACAAAATGGGGTAGCTGAAAGGAAAAATAGAACCCTTTTTAAATCTGCCACTACATTGTTGTCAGATGCTCATCTACCTCTATCCTTCTGGGCAGAGGCAGTGAACACCTCCAACTATGTGCTGAACAGAAGTCTGATACATAAACTGAAGGGAAGGACTCCCTATGAATTACTCAAAGGGAAGAAACCTAAAGTTGAGTATTTCAGAATTTTTGGCTGCACTTGCTATATTCACAATAATGATAAGAAATATTTAGCAAAATTTCAAGCCAAAGCTGATGAAGGAGTGTTTCTGGGATACTCCATGATCAGCAAGGCCTATAGGGTATATAATAAATCATCATTGAAAATTGAGGAATCTGTTCATGTTTCTTTTGATGAAACTAACATGTCTTTCAAGGAGAAGATTTCTTCTACCATAGAACCTTTGCAGGAACACTCTCTAGTTGAAGATATGAACAAGCTACAGGTTGCTCAAGAAGAAGAAAACAGTGAAGATGAAAGCAATGCTCAACATAATGAACCACCACTTGAAGAGCCAGTTGTTGTACCATAAGAGGAAACAACAACACAGGTTGGTGAACAATCAACACCCCCTATTGATTTAGTAACATCAAGAGACCATCCAATTTCCCAAATAATTGGAGAAATCTCAGCTGGTGTGCAAACC
This sequence comes from Platanthera guangdongensis, assembly GCA_039583875.1. Classification (NCBI taxonomy): domain Eukaryota; kingdom Viridiplantae; phylum Streptophyta; class Magnoliopsida; order Asparagales; family Orchidaceae; genus Platanthera; species Platanthera guangdongensis. The sequence continues at coordinate 32,063,275 of CM077164.1, read as the reverse complement.
AGAAATCAGGTCAACCAAAACCTGTTGCACACCTGCTTCCTTTCTCAAATTGAGCCTCAGTCCATTCAAGATGCAGAGCAAGATCCACACTGGATCATTGCCATGCAAGAGGAGTTGCATCAATTTGAGAGAAACAAAGTATGGGAACTAGTGCCAAAGCCAAAGGATCATTCCATTGTTGGAACAAAATGGGTATTCAGAAATAAACTGGATGATCAAGGAGTAATAATAAGGAACAAGGCCAGGCTAGTTGCTCAGGGATACTCTCAAGAAGAAGGAATTGACTACGACCAGACTTTTGCACCTGTTGCAAGATTGGAAGCCATCAGAATATTTCTAGCTTATGCAGCTCACAAAGGCTTCAAGGTTTATCAGATGGATGTCAAGAGTGCCTTCTTGAATGGAGACATCAAAGAGGAAGTCTATGTCAGACAACCTCCAGGTTTTATCTCTCCAACTTATCCTGATTACGTTTTTAGATTAAATAAAGCATTATATGGTCTCAAGCAAGCTCCTAGAGCATGGTATGAGACCTTAGCATGCTTTCTCTTGGAAAATGGTTTTATAAGGGGTAGGGTAGACCAAACTCTTTTTATTAGAACCCATAAGTCCCATACCCTACTAGTACAAATTTATGTAGACGATATCATTTTTGGTTCTACTGACTCAAAATTGTGCAGAAGGTTTTCTAACCTAATGCATTCTAAATTTGAGATGAGTAGCATGGGTGAGCTATCCTTCTTCCTAGGATTGCAAGTCAAACAACATGCTGAAGGCATCTTTATTTCTCAAACCAAATATGCTAATGAGCTGGTTAAGAAATTTGGCATGTCTGAGGCATCTTGTATGAAAACACCCATGCCTACCAATGCTGTATTGGATGCTGATGAACATGGGAAACCAGTTGATCAGACAACATATAGAGCAATGATTGGCTCTCTGTTGTATCTTACAGCTAGTAGACCAGATATAATGTTTGCTACATGTATATGTGCTAGATTCCAAGTTAGACCTAGAGAGTCACACCTCACATTAGTAAAGAGGATTCTTAGGTATGTTAAAAGTTGTCCAAATCTAGGTCTCTGGTATCCAAAAGATTCAGCATTTGAGTTAACTGGATTCTCTGATGCTGATTATGCTGGATGCAGAATTGACAGGAAAAGCACCAGTGGAACCTGTCAGTTCCTTGGTGATAGACTTGTCTCTTGGTTTTGAAAGAAACAAACATCTGTGTCAACTTCAACTGCTGAAGCTGAATATATGGCTGCAGGTAGTTGTTGTTCACAAATACTGTGGATTCAAAATCAACTCCTAGACTATGGTTACAACTTAGAGAAGTCAAAAATCTTTTGTGACAATACAAGTGCTATTTCCATAGCTCAAAATCCAGTCCTCCATAGTAGGACAAAACACATAGAGATTAGGCATCACTTCTTAAGGGATAATGTTGAAAAGAATAAAATTGAACTGCAATATATCCCAACTGATTTACAAAGGGGAGATATTTTCACCAAGCCTTTGGATGAAAAGAAACACACCTTCTTCCTAAATCAGTTAGGAATGTTAGATGGAGGAAGTCTTAAATAATCCCCAAGATTTTGAAAGCTAAAAATTGACCAAGACTAGGCAAAATTCTGATTTTTTTTAGTGTTTAGAATTTTCTGATCTCTGAACTGCGCTCGACGTTTTCCCCAAAAATCGTCGAACGGAGTTCGACGATTTCCTGAATCGTCGAACGGAGTTCAGCGCTCCTCAGATAGTATGAACTATCTCTTCTGGTCAACGATCGTCGAACGACGCTCGACGATTTTGTTCACTGAACGATCGTCGAACGGAGCTCGACGCCTTTCCAGATCGTCGAACGGAGATCGACGATGTTGGAGTCTCTTCAGATTCCTTTAGAAGCCTAGATCGTCGAACTGAGTTCAACGATCTTTCCATTTCTGCGTCGAACCCTAATATAAAACTCATTTTTCGCCGTCGTTCTCTCTTGCGCTTTCAATTTCTCTGCAAAAAATTTTCTTCCCTCCAAACAGTTCTACGCTTGTTCGGTTTGTCTGTTAAGTTTTTGCAGGTACCATGGCCGTCTCAGTTGCTGTCCTCGCCGCCATGAAGTTTGATGCAGGGTTTGACATTGATTTGGACTCCTTCAACACCACTGATCAAGTCTTCCAGGACATCCTGAGTTTATTCAAAGATCAGCATTTATCTGCCCTTATGACCACAAGAATCAAACTTGCCTCAGATTAAATAAAGGAATGGGTATATACTGCACACAACCTTGACAACAACACCATTGTTGGATCTATTGCTGGCACCCAGGTACCTCTGACCCCAACAGTCTTAACAGAAGTTTTTGGTTTAAGAAATGGTGAAGACTCTGCTGAACTTTCTGGAGAAGAATTTTCTGATATACTTGCCAGGATGGGTCATCCAGAGGGAAACCCTAGCAAGTTGTTTAAGAGGAACTTGTCAGTTGAATATAGGTTCCTAGCTGATGTTGTAGGCAAGGTGCTGTTGGCCAAGCATTCTGCACATGACACCATCTCCAGACATCAGCTCTGCCTTATGGGAGCTCTGGTAGATAGGAAAAGCTTGAACTGGGGAGAGGTCTTCTTTGACCTGATAAAGAAAAAGATTAACAAAACCTTTGTGAATTTTGGAAGAATTCTTGGAGTTTTCCTTCAGGCAAGGTGCCCTGCTCTGCTGGTCTCCTCTGGAGTGCACATCAATGCCTCCAAGAGACTCACCTGTGCCCTATTTGGGAAATGGGACAGGCAGATTAGCAAGCCCAGCAGGCCCTCTTCAACTGCCCCTTCAGGCACCAGGACTCAAAGAGTCACCCCCCCAGGTCTCTGCACCTGCAGAAGACCTGCCTGCTGCTAGTGCTGCTTCTCCTCCTCCTCCAAGTTCAACCCTACCTCCAGCTCCATCCACCATTCCAGCCTCATCTCCCATTACAATCTCCAGCCCATCTCCAACCTCAATTCCATCCCCAGCAACCACTTCATCACCTCCAGTAGACCAATTCCACCCATTGTTCTCCTATCCACCACCAGATGTCACCTCATCTCCATCCATACCATCATTCACCCTTCTGGATGAATCCTACATGGATGATTCCCCCTCTTCTCCTCCAGACTTCCCCTCCTCCTCAACTTCTTTCCAAGATCTCCTCCACCACATCCTTGACCAACCCTCATTCACTCCATCAATATCTATACCCTAGTCCTCCATCTCCACAATTCCCACACCTCAGCCCTCTATCCCTTCACCATCCAGCACTCCACCTCCAGCTTCCTCAGCCATCCCAATACCCTCTACCTCTGCTCCTGCCATTGAGCATGTAGATCTGTCAGCCCTAGCTGACAAGTTGTATGAGCTACTGGCCCCCAGGCTCTCTCTTCTCATGGAGGCCTCCTTAGCTCCTCTACAACAGTCAGTGGCAGCCCTGTCTGCCAGGCTTTCCTCCCTCATTCCTCAAGCAGCCCCACCAGCAGTGTGCCTTGATACAGAGGTATCTGTATCCAGGCAGGGGGAGATGCCTTATGAAGCCAGCCTTCATGCTGCTGTTGCTGCTGCTTCTGCTTCTGCTCCTGCTGCTGCTGCTGCTGTGCTTGTATCTTCTGCTCCAGTTGATGTGCCTACTCCAGTCTTAGCAATAGACCTAAGGTCTTTGCTCTTAGCCTTTGATCCTGCATTCTACAGCTGTCTGCCAGAAGTTCTTGCTGTCCAGCCCCCAGAGGATTTGTCCAAGGCACTGGTGCCTCTCTCTGACTGTGACCCCAACATTCTTTCATCCTTTGTACTCTCAGTGATGACTGCTGCTGCTGCTGATAAAGAAAAGGCTGAATCTGTTTCTGAAATTGTTCTTGCTGCTGCTGAAGACAATGTTCCAACTGCTGCTGCCATTCAAATTGTTTCTGATGAGCTCACACCCCAGGATTTTCTGATGACAGATGCTGTTGTTTTTGAGCCTGCTGTAGATGTTGTTGTTGTTTCTGAACCTGCTGCTGCCTTAATTCCTGAAATAACCAGTGTTGCTTCTACTGCTGCTCCAGTATCTGTTGTTATATCTGCTGCTGTATCTGTCTCTGTTGCTCCTTCTGCTTCTGCCTCTGCCCCATCTGCTGCAATGCAACTGAAGAAAGATCTTATGAAGAAGATATATGCTATATATGATGCCCAGAGCTCTGACTCTGATGAGTTTAAGACAGATTCTGATGACTCTGCTGCCACCATTGCAAGGAAAAGGAAGGCAAGAAGTAAGGCAATGAAGAGGGTTCCACCTGCCAAAGTTAGAGATGATAATGATGTTCCTTACTATATTCTGCACAAATGCCCAATTTCTGAACATTGGATGCAGTACTCCAAAAATCAGCTAAAGGCAATGAAGAAGAAAAGAAAGTTTGATAAGGACTCCTCCCAGTTCAAGCACCCTCATCCTCCTCCACCACCTCCACCTGATGCAGGTGCAGGTGGAAGCTCTGCAAGTTCAGGCCCATCTAGAAGCCAGGCTCCCTACCAACCTCATGCTAGAACATATCAAAGGGAAAGCTAGTCTAGGGGCTCTTACTCTAGAAGGGGAGGATATAGGGGAAATCAAAGAGAGACTCAGGTTTACTCCAAAGGGCATTCCAGGCAGCACCCTTATTCCAGGGGAGGACATGTTCCTTCTGATACATCTTCAGGTCCATTCCCCTATAAGCTCAGAGAAACTGTGACTGCCAGGACTCCTCAAGATACTTCTTCCAACATGTATGAGCCACCTATTCCATTTGAGGACCCTGAGAAGAATCCTGTTGCTTGGACTGCTAGAATGAAAGAGTTGGCTGCTTTATACCAGATAAAGAAAGCCAAAGAGTAAGGCCTGGACACCTCCAATATATCTACAATGTCAGAACAAAGACAGAAAGAACTAGAAAGATATGCCTCCAGTAAGTTTTTTGATGCAGACAGGTACATGGAGTTGCATCCAGCTGCAGTGGTTCCCAGGACATCAAAGCAAATTTATTTGGGTGCAGCTGATGACACCAGATCCAAACAGGAAGCTTTAAATCCTAACAGAGAAATCAAGATGGTAAAAGGCAAAGAGAAAAAGTAACTCTGTAAGGTGACAATTCTTGGTTTTTCTGACTGATATCTGGATGACATATATATATATATATATCTCTGTGATGGTTCTGTAATGTCTAGCTACTGTTGTTTTTGTGTTTTTCTGATTGTATGATGTTGTTTGATTTTCCAAAGTCTGTAAATAGTTTTTCTAACCCAAATAGGGGGAGATTGTTGGAACACCCTATTACTAATTTGGGTCAGGATCACTATGTCTCTAGGAATCTGTGTTTGACCTTCTGTATAGCTTAATAGGTCAATTAGAATTGAGTCTAAGGGATCAGGAGTCTAGGTTTGGAAGCTGCCCTGAAGACCAAAGTTTTTCTGGAGACTAAGTCCAATCGTCGAGCTCAGCACGACGTTTCGTCGAACTCCGGTCGACGATCGTCTAGCTCAACTTCGACAGATCATCGAGCTCCATTCGACGATCGCTGAGCTCAACTTTTCAATATCGTCGAACTCCATTCGACGATCGCTGAGCTCAGGTCGACGATTTTGACTCTGCACTGGATCCTTATCTCTGAGCTCAGTTCGACGATCTTTGAGCTCAGATCGACGATTTCTTTGCTGCTTGCATTTTCCAGTTCGCTGAGCTCAGCTCGACGATAGCAGAGCTCAGTTCGACGATTTCAGTTATCTTTCAGAATTCAAATTCAAATCAGATAGAAGTTATTCTGCATTTAATTCAGAAGATCTGCCAGCCGTTTTCATTTACTTCTGGAGCAAGTTTCAAGGGATTTTTCAAGGAACAAATCAGTGGACTTTCCTTTAGAAGAAATTATGCAATTAAGGCTGTAATCAATGCAGACCAACGACTATCTTTGACAGAGTGATATCCTATTCAGATACAGAGAATAAAAGAGAGAATGTTTTTGAATCAAATGAGAGATTGACAAGGAGAGGACACACAACTCAATATACAGAGACTCTTTGAAAATATTCTGTCAACAAGAATTCTGAAGAACACTCATCAGAGAGATCAAGCTTTCAAAAATCTTCAGATCTCTTCAGCTCTTAAAGTGTTCAAGGCCAACATCATCTCAAGACTCCAGACACTCAACATTTCAGCTTGCTGAAATCATCTATTGCTGGAGTTCTACATTTGAAGGCCTATCACCCTCAAGCAAAGCTCTTCTTCCTGAAGATCAAGGACTCAGGGGGAGCTTTGAAATCCATCCACTTAGTCTTCTCAGTTGATTGAGAAAGAGAAGACTGCCATCACTCTCTCACCCCCACTCTGTAAAGGGCTTTTCAAACTCTCTTTAAAAGTTTGAATCTGGTTTTTGAGCACCTTGTCAAAAGCTCATTGGTGGCAAGACACCTGATCAAAAAAATCTGTTTTGGTTTTTGAGCACCTTATCAAAAGCTCATTGGTGCCCAGGACACCTGATCAACTCATCCTTCAGTGGATTCCTACCTAGGGTGGTAGAAGAGTGGATGTACCCAAGTTTGGGGAACCACTATATTTCCTTGTGTCATCTGGTTCTGCCTGTTTTCTTTTTATTTCTGGCCTAGATTTTCTTGTGCTTAGTTTTTGCATAGCTTAGTTTTGTAATTAGTTTTATTTCTGCTTCCCTGCTCACACTCATTACAACAATTGTTGTAAAGCTTTGCAAAAGTTTTTCTTTGTGTTTTAAAAGCACCATATACTCTATTCACCCCCCTCTAGAGTATATCAGATCTAGTTTCCCCTTTTATCTTCTAAGTCTTGAGTCCCTGATAGTCTTGTTGATAGCTGGTCCATCTGATGTTGACTCTAAGGACTTGACCTAGACTCTAGGACACAACTTTGACCCAGGCTATACATGTTGGGTCACATCCTAAGTTAGTGAACCTAGCCCAAATTAACTCGGGATCCAATAATCTCCCCCTATTTGTGTGAGGTCACTAATAGACTCAAAACATAAACATAAAGATAAACAAAACAAGAACAAGATATATCTGGCAGATAATTACTAACACATGCAGCAGATATATATGTACATAAGCTTTGTTTAAACAGTTAACACAGTTTGAAAGTAAATGCAGAGGAATTAAAACAAAGTAAAGATTACTTCTTCTGCTTCTTCTCCATGGTCTTGTCTTCTTTAGTCTTTTCACTTGGCTTTGTAAAGATAATTTCTCTCTTTGGATTCAAAGCCTGTGCATGTGTCATTGTCATGTCAACTGCCCCAATAATCTTCAGGGATGTAGTTCTGGGGACAACTACTTCAGGATGTAGCTTCATGTAATCATCAATATTGAACAGTTTATTTGCTTTATCAAATCTTTTAAGTTCTTCCTTCCTGTATTTGGACATGGTGGAATATCCTGATATATCTTTCCCTTCAGCTTTTGCTTTATTTATCAAGGACAGACCAACAATTTCCTGAAATCTAGCCATTCTAGCAGTGTTTGCTGTCTCAGGATCCTCAAAAGGAATAGGAGGTGAATATGGTCTTTCAGGACTGTTAGCCTTCTGATCTGCAGGGATACTTTGCTGTTGCTACTGAGGTTGTTGATGTTGTTGATGTTGTTGATGTTGAGTTTCTGAAGAGTGATGCCTTTGCTGACTGCTTCCAGAAGATCTCCCTTGATGTCTCTGATAAGTTTACATGAGGGCAGATCTCTGAGAGCTAGATCCAGTGGCACCAGCTGCTGGAGGAGGTGGAGGAGGTGGATCTCTTCTGTATCTCTGAACTGGTGGAGGAGAGTATTTTCTACTTCTTTTCTTCTCCTTTTGCTGATTTTTAGACAACCACATCCATGCTAGAATTCCTTTGTAAGGAGTAATATTTTGGAGGATATAGAATGGGGTGTCATTCTTTGGGTTTGGCTTAGCAGCAGGAGAAGGATGGGCTTTCCTTTTCTTTGACAACATTTTCTTCTTCTTCTTAGCAGTGTCTTCATCTAAATCTTCTTCATCATCATCATCTAAATCACTGGCAGAAGCCTGAGGGTTATCATATAGAGCATCCAATGCTATCAAGGCTTTATCATAAGTATCAGTCTTTTCTATAGCAGGAGCAGAGGTTTCAAAGGCTGGAGTTTCAACAAGAGTTGAAGAGGAGACTATACAAGAATCAGAAATAACTGGGACAGAGCTTTCAGCTGCTGCCTTATTTTCTTCTTCAATGTCAGCCAAGATCAACTCATCTAGATCTGGCATAGGGGAGTCATCCATCACAAAGATTGGTGCTGAGATAGCCTCTGGATGGGATGGAATGACTGCAGAGGTTGGTGCAGAAACTGGAATTACAAAGTTGTCACATAGTTGCTTAGCAACTGCTTGACTGATAGGAGTAGTATAAGGAACAATAGCCAACTGTGGCTTAGTAAAATCTTTTGGAAGATACTGCATATGTACAGTGTCAAAGGTTTTCAGCAATTCTTCTAAGTTAACTGTGAGATTTAGAATAAAATCACCAACAGTTGTGAATCCTTCAGAATCTAGCTCAAAATCCATGTCAGTATCAATGAAATCAATTAAATCTTTATCTATACAATCTGTATATGCTGCTGTGGGGACTGGAGTATCTGCTGGTGCTGAAGCTGAAGTGTCTGAAGCTGTAGCTACTGCTTCATCATCACACATCTCCCCCTACCTGGTTTTAGTGGGAACTGAGGCCAGGCCCCTGATTGAGGAGGGGGCAGCAGTGAGAGCAGAGATTTGGGCAGATAAAGATTGAATGATGGTAGCAAGAGTTGTGATGGCCTCTACTATAAGTGATTTAAGAAGGGGAGTTATGATGGTGATGATAGAGGAGATGGTAGAGGGGTCCAATGAAGAAGTTGTAGATGGTGTTGCAGTGGGTGTGGAAGAGGTGGAAACTATTGAGGGAATAGAGGGTGGAACAGCAGGTATGTGAAGGGTAGATGTTGATGGGGATGGAGGGGTGGCATCTTGCATCATGGAATCTGATGGTAGGATGTAAGATGGTATGGAAGAGAGATGTGGGGGAAGTGGAGACTGTGATGGTGTAGAAATGTATGTGTCATGAGGGGATTCAGGAGGTGTGGGTGGTTGATTTTCCTGAAGGGAGGAAGATGGAATGTCAGTGATGTGGATGGGTAAAGAGGGGGTGACTGTGGTTTTTGTTGTTTGTGGAAGGGGGGCTGGAAGAGAAGATGTGGAAGGAATGTTCTCTTCAGCAGGGTGGGGAGTGGATTTAATTGCCCTTGTGCCTTCAGAAGCTTTGATGGAAGAGGTGGAAGCCTGAGAGGGTTTAGTGATGGTCCTCTACCATCTGCCAAATAAGGCACAAGTTAGCCTTTTACTGGCATTTATGAATATGGTCTGTGAGACCAGGGATTCAACAGCCTTTTCCTGTAGGAAGATTCCTAAAACTCTTCCAAAACATACTTCCTTCTTAGAGCTCTTCTTCTTTATCAAATCAAACAGAAGTTGAGCTAAGTTGATTGGCTTCTTGTTGATGATTGCACACATCACCAAAAATTGGTGTTTGGTGATATAGTCGTGTGCAGTGTGTTTTCCAAGTAACACTTTGCCAACCAAGTCTGCTAGAAACTTATAGGGCGCAGACAAGTGTTTCTTCAACAGTTTGTTAGAGTTTTCTCCAGTATAATCCATGAGGCTTAGCATCATATCCGATTCCTCTACTTCAATCTCGAGGTCCTCTTCTCCATTTCTTAATCCAAAGATTTCTGTTAAGATAGCGTGGGGTTAAAGAGATGGAGTTACCCGCGATGGTGCCCGCCATGATGTTCTCTTCGGTGGACGACAGTGTGTATACCCATTCCTTGATTTCCATGCTGTGTAGTTTGATCCTTCTAGTCATCAGGGTCTTCAGTTCCTATTCTTCAAGAAGTTCCAGGATGTACAGAAAAATTGGATCGGAGTGCTGAAATGAATCGAAATCCACGTCAAAGCCTGTATCGAACTTCATTCATGTGAGATTGCTTGACAGAGCCGCCATTGAAATCACCTGCAAGAAAGACAGAGAAACGACGATCAAGTGCAAGGGAACAAAAAGCGCGGGATGGAGGTCGAAGAAAACCTAGATATAAGGTTTTCCAGAATATGAATCGACAAACTCCGTTCCACGAAAATAAAATTAATTCTTCAAACTGAGGTCGACGAAATGAGTTAATAATAAACAATTCGTCGGTCTCATTCAGAAGAATTTAAGACACTTCGTCGAACTCCGTTCGACGAATATTTTCTGAAGCAAGTTCGTCGAGCTCTGGTTGACGAAAATTGTTTCACTCACAGAGAGTTCGTCGAACTCCGTTCGACGAGTATCTCTCAAACTTTCTCTGGTTCGTCGAACTCCGTTCGACGAACTTTGGAAAATTCATCGAATGCAGACAGAACTTAAGCTAAGTCTTCTCCATTGATCATTACCAGCTGATTTAGAAAGAAAGCATGATTTTTCTCATCTAGAGGTTTGGTGAATATATCAGATTTTTGTAAATCAGTGTAGATATAGACAAGCTTAATCTTATTTTTGTCTACACACTCCCTAATGGAATGATGTCTTATGTCAATATGTTTTGTCCTACTATGGTGAACTAGATTTTGTGCTATGGCTATAGTACTAGTATTATCACATAATAGAGTTGAATTATTTAAGTTGAACCCATAATCTAGGAGTTGACTTTGTATCCACTGCATCTGTGAGCAACAGCTGCCTGCTGCAATATATTCTGCTTCAGCAGTGGATGTTGACACTGATGTTTGCTTCTTATAAAACCATGATACCAGTCTCATACCCAAGAACTGGCAGGTTCCTGAAATACTTTTTCTATCAACCCTGCATCCAACAAAATCAGCATCATAGTATCCAGTTAACTCAAATTCTGATTCAGCAGGATACCATAGGCCTAGATCAGAACAACTCTTTATATATCTTAAAATCCTTTTTAAGAAAATTAGATGAGATTCTTTAGGGTTCACTTGGAACCTAGCACAAAGGTATGTAGCAAACATAATATCTGGCCTACTTGCTGTGAGGTATAATAGGGACCCAATAATGCCCCTATAAAGTTTCTGATCTACAGGTTTTACTGGTATATCAGAGTCCACAATAGCATTGGTGGCCATGTGAGTTTTCTTAGCTGAGGCATCAGCCATCCCAAACTTCTTTAGCATACTTTGCTTGAGAGATGAAGATGCCATCAGGAAGCTGTTTCACTTGGAGACCAAGGAAAAATGAAAGCTCTCCCATGCTACTCATTTCAAATTTAGAATGCATGAGGTCAGAAAACCCCTTGCACAATTTTGAATCTGTAGAGCCAAATATAATGTCATCTACATAGATTTGTACTAACAATATATGGTCCTTATGATGTCTAGTGAATAGAGTTTTATCTACGGTTCCTCTTGTAAATTTATGCTCTAATAAGAAACTTGCTAAGGTCTCATACCAAGCTCTTGGAGCTTGCTTTAGACCATAAAGAGCCTTATTTAATCTAAAAACATAAGAGGGATAAGTTGGAGAAACAAAACCTGGAGGTTGTTCTACATAGACCTCTTCTTGTAGCACTCCATTTAAGAAGACACTTTTCACATCCATTTGAAAGACTTTGAACCTTTTGAATGCTGCATAGGCAAGGAAGATCCTTATAGCTTCCAACCTTGCAACAGGTGTAAAGGTCTGATCATAGTCAATTCCTTCCTCTTGCCTATATCCTTGAGCAACAAGCCTAGCCTTGTTCCTCACAATAACTCCTTGGGCATCAAGCTTATTCCTGAAAACCCATTTGGTTCCAATAACTGGGTAGTTTTGGGATCTTGGAACCAAATCCCAAACTTTACATCTCTCAAATTGGTTTAGTTCCTCTTATATTGCAAGGATCCAGTGGGGATCTTGCTCAGCATCATGAATGGTTAGAGGTTCAACCTGAGAGAGAAAACCGACATGCATCAAGTCTTGGTTGAGTTGATGCCTAGTCTGTACACCTGCTGATATGTCTCCAATTACTTGAGATCTGGGGTGATCCCTAAGTGTGACAAAATAAGTGGGTGGAGTTGGTTGTGCAACAGCATTTTGAATAAATTCCTCTTGTGGAATTATATTTGCTGTTGGTTGTGGCTCATGTTCTTCAGCTTCATCTTCTTCACTATCTTCAGTGACCTGTGGAGAGGGATGAGTGGGAACCTCTTGGGTGAGGTTTAGTCCATCCAATGTCTCACACAAGTGGGGTACCTGCAAGTTGTTATTGATAGAAACTTCTTTCTCCTTGCAGTACATGTTAATTTCATCAAAAGAAACATGAATTGACTCTTTTACTTTTAATATTGATTTATTTAATACCCTATAAGCCCTACTTACTTGGGAGTATCCTAGAAAAACACTCACTTCAGCCTTAGCTTCAAACTTTCTAATATATTTCTTGTTGTTATTGTGTATATAACATGTACAACCAAAAACTTTAAAATAGTTTATTTTAGGTTTCTTCCCTTTGAGCAATTCATAGAGAGTCTTGTTCTTCAGTTTGTGAATTAAACTCCTATTCAGGACATAGTTTGCAGTGCTTACAGCCTCTGCCCAAAAGGTTAATGGCATGTATGCATCAGCAAGCAATGTGCCTGCAGCTTCAATGAGTGTCCTATTTTTCCTTTCAACTACCCCATTTTATTGGGGAGTTCTAGGAGCTGAGAAGCAATTCCTGATACCTTCCTTCTCATAGAACTCATGCATAAGAAGAGACTCAAACTCTGTGCCATGATCACTTCTGATCAATGCAACATGAGTAGAGAACTCAATCTGTATGGTCCCGAGAAAATCTGTAAGAACCTTGAATGTATCTGACTTTGTTCTCAGAAAGAATACCCAACTGAACTTGGAGAAGTCATCCACTATAACTAAAGTGTAAGATTTCCCTCCTAGGCTTTGTACAGCAATGGGTCCAAAAAGATCCAAGTGTAGCAAGTACAAGATCCTAGGTGAATCACTCTTATTAATTGATTTGAAACTAGTTTTAGTTTGCTTGCCTAATTGACAAGCCCTGTAGAGACCTTCCTTCTTGTAGGGAGCAGAAGGTAGACCTCTAACAAGGTTGTGCTTAGATAACCTAGCAATATTTTTCAGATTTACATGTCTTAGTCTTTTGTGTCATAAGTCATTCTGATTACTAGTTAAATTCAGTAAGCAGATATCAGTTGTGGCAGAAGAAAAGTTTACTAAGTAAATGTTTCCTGTCTATTTCCAGTTAAAACAGTTTGGTTATTTTTATCAATGATAAAGCAGGTAGAAGGGTTAAAGTATACCTGATAACCATCATCACATAATTGACTTATGGAGATGAGGTTATGCTTCAGTCCACTTACATATGTCACATTTCTGAATGTGACAGCTCCTATTCTTACTTCTCTAACTCCGTCTGACTGACCACATTTTGAGTCACCAAAGATAACCTTTGGCCCCATCTTGGACTTATAGTTGAATAGAATGTCCTTGCTGCCAGTCATATACTTGGAGCAGCCACTGTCCAGGTACCAAGTTTCATTTACCCCAGGATACTTTTTCACCTGCAATGCAAACAGTTAGTGATTTTTGACCCAGGTTACCTTGGGCCCTTTGTATGGCTGATAAGAGAAACTAAAAATAACAAAAAATTCTGGCTGGGATTTATATCCTAGGGGGTGGTATCTCCTAGGTGGAATGGTCCAGTCAGCTAGGGGACTAAATGATTTCCTAGAAGTATTTAAGTTTCTGTTAAAGTTATAGTTTTGGTTAAGTCTTCCTGGGTTCGACGAATTTATGTAAGTTCGTCGACCAGAGTTCAACGAATTGGGTTGAGATCGTCGATCTCTTCCCAGAGAATAAACATGTTCATTCTCTGCGCCCCACGTTCGTCGATCTCTGCTTGACGAACCATACAAAGTTCGTCGATCGTAGTTAGACGAATAATAATAACTATAGTTGGCGTTCAGAGTTCGTCGATCGGGGTTCGACGAACTAGCCCTTTTCGTCGATCGGAGGTCAACGAAAATTGCTGAACTTTGTTTTTATTAGGTATTTTCTGGTTTTCAATTTTGTTCTTAGTTTGAATTTGTTCAAAAAATTTATTTACCTTATATACTTGCTCAGTATTCTTCTTTCCTTTCTCAGAAATAAAATTTATGGGTTGTGATAGGTGGTTTTTCTGAATAGTAGGTGGTTCACTAGATGATGCACCTAATCCTAACTTACTTCCATTAAATCTAGCATTAGATATGTTGGTGATTACTGCTAGTTGTTTGCTTCTTCCATTTAGTGATTCTTCTAGCTGTTTTGCCTTATTTAATTCATCTTTCAGAATGGTGATTTGTTCACTAAGCATATCTATTTCATTTTTCAATTTAGTATTTTCTAATACTAAGCTATCATAGTTAACTTGCTTATCTCTGAGAAGTTTGATTTTCTTCTCAGATTTGATTAAATCCAAACACATGATTTTAAAATCTGATTTAAAAGATTCTGAATTATAATCAAACCATGATAATACCTGATCAGCTTCTGATTCAGAAGCTTCCTCATTTTCTGACTCTCCTTCTTCTGAGTTGCTTCTTGAGGCATCAATTGCCATGAGGCAAACCTCTTTTGCTCTTTTTTCTTCTTCTTCATCTTTACTGGAGCTTGAAGATGTTGACTCTTCTTCAGTCTCACTCCAAGTCTCAGCTACAAACCCCTTTTCCTTTCTCTTGTGTTTGCTGGAAGAGGGTTTGCTGGTGAACTGTTTTCTGGAATTCTTTTCCTTTTCTCTTCACTTCTCTTTCTTCTGGTTCTCTGGACACTCAGAGAGAAAGTGCCCAGGCTTTCTGCATCCATAACACACCACTTCCTTTGTTGGTGCTTGTCATACTTTGGCCTGTCATCCTTTCTTACTGACTTCCTCCTGAAGTCCTTTCTAGCCATCTTGAAGAATCTCTTTGCAAAGAGACTCATGAGCTCTTCATTTGATGCAGTGGATTCTGATTCTTCTGAGGCTTTGAATGCTATGTTCTGATCTCTTCTGGCTGTAGGAGATGTTCTTTGTTCAGTAGCCTCCCTTGTCTTTATTAACTGCTCATAAGATTTCAGTTTGCCCAGTAGAGATTCAGTTGAAATCTCATTTAGGCATCTGGCCTCCTTGATGGGCCAAATTCTTGTGTCCCATGAGCTTGGGAAGCACATCAGAATTTTGTCATTCACTTTAGTGAGAGTGATGACCTTGTCCAAAGTTTTTAGCTCATTAATAATTGAGCTTAATCTGTTGTACATCTCTGACACTGTCTCAGCTTCCTGTTTCTTGAAATTCTCATATTGGGATATGAGATTTGATCTCATATCCTTCCTTTCATCAGCTGATCCATCAACCATTTGGTTTAGGGAATCCCAAATGGCTTTTGCTGATGTGCACTCAGCAACCTTCTGGAAAATATCATCAGACATTGTTTGTGCCAATATGTTCAAGGCTTTTGCATCAGCCATCTTGGCTTTCCTGTAAGCATCATTATAATTTGGAGGAGGGACTGCAGTCATATCTGTAGAAGTGCTGGGAGGAGCAGCAGGTGGTGGAGGTACACCTGTTAAGATAGAAGCAAAAATATCTTCATCAATAGAATTCATGTATAGCTTGATTCTTGCCTTCCAAATTCCAAACTTTTGCAAGTTGCAAACTGGAGGTCTGGTGCTTGCATAATATTTATTCTGTGTCATGGATGTGTTTTTACTTTAACAGTTAAATGTGAATAAAGTGATGTGTAGATCTAACACAGGATCTTTGGTTCAAGGGTTAACTTGTCCAACCAAAGGAACCTTGCTCTGATACCAATTGAAAGTGAGGGTTAGGTCTACAATACTCTAGAGGGGGGGGGGGGTGAATGGAGTATATTTTAAAATTTGTTAGGTCCCACTAAGGGTACTGTTACATCTTTTGATGTAAGCTTAAAATGTGCAGTAAGTAACAAACTGGAAAACAGAAACTAATAAACCTAATCACAGCCACACAGCAAGAACAAAAGAAAAAGATAGGCAACCAGACGACACAAGAAGTTTATAGTGGTTCCCCAAATCTGGGTAGTCCACTCTTCTACCACCCTTGGTAGGAATCCACTCAGGTTTTTGATCAGGTGCCTGACACCAATGGGTTTTGATCAGGTCCCCAAAAACCAACTCAAGTCTTTTGTTAGGATACTTGAAAGCAGGAATCACTTTTGAAGGGAGATGACAACCCTTTATACATGTGGGGGTGAGAGAGTGATTATGTCTTCTCTTTCTCAATAAACTGAGAAGACTTGTGGATTCAATGATGTTAGCAAACAACTCTCCCTGAGATGTAGAATGGTTCAGGGAAGATCTGGAGCTTTGCTGCAGGGTGATAGGTCTTCAATCAGAGTTCTTGACAAGCAGTAATGCAGGAGCTTCTTGACTGATTTGATATTTATTGTCTTTGGAAGTCCTGGAGAGAATATTGAAGAAGAAGACTCTTTATATTGTATGATTGTTCTTCTTCTTCTCAATGGATATCACTGCCTGTCACTTGTATGTCTTGTATGCTTCAGTAATTTTTGTCTGTGTGAAGCTTTTTCTGAATGATGATTATTGCTGTTCTATCTAACAGTCTGTCTATGTCTGTGCGTGTCTCTATCTACCTGAATGTTGATCTTGTATCTTTCAAAAATTTGAATCCTCTGTAATTAATGCTGACGGCCTGAGAATAATCGGCATTAATGTATTTCCCCAACGGTCTTGTGGAAAATCAGCAAGTAATATTCCTGAGAAAGACTGTAATTAATGCTCCCTCTAACGGATACATTCAGAGAATGTTAGAGCATTAATTGTTCAGGAATT
Source organism: Platanthera guangdongensis (assembly GCA_039583875.1). NCBI lineage: Eukaryota > Viridiplantae > Streptophyta > Magnoliopsida > Asparagales > Orchidaceae > Platanthera > Platanthera guangdongensis. Next base: position 32,046,401 of record CM077164.1, on the reverse strand, counting down.
TCCGCATTAGAATGGGGACAGTAAGCCGGAAATGGCTAAGTCTGGAGTCGTAAAACAGTTGGCAGAATTCGTCGAACTGAGTTACCAATTCATCGAGCAGAGATATTGAATTTGTCGACCAGACGGCTTCTGTTCGTCGAGCTGAGTTCCAAGTTCGTCGAGCTGATAGCAGAACTTGCATGCTTCAGAACCTTTGCCTTTTCTGTCTGAAGTTCGTCGAGCTGACAATTGCAATCGTCGACTGGAGTTCAGCAACCATTCTGAACTTAGTCGAGTATTTTGTGTTGACTGATATTTTGTTTGTCGACATGAATCTTCTGGTTCCAGAATTCGTCGAGTAGAGTACTGAGTTCGTCAACCTGAGAAGTTGACTTCGTCGACCTGAGAAGTTGTGTACTTGAGGTCCAAGTTCGTCGAGCTCAGAATCTTGTTTGTCGACCAAAGTCTGAAGTTGGACTTAGAAAAATCTGGAGTTATCCTAACTTTAGTTTGTTGAAGTATCCCAGTTTTTGTCGACCAGAGAATGAAGATCGTCGAGCTCAGCTCAGAGAAATGTCTTAAGATCGTCGAGCTAAGAACGTTTTTCGTCAACCTGAGTTCGACGAACGTCGAACTCATTTTTACTTAGTCTTGAAATCTTCTAAGTCTTGAGTCCTTGATAGTCTTGTTGATAGCTGGTCCATCTGATGTTGACTCTAAGGACTTGACCTAGACTCTAGGACACAACTTTGACCCAGGCTATATATGTTGGGTCACATCCTAAGTTAGTGAACCTAGCTCAAATCAACTCGGGATCCAACACGACTTGTCTTCATGTCGAGTAATAGAAGTTGTTCTCGAGAAAGTTTCTTGCTGTTCTCGAGAAGGGCTTTTGTTCTCGAGTAATACATGACATTTCTTCTCGGGATATTTCTTCTCCAGACATAAATTTTTCTAAGTCTTTTTCTCGAGAAGACTAATATTATTCTCGAGAAGACTATCTTCTTTTCTCGAGATGCAGTATGTATTTGTCGATAAGCAGAGTACTTTTCTCGAGAGTCAAACTTTTGTTGTCGGGATGACCATTTGTTCTTGAGTACCAGGATGTCTATTCTCGAGAACAAAACATGATCTTTCTCGAGTACTTCTTGTCATTCTCGACACTGCAGTTTTCCACCTCCACACATATTTTCTAAGTATTTTTCTCGAGACAGCCTTATTGTTCTCGAGAACTAAATTCATTTGTTCTCGAGTAAAAACCTTCTTCTCGAGAACACCCTGGTCTATTTTTCTAAAAATGTCCAAATCTAGACAGACGTTTATTTCAAACATCATGAACACGTGATTGGTCCACGTGGATGTCATTAATGATGATTATGACCGTTATGGTAATCCTATAAAAGGTCTTGTCATTTTCAACTAACCCTAAGAAGTTTTCAAGAAAATTTTAAGAAGAATTTCAGCCGCCGCCGCAAGAAAGAAATTCTAAGTTTCTTGAATCCGATTTTTCTTTCCAAATCGAGAGCTACAGATCTTCTTATTCTTCTTCTTATTCGCCATGGCTTTCGATTCAGACAGATTCAGAGAAGTTGATTCACAGATCAAGATTTCTTTTTAACCAACAGATCCTCTACTTGATTGTGTGAGCCCAGAGATTTTCAGATCCAGAGATTGGTGATTCTTTTCAACATATTCTGATAAAGCCGCAAAGCTCTAAGAAGGAAGAACATGCAGATTCACTTCAGATCTGAGAACAATCACTATTTGTATTCATTATTTCATTTTATTCTTGTAGGAGATTTTTCTTCGAGTTGTAGGAGTTGTTTTCTCCGAGTTATTGTAGGAAGTTTTATATTCCGAGTGTAGATCCAGTTTTTGGATCGAGTTGTAGGAACGTTGTTCCGAGGTGTAGGATTGTTTTCAATCCGAGATTAGTGGAGTTGCCGAGTCTAGTGCTTTGCTAGATCGGTGAGTGGAAAGTGGATGTACCCAAGGTTGGGGAACCACTATAAATCTATGTGTCCTCTGTGATTGCTTGGTTTGATTTTCTGTGCATAGCTCGCTAAAATTTTTTTTTCTGCAAAAAGACACACAACTCACCTATTCACCCCCGCTCTAGGTGATTTAGGTAAGACAACTTAAAATATTTCCAATTGGTATCAGAGGCAGGTTGTTCATAAAAAGGTTAACACCTTGAACAGATCTGCCCCTAAGTTGTCTTTAGAGTTATCCATGCATGGACAAGGCCAAGGATTTTGCAAAGCTTCCTCTGTGTACAAAGACCAACTTTCCCATGTGGAAAGAAAGGATTAAGTTCTTCATGGAACCTGTGGATCCAAGGATCTTCATGATTGTTGAAGAAGGTCCTTATGTTCCAATGACCATCTCCACTATAGATCCTACCAAAAAGGTTCTCAAGAAATTAATGGATCTAGATAAAGATAAGATTGCACTTGTCTCGTTGGACAAGAAAGCTAAAAATATTATAGCAAGTGCAATCGATGATTCAATGCTACAGAATCTGATTCACTGTCAATCTACTAAGGAGATGTGGCAGTCTCTTATTACCTTGATGGAAGGCACTGAAGAAGTTAGGGATGACAGAAGATCCTTATTGAATCAAAAGTATGAAGCCTTCCGACAAGGATCAAAGGACTCAATTGCAGACACCTTTGAAAATTTCTTCAAGATTGTGAATGGCCTAAGAGTATATGGCTGAGTCTTTACAAATGGTGAGCTGAATGATAAGTTTTTGAGATCCTTGACAAAGGAGTGGGACAATAATGTCTATGCCATTAGGGAGTTTGGCAAGTTAGCTGAGGCTGACCCTCAGAATCTCTTAGGGAAGTTGATGTCATATGAGCTACAAATAAATTCTAGAAAAGCTGAAGAAGAGAAGAGTCGGTTGTTTTCCAAGGAGAAGTCTATCGCACTGAAGGAAGAAAGCTCAAGGAAGGTTAAAGCTGCTTCACCTGCTCCTGCACAAGAAGACAGTGAAGAAGAAACTTCAGAGCCAAGCATTTCAGGCTCAGAATTATCTAAAGGTGAGTTTTCTCTACTCTCAAGGCAGTTCAAGAAATTCTGGAAGAAGAAGAAGAAATGGAGAGGCAAGGATGCCTCGCACAGAAGATCACGTCATGATGGTGATTGACACAGAAAAAGCTCAAGCAGCCATGATATGTATAACACTAAATAGAATAAACATATTTATACTGACATCGTTTGCTACTGTTACAATAAGCCAGGTCATGTCATCGTTGATTGCCCTCATAATAAGAAGGAGGGTGGAAAGAGAGAGGAAAAGAAATCTTCATACAATAAGAAGAGAACAGAAAGGAGACTCGTAGCCAAGAAGGGAAAAACTCTTAGCGACTCAGACTCATCCGAGTTAAGTGAAGAAGAGGAAGCCTATTTCGGGCTAATGACTTAAACTGATGATGAACAAGAACCCCAGTTCACTGGGAAGGTAAATTCTCATACTCCTCTATCTGAATCTGATGTTTCTGATCATGTTCATGAGGACAGCTCTTCTGACGATGAGTGTAAACTCATGGATCAGTATAAGGAGTTAATCAAGGTTTACGACAAATGTCGAAAAGTCGTGAAAACTCAAGCCAAAGAGATAAAGTCTCTCAAGGCTGAAGATAGCACTTTGAGAGAGGAAGTCGTCAAGACGGACTCACTCAGAGAGAACTTCAATACTGCGATTGAAGAATACAATAAGGCTCTCGAGCACCTAGATCTGAAAGAGAAGATCATAAAAGAACTGGAAGCACAACTTGAAGCGGAAAAGAAACTTGTTGAAAGTTTCTCAAAGCCCAAGACTATCCTTTCTTTCGTTGCCGAATTCTTAGCTAAGGCCAATGGTGCTGGGCTAGGCCATGTTGAAGCTCCTAGTAAATCTTTTAGGAGCAATAAGGCTCAGAGAAAGAATAAGGCAGCCAAGAAGTTCTTGGCCAAGGAGAAGGGGAAAGCCCCTCAAGATCAGACTTCTTTCAAGAAGGCTATATTTCCAACGAACGAGTTTGATCTTGACTCGTCCTACGGTCACTTTGTTAGGCCTACGTATGTAGAGCCTAAGTCTCGTTACCAAGGATGGACTCGTCCCCGTAACTTTGGTGAAAGTATCTTTAAGGCACCCTATGAAGAAATTACTCTTCAGATCTATGGCCCTTATAATCATGGTCATAACATTAAGAAAGCACCAAGGGTAAAGCCTAATGTGGAAAAGCCATTGAAGGAGAAGAAATCATGTGATTGCCATCACCATGAAGCTTCTTCCTCCAAGACTGCTGCCCTTGCTAGACCACAATCTCAAAAGGTCAAGAAGGAGAATTTCAGGCAAAGATACAGCAGGTTTGACTGTTTGTGCTGTGGCAAAATTGGTCACTTTGCCATCGATTGCTGGTTTAATTCCAGAAACTATGCAACTCCTCAAGTTAGCAATATGAGAAAGACCACTTATAATGCTAATACTCATAGGGGGAGTGTTCTAACTAGAGACCAAGGACCCAAATGTGTTTGGGTTCCTAAGACAAATTGATTTGTGATTGCAGGTATGTCCAAAGGCCACCAAAACTCCTATCTGGTATTTGGACAGTGGATGCTCTCGGCATATGACCGAGACAAGAAGCCTTCTTCAGAACTATTCTCCAGTCTTGAACAGGCCAAAGGTCATCTTTGGAGATTCAGACCGAGGAATTACTAAAGGCTATGGTATGATATCTAACGGTAGTGTATCTTTCTCAGATGTGGCTTATGTTGAAGGATTGGAAGACAATCTTATAATCATAAGTCAGCTCTGTGATAAAGGATACATAGTTGAATTCCATGTAGATAAGTGCTTGATAAAATCAGTTGACAATATGAAAAAGATTCTATCAGGCACTCGAAGCAGAAATATATTTTGTTTGAATTACATTTGCATAGACTCTTCTACACCAGTGTGCTTTTTGACTAAAGATAATGCGTCTCTTGGTGACGAGTGACACAAGAGACTAGCATATATTAATTTGAAAAACATTAATAAATTTTTTTCTCTTAATTTAGTACGTGATGCCCCAAATGTCAAGTGAGCTAAAGATAAACCTTGTCACGCATGCGTAAAAGGCAAGCAAACAAGGGATACCTTTAAAAGCATTATTGGCAAAGATTTTAATAGATGTTTATATCTACTTCATATGGACTTGTTCGGTCCACTGCAAGTTAGAAGTTTGGGAGGTAATGATTATACATTGGTTATTGTTGATGATTACGCGTACTTTGCGTGGGTGTTCTTTCTAAAACACAAGTCAGATACCTTTGACACCCTTACTAATTTTGTCAGGCAGGTCCAGAACGAATACAACTGTTTCGTAGTCAAAATCAGAAGTGACAATGGAACAAAGTTCAAGTTTGGGGCCATGATTGAATTTTGTGAAAGCTTAGGTATCTTTCATGAGTTTTCCTCTCCTCGTACTCCCCAACAGAATGGAGTAGCTGAGAGAAGGAATAGAACACTCATAGAGGATTGCAGGACCATGTTGAGTGATGCCTCAATACCAGAATACTTCTGGGCTGGAGCCGTCAACACTGCATGCCACGTGCAAAATTGAGCACTCATAAACAAGAACCATAATAAGACACCTTACGAACTTCTAAAAGGTAGGAAACCGACTGTTTCTTATTTTAGAATCTTTGGCTGTAAGTGCTTCGTCCTTAACAATGACAAGTATCACACTACCAAATTTAGCGAAAAGAGTTTTGAAGGTATTTTTGTAGGATATAGTAGCCATAGTAAGGCATATATGATATTTAATAGAAAAACTTTGGTTGTAGAAGAATCTATTCATGTTGTATTTGATGAGACGAGTTTGCTGCAAGACAACTCTTCTAGTATGTTTATTGAAAATACAGGTTCAAAGATGAAAGAACTAAACTTGGATGAGCCAATTGAAGAAAAAGGTGAAAAGTTCATCAATATCACCACTCCAACCCCAATTGGATAGGTTGATGATCAAGATGAAGAGACCATTCAAGTTGATGAAGTCACTCCTATGGTTAAAGAAGCTCCGATGCAAGAACCTTAGAGCTCAGACACTTAAAGGATCACCTGATGGACCAAATTATAGGAGATCCCCTAGATGGTGTCAGAACTCGTAGAGGTACATCTAATGAGAATTTATGTTTGAGTTTTCTATCACAGGTTGAACCGAAGAAGTTTGAGGAAGCAAACTCAGACGCATCATGGATAATGGCAATGGAAGAAGAATTGAATCAGTTCAAGCATTGCCAAGTCTGGAAGCTTATTCCAAGACCCAAAGGTAAGAACGTCATCGGGACTATATGGGTCTACAAGAACAAGATGGACGAGGATGGAACAATAATAAAGAACAAGACCAGACTCGTCGCCAAAGGATACCGACAAGAAGAAGGAATCGACTTCGACCAGACATATGCTGCAGTGTCAAGGCTGGAGGCAATTAGGTTGTTCCTAGCATATGTTGCACTTAAGGGCTTCACAGTCTATCAGATGGACGTGAAGTCTGCCTTCCTAAATGGTGACATAAAGGAAGAAGTGTATGTGGAACAACCTCCAGGTTTCGTTGATTCTAACTTTTCACATCATGTTTATCTTTTATTTAAAGCATTATATGGTTTGAAATAAGCTCCTCGAGCTTGGTACGAGACACTATCTAACTTTCTTCTTGATAACAAGTTCATAAGAGGAAAGATAGATAAGACATTATTTCTTAGGGAAATAAATGGCAAGATTTTGCTAGTGTAAATCTATGTCGATGATATTTTATTTAGCTCTACTGACGACAACCTCTGCAAAAAGTTTTCCAAACTTATGCAAGGGAAGTCCGAAATGAGCAGTATGGGAGAGCTGAAGTATTTCTTAGGACTTCAAGTGAAATAATCTGAAGATGAAATTTTCATCTCTCAGACAAAATTTATAAAGGTGTTGATTAAGAAATTCGGAATGGAGAACGCAACCTCTATGAGGACTCCAATGGGATCAACTATGTCCCTGGAAAAGGATGAGAAAGGAAAACCTTTCGATGAAACTAAGTACAGAATCATAATTAGATCCTTGCTTTACCTTACTGCTAGTAGACCTGATATAATGTTTTCAACATGTGTGTGTGCTAGATTTCAAGTGAACTTTAAGGAATCTCACTACGCTGCTGCAAAGCAGATTTTGAGATACCTTAAAGGTACACCAAATCTTGGCTTATGGTACCCAAGAAGTAATGACAGTGAACTAATTGGTTTTTCAGATGCAGACTTTGCAGGTAGTAAAGATGATAGAAAGAGCACTTCCGGAACTTGCCAATACCTTGGAAGGAGGCTCATTTCTTGGAGCAGCAAAAAGCAGAATTGTGTCGCAATTTTAACGGCCGAGTCAGAATACATTTCTGCCGGCAGTTGTTGTGCACAATTGCTGTGGATAAAGAATCAGTTGGAAGATTACAATCTGCAAGTCCAAAACATACCTTTGTTTTGCGACTCATCTAGTGTGATTACAGTAGCCAACAATCCAGTCTCTCATAGCCGGACAAAGCATATAGAGCTGCGATACCATTTCATCCGGGAGCATGAGGATATAGATCTTCAATATGTCCCAACAGACAGGCAAATTGCAGATATCTTCATGAAGCCGCTGGACGAGGCTAAGTTCTCGTTTTTCAAAACAGAACTTGACATGCTCAACAAGGATGAAGGAGAATGAAGACAAAGGCAACAAGCAAGGTCAAGATCTGGTTTTACTTCAAAAATTAGAAAATTCAGATTCTAGACTTCATTTCTCGAGTACAAGTATTTTACTCGAGAACAACAACTTCCTCTCGAGGACTGCTAGAAGACTTCTCGAGTACAAAGAAATTATTTCTCAAGAAGTATTATACTCGAGAACATGACATCTCTTCTCGAGAACAAGACTTATTTCTACTCGAGATAAAGTCTTCTTATACTCTAGTGCTACTAGATCTCTTCTCGAGAACAACCATTCCTCTCGAGAAATGTGGTGTCTTTTTCCTCTTCAAGGTTAAGTTTTCATATCAGCACACAGGAAGTTAGCCGCCTCTTCCAGGTATTTTTAATATTTATTTATGTACTTAATCATCATAATCAGAGGTAAATATAAATAGAAATAAGTTCAAGAGATTTTTAGTCTCGATTTCAAAACCCTTCTCGGGAAAAACCGTTTCGTCTTCTCCGTCTCCGCCGTCTGCCGCCAATCCATTTTCTCATTCGCCGGCCAGCCCTAGATCAATTTCTCTACTTCAATGGCGTCGTCCTCAAAGCTAGGGATTGGGAGTGAACTCTATTCTTCTGGGATTGTAGAAATATCAGACGATTTTTGAAATGTTCTTCTACTGCTCGACACAGCCGGTTTGTCATTCATTCTTGAACACCCTTGCAGAATTTTCACTTCTGAAGTAGAAGAATTCTTCTAGAATGCCAAGATTAAGAGAAATGGAAAAATCATTAAGTCCAAGGTTCAGAATATTAAGGTTAAGATGTCTGCTCAGTCTATTTCTCAGTTTCTTCAAATTCCAGTCATAGATATAGAAGATGATATAATAGGCAGTGATTATGAGAGAGCTTATAGCTTCTGTGGTATTCCTTAGTCTTCTAACACCATCAGAAGACAATATATGAATGCAGAATGCAAGTTGCTAGCTGATATCCTAGGAAAAGTTCTTATATGTAAGACAAGTTCAATCAGTTATATTACTCCAGAATTCTTTGATTTAATGACTGCTGTTATATGTAGAAATAAATTCCAATGGGGAATGATGCTATTTGAGAAGATTAAGGGATGCATTAAAAGTCCAAACTATGGAAGGATAATTTCCATATACCTCAATCAAATGAATCCAACTGCTTTTCCCATGAAAAAGGGCACAACCCTCCATCGCATGAAAAAGGTGTCTATGCACTCCATCCAGAGGTGGGAAGTCAAGTTAAAGAAGACTGAGATAGCTCCAAAGGACATAGAAGAGATGGATAGGACCCCATCTCCTCCTCCACATCAAATAACTGATTCAGTTATTGAGGGGGAGCTTGCACCATCTTCCTCAGTACCTCCTCAAGATACTCCTGCTGCTACAGCTTCAGAAATTCCTGTCTCAGTGACTGCTACTGCTAACTTAGCTTCAGAAGAATTGCCTCCTCCAGCTGATCAATCTCTAGCACATGAAGCTGATAAGTCTCCTGCTAAAGATATACATGTTGATGAAGTAGTTTCAATCCATGACTCAGATGATGAAATTCCATTTGAAACTGCTGAACAAAGATTACCCAGTCTTCATTTTCAGATTCCTACCTTGCTGCCCACAATCAATGAAGATGAAATCAGTACAATAAACAAAAGAAAAGCTTCCACTTCTACTATTGTAATTGAAGAAATACTTCCATGGACTGTCCCTGCACAGCCTCTTCCCTCTCCTCAAAAAGAAGTCTTCCCTGAAGGTTCAATTCTACAGAAAATTAAAGCAATGCTTGCTGAACAGAGAAAGTACTTTGATGATTCTCTAAAAGTGGTCACTAATAAAGTCACAGCTTTAGAAAAAGAAATGAGTCAAGGATTTACTGAAATCCAAGACAATACTGATGAATTTAAAAAGCTTCTGCAAATTGGTGGCAAAGCTATTGACCATACTATTACCAGCATTGGTACAGTCATGGAGCAATCTGTTACTCTTGCCAATAATCAAATTCTCCTGGACAAAAGAGGTGATGAAAGAAATTTCAAAACTTGTGAGGAAGTGGGTAAGTTTAAAGAAGATGTAATTAGCACCCTCTTTGTAGAAGTCAGAAAGGGGGAGGACAAAGTGAAGGAACTGCTAGAAAAGCAAGCTGCAACAATGAAAGCTCAATGGGATGATCAGTTAAAAGAAATTCAAACATCTGTCCTCAAATAAGTCAAGAGCACCAAATTATATACCTATGATACTTCTGTCTAGAGGCACAATCAGTTGTTTCCTGAATTTGTTATGGATCCAAATGCTCCACCTCCTGCAAGTCTAGATGTCAACAAGCCTACTTTCTCTCCTGCTCTAGAATATTTTGAAGGACCACCTCCAGCATATTTTGATGGACCTCCTCCAGATTATTTTGAAGGTCCCCATCCAGATGCTTATGAACAGGTATGGGAATCTGAGCAAACAGGACTGCCTCCCCATCCTCCAGAAGTTCAAAAAGCAAAGAGAAGAAAGTATGGTGATGGAGCCTCTGCAAGCAGATATACTACACATCCAGAAGCTCAAGGAAAGAAACCTCAAGAATATACTGAAGTTTGGAGCCCTACCTCTAAGTCCCTTATTCTTGAAACTTTAAAGCTTGTAGTTGACTTCAATGAGAACAGAAGATTGCATTACAATTCTGATGAATGGAAACTATATGAGAAGTCTCTCGCTAAGAGAAGGATCTATGATAGAATACATGGCAGAAAAACCCCAAGCTCCACCTAGACCTCCCAAGTACTTTCCTAAGTCATTCAGTTATTAAAAGAGACAACAAGAGAAGCTTAAGAGACAAGGAAAGCAATATGTATAGGATCAGTAGATTGAAGATGTTGAAAGTTCATTTTTTTGAAATTGTAGAATTTAATTCTCTTGGACAATTTTCTACTTATACGAACTTTTAATTTTGATCTGATTTTTACATATTACTACTTTTCTATAAATTTTCATGATATTAGTATCTTTATGTGTTTTTCTCTTAATGTAATTCACCTTAGTGTAGAGGGTTCTGACTTCTACAAATAGGGGGAGATTGTTGGGTATTGTATCCACAATAACCCAGATTTATATAAAGTAACCCTTAAACTAAGATGAATTAAGTTTGTATTTGATTCTCTTTTTGTTAAGTGTTTACAAGACTTAATTGCTAAGTGTAGACTAATGTCAGTCTATAATGAGTCACCAAACACAGGATCATACAATGTAATCCCTCATTGTGTGATCCATGGTGTTGACTCATGTGTAGCCTCTCTATTGGGACAAACTTCAATTTCAAGCACTATGTGTACAACCCCGTATCCGGCGAGCGGGGTGAACCAGGAACCAGGCCGGCCAGCTCAGGTTACCAAGGCCCCAGTCGAGCTCGGCAGAGAAACCTGAGCCCGAACTCGGCATTCGTCGACCGCGAGCTCGGCATTCGCCGAGCTAAGCCAAGATTTGTCGAGCTGAGGTCGACTAACGGAGACCGACCAATAGGCGAGTTCATCGTCCCAACTTGCACTCGCGTAAAGGAACTCGGCAACAGCAGGCGAGTAGGATCTGCCGAGGTGGCCAAGCTACCCAGCTCGCCCAGATCTATGAGGTACTTTTTACTGTTTAGCCCCCGCTGGTCTGCCCATAGCCCTTCAAAACAACGGAGTTTGGCTGTTGGCAGACCCAACCAAGAGCATTTTGGTAATTTCAGGTCAGTTTAGTTTGGTTATTGGCAGTTCATATCCTGAAAACTATAAATATGACCCAAGGGGTTCCCCAGAAAGCAAGCTTCCTGAGCTCTCTGGCTCCAGTTTTCAAGTGCTTTCTGCGAGTACCTTAGCTCGGCCTTTGGCTAAGGAGGGGAAGCGCTCTCAGATCTTCCGGGTGTGTGGTGGGTCCTCCCCGCCAAGCCCTTGGGTCAGTCCTCCCTTGTTTCTTTTGTTGTTTTGCTTGCAGGAGCGAAGTAGGTACGCGATCACCCCTTCCCCAAGGGTGAACTCCAATGGAGACTGTTTCACAGTTTCAACATTTTGGTGCGGTGAGCGTGGAGCGTGGTCAGTGTAGAAAAGCTTCAGCGAGCTAGATGATAGGAGGATAGGGACCTAACAGGTCGAGCTCGCCGCCCCCCCCACCTCTGGCCACGGTGGGGATGTTTGAAGATTTTAGGAACGAGGTGTTGGGCCTCGTCAAGTTCGCACTCGGCACGCGGGCCGAGTGCTCGACTCCAGCGATCCAGATCTCAGCCGCTCCCTTTCTGGGCGAGGACGCCCCCGGCAGGTGAGCTGGGAAGGAAGTTGCCGAGGAGGGCCGGGGGTGCGAGCTCCCCGGGCACGAGCTCTTCTTCGGCTCGGCAGGTAGAGCTCGGTTCGGCGAGCTGAGCCTGCGAGATGCGTCAGCTCGCCCAGTAGGGTGAGGCAGCCCCTTCACCGAGTTGGTCTCTTCAGCTCCAATTCCAGAGGGGTTCAGGGAACCCGAGATGTCCTACTATACCGGGAAGGGAGACCCGGTCCAACACGTCCAGTGGTTTGAGGACGTGGTCTCGATCCGACAGATGTCGGATGGGTTCAAGTGTCGACTCTTCGCCATCACCCTCAAGGAGAAGGCGAGGGAGTGCTTCCATCAGCTGCCGGCCAGCTCCATCTACTGTTTCGAGGACCTGCGCCGGGGGTTCATGTTGAGGTTTTCTACCTCGAAGAGGAGGAAGAAGGTGTCAGAGTCCCTGTTCCACATCAAGCAGGGAGTGAATGAGACGCTGGGGAGCTACGTGGACCGGGTTCCAGGAGGAGGTCACCCAGGTCCAGGAGATGTTGGGCCATAGTTTGATGATGACTTTCACCGTGGGCCTACAATAGGGTTTCTTTAGGATGGAGTTGAAGAGGATACCCCCCCTATCCTATGAGGAGCTGATGGAGAGGGCGGCGAGAGAAGTTGACGGGGAGGCGTCCAATCCAGAGTTCGCCCGGAAGCTGGCCAGGTGGGCCACGGAGGAAGAGAAGGAGCCAAGAGGAGGAAGAGGACAAGAAGAGAGGAGAGGAGAGCCCCAGCAGAGGGAGCAGAGGCAGCTCCAGGGGCAGCAGCTCAGGTGGGGGCATCAGGAGCCTGATCGTCAACTGGGATGGAGGCCCGAGTGGCAAGGGCAGGGGCCACACAGAGGGTACCAAGGAAGGGACCGCCACCAAGGGGGGCAAAATCAATTCCACCCCCAAGTTGGAGGCAGAAACTGAGGCCTCGACTCCTCGATCAAGAAGAGGCTATGGCCATAGCCATAGGGGAGAGGAGGAAAGCAGCCAGGAGGAGGAGGAGAGAAGTTAGGGTGGAGTTACCCTACTGCGACTTCCATCAGGAGGAAGGGCACGCCACAGCCACGTGCCCGGAGTTCCTCAAAATGAGGGGAAACATGGAGCAACAATAGCAGCAGTAGCGGCGTTAGGAGGTGAGGATAGAGGAGGTCCTACCTCGGGCGGAGGAGGACCGTTGCAAAGACCGGGTGGATGTTCGGACCCGAGGATGGATCGGAGTGATCCACGGTGTGGGGTGGGGGTCGAGGCTTCCCGGAAGGCGAGCGTCCACACCATGAATCGCCGGAGCGTTGGCTCCACATCCCAAACCCCACCCCCAGAAGAGAGGATCACCTTCTCCAGGAGCGATATGGCGGATCATGAGGATCCTTTTTGCGATGTGTTGGTCATCCAAACAGCCATTGAAAATTTTACCGTCTCCAGGATCCTCGTTGATAACGGAAGCTCCGTCAATATCATCTTTAAGAAGGCGTTTGACGAGATGAAGGTGGAGGCGAAGAGGGTGTTGGCCTCGGATGGGCCCTTGTTCGGATTTTCTGGGGAGAGGAAGGAAGTGGAGGGAGGAGTAGGCCTCCATGTCACCCTGGGGGAGGGGGGGGGGGGCAGTCCAGAAACTGCAGGTTCATCATCATGATGCCCCCAGCAGCTATAGCGCCATCTTCGGGAGGCCCCTTATCAGCGCCTTCCGCTGCGTCCTCTCATCGTTGCATCAGTGCTTGAAGTTCAACGCAGAGGGGATTCAGGTCAGGGTCAGGAGGGACCCCAAAGTAGCGCGGGAATGCTACATCACCGCCGTGAACTCCATTTCTTGGTGGGAGGGATCCAAGGATATGGAGCGAAGGATGGAGGAGGTAGAGCAGGAAGCTGGCAGGGAGGAGCTGGAGGCAGAGAGCTGCGCCGAGGTAGAGGCAGCAGGAGTAGATCGGGAGGAGTTGGCCTAGGCGATGGCCGTGGAAGAAGAGATGGAGGCAGAGGTCCACATCCCAGAGGAGAGGGATGTTGAAGAATGGGGAGAGCAGTCCAGGTTGGAGGCTGCAGAAGAGGTGGTGGAGCTGGTGGTCCTCACCCGAGAAGGCAGGGTGGAGAAGGTTCGCGTCAGCGAAGGGCTGACCCCGGAGGCCTAGGGCAGGATGCTGGAGTGCATCCAGAAGAACGTGGACATCTTCACATGGAGCGCCACAGAGATGCTGGGGGTTGACGCAGATGTTGCTTGACACCGCCTCAACTTGGACCCAGGAACACGCCCCGTCCAACAAAAGAAGAGATCCACCGTAGACAAGCTGGAAGAGCCCATCAGGGAGGAGGTGACAAAGCTTCTCAAGGCCGGCTTCATATCAGAGATCCAATACCCCGGCTGGGTCTCAAATGTAGTCATGGTGAAAAAAGGGGATGGCCGGTGGCGTATGCGTGTCGACTTCTCCTTGCTTAATAAATCTTGTCCTATGGACTGTTATCCCTTGCCTCGGATCGACACGCTGGTTGACTCAGCCGTTGGTTTTTCTGTAATGAGTTTTCTACATGCATTTTCAGGTTATCATCAAATCAGAATGCATCCCCCGAACGTCAAGGATGTCTCGTTCATCACAGGGGATGAGTGCTACTGTTACAAGATGATGCCCTTCGGGCTAAAGAATGCAGGGGCGACCTATCAAAAGATGATGGACAGGGTTTTCAAAGAACAAAAGGGGAGGAACCTGGAAGTGTACGTGGATGATCTCATGATCAAGAGTCAGGATGTGGACTCTCACATCCAGGACCTAGAGGAGACCTTTGCTGCCCTGCGCAGGTACAAGATGCGGCTGAACCCCTTGAAGTGTGTCTTTGGGGCTAGTAAGGGAAGTTCTTGGGGCACCTCCTCACCCTTGCAGGGGTCGAGCCGAATCCTGATAAGGTCAAGGCTATCATGGAGCTGGGGTCACCGCAAAATACTTTAGAGGTGCAGTGGCTGACAGGGAAGCTGACAGGGCTAAGTATGTTCCTCTCCCGGGCTGGGGAGAAGTGCTCCCCCTTCTTTAAAACACTAGGGGGAGGGCGAAAATTTGAGTGGACCAGGGAGTGCGAGGAGGCATTCCAGGCCCTCATGACTCAATTGACACAGGCTCTATTGCTCCAAGGGCTGAAGGAGGGGGAAGACCTATTTTTGTACCTCGGGGTCGGAGCGGAGGCCCTAAGCTCTGTCTTAGTTCGTGAAGAGGGGAAGAAGCATCTCCCTATATATTACGTGAGCCCGGTCCTGAGGAAGGACGAGCTCTGGTACCCAATTTTGGAGAAGCTGGCCTTCGCCCTGGTCATCTCAGTCCGAAGGCTGCGGGCCCTATTTCCAGGCACACTCAGTCTAAGTGGTGACTGACCATCCCCTCCGTAATATCTTTGAGGGGGTGGAGAATTCTGGCAGACTGGCCAAGTGGTCGGTGGAGTTGAGTGAGTTCAACGTCTCCTTCGTCCCCCGCCTCTCGATCAAAGCTCAAGCGATGGCCGACTTCTTGGACAATTATGTGATTGAGGTGGCAGAGAGAGCTCACTCGTCCGACCCCTTGGAAGGTGAAGGTAGATGGCGCCTCAGGGAGACATGCCCTAGGAGTGGGGGTGATCTTGGAGAGTCCCCAGGGGACTAGAATTGAGCAGACGGTGGTGGTGCACTTTCACATCACCAACACTCAGGCCGAGTATGAGGCCGTGATAGCAGGGCTGCGCTTGGCCAGAGAGCTGGGAGTGTTGGATGTGGAGGTCCTTACTGACACCATGGTAGTAGCTTCCCAGATCAACGGGGAGTTAGAGGCGAGAGAGCCTACCCTGCGGCTATATTTAGCCAAAGTAAAGGGGGTCATTGGAACGTTCCAAGCTTTTTCCATCCAGCATGTGCTTCGGGAGGAGAATGAGCAGATCGATCAGCTAGAGAAGCATGGTCCCCGGGTGGGGGGTACCATCACCGACTTGTTCTGCCCTTCTATTGGAACACCCTATTACTAATTTGGGTCAGGATCACTATGTCTTTAGGAAACCTGTTTTTGACCTCATTGTATAGATCTAAAGGTCAATTAGAATTGAGTCTAAGGGTTAGTAGTTAGGTTTGGAAGCTGTCATCAAGACCAAGGTTTTTTAGTTTGGAGACTAAGTCATTTCGTCGAGCTCAGTACGACGAATCGTCGAACTCCAATCGACGATCGTTGATCTCACTTCGACGGATCGTCGAACTCCATTCGACGATCGCTGAGCTCAACTTCAACAAATCGTCGAACTCCATTCGGCGATCTTCGAGCTCAGTTCGAAGATCTTGACTCCAGTATTGATTCTCTATCTCTGAGCTCAGTTCGACGATAGTTGAGCTCAGATCGACGATCTCTGTTGATGTCTAAGTCCAAATCGCTGAGCTCAGTTCGATGATAGTGGAGCTCAGTTCGACGTTTTTCTGAAGAGTTAAATGACTTTCAAGATTCAAATTCAGACAATTAAGGAGTTATTCTCAGTAATTAATTCAGAAGATTTTGTAGCCGTTTTTATTTATTCTGGAGCAAGTTTCAAGGGATTATCAAGGAATGTTTCTTTGGACTTTCCCCCAGAAGACAATTGCAATTAATGAAGTCATTTATGACAGGCTAACGGCTACTCTGGACAGAGGATCATTTCTAAGGAATAAAAGATAAGATTTTTGAATTCCTGACAAGCAGAACAAGCAATCAGGGAAAAGAGAGTGCACAAGAAGAAGAACAAAATATTCTCTGCAACAACTCTTCTCTGGAACAACATCTTTCTCAACAACAATTGCTTAAGAGAAAGAAAAAGAGCTGTAGACATTCTCTGTCTCAAAGAATTCATACAAGAACACACAACCAAGGAGATCAACCAACTGAAATCTTCAGATCTCTTTTGATTCAAGTGTTCAAGGCCATCATCATTCAAGACTCCAGACAACCAACATTTCAGATGTTGCTGAAATCATCAATTGCTGGAGTTCAATTTCTGAAGGCCTATCACCCTACTGCAAAGCTTCATTTCCTGAACAACTATAGAACTCAGGGGGAGCTTTGACAACATCACTGAATCCACATAGTCTTCTCAGCTGCTTTGAGAAAGAGAAGACTTCCATCACTCTCTCATCCCCACCTCTGTAAAGGGTTTTTCAAACTCTCTTCAAAAGTTTGTGTGTGGTTTTTGAGCACCTTACCAAAAGCTCATTGGTGGCAAGACACATGATCAAAAAATCTGGTTTGGTTTTTGAGCACCTTATCAAAAGCTCATTGGTGCCCAGGACACCTGATCAACTCATCCTGCAATGGATTCCTACCTATGGTGGCAGAAGAGTGGATGTACCCAAGTTTTAGGGGAACCACTATAGCTCCTTGTGTCTTCTGGTTGCTTGTCTTTATTTTTATTTCTGGCTGTGATCTGTGATTAGTTTCTTTTGTAGATTGTGATTAGATAGCTGCTGTGATTAGATTTACTATTTGCTTCCCTGTTCACTAAGATTACAACAACTGTTGTAAAAAGTTTTTAAGCACCATACTCTATTCACCCCCCCCCTCTATAGTATATCAGATCTAACTCGCACTTTTAATTGGTATCAGAGCCAGGTTTGTTAAACATACCACACCTTGGTGGTTGTACAGGCTAACACCTGAACCCAAAGATTCCTACTTAGATCTGCTTGTTTTTTATTTTGTTATTAGATTATTTCTTCACAAATCATGGCCCAAAATAAAGATTATGCTAGCACCAGACCTCCAGTGTGCAATCTGTCTAAGTTTGCACTTTGGAAAGCAAGGATTAGACTATACATGAATTCTATTGACGAGGACATTTTTAATTCTGTTTTGACAGTTTGTCCAAGACCTCCAGAGAACACAAGCACAAATGCTGTTCCACCTCCATCAGGAACAGATGCTGATATCAAAAAGTGGAAAGTAGCAGATGCAAAGGCTATGAACATCTTAGCCCAGACTATGTCTGATGACATTTTCCAAAAGGTGGCTGAATGCAATTCAGCAAAGGAAATCTGGGATAAGCTGTCTGAAATAGTCTCAGGATCAGCTGATAAAAGAAAGGACAGGAGATCCCACCTCATATCCCAATATGAGAATTTCAAGAAAGGAGAAACTAAGCCAGTAGCTGAAATGTATAACAGGCTCAGTCTGATAGTCAATGGACTCAAGACTTTGTATAAAGAGATCTCACTGACTAAACTGAATGATAAAATCCTAATGTGCTTCCCAAGCACTTGGGACTCAAGAATCTGGCCAATCAAGGATGCTAGAAGTCTGAATGAGATTACAACAGAAGCTCTCTTAGGCAAGCTCAAATCTTTTGAGCTGCTCATCAAAAATAGAGAAGAAGAGCAGAAGGCTGCCTCACCAGCCACAAGAAAAGAAAAGACAATAGCTTTCAAAGCAACTGAAGATCAGCCTGAAGACAAAGTCACAGACAATGATGAGCTGCTTAGTCTATTGGCCAAAAGATTCTACAAGATGGTCAGAAAGGACTTCAGAAAGAGATCATACAAAGAGCATGATAAGCCAAGGTATGATAAGTTAAATAATAAAGAAATTGTCTGCTTTGGTTGCAGGAAACCAGGCCATATTGTGCCTGATTGTCCAGAAAACAAAAACAAGGACAGAAGGGACAAGAAAGAAAGAAGAAAGGACAAAGACTTCAAGAAGAATGACAATGACAAACCCTCCTCAAGCAAGAACAAACACACAAGGAAGGGATTTGTTGCTGAATCCTGGAGTGAAACTGAAGAAGAATCAGAAGCTTCATCCAGCTCAAGTGATGATGAAGATGATGCTGAAGAGAAGGAGTTCTGCATGATGGCAATCAATGCCTCTCAACACAATTCAGATGCAGAAGAGTCAGAGTCAGACTCAGAGACTTAACTTGAAGAGGACCAGGTAATTAGTTCTTTTGATTTCAATTCTGAGGACTTTAAGTCTGAGTTTAAAGCATTATGTTTAGACCTACTCAAATCTGAGAAGGAAATTATTTCTCTCAGAAATCATTTATCTGAACATAGTATCTTAAAGTCAGAAAACCTCAAACTCTCTAAGGAGTTGGAGTGTTGTAGGGAGCAAATAGCTTCACTGAAAGGTGAGCTATCAGAGGCCAAGAAGCTTGAAGAATCCCTTAATGGGAGAAGTATCAAGCTGATGGACATCACAAGCACAGTGAACTCCAGATTCAATAGTACACTGGGCTTGAGTGCTTCATCCAGCCAACCTATAGTTCTAACAACCCCAATCAAGTTTATTTCTGATAAAGGGAAGGGAGTTGTAGAGGTAGCTAGGAAAAATTCTGATCTGCCTAAGAAAACCAAATTCCAGCAGAAATCGTCGAACGGAGCTCGACGATCGCCGAACGCAGATCGACAATCTCAGGCAAAATCGTCGAACTCAGGTCGACGATCTCTAATTCCTTAACTCTGTCATAGTCGACCGTCGAACGGAGCTCGACGATCTGACCCAAGATCATCGAACGCAGCTCCACGATCGTCGAATAGAGATTAGAGCTCTGGAAATTTTTTCAAGGGCAAATCAAAATCCAATCCTAGGGGTCCTTCATCCCAAAGCTTTAACCCTTATACTGAATGGATAATACCTCCAAGGAGATATCATCCTGAAGGTTATAAGAGTCAACCTGGGATGTCTTTTATTTCTGAATTTAAAGGTTATCAACTTAGGCCCAAGGTAAACTGGGTCAAAAACAAGTGAATTATTTTATGTGCAGGTGAAGACCTATCCAACATCAAACCAACAATGGTATTTGGATAGTGAGTGCTCCAAGCACATGACAGGAAACAAGGACAACCTCACATCCTTTAAAGTCAAGCTTGGACCCAAAGTCATATTTGGTGATTCAAACTTTGGACAAACTAAAGGATATGGTGCAGTCCAGATTGGACAGTGACATTCAAAAAGGTAGCCTATGTGGAAGGACTGAAGCACAATTTGATAAGTATCAGTCAACTATGTGATGAAGGCTATCAGGTGACTTTCAGCAAAGCCTTATGCAAGATCAAGTCAGAGGACAACACAACTGTGTTGATAGGTAAAAGGAAAGGTAACATCTACTCAGTAGATTTTCTTTCAACAGATGTAGACATTTGCCTGTTCAATTCTGTTTGTAGACCTAATGTTTTATGACATAAGAGACTAGGACATTTAAACCTTAGAACCATTGCTAGGCTATCCAAGGACAACCTTGTTAGAGGACTACCTTCTGGCCCCTACAAGAAGGAAGGACTCTGCAGAGCTTGTCAATTAGGCAAGCAAACTAAAAATAGTTTCAAGTCACTTAATAAGAGTGATTCACCTAGGATTTTGTATCTGTTACACATGGATCTTTTTGGACCCATTACAGTACAAAGCCTAGGAGGGAAATCAGACACCTTAGTAGTTGTAGATGACTTCTCTAGATTCACATGGGTGTTCTTTTTGAGGAACAAGTCTGATAACTTTAAGCGTTTGACAGAGTTTCTCAAATGTATACAGATTGAGTTCAATACTCACATTGCCCTGATCAGAAGTGATCATGGGACAGAGTTTGATTCTCTTCTTATGCAAGAGTTCTGTCAGAGTGAAGGGATCGGGCATACTTTCTCAGCTCCTAGAACTCCTCAACAAAATGGGGTAGCTGAAAGGAAAAATAGAACCCTTATTGAATCTGCCACTACATTGTTGTCAGATGCTCACCTTCCTCTATCTTTTTGGGCAGAGGTAGTGAACACCTCCAACTATGTGCTGAATAGAAGTTTAATACATAAACTAAAGGGCAAGACTCCCTATGAATTACTCAAAGGGAAGAAACCTAAAGTTGATTATTTTAGAATTTTTGGCTGTATTTGTTATATACATAATAATGACAAGAAATATTTAGCAAAATTTCAAACTAAAGCTGATGAAGGATTGTTTCTGGGATACTCCATGATCAGTAAGGCTTATAGGGTTTATAATAAATCTTCTCTTAAAATTGAGGAATCTGTTCACATATCATTTGATGAATCTAACATGTCTTTCAAGGAGAAGAACACTTCTACCATAGAACCTTTGCAGGTACATTCTCTTGGTGAAGATTTGAATAGGTTACAGATTACTCAAAAAGAGGAAAGCAGTGAAGATGAGGAAAGCATTCAACATATTGAAGAGAAACAACTTGAAGAGCCAGTTGTTGTACCACAAGAGGAAACAACAACACAGGTTGGTGAACAATCAACACCCCCTGTTGATTTAGTAACATCAAGAGACCATCCAATTTCCCAAGTAATTGGAGACATCTCAGCTGGTGTGCAAACCAGAAATCAGGTCAACTAAAACCTGTTGCACACTTGCTTCCTATCTCAAATTGAACCTCAATCCATTCAAGATGCAGAGCAAGATCCACACTGGATCATTGCAATGCAAGAAGAGTTGCATCAATTTGAAAGGAACAAAGTTTGGGAACTAGTACCAAAGCCTAAGGATCACTCCATTGTTGGAATAAAGTGGGTGTTCAGAAACAAATTGGATGATCAAGGAGTAATTGTAAGGAACAAGGCAAGGCTAGTTGCTCAAGGATACTCACAAGAAGAAGGCATATATTATGACCAGACTTTTGCACCAGTTGCAAGATTGGAAGCCATCAGAATCTTCTTAGCTTATGCAGCATACAAAGGTTTCAAGGTATATCAGATGGATGTAAAGAGTGCATTTCTAAATGGAGACATCAAGGAAGAAGTCTATGTCAGACAACCTCCAGGTTTTATCTCTCCAACCCATCCTGATTATGTTTTTAAGTTGAACAAAGCATTATATGGTCTCAAACAAGCTCCTAGAGCATGGTATGAGACCATAGCATGCTTCCTTCTAGAAAATGAATTTATAAGGGGTAGAGTAGACCAAACTCTTCTCATTAGAACCCATAAGTCCCATACCCTACTAGTACAGATTTATGTAGATGATATTATCTTTGGTTCTACTGATTCAAATTTGTGCAGAAGGTTCTCCAACCTAATGCATTCTAAATTTGAAATGAGTAGCATGAGTGAGCTATCCTTCTTTCTAGGATTGTAAGTCAAACAACATGCTGAAGGCATCTTTATTTCTCAAACCAAGTATGCAAATGAATTGGTTAAGAAATTTGGTATGTCTTAAGCATCTTGCATGAAAACACCTATGCCTACTAATGCTGTATTGGATGCTGATGAACATAGGAAACCTGTTGATCAGACACATATAGAGCAATGATTGGCTCTTTACTGTACCTTACAGCTAGTAGACCAGACATAATGTTTGCTACATGCATATGTGCTAGATTCCAAGTGAGCCCTAGAGAGTCACACCTAACATTAGTAAAAAGGATTCTCAGGTATGTTAAAAGTTGTCCAAATCTAGGTCTCTGGTATTCAAAAGATTCAGCATTTGACTTAACTGGATTTTCTGATGCTGATTATGCTGGATGCAGAATTGACAGGAAAAGCACCAGTGGAACTTGTCAGTTTCTTGGTGACAGACTTGTCTCTTGGTTTTGCAAGAAACAAACATCTGTGTCAACCTCAACTGCTGAAGCTGAATATATGGCTGCAGGCAGTTGTTATTCACAAATATTATGGATTCAAAAACAACTCCTAGACTATGGCTACAACTTAGAGAAGTCTAAAATCTTTGTGATAACACCAGTGCTATTTCTATAGCTCAAAATCCAGTCCTCCATAGTATGACAAAACATATAGAAATTAGGCATCACTTTTTAAGGGATAATGTTGAGAAGAATAAAATTGAACTTCAATATATCCCAACTGATTTGCAAAGGGGAGATATTCTCACCAAACCCGTGGATGAAAAGAAACACACCTTCTTCCTAAATCAGTCAGGAATGTTAGATGGAGGAAGTCTAAAATAATGTCCAAGATTTTAAAACTTTAAAAATTGACCAAGACTAGGCAAACATCTTGATTTTTCTAGTGTCTAGAGTGTATTTCTGGTCTCTGAACTGCGCTCGACGATTTTCCCCCAGATCGTCGAACGGAGATCGACGCCTTCCGAAATCGTCGACCTGAGTTCAGCGCTTCTCAGATAGTGTTCAACTATCTCTCCAGGTCAACGATCGTCGAACGGCGCTCGACGGTTTTGTTTTCTGAACTATCGTCGAACGGAGTTCGACGCTCTCTAATATCGTCGAACGGAGATCGACGATATTGAAGACCCTTCAGATTCCTTTAGAAGCCCCGATCGTCGAATTGAGTTCAACGATCTTTCCTTTTTTGCGTCGAACCCTAATATAAAATTCATTTTTCGGCCGTCGTTCTCCTTTTGCGCTTTCAATCTCTCTGCAAAAATTTCTCTTTCCCACCAAACATCTCTGCACTTGGTCATTTGTTTGTTGATTTTTGCAGGTAACAATGGCCGTCTCAGTTGCCGTTTTAGCCGCAATGAAGTTTGATGCAGGATTTTATATAGACATGGATTCGTTCAACACCAGTGATCAGATTTTCCAAGACATTCTGGAACTGTTCAAGGAGCAAAAATCATCATGTCCACCAGAATCAAACTGCCTGCAGATGAAATTAAGGAGTGAGTTTATACTGCCCACAACCAGGACCAAAATACAGTTGTTGGATCCATTTCTGGAACTCAGGTACCTCTGACACCTACCATTCTGACAGAGGTTTTTCAATTAAATTCTGGAAGAGATTCTGTTGAGTTATCTGGAGAAGAATTTTCTGCTTTACTTGCTAGAATGGGTCATTCTGATGCAAACCCTAGCAAGCTGCTGAAAAAGAACTTAGCTGTTGAATACAGGTTTTTGGCTGATGTAGTGGGAAAAGTTCTGTTGGCCAAGCATTCAACACATGATACCATATCCAGGTATCAGCTGTGCTTGATGGGAGCCTTAGTGGATAAGAAACAGTTAAACTGGGGAGAGGTCTTCTTTGACCTGATTAAGAAGAAAATAAACATGAACTTTGTGAATTATGAGAGGATCCTAGGGCTATTTCTCCATAACAGATGCCCTGCTCTGCTAGTCTCTTCTGGGATGCACATCAATGCCTCAAAGAGGCTGTCCTGTGCCCTGTTTGGCAAATGGGACAGGAAGATAGTGAAGCCCAGCAGGCCCTCTGCAAGCACTACTTCAGGCACAAGGACTGTAACAGTCTCTTCCCCTCAAGTCTCTGCCCCTGCAGATGACTTGCCTGCTGCTTCTCCTCCTCCTCCTCCTATTCCATCTCCACCAGTCACCTCCACCATTCTACCTTCATCCACAATCATTATTTCCAACCCATCTCCTACATCAATTCCCTCTCCAACACTTCCAATAACAGAAGAAATCTTCCATCCATTACATCACTACCCTCACCCAGACATTGACACATCATCCCACATTCCATCTTTCAATCTTCTAGATGATTCCTTCATGGATGACTCACCTTCATCCCCTCCTGATCTACCCTCCTCATCCACATCATATCAACAGCTTCTACAAGATATCATTGATCAACCCTCCTTCACACCTTCTATCTCCATTCCACTGTCTTCTATTTCCACAATCCCAACACCTCAACCTTCACTTCTACCATCCACCAGCTCTCCACCAACATCACCAGTTACTCCACCATCCTTCTCTACCTCTGCTCCAGTCCCTGCTGAGCAAGTAGATATTCCTGCCTTAGCTGACAAACTATATGAGCTGATAGCTCCCAGGCTGTCACTTCTGTTGGACACCTCCTTGGCTCCACTATTCAAGTCAGTTGCAGACTTATCTGCCAGGCTCTCCTCCATCTTTCCTCCTCAGGCAATCCCTTCATTTGGGTACCTTGATCCAGCTGTCTCTGAATCTAGGCAGGGGGAGATGCCTCATGAAGATGTGAGATTGCCTGCTGCTACTGCCATTTCTTCAGTCCCTGCTGCTGCTGCTGCTGATGTTACTTCAACTCAAGCTCCAGTTTCAACTCCTCAAGTTGCTGTCTTATCTGTGGACCTCAGGTCCTTATTATCAGATTTTGACTCAGTTTATTTCAGCTGTCTTCTAGTGAGTAATGCAGTCCAGCCTTCTGAAGATCTCTCCAAGGCCATTGTGCCATTTTCAAGCTGTGATTCCAGCTTAATTAGCTCCTATATAACCTCCCTATATACTGCTGAGCCCTCTGTTTCCAGTGATCTTACTGCTGCTACTCCTGCTGACAATACTGTTGCTGTTTCTGTTGCTGCTGCTGATATTGTTGTTATTGCTAAAAATTCTGATGATATACATATGACAGAGGCATATGTATTTGAGCCTGTTGTCACTGATGATGTTGCCCCTGCTGATATTTTTGTGTCTGAAACTGTTTTGTCTGAATCTGTTGCTACCCCAACTGCTGTTGTCATTACTGCTGCTATATCTTCTGAGAGTATTGCCCCTGGAACTTCTGTTTCTGCTGTTACTACTGCTGCTGCTACAACTGCTGTCACCACTGCCTCATCTGCTCCAACCCAACAACAAAAAGACTATCCGAAAAGAATTGATGCTTTATATGATGAGCAAAGCTCTGAAAGTGATGAATATAAGACTGATTCTGATGATTCTTCAGCCACTATTGCAAGAAAAAGAAAGGCAAGGAGCAAGGCTATGAAAAGAGTTCCCCCAGCCAAAGTCAAAGATACAAATGACATACCTTATTACATTCTTCATGACTGCCCCATTACTGAACATTGGATGCAATATTCCAAGAATCAACTTAAGGCTATGAAGAAGAATAGGAAATATGAGAAAGGATCTTCTCAGTTTCATCATCCTCCTCCACCACCTCCTCCTGATGCAGGTGCAGGTGGAAGCTCAGCTACTCATCCTCCTGCTAGAAGTCAAACCCCCTATCAGCCACATGCAAGATCTCAATATAGGGGAAGCCAGTCCAGAGGTTCTCAATCAAGAAGAGGAAATTATAGAGGAATCCAAAGGGAATTCCAAGTCTACTCTAAAGGCTATTCAAGGCAACACCCTTACTCTGGGGAAGGACAAGCTTCATCAGATACCACTTCAGGTCCTTTTCCCTACAAGTTGAAAGAAGTAGTCTCATCCAGAGCTCCTCTAGATAATCCTTCCAACAGATATGAGCCTCCAGTGCCCTTTGAGGATCCAGAGAATAATCCTACTGCATGGACTGCTAGAATAAAGGAATTAGCTGTCCTGGATCAGATTAAGAAAGCTAGAGAGCAAGGCAAGGAC
Source organism: Platanthera guangdongensis (assembly GCA_039583875.1). Taxonomy (NCBI): domain Eukaryota; kingdom Viridiplantae; phylum Streptophyta; class Magnoliopsida; order Asparagales; family Orchidaceae; genus Platanthera; species Platanthera guangdongensis. Next base: position 32,020,249 of record CM077164.1, on the reverse strand, counting down.
ACCTCCAGCATTACTACCCTATCTGAACAAAGGAAAAAGGAACTTGAAAGATATGCCTCCAGCAATTTTTTTGATTCTGAAAGATATATGGAGCTGCACCCTGAAGATGTGGTACCAAGGCCTAAACAACAAATTTCTTTAGGTGCAGCTGATGACAGAAGATCAAAGAAAGAAGCTCTTAATCCAAATAAAGAAATAAAACTTATAAAGAGCAAGGAGAAAGAATAATTCTGTAAGGTGACAATTATTCTGATTTCTGATTTCTGTCTGAGATAATATATCTGTGATTCTGCTATGTTGTTGTTTATTATTGCTTTGTATGTTGTCTTTAATTTCTCCAATTTCTGTAAATAGTAATCCTAACCCAAATAGGGGGAGATTGTTGGAACACCCTATTACTAATTTGGGTCAGGATCACTATGTCTTTAGGAAACCTGTTTTTGACCTCATTGTATAGATCTAAAGGTCAATTAGAATTGAGTCTAAGGGTTAGTAGTTAGGTTTGGAAGCTGCCCTCAAGACCAAGGTTTTTCAATTTGGAGACTAAGTCATTTCGTCAAGCTCAGTACGACGAATCGTCGAACTCCAATCGACGATCGTTGAGCTCACTTCGACGGATCGTCGAACTCCATTCGACGATCGCTGAGCTCAACTTCAACAAATCATCGAACTCCATTCGACGATCTTCGAGCTCAGTTCGACGATCTTGACTCCAGTATTGATTCTCTATCTCTGAGCTCAGTTCGACGATAGTTGAGCTCAGATCGACGATCTCTGTTGCTGTCTAAGTCCAAATCGCTGAGCTCAGTTCGACGATAGTGGAGCTCAGTTCGACGTTTTTCTGAAGAGTTAAATGACTTTCAAGATTCAAATTCAGATAGTTAAGGAGTTATTCTCAGCAATTAATTCGGAAGATTTTGTAGCCGTTTTTATTTATTCTGGAGCAAGTTTCAAGTGATTATCAGGGAATGTTTCTTTGGACTTTCCCCCAGAAGATAATTGCAATTAAGGAAGTCATTTATGACAGGCTAACGGCTACTCTGGACAGAGGATCATTTCTAAGGAATAAAAGATAAGATTTTTGAATTCCTGACAAGCAGAACAAGCAATCAGGGAAAAGAGAGTGCACAAGAAGAAGAAGAACAAAATATTCTCTGCAATAACTCTTCTCTGGAACAACATCTTTCTCAACAACAATTGCTCAAGAGAAAGAAAAAGAGCTGTAGACATTCTCTGTCTCAAAGAATTCATACAAGAACACACAACCAAGGAGATCAACCAACTGAAATCTTCAGATCTCTTTTGATTCAAGTGTTTAAGGCCATCATCATTCAAGACTCCAAACACCCAACATTTCAGCTGTTGCTGAAATCATCAATTGCCTGAGATCAATTTCTGAAGGTCTATCACCCTACGGCAAAGCTTCATTTCCTGAACAACTACAGAACTCATGGGGAGCTTTGACAACATCACTGAATCCACATAGTCTTCTCAGCTGCTTTGAGAAAGAGAAGACTTCCATCACTCTCTCATCCCCACCTCTGTAAAGGGTTTTTCAAACTCTCTTCAAAAGTTTGTGTGTGGTTTTTGAGCACCTTATCAAAAGCTCATTGGTGGCAAGACCCCTGATCAAAAAATCTGGTTTGGTTTTTGAGCACCTTATCAAAAGCTCATTGGTGCCCAGGACACATGATCAACTCATCCTGCAGTGGATTCCTACCTAGGGTGGTAGAAGAGTGGATGTACCCAAGTTTTAGCGGAACCACTATAGCTCCTTGTGTCCTCTGGTTGCTTGTCTTTATTTTTGTTTTTGGCTGTGATCTGTGATCAGTTTCTTTTGTAGATTGTGATTAGATAACTGCTGTGATTAGATTTACTATTTGCTTCCCTGTTCACTCAGATTACAACAACTGTTGTAAAAAATTTTTAAGCACCATACTCTATTCACCCCCCCTCTAGAGTATATCAGATCTAACTCGCACTTTCACCTTCCATCGAGGAAGGAGAGCTCATGGAGATAGATCAGCGGCCCTCGTGGATGGACCCAGTCGCAGCCTTTCTTTCCACGGGAGAGTATCCAGAGGGGGCGGATAAGAAGAAGCTCCGGTACTAATCAACGTACTACCTCCTCCGGGACGGGCAACTGTACATGAAGACACTCTCGGGGATGTTGGCTCATTGCATGGCTGAGGGGGAAGTGCAAAGAATCTTGGAAGAAGTCCACTCCGGGGAGTGTGGGAGCCACTCCGGGAGTCAGACCTTGGAAGGGAGGATTATCAGGCAAGGGTACTTCTGGCCCACCCTGGGCCGAGATGCGACAGAGTTCGCAAGAAGGTGCCACAAGTGCCAGCTGTTTGCCCCCCTCCAGCTACAACCAGCTCAGCGACTCAAGAATATCACAGCCCCCTGGCCCTTTGCCTTCTGGGTAATGGATTTGGTTGGACTGTTCCACCAGGCTAGTGGGCAGAGAAGGTTCCTATTGGTGATGATCGATTATTTTTTCAAGTGGCTGGAGGTAAAGGCGCTGGCCAAGGTGACTTCCCAGGTCATCAGGAACTTCATTTGGGGGGAGATCATCTGCTGCCACGGGTTGCCCCAAGCAATTATCACAGACAATGAGCCCCAATTCGCCAGCTCGGAGTTTACCAGTTTCTGCGAGAAGCTTGGGATCGACCTCAGGTTCGCCTCGGTCCACCACCCCAGGAGAAACTGGCAGGTAGAGGCCGCGAACAAGATCATTGTCAACCTCTTAAAGACGAAAGTGGAAAATCTGAAGGGGAGCTGGGTGGAGCAGCTTCCCGTGGTTCTCTGGGCCCTGAGGACAACCCCCAACACAGCTACAGGAGTGACCCCCTTCAAGCTCTCCCATGGGTGCGAGGCAGTGCTCCCCGTGGAGTTCGAAGTTCAAACGCCTCGAGTTGTCACAGTAGGGTAAGGCAGTGAATAATGATAGGCTGAGAACGAGGAAGAGCTGTGGCTCTCCCTTGACATGGTGGAAGAACTGCAGGACCTTTCCGCCGTCTGACAAGAAGAGGCAAATAGGAGGATGTCTAAGTACTTTGACAAGCATGTTAGAGTCAAGTAATTTACGGAGGGGGACTTGGTGCTGAAGAAGGTGGATGCAGCAGGGAGGTCGGCGACTATGGGGAAGCTCAACCCCAGCTGGGAAGGTCCATTTATTTTAAAAGAAGCTTTAAGATCAGTGGGGTATTGACTCCAAAATGTGGAGGGCGAGGCCCTGAGTCTCACCTGCAATGGTGACGACTTGAAACGTTTTTTCACTTGAAACATGTAAGTGATGCTTTGATTTTAATAGAAGTTCTTCAACACATCTATGTAGTCACGATAAGTTTGCATGAAGAAGTAAAGTTTATGTAGACCTCGAGCAGATCCCGCTGTCAGGCTCTCACCTAGCTGGTAGGGCTGGAAGTCACTCGGTGTCATCCTTAGATCTCGAGCAGATCCCGCTGTCAGTCTTTCACCTAGCTGGCAGGGCTGGAAGTCACTCGATGGAATCAGCCTTGGACCTCGAGCAGATCCCGCTATCAGGCTCTCACGTAGCCGGTAGGGCTGGAAGTCACTCGGTTGCATCCTTAGACCTCGAGCAGATCCCGCTGTCAGGCTCTCAACTAGCTGGCAGGGCTGGAAGTCACTCGATGGTCTCAACCTTGGACCCTGAGCAAATCATGCTGTCAGGCTCTCACCTAGCTGGCAGGGCTGGAAGTCACTCGGTGTCATCCTTAGACCTCAAGCAGATCCCGCTGTCAGGCTCTCACCTAGCTGGCAAGGCTGGAAGTCACTCGATAGTGTCAGCCTTGGACCCCGAGCAGATCCCGCTGTCAGGCTCTCACCTAGCTGGCAGGGCTGGAAGTCACTCAGTGTCATCCTTAGACCTCGAGCAGATCCCGCTGTCAGGCTCTCACCTAGCTGGCAGGGCTGGAAGTCACTCGATGGTGTCAGCCTTGGACCCCGAGCAGATCCCGTTATCAGGCTCACACCTAGCTGGCAGGGCTGGAAGTCACTCGGTGTCATCCTTAGACCTCGAGCAGATTCCACTGTCAGGATCTTACCTAGCTGGCAGGGCTAGAAGTCACTCGATGGTGTCAGCCTTGGACCCCGAGCAGATCCTGCTGTCAGGCTCTCACCTAGCTGGCAGGGTTGGAAGTCACTCGGTGTCATCCTTAGACCTCAAGCAGATCCCGCTGTCAGGTTCTCACCTAGCTGGCAGGGCTGGAAGTCACTCGATGGTGTCAGCCTTGGACCCCGAGCAGATCCCGCTGTCAGGCTCCCACCTAGCTGGCAGGGCTAGAAGTCACTCGGTCTCATCCTTAGACCTCGAGCAGATCCCGTTGTCGGGCTCTCACCTAGCTGACAGGGCTGGAAGTCACTCGGTGGTGGCAGCCTTGGACCCCGAGCAGATCCCGCTGTCAGGCTCTCGCCTATCCGACAGGGTTGGAAGTCACTCGGTGTCATCCTTAGACCTCGACCAGATCCAGCAGTCAGGCTCTCATCTAGCTGATAAGGCTGGAGGTCACTCAGAGAAGTCCTAAACTCCTCAGGTAGTGTCTGACAAGCTTGGCCCTTCCAAGAATAAAGGTGCAGAGCTCGGCATAGGCGAGCTCGGGCTCGCCAGTTCAGCTCGGCATCGACAGAAGGGTGGCGAGCCAGGCCCTTGAACCTCGCCGAAGGGAGGCGAATCCCGCCAGGACACCTCGCCCCCCGCTATGATTTACTTGGAAAATTTTAGAGAATTTGGTCTCATATTGATAAGGTCATGGGCTGCTCGCGTGCGAGCAAGCTGGGCGAGTCCTAAGAATGGGCGAGCTCTCAAGATGAACTCTCAGGGGCGAGTCCTAATGACTGTCCTACTCGCAACGCCATCTACGCGAGGTCGTTGGGGGAAGTGCTCGCTGGAAAACAGGGCACGAAAAAGATCCAGCAAAGGATAAAAAAATATATATAGCAATATAGTTACAGTGAACACAGAAGGTATCAAAAATATTTTTCATTAGGTAATGATATTTATTGGTCGAGCTCGCCTCGGCGAGGTTACAAAAAAAGGGGGAAAGAAAGAAATTTACAGGATCAGCCCTCCCCCCCTTCGCCGGATTGACGATCCCCCTCCCCTCCGCCGGATGTGTCCTGAAAGATTTTCCCAAAGAGCGCATCCAGACTGTCCTCCTTCGCGCTGGGCGGCATCGCCGGGAACAAGCTCGGCATCAGGTCCTTGGTGGAGATCTCCTCGCACCCCTCCGCCAACACCCCAGTGTCCTTCATCATCTGGAGGGTGCACTCGGCGGCCTGGATGGAGTTGATCCACAACCTCTCGGCGAGATCGACCTCGCCAAAGATCCTCGGCCTCTTGTAGGGGGGGGTAGGATCGGCGTCGCTGGCCGGGAAGAAGATCTCTGCCTGGCGACGAACCTCGCGGCTGAGGTTCTGATTCTCCTCCTTCAGCCTCACATTCGCCCCCTCTAGCTCGGAAAGCCGGGCGCGCAGCTGGCCGATCTCCTCCTCCTGCTCGGCATTGCGAGCCCGTAGTTCCACGACAGCCTTGGCATCCTGATGAGAAAGAAAAATTTGTTAACATTGCAAAATATTTCAAGTAAAAGAGAGAAGAAGCCTGATACTCACCAACCCGTCGGCAACCTGGGCGAGAAGACCTTTGGCGATGCCGAGCCGCCTCGCCTGATCAGCGACCTAATCTTTGGCGACGTCGCGGGCTTGCTCGGCTTTTTGGAGTTGGTTGCTGAGACCGAAGTTGCGGCGGACCAGCATATGATGGAGCTCCATGGCTCGCAGGTGGGCCTGCAGGCCCTCATGGCCGAGCTGCCGCAGGATCATGCCCTTGTAGGCCTCGGCGTCTTCCCAGCCATAGAGGCCAAAGCCGAGGGCGTAAGCGTGACCAGTGGCAGGCTCACGGTCATCCCAAGAGGGGTGAAGGGTGGAGATGGAAACTCGGTGGGCCAGCTCGTCCCACTGCACCATGGGCTCGCCCGCCGAGTCTCTCCACTGCCCACCAAAGTTGAAGAGGGGATGCTCTTTCGGTGCGCCGCCCTCGCGAGCCGTCCTCTTCGCCGAAGGAGGTGGCGAGATTGCTGCAGGGGGAGTGGAGGCCTCGCCGTCCTTCCGCCCCTTGCTGGTAACTTCCTTCAGCGGGCTCTCTGGCAACGCATCGGGGGCGACTTCAGGCGAGCTCATGTATCTGGGGCTGGATTGATGTTGTTGATGTTATTTCCCCTGTGGAGCTAGCAAGGCTTTCTTCATCTTTTTGGGTAGTTGTTGGCGATGGGGCGGGCTAGACCTCGCACCCTCAGGCCGCCTCTTGTTGGAAGAAGGTTTGGAGAAGGCCGCCTCGTCTCGGTAGGCCGCAACCGCTGCCTTCTCGCGAGCGAGAGGGTCTGGGTACAATCTCGAGTCCACAAATGGCGGGTTCACGGGAATTAGCCACTACCCTGCAAGAAAAAACTTAGAAAAGTTAGAAGATTTCCAACAACAATATGGCGAGCTCGGCAATTTGGCAAACTCGGCAATATGGAGAGGATGATACCTTCACCGGGCAGGACGGGGAGAAGCGCGTCAAGGCCCCTTCGCAGGAAGGCGACCTCGAAGTCCTTGTGGCGGAAGTATTTGTGGAGGTCAGCATCATTGCCGGACACGGCCGGCGGGCTGTAGACCCTTTCTCCCTTCTGCTGAGGCGAGTAGGGGATGTTGCCGAGATCGCCCTTGATGAAGGCGATCTTGGTCATCCAATTATGGTGCTTGTTCGTGATCTCGCAAACTTTGATCTGCGAGCCCATAAAGTAAACGACCACATCCGGCGTCGCCTTGTAGGAGAAAAGCTTCCCGAACACCGTCAGGTTGAACTCAATCCTCTCTCGGCAGAGGTAGCTCGCGTACGCCACCATCATGACAATGGCGTTGGAGTTCAGCTGCGCAGGCACCGCGCCATAGTATTTCAGAATCTGTCGGATCTCCGGCCAGAGGGGGAAGCATAGTGTTGGGTACATTGGAAAATGTGTATCATATTTAAAGAAGCCTCACCCTACTCAATGATATGCATCAAGGTGTATTTGATGTTATTTTGAGTTTATATGTGCAGGTTAAGTAAATGCAGGAATGCAGAAAAATTTCTAAGTCCATGTGTCGACACCTAGAGAAGCTGTGTCGACACTTATGAAGGCTTGTGTCGACACTGGAGAAAAGTTGTGTCGACACTTGGAGTTAATTGTGTTGACACTTGGAAAGGCTGTGTCGACACTAGAGGAAACTGTGTCGACATACAGAGGCAGTGTCGACACACAGTGAAGATTAGTCGACATCAACTGTGTCGACATCAAGAGGCTGTGTCGACACACAGAAGACTTTGTCGACACACAGCAGTGCTTCAACAAAATTAAAGTGAAGAAGTGTTTGTGTCGACACACTCAATCAGTGTCGACACATTCTTAAGAAGCTGTGTCGAGAAGCAGTAAACAACAACAAAGGAGTTGTGTGGATACCACCAAGGCTTGTGTCGACACATAGTTCACTTGTGTCGACACTTAGTCTACTAATGTCGACACATAATGAAGTTCGGTCTCGACACTTTCAGACAGAGACAGTGATTTCAAGAAGTGACTGGATGACTTAACAGCTGCCGTTTCTAACCGGTCAACTACTACTGTCAGAGCTGTCAGAAGGTTGTTAGAAACTGGTTCAGCCGGTTACCATGGAGGAAGACTATATAAAGGTTTACTCCTTCAACAGAAAAGACATGAATTATTGAAGACTACACAGATAACTAACAATACAAAAAGAAGAAGATCTTCGACAGAAGATCTAAGAAGCTGGAGAGAGAGAGCTCCATCTAAGAAGTGCAGTTGCTAAACCAGGCTGCTAAGAAGAATTCAGATTGTGATCTGAATATCAAGAAGGAAGCTGATTGAAGATCATCTTCACAGGAGATTCAACCCTACTGAGTTCAGATTCAAGAAGCTTTGAAGAAAGCTAAGGGAGGTTGCTCTCTGCCATCAGTTTCTTCCAAGAACTGATCAAGAAGTCATCCATCCATTCTCTCTCTTTCAGGGTGGTGGTAATAAACTTTGTTAAATCAAATTTTTGTAGAATCTTTTATAGATCTGAGCTGTAAGCCTATTTTATAAAGGCTGAGTGTAAGAGATTTAGATCTCTGAGTGGTAGGCCTTGTTGAAGGCTGAGGTAGGGCTGTGAGCCTGAGTTGTAGGAGATTGATATGTCTGAGTTGTAGGCCTTGTGTAGGCTGAGGTAGGGCATATTGCCTGAGTTGTAGGAGCCTTGTTTGGGGTTCTGAGTTGTAAGATCTGAGGATCTGAGGTGAAGAGAAGAAGTTAGGCCGAATCTAGCACAATGCTAGATAGGCGAAGGGGGAAAGTGGATGTACCCAGACCTTGGGGAACCACTATAAAAATTTGTGTGCAATCTGTGTTGTGTTAATTCTGTGAATCTGTGCTGTGTTATTTGTAGAATTTGCAGTGTATTATTAGTTAACTGATCAGCTTTTCTACCTTAAAAGAAGAACAAGAATTACACATATTCACCCCCCCTCTAGGTGGTTAGACACTAATTCTTTCAAGTGGTATCAGAGGGAGGTTCCTCAAAGAAGGACTTAACAGTCTGAGTAAGATCCATAAGGCAGATTCAAGAATCAAGAAAATGGGTTCAGGTGAAAATCATAAGGAACTAGGTTCTATGAAATTACCCATATGCAGAAAGGAGATATTTGGCATCTGGAAAGAAAGGGTTAGGCTGTTTATGGAGGATTCTGATCCAAGGATCTATATTACAGTCAAGGAAGGTCCTTATGTTCCAATGAAGATTTAAATTCTGGATGCAAACCAAAGAATTCCCAAGGATTATTTAGAGATGACCAAGGATGAGATCATCTTGGCAACTATGGATAAAAGAGCCCAGAACATCATAGTAAGTGCCATTGATGATGCAACTTTTCAAAATTTGATTCACTGCAAGACCTCCAAAAAAATGTGGGATACTTTGATAGTCTACATGGAGGGTTCAGAAGAAGTAAGACAAGATAGAAAATCTATGCTGAATCAGGAAAATGAGAGTTTCAGACAAGGAAAGTCTGACAGTATAACTGAGTGTTATAAAAAGTTCTATAGAATAGTTAATGAGTTGATGTCCTATGGGAGAATCTTCAGTACTTATGAACTGAATGATAAATTCCTAAGATCCTTGGCAAAGGATTGAGACACTAAGATTTATGCCATTAGGGAAGTGACCAAACTTGCAGATATCTCTCCACCAACCTTGTTTGGAAAACTGCTGTCATATGAGATGCAGCTGATGGCAAGGAAAGAGGAAGAGAAAAGTGCAAAAGGTGAGCATAGAGAAAAGTCTGTGGCCTTCAAGGTTGAAGCCACTAAGAAAAATAGGAGGATGTCTCCATCACCTCCTAAGATTGTTGCTGAAACTGCTTCAGATAATTCAGACAACCAGAATTCAGACAGCAGTGACTCAGATGAAGATTTTGCAGCATTTACAAGACAGTTTCAGAGATCCCTGAAGAAGAAGCAGTGGAAGTCTAAGCCTTCCACATCTCAGCCTAAGGATGAGTATTATCAAAAGAGGAAGTCATCCAGGAAGGGCAGGAGCAGGTCTAAGCCAAGCAAATCTACAACATCCAAGATAGTTTGCTACTGCTATAATAGGCCGGACATGTTGTGGCTAAGTGTCCAGATAAAAGAAAAGAAACTGCAGATAAAAAGAAGAGTCAACACCAGAGCAAGAAGGAGAAATCCTTTGTTGCTAAGAAGGAGAAGAGCTTGACAAACCAATCTACTTCAGAGTCAGAATCTGAAGCTGAGGCCTACATTGGCCTATATGCAGCAGATGAAGAAGAAGAGTTTCTCCAGGTGCTGAACTCTATATATTAACAAGAAGACCATCAGTGCAAGGGACTGATGGCTGTGTCAGAGGAAAACAAGTTCCAGGATCAGCCTGGTCCTAGCAAGGTACAATGTCTTTCTAGAAATTCAGATTGCAGTACTGAGTCAGAGTCAGCAACATCTACATCAAGTGATGTGGATGGGTCTGAGTCTGAAGGTGATATTCATCAGCTGATAGATGAATATGGAGACTTGCTGCAGGCACTAAAGAAAAGCAAAAACCTGGTCAAAACTCTAGCTAAGGAAATTGCAGATCTTAAGTTGGTTGCATCTGATTCAGAGAAATTGCTGGATCAGAAATTGAATGAGATAGCCAGACTGAAAAACATTACTGTTATTCAGATGGGTACTATCACATTTAAGAATGATCAGATTAAAAAACTGGAGAATAGACTTCAGAAAGAAAAGGAGATAGTAGCTAGTTTTTCTAAACATAAATCTGTATTACCCTTGATTGATGAGTTTGTACCTCAAAAGGGTATGGCTGGATTAGGGTTTAAGAAAATTGCATGGACTGCTAAGTCCAAATCTAAAGGCAAAGCCCCAGCACAAAATAAGAAGCCTGTTGTATACAATTCAGCTAGGGTTGTACCTAAACAAAGGTACAACAAGTTTGAGTGCTGGTGTTGTGGCAAGGTAGGCCACTTTGTCTTAGATTATTGGCACAATTCCAGTGTCAGGGAGAGTAGCAATCTGCCTGCTAGAAGAGCTACATGTAGATTTGTTAAAGTTCAGACTAACTTGCACCAAGGACCCAAAAGTTATTTGGGTTCTAAGGTTAAGTAATCTGTGTTGCAGGTGAGTCCAAGTTGCCATGCCCCAATATGGTACTTGGACAGTGGATGTTCTAGGCACATGACTGGAACAAGGGGGTTGCTGAAGGATTACACAACTATCATGGATGGCCCTAAAGTAACCTTTGGTGGTTCAGAAAAAGGAATCATCAAAGGATTTGGTAACATTTCTAATAACCAGATTACTATCTCTCAAGTGGCCTATGTGAAGGGTTTGAAACACAACCTTATAAGCATAAGTCAGTTGAGTGATTTAGGATATGACATTTCAATTATTAAGAATGGATGTCATATCAAAAGGTCACGTGATCAAAAGGTCATATTGACAGGATATAGAAAGAGAAATGTTTACTGTCTTAACTTTGTGTATGAGAACAATGTTTCTCCTATTTGTCTTGTAGCTGATGAGAGAGCCTCTCATTGTGTTAAATGGCACAAGAGGCTGGCTCATCTTAACTATAAGACTATTGGCCAACTCTTTAGCAAAGAGTTAGTGAGGAATGGTCCTCAAGTTAAGTGTATAAAAGATGGGATATGCTCATCTTGTCAAAAAGGCAAGCAGACCAAATCCTCCTTTCATAGCCTTGAAAACAAGGATTCAGTGAGGTGTCTATACCTCTTGCATATGGATCTTTTTGGTCCTATGCCAGTTCATAGTCTAGGTAGGAAGGTCTACACTTTTGTGGTGGTAGATGACTATTCTAGATATTCATGGGTGCTCTTTCTGTGACAAAAATCTGAAACCCCAACTGTCTTCTATAGTTTATTAAACAAATTCAGAATGAGTTGAAAAGTACAGTGGTCAAAATCAGAAGTGACCATGTGAAAGTCCACCTAGTGTCAACTATGTGCACCTATGGGGGGGGGATAGGTGACGTGTGGTTCTTCTGCGGAATTTACGGATGTACCTGCACAATAAAAACAAAAACCACAGCACACAGAATACACAGCAAATTTATAGTGGTTCCCCGACTTGGGTACATCCACTTTCCCCCTACGACCTATCTCCCCAACAAGGGACGACTCGGCCACTTCTCCAACGGGATTGAAATCCAATCCCTTCACTAACGGAAGGAGCCCTTCCACACGTGAGAGTCAACACTCCCACAAAACGGGTTGCACCCAACCCTTACAACACGGAACAAAAGTTCCTTTACAATAAAATAAATGTAGAATGTACACGTGATACAAACTTCTCTTGGAGACTACGGTGTTCCTCTTTGTTCGACGACGTGTTCTTGAAGTCGATGAAGAGTCTACGACCTTGGTCTCTCTTGGAGAGGATTTCCCCGGAACCGGCGGCGGCACACGAGCGGCGGCTAGCTTCGGGATCGGCGGCTACGATGAAGAGCAGCTGCTGAACTTGGAGATCCAAACTTCGTTGCGAAGCAAGCTCGGTCTTCCAACGATCACACGAGGATCGGTCGTCTCGATCGATTTGGATGGGAAGTGTTTCCGATCAACAAATCGAGAGACAAAGGATCTCTGGATAGACGCGTGAGACTCAAGCCTTGCTAAGCTACTGTCGCCGGAGATCGGGAAGAAGATCGATCAGTGGCGGCGACGGACTTGCGCGAGCGGCGATGGAGGCGGCAGAAAGATTTCGCGATCTTAGGGTTTCCGTGAGCTCGGCGTATTTTTCTGTGTCGATACTGTTCAAAATACCCATGTATTTATACCCTGAAGATACAGCAATTTTGACCGTTTGTGGGACCCACAAAAGGAATCCCCAAATTCCGGTTCAAACTAGTCCAGAAGCAGAATCCGGTCCAGCAGCGATCTGAGAAAACGCCAAGTCAAAATCGGCGAGAATCGCAGACGATTCTCGACGAATCGGCGAGAATCACCAAGTGATTCTCGACGATTCGTCGAGAATCGTTTGTGATTCTCGTCGAATCTCTTACTGATTCTCAACGAATTTTACTGTGTACATGGGCTGCTTGGCCACTGGTTCGGCGGGAATTACAAGTGATTCTCGCCGAATCTTACTTGGCACCATTTTGAGATGGCCAGAAGGAGTCGGCGAGAATCACTGATGATTCTCGTCGATTCGGCGAGAATCACTAGTGATTCTCGCCGATTCGGCGAGAATCACTTGGTGATTCTCGTCGAATTTGCCTTGGACGATTTTTCGTCTTCCACCTAGGAGCTGCTCATTGATCCTCCATGCTCCTTGTTTTTGCTTGCATATGAACGGCCCTGTACTTGAAAGCAAGTGCACTCCAATAGAGAGAGTACACATAGGCCAACACACTGATCTGCTCAACGAGGGATTACGTCGTGCAGACCCGTGTATATTGACCTACTGCACCCTGACATTGGTGTGCACTTAGCGTGGAGAAACTGCAAGTACAACTTGAAAAAGTTTATCAAATACATAGTCTATTGACCTTAGCTTGTCCAGGGGCTTCTTCAAATCAGGTACATTGTGGATACAATACCCAACAATCTCCCCCTATTTGAAGAAGCCTAAACCCTACAAGCTTAGGTGAATAGAACAAATGGAAAGGAAAGCAACTGAAAGCCATAAACTTAACATCATTAAGTGGAGTCATCCCTTACCAATACCGATTGCTTGGGAGCAAGCTGGAGCCACCTTAGCCTTGACCCCGAGAGGGTAATCTCCCCCTTTTCGGCTTCGGCAAATCGGGGTCAGTAACCTTTGGCCCTTAGCTCCCCCTCAGATCATGCACGGGTCGGAAGCTTCTGTAGTCTTCATTCTTCATAATTGAGCATCCCCAATTCAGTCTTGAAAAGATTGAACTTTGCCTCGTCTAAGGGCTTTGTGAATATATCAGCAATCTGCCTGTCCGTGGGGACATAACAGAGAGAGATGTCCTTGTTTTCCACGTGCTCCCGAATGAAGTGGTAGCGCACTTCAATATGCTTCGTTCTGCTGTGCGAGACAGGATTGTTGGCAATGGCAATAGCACTGGAGGAGTCGCAGTACATAGGAACTTCCTTAAACTGAAGGTTGTAGTCGGCCAACTGATTTCGGATCCAAAGGAGTTGTGCGCAACAGCTGCCTGCGGAGATGTACTCAGATTCTGCTGTGGAGGTAGCCACACAGTTCTGCTTCTTGTTGTTCCATGAGATAAGCCTTCTTCCGAGGAATTGGCACGTCCCGGAAGTGCTTTTCCTGTCATCCCTACTCCCTGCAAAATCAGCATCTGAAAAGCCTATTAGCTCGACATCATTGTTTCTCGGGTACCACAAGCCAAGATTAGGAGTACCTTTAAGGTATCTTAGAATTCGCTTTGCAGCGACATGGTGAGATTCCTTAGTGTTCACCTGATATCTGGCACAGACACATGTGGAGAACATAATATCCGGTCTACTGGCAGTAAGGTAGAGCAGGGATCCAATGATGCTTCTGTATTTGGTTTCATCGAAAGGTTTACCTTTCTCATCCTTATCCAGAGACATGGTGGATCCCATTGGAGTCCTCATAGAGGTTGCACTCTCCATACCGAATTTCTTAAGGAGTTCATTTGTGAACTTCGTCTGAGAGATGAAGATTCCATCCTCAGATTGTTTCACTTGAAGTCCTAAGAAATACTTGAGCTCTCCCATACTGCTCATTTCAAACTTTCCTTGCATAAGTTTAGAAAACTTTTTGCAAAGATTGTTGTCCGTTGAGCCGAATATTATGTCGTCGACATAGATTTGCACCAGCAAAATCTTGCCTTTGACTTCCCTGAGAAACAATGTTTTATCTATTTTACCTCTAGAGAACTTGTTCTCAAGAAGAAACCTAGATAAAGTCTCATACCAAGCTCGTGGAGCTTGTTTCAACCCATATAATGCTTTATTAAGAAAGTAAACATGGTTGGGAAAAGTAGGATCGACAAAACCTGGGGGTTGAGCGACGTATACTTCCTCTTTCAGATCTCCGTTTAGGAATGCCGATTTCACATCCATTTGATAGACTGTGAATCCTTTGACTGCAGCATACGCCAGGAACAACCTGATTGTCTCGAGCCTTGCTACTGGTGCAAAGGTCTGATTGAAATCAATCCCTTCCTCCTGTCGGTAACCTTGAGCCACCAGCCTGGCTTTGTTCTTTACGATGACACCATGTTCATCCAGCTTGTTTCTGAAGATCCACTTTGTGCCGATCATATTCTGCTTGTATGGTCTGGGAACCAGCGTCCAAACTTTGCACCGTTCGAATTGATGTAGTTCCTCTTGCATGGCCAGAATCCATGCCGCATCCTTGTTCGCCTCGTCGAACTTCTTTGGCTCTACCTGTGACAGGAAGCTAAGATGCAATACTTCGTTAGTTGTACCTCTTCGAGTTCTGACGCCGACACGAGGATCTCCGATGATCTGTTCTCTAGGATGATCCCTCACGTGACGGAGCTCTAGAAGTCTGGCGTCAGGTGCTTCAACTACTTCTTGGGCTTCTCTTTCTTCCAAGTGATTTGATTCATCTTGGTCTTCGACATTTTCAGATGACGTGGAGGTGGACACTTTGATGTACTTAGGAGTGTCATCTTGAGCGGGCTCATCTAGACTCAGCTGTTTCAATCGTGCACCTGCATCTTCAAGAATACCACTGGAAGAGTTGCTGTGAAGCAAACTTCCTTCATCAAATACAACATTTATTGATTCTTCTACCACTAGGGTTTTCTTATTGAAGACCCTATATGCCCGACTATGGGAACTATATCCCATGAATATGCCTTCGAAGCATTTTTCACCGAATTTAGTACGCGGGTACTTCCCATTATTTAGTACATAGCATCTGCAACCAAAAATCCTAAAGTAGGACATGGTTGGTTTCCTGCCTTTCAGTAGCTCGTAGGGTGTCTTACGATGATGCTTGTTGATCAGTGCTCGGTTTTGCACATGACAAGCTGTATTGACAGCCTCTGCCCAGAAGTATTCAGGGAGAGAGGCGTCTTTCAACATTGTCGTGCAGGCTTCAATGAGAGTTCTATTTCTCCTCTCCACAACCCCATTTTGCTGAGGAGTGCGTGGGGAGGAAAACTCATGAAGGATACCGTGTTCTTCACAGAATTCTGTCATAGCACCAGATTCGAATTCTGTTCCATGGTCACTTCTGACTTTGACCACGGAGCAGTTAAATTCGTTCTGAACTTGCTTGACAAAATTAGTGAAGATGTCAAAAGTATCCGACTTTCGTTTCAAAAAGAACACCCATGTAAACCGAGAGTGATCATCAACTATCACTAGCGTATATGATTTGCCTCCCAAGCTATGAACTTGCATTGGACCAAACAAGTCCATATGTAGCAGGTAAAGACATCGGGAAGAGTCTTTGTCTGCAATGCTCTTAAAGGTAGCCCGTGTCTGTTTGCCCATCTGGCATGCATGACAGGGGCTATCCTTGATGCACTTGATACTGGGAGCATCTCTTACTAAATTCTTAGAAAATAGCATACTAATTGTCTTATAATTAATATGTGTCAATCTCTTGTGCCATTGTTCACAAAGAGATGCACTGCCGGTTGCCACAAGGCATACGGGGGTAGATGAATCTATACTGAGAAAATCTAAGCAGAAGATATTTCTGCTCCTAATGCCTGATAATACCGTCTCAAAAGAGGTACGTGAAATTATCAGACATTTATCCTTGCAGAATTTAACGCCATAACCTTTGTCACATAACTGACTTACGCTGATCTGGTTATGGTTTAACCCTTCAACATAAGCCACGTCAGTGATAGAGATTATACCGTTGGAAATCATACCGTAACCTCTGGTGACTCCTCGATCTGACCCTCCGAAGATGACTTTGGGTCCATTCTCGACGGGAGTGTAATCACGCAGCAGGCTTCTTGTCCCAGTCATATGCCGGGATCATCCACTGTCCAAATACCAGATTGGCGTTTTGGTGGCCTTTGGACATTCCTGCAAAACAAAATTAATTCGCCTTAGGAACCCAATCGACTTTGGGTCCTAGATTCCTGGTTAGCACACTCCCCCTCGGTTGGTTAACCCTACGAGTGGTCGGCCTCGCATTATTAACATGGGGAGTCTCGTAATGTCTTGGATTAAACCAACAATCCACGGCAAAGTGACCGACTTTGCCACAGCACCAACAGTCGAACCTGTTGTATCTCTTCCTAGGCTCCTGCCTTACCCTTGGAACGGTGGGTGCAGCTGGGGCCTTGGATCTGGAGGTGGAGACCTCATGGTGACAACAGTCACATGACTTTGTCACCTTCTGTATAACAGGTTTGGCCTTAGGTGCCTGCTTTCTATTATGGCCGCTAGAGAACGGACCATAATTTCCTATGTGGATTTCCTCATAAGGTGCCTTGAAGGCACTCTCACCAAAGTTCCGGGGGAAGTTCCAACCGTCATACCGGCTCTTAGGCTTTGCAACCGAGGGCCGGAAATGATGCCCAAATGTTGACTCAAAGTCATGTTGGTTGCAAGGAAAGCCAGGCTTTCTGAACGCAACAGGACTGAGAGGAGCCTTACCCTTTTCATCAGCAGAGGCCTTCTTGGCAGCCTTATTCTTCCTCTGGTTCTTGTTTCTCCTAGATGAAGAACCAGATGCCCCAATATGCCCCAAGCCAGCTCCTTTGGCCTGAGCAGAGAAGGTGTCAACGACTGGAAGCACTGTTTTTGGCATAGAGAAGCTCTGTACGATCTTCCTTTCTGCCGCAAGTAGTTCTTCCAATTTGTTGACCTCCTCCTGCTTGAGATCAAGGAGCTTCAAAGACTCTGAGTGCTTGGAAGTCAGGTCAAGGTGTTCCTGTCGGAGAGAAATCAAGCTAGTGACCTCTTCCCTTAGGGAAACACATTCACCCTTAAGGAATTTTACTTCCTTCTTCTCAGCCTTCAGTCGCTTTCGGCACTCATCGAAAGTGTTAAGCAGAAGCTCATACTTCTCGAGGAGCTCAGCTTCACGGGCTGAAGGGCCATCCTCAGGTTCATCATCCTGAGACTCAGGATCAGAGTCGGAGTCGGAGAGAGGGGTGTGAGTTTTTACCTTCCCAGTAAATGGGGGGCATTCTCCTTCTGAGTCCGAGCGACCCACCAGCCCGAAGTAGGCTTCCTCATCATCACTAGAGTCTGAGGAATCAGACTCACTTAGTGTCTTTGGTCTTCTTGCGATGTAGCTCCGCTCCTTCTTCTTATCTCTGGAGAATTTGAGCTCCTCTCCTTTCCCTTTTTCTCTTTTGCTTTGATGGCAGTCGGCTACGACGTGACCTGGCTTATTGCATCCAAAGCAAATAATATCAGAAGAACGATGTTTGTTAGGTTTAGATGCATACCTGTCAGAAGAATAATTTTTCTTCTGATGCCTGGAGGAGGAGCTGTCTTTCTTTCTTTGATTCCTCATCTTGAGGAACTTCTTGAACTCTCGGGTGATGAGGGAGAAATCCTCCTCCGACAGTTCTGAGCCGGAGGAGCATGGTTCAGAGTCCTCCTCCTCTTCCTTACTCCTCGCACGGTATGACATCGCACCTTTGCCCTTTCTGGAGTAACTGGCTTTTAGGGCCACAGTCTTTTCTTTTGCAGCAGCCTTCTCTGCTTCTTCCTCTGCCTTCCTGGTGTTCAGCTGAAGTTCATAGGACATTAGCTTACCAAACAGGATCTGTGGATCAGTTTCTGCTAGTCTGCCAAATTCTCTGATGGCGCAGATCTTTGTGTCCCATTCCTTAGTAAGGGACCTAAGGAATTTGTCATTGAGTTCACCATTGGTGAACACTCTTCCGTAGCCCTTGAGGGCATTGACAATCTTCAGGAAGTTCTCGTATGTGACTCCGATCTCTTCCTTAGGCCCTTGCCTGAAGGCCTCATATTTTTGGTTCAGGAGGGATCTCCGATCATCCCTCACTTCATCCGTGCCCTCCATGAGGATGATCAGGCATTGCCAGATCTCCTGAGCAGTCCTGCAGTTGCTGAAATTTTGCATCATGGAATCATCAACTGCGCTCACCAGAATGTTTCGTGCCTTCATGTCCAGTCCCACGAGTACCATCTCGTCTTTGTCCATTTCAGAAAGTGTCTTCGGCACTTTCTTGGTGGGATCGATGGTGGAGGCCTTAGTGGGTACATAAGGTCCCTCCTCCACAATCATGAAGAGTCGAGGATCGACTGCTTCCATGTAAAACCTGATTCTTTCCTTCCAGATCGGAAAGTTGAGTCTGTTGCACACTGGGATCTTGTCGGAGTACTTGAGTCCGTCCATAGTAGATATTTGTCTTCTTCTTTTGACACTAGGGGCAGGATTCAACTCAAGGTGTTAACCTAATTGATGAGTAACCTCGCTCTGATACCACTTGAAAGTCCACCTAGTGTCAACTATGTGCACCTATGGGGAGGGGGATAGGTGACGTGTGGTTCTTCTGCGGAATTTACGGATGTACCTGCACAATAAAAACAAAAACCACAGCACACAGAATACACAGCAAATTTATAGTGGTTCCCCAACTTGGGTACATCCACTTTTCCCATACGACCTATCTCCCCAACAAGGGACGACTCGGTCACTTCTCCAACGGGATTGAAATCCAATCCCTTCACTAACGGAAGGAGCCCTTCCACACGTGAGAGTCAACACTCCCACAAAACGGGTTGCACCCAACCTTTACAACACGGAACAAAAGTTCCTTTACAATAAAATAAATGTAGAATGTACACGTGATACAAACTTCTCTTGGAGACTACGGTGTTCCTCTTTGTTCGACGACGTGTTCTTGAAGTCGATGAAGAGTCTACGACCTTGGTCTCTCTTGGAGAGGATTTCCCTGGAACCGGCGGCGGCACACGAGCGGCGGCTAGCTTCGGGATCGGCGGCTACGATGAAGAGCAGCTGCTGAACTTGGAGATCCAAACTTCGTTGCGAAGCAAGCTCGGTCTTCCAACGGTCACACGAGGATCGGTCGTCTCGATCGATTCGGATGGGAAGTGTTTCCGATCAACAAATCGAGAGACAAAGGATCTCTGGATAGACGCGTGAGACTCAAGCCTTGCTAAGCTACTGTCGCCGGAGATCGGGAAGAAGATCGATCAGTGGCGGCGACGGACTTGCGCGAGCGGCGACGGAGGCGGCGGAAAGATTTCGCGATCTTAGGGTTTCCGTGAGCTCGGCGTATTTTTCTGTGTCGGTACTGTTCAAAATACCCATGTATTTATACCCTGAAGATACAGCAATTTTGACCGTTTGTGGGACCCACAAAAGGAATCCCCAAATTCCGGTTCAAACTAGTCCAGAAGCAGAATCCGGTCCAACAGCGATCTGAGAAAACGCCAAGTCAAAATCGGCGAGAATCGCAGACGATTCTCGACGAATCGGCGAGAATCACCAAGTGATTCTTGACGATTCGTCGAGAATCGTTTGTGATTCTCGTCGAATCTCTTACTGATTCTCAACGAATTTTACTGTGTACATGGGCTGCTTGGCCACTGGTTCGGCGGGAATTACAAGTGATTCTCGCCGAATCTTACTTGGCACCATTTTGAGATGGCCAGAAGGAGTCGGCGAGAATCACTGATGATTCTCGTCGATTCGGCGAGAATCACCAAGTGATTCTCGCCGATTCGGCGAGAATCACTTGGTGATTCTCGCCGATTCGGCGAGAATCACTTGGTGATTCTCGTCGAATTTGCCTTGGACGATTTTTCGTCTTCCACCTAGGAGCTGCTCCTTGATCCTCCATGCTCCTTGTTTTTGCTTGCATATGAACGGCCCTGTACTTGAAAGCAAGTGCACTCCAATAGAGAGAGTACACATAGGCCAACACACTGATCTGCTCAACGAGGGATTACGTCGTGCAGACCCGTGTATATTGACCTACTGCACCCTGACATTGGTGTGCACTTAGCGTGGAGAAACTGCAAGTACAACTTGAAAAAGTTTATCAAATATATAGTCTATTGACCTTAGCTTGTCCAGGGGCTTCTTCAAATCAGGTACATTGTGGATACAATACCCAACACCATGGTACTGAATTTCAGTCTGAAAGTATGACAAGACTATGTAAAGAATTTGGGATCTTTCAAGAATTTTCCTCACCTAGAACACCACAGCAAAATGGTACTGCTGAAAGGAAGAATAGAACATTGATAGAGGCTGGTAGAACTCTATTGAGTGACACTTCTCTCCCAGAATATTTCTGGGCTGAGGTAGTAAACACTGCATGTCATGTGATCAATAGGGCTACTATCACCAAGAGCCACAAAAAGACTCTCTATGAGATTGTGAGGGGCAGAAAACCAAACTTATCCTATTTTAGGATCTTTGGTTGCAAGTGATATATACTTAACAATGACAAGTCTTATCTAACTAAGTTTTCTGCCAAATCCCAGGATGGGATCTTTGTTGGGTACAACAACAATTGTAAGGCTTATAGGGTCTACAACTTGATTACTCAAGTTGTAGAAGAGTCTGTACATGTAGTCTTTGATGAAACAAGACTGATTAACTGTGAGTTGCCAAGTAGTGCTTGCAGTTCTATAGGTATAAATGAGAGAATGGACAAGCTTACCATTATAGAAGATTCTACTGCAAATCAGGAAGTGGAAAATGGTGGCTGCTGTCTAGGGGGAGTATAAGACTCTCCAGATGCTGAAGAAAATCAAGAGGTGCAGCCTAATGAAGAGGCTGGAGGTGTTCAACCTGAAGATAGACTACCTCCAGCTAATAGACACTTAAAGGATCATCCAGGAAATCAGATAATTGGTGATCCAAGATAAGGAGTGCAAACAAGAAGCAGGAATCTGAGCACAGTTCTTTGCTCCACCTTCCTATCACAAGTGGAACCAAAGAAATTTGAAGAAGCTGTTCTAGACCCACATTGGATTGATGTCATGCAAGAGGAGCTGAATCAGTTCAGAAGATGCAAGGTCTGGAAGTTAGTTCCTAAACCAAAAGACCACAACATCATTGTAACAAAGTGGATCTTTAGGAACAAATTGGATGAGAATGAGATCATTGTGAAGAATAAAGCAAGACTTGTTGCAAAAGGATATAGGCAGGAAGAAGGTATTGACTTT
This sequence comes from Platanthera guangdongensis, assembly GCA_039583875.1. NCBI lineage: Eukaryota > Viridiplantae > Streptophyta > Magnoliopsida > Asparagales > Orchidaceae > Platanthera > Platanthera guangdongensis. Next base: position 31,998,549 of record CM077164.1, on the reverse strand, counting down.
GATCAAACCTTTGCCCCAATAGCATGACTGGAAGCAATTAGGATGTTCCTTGCTTATGCAACATATCAAGGTTTCAAGGTATTCCAAATGGATGTAAAATCAGCATTCCTGAATGGAAATCTAAAAGAAGAAGTCTATGTAGAGCAGCCCTCAGGTTTTGTTGATCCTCTCAAACCTGATTATGTTTATAGACTTAGGAAAGCTTTGTATAGGTTGAAACAAGCCCCAAGGGTTTGGTATGAAACCATGTCTAGTTTCCTCATTGAGAATAAATTCTCAAGGGGAAAAATAGACAAGACTCTACTCTTAAGGGAATCCAATGGAAAGATAATCCTAGTCCAAATATATGTTGATGATATAATATTTGGGTCTACTGAAAGTAATCTTTGCAGAAAGTTTGCAAAACTTATGCAAGGAAAATTTGAAATGAGCAGTATGGGAGAACTTAAGTTTTTCTTGGGTCTCCAAGTAAGACAGACTGAAGATGGCTTGTCCATAACTCAGTCTAAGTTCACCCTGGAGTTAATAAAGAAGTATGTTATGGAATCATCCACTACCATGAGAACTCCTATGGGGTCAAGTGTGTCTCTTAGCAAAGATGATGTAGGGAAACCTGTAGATGAAACTTTGTATAGAGGGATAGTTGGCTCCCTTCTATATCTGACTGCTAGTAGACGAGATATCATGTATGCTACATGTGTCTGTGCTAGGTACCAATCCTGTCCTAAAGAATCTCATTTGACTGCAGTAAAAAGGATTTTGAGATATCTTAAGGGCACACCTAATCTAGGTCTTTGGTACCCTAGGAATGGAGATTTTCTACTGACAGGCTATTCAGATGCAGATTTTGTAGGTTGCAAAGAAGATAAAAAAAGTACTACAGTCACCTGTCAATTTCTAGGAGGAAGACTAGTGTCTTGGAGCAGTAAGAAGCAGACCAGTGTGACAATCTCCATAGTTGAGTCAGAATATGTTGCTGCAGGAAGCTGTTGTGCACAACTTTTGTGGATTCAGCACCAGCTAGAAGACTATGGTATTCAAGTAAGTAGAACACATTTGCTTTGTGATTCTACAAGTACAATTTCTATAGCTAATAATCCTGTTTCACATAGTATGACTAAGCATATAGAAATTAGATATCATTTCCTTAGAGAACATGTAGAGAAAGAGGACATTTCACTAGAATATGTCAAAACAGATTATCAAATTGCTGATATGTTTACTAAGCCTATAGATGAAACTAAATTCAATAAGTTTAAAATTGAATTAGGAATGTTGAACTTAGAATAGTTTAATAAAATTGGCTAAGTAAAATGGTGTCGACACATCTAGAAAGTCTGTGTCAACACTTCAGAGAAGTAGTGTCGACACATCCAGAGTAGGTGTCGACACATCCAGAAGTGGTGTCGACACTTATGTTCAACACAGATTTCGTCGAGTAGAGTATCGACTAATCGTCACGCGTAGATGTATAAGTGTCGACACATAAGTTCTGTCGACTATATTGGTGTCGACACATAGTAGTCAACACCGTTGTCGAGACTTAAGTAGTCAGTGTCGACACTTTTCAACAGTGTCGACACATTTCGAGGATTATAACATGTCTTTTCACCTTCTCTTGTAGAAAGGTATAAATAGGTCCACAACATTGTTTGTCGACACACTCTCCATAGTTTCGAGACCAAACCTTTGTGTCGACAACTCTCTCATATACATTCAAGATTTCACTCAACCCTAATGGCGCCCAAGCTTGAAGAGAATGTCAATGAAGGCTATGAGCTGGTACACAACGCCTTTGACCATGCGGATTCTGAAATTCAAGCTGTAGTAACCCTAGTTGCTGAAAATGGGTTGGAGTTTCTAGTCTCTGAACCAACAAAGATTTGGAAGAAGGAAATTCTAGAATTCTATGGAGCTGCAACTTTAGATTCGACTGGATTAAAGATCAAATCGATAGTTCAGGGAGCTAAAGTCAAACTTACTTTGAAAAGCTTGAGAAAAACTCTTCAACTACCAAGAACTCAAGAAGAGGAAGATGTACCTGCATCTAAGACAAGGGAAGCACTTCAATGGTGTGGATTGGATCCCACCTTGAAGATTGAAGCTGCCATGAATAGAAAAGGAATGAATCAGCAAGGCAAATTTCTTTCAGAAATAGTTGGCAAAGTCATCCTCTGCAAGCCAGGGGGACATGATAGGATTTCTACCTCCATGTTCAGCTTGATGACAATGATCATCTACAGACTCAACACTGATTGGTCAGCAGTGATTTTTGAAAAGGTTAAGGAAAGTATTAAGAAGCCCAATCTAGGAAGGATAATGAGTCTGTACTTAGCTGGAACTATTACAGAAGTCATGGAACAAGCAGCTGGTTCTAAAATTAATCACATGAGAAGGATGGACATCAGGATTATCTCAAGGTGTGAGAGGGTGTTAATTAAGGACATGCCTACTCCAGAAAAGGAAACACCTCAACAGAGGAAGCAGAAGAAAGTCAAAAGGGCTCATGCACCTTCCAGTAGTTCAGAAGAGCAAGCAGCTTCCAGTTCTAATGAGGAAGAAGCTGATAATGTTGGAAGGTCACCAGTAAGAAATGAAGATGCACAGAGGTAAGGGGAGCAACCATCTGCTAGCCTCATTCACCTGGATCCACTCCAGGGGGAGCCTCAACATGAGGAAGTGCCAACTCACTTGGACAGTGAAATGACAACACAAACTATACTTGAGGTAATATATGAAGTAAATCAAACAAATTTCAATAATGAAGATGAACTGTTAACTGAATATTTGATTGATGTTGACCAGCCAACTCAATTAAACAGTCAAGCTCAAGATGTTGTAATGGAAGATACATCTGTTGCTGCTGATGCTCCTAAGATAAGAGAATCTCCAGTCCCTTCTCAACAAGAGTTTACCCTATATGAGTTATTCACTGCTATGGAGCAAGAGACTCATGGAGAGACAGAAAGATTTGAGGGGGAGAAAACTTCTTTTGAGGGCGAGCAAGTAGAAACTCATGGGGAGACTGCAAGAAATGAGGAGGAGCAAATTAGAACTGAAACTGAGGAGCAAAGGACTCAGTGGGAGCAACCTAGAACTGCACATGACTTGGCTCCTAGTCCTAAAGATAGAGTTAATATAGCCAGTACCTCTAATTCTGAGGATGCTGCTGAGGTTCAAGCAAAGAAAAGGAAGCTAATGGTCTTTAAAAGGAGAAGCCAAAGCTACAAGAAGGCACTACAAACTATTGCTCCACATCCTGCCCCAACAATTGATTATAGTTCTTTGTTAGTATCCATGCAAGTGAAGTTGGATGAGCAAAGGATTGCAATGGAGAAGCATATGGATGAGACACACAAAGATTTACAACTCTCCTTGGCTACAGATATAAAATCTATAAGATTTGAAGTTAATCAGCATAAGAAGGAGATGACTGATTGTTTTCACAAGGGTGTAAATGCTGTGGTTTTCCTAGCCACACACCAAGAGAAAATCAAGACACAAGTTGATGATATAGCTCTTAAGCAAGGATATGTACTAGAAAATCAGATTATGATGAATGATAATCTGACTGCATCACATAATGCAATTGTTACAGAACTGAAAAATGTTGCAACAGCCCAGCTTGCTGATAAGTCTAAAGCCAAGTCAAAGTTTGATAAGGACTTCCAGGAAGGCATAACTACTGTCAAAACAACTATTGAGCTCTCTCAAAAGACTATTTCTGGACTGCTGCTAAAGTTAAAGGGATTTTATAATGATGGTGTTGATTTTCTGGATGAACAAATCAGATTTCAGAAGGATGATCTTAGGGATCATGTGGCCAGAGAATTTATAAAGGGGGAGAGAGTATTAGTCAACGCTAGATCTGACCATGCTAAATGGATTTCCAATAGCATCAGAGCCACACTTGGATATCCACCCCTTTGTGATGATGACAATGTGGCTGAATCTGGAATACACTCTGCTATTTTTGGAGGTGAGCAAGCTGAAGTTGCTCAAGTAATCTATCCTCCAGCAGATTTTAAGATGATTCAACAAGAGATACAGACCATGTACAACCCTCCTGAAGGTGCTCAAAATGTGATCATAGAGAAAGTAGACAAGCCTGTGTCAGAGGCAGTTTTGAAGAAGCAAGAAGCTCTATTATCTAAGAAGAGATTCAGAGAACAGGTAGAATTGAAGCCTGATTTTGAGCAGTGGAGTCCAACCTCCAGGAACATTATACTGACTGCTTGGAAGGATGTAAAGGATAAAACTCATGATAGGGGTAAATGGTACTCTGCACAAGAATGGCAAAAGCATGAAGCCAGGCAAGAAGTCATAGTTCAGTACAGAAGAAAGGCAAAACTAGGGAAGCTACCTCCTAATGCTCAGGAGCCTAGCAAATATTTCCATAAGCCTTTTCATTACTTTGAAAGGCAAAAAATAAGGGCTGAAGAGCTGAAGAAGAAAGATCTAAAGGGAAAGAAGCCTGCTGATGACACTGATATTCCTATACAAGCCAAGCAAAGGAATTGTCATCAAGGAGCCAGAGCAGCTTTAGATTAGATTTACTAGATTTTATCACATTGTAAACTTTAGTGTTTAAATCTATGTAAACTTATGTTAAAGAAAATTTTGAAGTTTAAACAAAACTAGAATGAATGCTTATTGTGTTAGCATTATTTTCTGTGATAATATATTATATATGTTTTATTTAGTAATTTCCCTGTCATTTAATGTTGTTATACATCATAATGTGTATTTGTTATGAATGGTGTATATCATTGACTAAGGGTTATGACTTCTCCAAATAGGGGGAGATTGTTGGGTATATTGGAAAATGTGTACCAGATTTGAAGAAGCCTCACCCTACTCAATGATATGCATCAAGGTATATTTGATGTTATTTTGAGTTTATATGTGCAGGTTAAGTAAATGCAGGAATGCATAAAAATTTCTAAGTGCATGTGTCGACACCTAGAGAAACTGTGTCGACACTTATGAAGGCTTGTGTCGACACTGGAGAAAAGCTGTGTCGACACTTGGAGTTAATTGTGTCGACACTTGGAAAGGCTGTGTCGACACTAGAGGAAACTGTGTCGACACACAGAGACAGTGTCGACACACAGTGATGATTAGTCGACATCAACTGTGTCGACATCAAGAGGCTGTGTCGACACACAGAAGACTTTGTCGACATCAACTGTGTCGACACACAGGACTTGTGTCGACACACAGCAGTGCTTCAACAAAATTAAAGTGAAGAAGTGTTTGTGTCGACACACTCAATCAGTGTCGACACATTCTTAAGAAGCTGTGTCGAGAAGCAGTAAACAACAAAGGAGTTGTGTCGACACCACCAAGGCTTGTGTCGACACATAATTCACTTGTGTCGACACTTAGTCTACTTGTGTCGACACATAATGAAGTTCAGTCTCGACACTTTCAGACAGATACAGTGATTTCAAGAAGTGACTGGATGACTTGACAGCTGCCATTTCTAACCAGTCAACTACTACTGTCAGAGCTGTCAGAAGGTTGTTATAAACCGGTTCAGCCGGTTACCATGGAGGAAGACTATATAAATGCTTACTCCTTTAACGGAAAAGACATGAATTATTGAAGACTACACAGATAACTAACAACACAAAAAGAATAAGATCTTCGACAGAAGATCTAAGAAGCTAGAGAGAGCTCCATCTAAGAAGTGCAGTTGCTGAACCAGGCTGCTAAGAAGAATTCAGATTGTGATCTGAATATCAAGAAGGAAGCTGATTGAAGATCATCTTCACAGGAGATTCAACCATACTGAGTTCAGATTCAAGAAGCTTTGAAGAAAGCTAAGGGAGGTTGTTCTTTGCCATCAGTTTCTTCCAAGAACTGATCAAGAAGCCATCCATCCATTCTCTCTCTTTCAGGGTGGTGGTAATAAACTTTGTTAAATCAAATTTCAGTAGGATCTTTTATAGATCTGAGCTGTAAGCCTATTTTATAAAGGCTGGGTGTAGGAGATTTAGATCTCTGAGTGGTAGGCCTTGTTGAAGGCTGAGGTAGGGCTGTGAGCCTGAGTTGTAGGAGATTGATATCTCTGAGTTGTAGGCCTTGTGTAGGCTGAGGTAGGGCAGATTGCCTGAGTTATATGAGCCTTGTTTGGGGTTCTGAGTTGTAAGATCTGAGGATCTGAGGTGAAGAGAAGAGGTTAGGCCGAATCTAGCACACTGCTAGATAGGCGGAGGGGGAAAGTGGATGTACCCAGACCTTGGGGAACCACTATAAAAATCTGTGTGCAATCTGTATTGTGATAATTCTGTGAATCTGTGCTGTGTTAGCTGTAGAATTTGCAGTGTATTATTAGTTAACTGATCAGTTTTTCTGCCTTAAAAGAAGAACAGGAATTACACCTATTCACCCCCCCCCCCCTCTAGGTGGTTAGACACTAATTCTTTCACACGGCCCCACCTCGAAGTGCGAAATGGGGAAGGCGAGCTCGTCATCATAAAATGTATTGATGGCCTCCCACTGCCTCGTCCGGCATGCCTCGAAGCCTGGCAGCACATGGTCGTGAACAAACTCAGTGAGCTCGACCTCGCTCGTGTGCCCCTCGAAGAAACAATAGTCAGTGAAGTGCTGGGCGCACTTGGAGCGGTCGTCGGCGTCAGGGTTGGTCTTGCCCATGCTCGCAGAAGGAAGGGGTGGAGCGAGAGAAGAAAAGAGGAAAAGTAGGAAGAGGGAAAAGCAAGCAGTTAAGGCAATAGTACAGGGGTTGGTGGGGCGGGAGGCTATTTATAGAAAAAATAATCGGGTGGCCAAGCTGTCCAATCGGCCCAGCTCGCCATCCCAGGTCGCCAACCCCCAGCTCGCCGACTTCCGGTGCGTTCCAACCAAGGCTAAGTCAAATAAGAAGCAATATAATTACTAATTATTCAAACACGAGTCACACCTAAGAATGTTTGAAGTAATTTATTACAACAATCTAGTGCAGGAATAAAGAAGTGGGGCGCGCGGGCAGGGGAAAATAAGGAGGTGAGTACCGGTCGGCTCGGCAAGAGAGCCGCCTTTTATCTACCCCGACCTTGCATCCCCCGTCCCCCAGGCTGCCGCGCGCGGAGGAGCTCGCGGATGCTCCCCGAATTCCTCTGTGCCACCGAGAGGCTGTCATCTATCTCGTCCAGGAGCCGGGAAGGAGAAGTCATCTCGCCGGCCTGGCCACTTCGCACCTCGTCAGCGAGATGCGCGTAGTCGCATTGAAGCGCCTCGTTGACCTCCTGCACCTCGCGGACCCCACGTACGAGCTTCTTGAAAAGCTTGATTCCCCTCCTCGTCAGCTCATCATTCTCCACTTCAGTGCCAAAGTAAGAGTCCAGCAAGCTCGGGGAGGGGAGTGGAGAGCAATGGGCTGCCCGCGAAGATTCCTCGACAGCGGATTGGCTGGGGGGAGCTGTAGAAATATAAGCATCAGCAAGGGGAGATGTACTAGAAGATCACATGACAAGAATGCAAGGCCAAATTTACCTGACGAGCTCAGCAGCTCAAAGGAGATGCAGGGAGGGACAAACCTCAAGTCCTTCCAGCGACCTGGGCCGCGCGCTCCCGATGAGAGAAGCTCGAATCCCGGGATGGGGATGGTCTCCACGGCCGCCCCTGTGGTCACAACAGCTCGCTGAGGAGAGGGTGCGCGCACAGGCGAGCTTGGCTTTTGCGAGCTCATCCCTAAGGTCCTAAAGGGAGGGGACGGGTCCCGGGGGCTGTTCTCCGGAGTCATGAATCGCGAGTCCCCAAGAGTGGTCTTAGCTCGCGGGGTGGTATCTCGCAGTGCGACGCCCCCCACGCCATCAAGCGGGCTGTCTAGGCCATCACAGATTTCGACAATATTCTTGCCCTTTTCAGGGGCAGGCAGAGTGGAAGATCCGGTCCCATGCTCTAAGGTGGCCCTCAGGTCATCATAAATAGGCTCGGCCGCTTGAGGAAATGGCTTCACCCTTTGGAGCTGGGCTCGGCAGATCCGCCCTGTGGGACAGTGGGCAGAACCGCAGTCAAGGCAGCTATGCGAGCAGCTGAGGCTTGGAGAGCTTGGTTAAGGCGCTCTTGGATCTCCTTGGGAATCGGCATCTCGGCAGGGCTATAACAAAGGGAATGATAAAAGTCAGGCAGGTATGCAGGTGTATATATAAAGCCGCAGGTGGACCCCACCCGAAGATTCCCTCTGATCTACCCTGCGCTCGCCGAACACTTGGGGTTGGATGTTTCTTTCTGAGCTTTGCCAAGGTCAAAAAGAGCGGGGATTGTGTACAACCCCGTATCCGGCGAGCAGGGTGAACCAGGAACCAGACCGGCCAGCTCAGGTTACCAAGGCCCCAGGCGAGCTCGGCAGAGAAACCCGAGCCTGAGCTCGACATTAGTCGACCGCGAGCTCGACATTCGCCGAGCTAAGACAAGATTCGTCAAGCTGAGGTTGACTAACGGAGGCCGACCGATAGGCGATCTCACCATCCCAACTCACACTCGCGCAAAGGAACTCGGCAACAGCAGGCGAGCAAGATCCACCGAGGTGGCTAGGCTCCCCAGCTCGCCCAGATCTATGAGGTACTTTTTAATGTTTAGCCCCCGCTGGTCTGCCCATAGCCCTTCAAAACAGCGGAGTTTGACTGTTAGCAGACCCTACCAAGGGCATTTTGGTAATTTCAGGTCAGTTTATTTTGGTTATTGGCAGTTCATATCCTGAAAACTATAAATAGGACCCAAGGGGTGTCCTAGAAAGCAGGCTTCCTGTGCTCTCTGGCTTCAGTTTTCAAGTGCTTTCTGAGGGTACCTTAGCTCGGCCTTTGGCTAAGGAGGGGAAGAGCTGTCAGATCTTCCGGGTGTGTGGTGGGTCCTCCCCGCCGAGCCCTTGGGTCAGTCCTCCCTTGTTTCTTTTGTTGATTTGCTTGCAGGAGCGAAGTAGGTGTGTGATCACCCCTTCCCCAAGGGTGAACTCCATAGGAGACCGTTTCACGGTTTCAACACTAAGGGCAAGAGAAAAGATGGATGCTGATTTTTTATGAAGAATCAAGATTTTAAGTTTTCAGAAAAAGTCTAAGTCTTTTTCTTGAGTATTATATTTGTACTCGAGAAGGACTTATGAAATTTCTTGAGTAAGACTTGTCTTCATGTCGAGTAACAGAAGTTGTTCTCGAGAAAGCTTCTTGCTATTATCGAGAAGGGCTTTTGTTCTCGAGTAATACATGACATTCCTTCTCGGGATATTTCTTCTCCAGACATAAATTTTTCTAAGTCTTTTTCTCGAGAAGACCAATATTATTCTCGAGAAGACTATCTTCTTTTCTCGAGATGCAGTATGTATTTGTCGAGAAGCAGAGTACTTTTCTCGAGAGCCAAACTTTTGTTCTCGGGATGACCATTTGTTCTCGAGTAGCAGGATATCTTTTCTCGAGAACAAAACATGATCTTTCTCGAGTACTTCTTGTCATTCTCGACACTGCAGTTTTCCACCTCCACACATATTTTCTAAGTATTTTTCTCGAGACAGTCTTATTATTCTCGAGAAATAAATTCATTTGTTCTCGAGTAAAAACCATCTTCTCGAGAACACCATGGTCTATTTTGCTGAAAATGTCCAAGTCCAGACAGACGTTTATTTCAAACATCATTAACGCGTGATTGGTCCACGTGGATGTCATTAATGGCAATTATGTCCGTTAGGGTAATCCTATAAAAGGTCTTGTCATTTTCGACTAACCCTAAGAAGTTTTCAAGAAAATATTAAGAAGAATTTCAGCCTCTGCTGCAAGAAAGAAATTCTAAGTTTCCTGAATCTGATTTTTCTTTCCAAATCGAGAGCCGCGGATCTTCTTCTTCTTCGCCAAGGATTTCGATTCAGATAGATTCAGAGAAGTTGATTCACATATCAAGATTACTTTTCAACCGACAAATCCTTTACTTGATTGTGTGAGTCCAGAGATTTTCATATCCAAAGATTGCTGATTCTTCTTCAACATATTCTGATAAAGCCACAAAGCTCTAAGAAGGAAGAACAGGCAGATTCACTTCAGATCTGAGAACAATCACTATTTGTATTCATTATTTCATTTTATTCTTGTAGGATATCTTTCTCCGAGTTGTAGGAGTTGTTTTCTCCAAGTTATTATAGGAAGTTTTTATCTTCCGAGTGTAGATCAAGTTTTCGGATCGAGTTGTAGGAACGTTGTTCCGAGGTGTAGGATTTGTTTTCAATCCGAGATTAGTGGAGTAGCCGAGTCTAGTGCTTTGCTAGATCGGTGAGTGGAAATGGATGTACCCAAGGTTGGGGAACCACTATAAATCTTTGTGTCCTCTGTGATTGCTTGGTTTGATTTTCTGTGCGTAGCTCGCTAAATTTTTTATTCCGCAAAAAGACGCAAAACTCACCTATTCACCCCCCTCTAGGTGATTTAGGTATGACAACTTAAAACATTTTCAAAAACTCTTCTTTTCTTTTTATTTTCTGTGTGCCGTGGGAATAAAGCAAAAAATTATTATTATTTTCCTTAAATTGGCCCCTGCTGCCTCAAAAGAATTGAGACTTTCCTTTTTTTATTCTCTCACTGCCGAAACAACAGCTCCGTCGCACGCCGCTAAGGAGAGCCAAAAAAATTTTTTTTCTTTTCCTGGGCCGCGAGAAAAAAAACACCTCTGATATTTGACCAGGTGAAGCCCCAACTCCAAACAAGCGGTCGGATCTTCAACACCGCTTCCGTCCAAACAAAAAGAGATCTCAAAACTGTCGTGGCCCTCTCCTAGTTGAAAATCCGAGAACCACGCCAAACAAAATCGCACTAGAAACCTCTCTCTAATACCACTTGTTGTGCGAAACGATGCAGAAACCAAAATCTCACAACCACAAACAATAGGACACGATGTGATTTACGTGGTTTGACGAAGAGCGCCTACGTCCATGGGGAGGGGCTCTTCACTATCACCGGTGGGGGAGAAAATATGAGGCCAAAACAATACAACTCAACTATCTCTCTCTCTCTCTCTTTCTACCTCTCACAAAGAGAACCCTAACCCCTTTATATTTATAGGGAAAATTAGGGCTTACAATAAAAACCAAAATACCCTCTCTTAAACAACACAGGGTTGGTTAACCGCGGATGTGGCAGACTCATCTGGAGTTTGCCGAGTCCGGCATAATGGTTGTTGCAGACTCTTCTGGAGCTCGCCGATGTCCAACCCATTTCTGTGCTTGTGGTCTGGTTGTTGATCGTGGAGGTCGGTACGGTTGCGCAGACTGGTTTACCTGGAGGTCGCGCGGTCTGATGGAGCAGTTCGCAAGGAGGCGGGCTAGTGTTGTTCAGATTGGGCGCGGTCTTGGTATCAGGTGGCGCGGCTATTTGGATATTGCGAAGCTTGTCATGGACTTGGTCGTGGGAATAAGTCTAGCTTATTGCCTAGCTCGTTGAGTCCTCCTGTTTGTGGACTACTTTTAGTATTCGCCGAGTTCGACAAATTGACTAGGCACGGATTTTGTTCTAGTCGTGGGCTGCAGTTTACGCAGACTGGGAGTAATGTCTGCAAGGTTGTGCGGTCTAGTGGCGGTGTTCAGCAGTCCTCTCATGCTGTGTTCGCCATCATTGTGGTTTGATGTTTGGCGTGGCGGACTGGTCGTTCTATCCGGCCTTGTTGACAGTTGCGAGCTTGGTTGACTGGTGTTGGTATCAGCACTGTGCAGATACATGGTATTAGTCTACAGGTCTGACGAGCGGTTATCCTATCGCTATGGGTGGTGACGACACTCCCCCTCACACCTATAAAAAAGAGACCACGACTCGTCATAAATAACAGTGAACAGTAAGAACTAGCTCGTGCTTGATTATTGTGGTTACCGTTTCTAACAGATACAAATAAAGAAGTTGAATCTGTGCAGGCTGTGCAACTAACATCAGGTGGCTAGACAACTAGTGGAAGCTTGGTGTGGGACTATTTGCGGATAGCAGTCAGCAGATAACAGCAGGTCGAGGTCTTTGCGACTTGATCTCTTCCTCTGAGATGCGGATAAGCAGAGCAGTAAGCCATGTCAATTAACAGGTTTTGTTCAAGTTTCTTTAACATTTCAATAACATCAGTCCGTGCGATTAGCCTCGGATAGGCAGCTTCGACGGTCTCGGCTGCCGGTCTGGCGACTAGTGTCGTTACAGCTATCTATCCGCGCGGTTAAATTCTTGTTGCAGATTTCTATTCCCGTGGTTACATTGTAGATCATATCTTGCAATGTACACCTCGCCCTATAAAGAAGTTAATTTCAATTGAAGGCTCTTGTGCTATTGTTGTTTCTGATTTTACTTGTCTTCGGTTGTGGTTGAGTGTTCCTGCGACTTCTTTTCTGGTTTCACCCATTTTGGGAAATTTTTGCATGGTATCAGAGGGGTGTTAATGAGTTAGCAGTTCATCAATCTTAAGTTGTTATACCTTCATGAAGATCAAAAGAATTAGTTTAATTGCAATGGAAGCTGGTTTTGCAATAGAAATTAGAATTGAACTCTTGACGCAGACCAACTTCAAGCAATAGAGGTCTTGCATAAAGAGTTACCTTCTTGACGAGGATCTCTGGAAGTTGTTGGTGATGACAACTGACAAGAAGTAGTCGCTGCCAGTGGAAATGCTGAAGCAGTGAAAGCTTGGAAGAGAACCGATGCAAAGGCTGCATTCAATTTGAAGCATGCGATTTCAACGAATCTGTTTGTTCACATTATCAAATGTATGTCAGCAACTGAAATTTGGCTAGCCTTGGATGGCCCGCTGAACAATAAGAACGTAATCCGACTATAATTCTTGAAAAATGAGCTGGTGAAGACCACTCAAGGTGAAATGCTTGTTTCTTCTTTCTTCTTGAAGATGAATAACATCTGCTCTGAGACTACTGCCTTGGACCCGGAAGATACGATCTCAGAGTTGAAGATGAAAAGGTACATCGTCCATGACTTGAAGAAGGAGTATGTTGTCTCTATGACGTCTGTGCAAGGCCGGGCCAATCAGCCATCACTACTCGAGCTAGAGAATGTGTTGGCTTTACAGGAAAGCTTAGCGAAACAGATGACTGGAGTCTCGCTCTCAGGAGGAGATGGTGAGGCTCTCTTCTCTGGAAAGAAGAAGTGGGACAAGAAGAAGAAGACACATGTTAGTGATGATCCGTCTTTTTCATCGTAACAGGAAATGAGAAAGCCTCCTAAGGTTGATGACGGGAAGAAGAGGGGCGGACTGTGGTGCTACAGATGCAACAAACTTGGTCACATCTGCAGGGATTGCAGGGTAAATCTTCAGTCGAGGCATGTTGCAGGGGAGGAGGAGGCTGAGTACAAGACCGAGGAAGGAGGATGGGGGAGTGCGCTTATAACGGGCACTTGTGTTCGGACACTCTCCTTCATTAACTATCAGGAGGACTGGATCGTGGAGTCCGGGTGTGGTCATCACCTCACTGGGGACGAGTCTAAATTCTCTTCTCTACAAGAATACAAAGGTAATGATGTCACTATTACTGCTGATAATATTGTACATGCGTGTTGAGTACATTGGTCTCAATGTACTTGTTTTGAAGTCTTTTCAGCTCAATGATATACACATTGTTGTATTTGATGGATGTTAAGTTCATGTGTGCAGGTAAATAAAGCTAAGTACAAAGTGTCGAGACACTCAGGAGTAGTGTTGACACACACTGAACAAGTTGTGTCGAGACAAAGAGAAGCTATGTCGACACGAAGGACAATTGTGTCGACACACTGTGTCGAGACTAAAGACAACTATGTCGACACTCAGGACTAGTGTTGACACACTCTATTCACACTGTGTTGAGACTGAAGACAACTGTGTCGACAAACAGGACTAGTGTTGACACACTCTAATCAAGCTGTGTCGAGACTAAAGACAGCTGTGTCGACACTCAGGACTAGTGTCATCACACTCTTTTCAAGCTGTATCGAGACTGAAGACAACTGTGTCGACACACAGGACTTGTGTCGACATATTCCACATAAGTTGTGTCGAGACAAGCTAAAGAGCTATGTCGACACATTCAGAAGTTTGTCGACACCACTACAAGAGCAGTGTCGACACCCAGGACTTGTGTCGACACATTTAACAGTCAAGGTTCAACACTTCAGCAGACATGTTTCCTAAGTACAGAAATCAAGACGGAGGTACTGGCAACTGTCAGAACTATCAGATGTCAGTTATTAACCGGATCAACTGGTTACTCCTATTAGAGCCTATTTAAAAGAATCAAGTTTTTAAAAAAAGGAAGAAGTGATACAATTTTGTGAAGACAAAAGTCTAAAGCATCAGCTACAATTTAGAAAGTGGAGAGATGTCTGATCAAGAATCATCTTCAACATCTCTCCAGCCTAGATCAACCCTAATTTCTACTTCAAGAAGCATTGAAAAGCTAAGAAGGTATAGATTAGATCTATCTTGACAAAGATCAAAGGAAGCACATTCATCAAGATCAGATCAAGAAGCTGTTACTCAGATCTCTCTTGATGGGTGACATTTTATAATTCAATTTTTCTTTTACCTACTCTCATTATGTAAGATCTACCTGTAGATCTGAGTGAAGGATAACTATTCTCATTTTTTTGTAAGCCTGTGTTATAAAGGCTGAGGTAGGGCTGAGATTGCCTGAGGTAGGAGAAGTTGGATATTCTCTGAGGTGTAGGGCAGGTGTTGCCTGATATGTAGGAGTGTGGATTCATTCTGAGGTAGAGTTCTTTGGAAGAACTTGAGGTATAAGATCTTGTTGATCTGAGTGGTAAGACTTGTAAAGCCTGAGTTGTTGGAGCCGAGTGGGCTCTGAGCTGTAAGATCTAAGGATCTGAGTAAAGGAAAGAGAAGGAGTTTGACCGAATCTAGTTCATTGCTAGATAGGTGAAGGTAGAAAGTGGATGTACACATAAATTAGGGAACCACTATAAATCTGTGTTCATTGTGCTGTGTGTGCTAAATTGTTGTGTTGTGTTTATTTTCCTAATTGCTGTTAAGTATATCTTGATTATCTGACAGAATTAATCATATTAAAGAAAGTAGTACTTTGATTATTAAAAAGGGGTGCCAAATTTTAAATTGGACCTATTCACCCTCCTCTAGGTCATTAGCAATCCTAAAGTAAATATTTACAATTGGTATGAGAGGGAGGTTGTCTGAAAAAGGCATAACAGCCTAGTAAGAATTCAAAGGATTACATAGAAAGATATATCATGTCCCAAAGGAAAAACAATTCCATTAAGCTTCATGTCTGCTCCAAAGAAAACTTTGGAATATGGAAAGAAAGAGTAAGATTATTCATGGAGACAGCAGTTCCAAGAATATACATCACAGTGATTGAAGGACCTTTCATTCTCATTGAAGTGTCAGTTCTTGATACAAACTTCATGACACCCAATACTTACATGGAAATTGATAAGGATGAAATCTTTCTGGCCTCTATGGACAAGAGGGCTCAGAATATTATAGTAAGTGCAATAGATGATTCCACTTTTCAGAATCTGATTCATTGCAAGACAGCTAGAAAAAGGTGGGAGTCTTTGATAGTTTACATGGAAGGAATTGAAGAGGTCAGTGATGATAGGAAATCTCTGCTAAATCAACAGTATGAAGCCTTCAGACAAGATAAGAAAGATTTAGTGGCTGACTGTTTTGAAAAGTTCTTCAGAATTGTAAACAACCTGAGGACTTATGACAGAAGTTTTACTAACTATGAACTTAATGACAAGTTATTGAGGTCCCTGAATAAGGAATGAGATATTAAGATCTGTGCCATAAGAGAAATGGGAAACTTAGCCAATATAGACCCCCAAGCCCTATTTGGAAAGCTATTGTCTCATGAGTTACAACTCAATCTCAGAAAGTCTGAAGAAGAATCAGCCAGAGCACACAATAGAGAAAAGACTTTGGCTCTAAAGGCTGAGTCATCCAAAAAAGTCAGAGAGAAGCCAACTCTCTTAGAAAAACTGGAAACTGCTTCTGAGTGTTCAGAATCATCCTCAACAGAAGGGGAACTAACTGAGGAGGAACTGTCTCTCTTCTCTAGACAGTTCAAGAAGATGTTAAGGAGAAGAAAATAAGATAGGTGGAAGGGTCAAGCTGGAGACTCTTCTCACAAAAATATCAATCATCCATAGAAACCCATGAAGAAGAATTCTGGGGACAGGTATGGCTCTTCTCAGAACAAATACATTAAAACTAATATAGTGTGTTATTGTTGCAACAGAAAATGGTATGTCATAGCTGATTACCCGACAAAAAGAAATGAGAAAAAGTCAGAGAACTTGAAGGATGGACAACATAAGAAGGCTGACAAAAACTTCTTGGCAAAAAGACAGTTGACACTGTCTGATAGTGAGTCTGGTTCATCAGGATCAGAAGAGGAGGAGGCTCTCATGGGCCTGATGGCTATTGTGGAAACTCAACCAGGAGAAGAAGATCAAGATTGTTCAGATCCTACTAAGGTAAAATAAATCTCTCATAGTTTAGCCTCATATTTTTTTTCTACATCAGAAAATGAATCATGTTCACACTCTTCTAATAGTAAAGAATATGATTCAGACATTGAAGCAGATTTTAACTCTCTTATCAACAGATATGGGAAGTTACTAAAGGCCTTGATTGCAAGCAAACAACTTGCTAAGGATTAGGCCAGAGAATTAGAATCCTTGAGAGCAGTATCTTCTCAGTTGATAAGTGCCAACACAAAGTTGGACCTACAAAAACTGAAACTTATAAAATTAACTAATAAGATAGATAGCCCGACAGATGTGATAATAAAACAGGTCAAGACTGTCAAAGACCTGGAAGCAAAGCTTGCTCAGGAAAGACAGCTCCTGACTCAATTTTCAAAACCAAAGTCAGTGCTACCTATCATAGATATCTTTTTTGCACCATTTAGAAGTGGTGTAGGGTATGGTAAGAATAAAAAGTTTAATAAGAAGTCTTTACCTAAGGGTAAAACTCCAAGTGGTCCAGATAGGCAACCAGTCAAGTATCTGCCTTCAAACAGATGCTTGAGATCATGTGTTCCTAGACACATGATGTCTGTGTTCTCTACCAGTAAGGTCAATAAAGAGCCTTGCTGGAAGGATCAGGTATCAAAAGACAATATAGGCCAAGAATCACCACAAAAGGTGATCAATCTAAGAAGCCAAGGAATTCTTGGAGCTGATCCCAGTATATCTCACCTAAATATGAAAGGTAAGGGCGTGAATTTTGCACCTCTACCTTGGAAATTGGATGACAATTCTGTGTTGCACAAAAGAACAACTTCAAATGTGCAACCAAAGAAAAGATACAACAAATTTAAGTGTTGGTGTTATGGGAAGGTTGGGCATTTTGCCCTAGATTGTTGGTATAATCCAACAACTCCTTCATATAAGTTTCAACCAGCTTTATTTAAAAAGACTGTTGTGTTTCACACAGCAAAGCCTAACAGGAACCTAGGACCAAAACTTATTGGGTGCCTAAGGTGAACTAAATTTTTGTTTGCAGGTAGAGTCAAGTACCACTAATAGGCCAGTATGGTACTTAGATAGTGGGTGTTTCAGGCATATGACTGGATCAAGGAGTTTACTAAGAGATTACACTCCAGTTAAGAATGGACCAAAAGTCATATTTGGAGGGTCAGAGAAAGGACTCACCAAGGGATATGGTAACATTTCTAATGGCCTAGTTACCATCACTAAAGTGGCTTATGTGGAAGGATTGAATCACAATCTAATAAGCATAAGTCAGCTTTGTGATATAGGATATGAAATTATTTTTCACAATGACAAGTGTTTGATAAGGAATTCAAGTGATCAAGAGATCATCTTGTCAGGCACTAGGAGTGGGAACATTTATTTTCTAAATTTCCTTAGTATTAATGAACAATCACATGTATGTTTTGTAGCTAGTGAGAAAGACACTTTGTGTGTATAGTGGCATAAGAGGCTGACTCACTTAAACTACAAAGCTATGAGTAAACTATTATCTATGGATTTAGTTAGAAATAGTCGACAACTAAAATGCTCCAAATAAGGCTTATGTCCTGCATGTCAAAAATGCAAACAAACAAAAGTCTCCTTTAAGAGTAGTCAGTCCAAAGACACTGAGAGGTGTCTGTACTTACTTCATATAGATCTATTTGGTCCTATGCAAGTTCTTAGCTTGGGTAGAGAGTCTCATACCTATGTGATTGTGGAAGATCACTCTAGGTTTGCTTGGGTATTCTTCTTAAGGAGAAAGTCTGAAACACTAGACATCCTTGCTGACTTTGTCAAACAAATTCAGAATGAGATGGGATGTTCTGTGGTCAATCTTAGAAGTGACCATATTACAGAATTTCAATCTGAAAGGATGACAAATTTCTGTAAGGAACTGGGAATCTTTCAGGAGTTCTCCTCTCCAAGAACACCACGACAAAGTGGAGTTGCTGAGAGGAAAAATAGAACTCTTATTGAGGCAGCCAGAACAATGTTGAGTGATTCATCTCTCCCAGAATATTTCTGGGCTGAGGCTATAAATACAGCATGCTAGGTTCAAAATAGAGCATTGATCAACAAGTATCACAACAAGACTCCCTATGAACTAATGAAAATAGAAAACCAAATCTATCCTACTTTAAAATTTTTGGTAGTAAGTGTTATGTTCTGGATAAAGGGAAAATTTATCTAACCAAGTTCTCAGAGAAATCCTATGAAGGAATCTTTATAGGGTATAGTATTCATAGGAAAGCATACATGATCTACAACTTGAAGCATCAGGTTGTAGAAGAATCTATTAATGTAGTGTTTGATGAATCATCTATTTTATGTAATAAGATCTCTAACAGCTCTAGTCTAGGTGTTGTAAACTCTAGAATGGAAAAGCTAAAAATAAGTGACTCTCCTAATATAGAGTTAGACATTAGAGACAATATAAAAATTCTTATAAAAGATACTGCAACTGCTCAGGGGGAGGAAGAGAATCACCCTAATCCTCCTACAGTACTAGGTGATGATAGACACCTTCCAGTAGCAGTTAGACACCTTAGAGATCATCCTATAGACACCTTCCAGTAGTCATCACAATGAGGCTTTATACTCTTGTTTTCTCTCTCAGGTAGAACCTAAAAGGTTTGAAGAAGCCAATTTAGATTCCAACTAGATTATGCTATGCAAGAAGAGCTAAATTAATTTGACAGATGTAAAGTCTGGAGTCTAGTTCCTAGACCTAGTGATCACAATACACTAAGTGGATTTATAGAAATAAATTAGATGAATATGAGGTTATAGTTAAGAACAAAGTGAGATTAGTGGCTAAAAGATATAGACAAGAGGAAGGGTAAGATTATGACCAAACCTTTGCACCTGTAGCTAGGATAGAAGCCATAAGATTGTTTTTAGCCCATGCAATATTCAAAGGATACAAGGTCTACCAGATGGATGTAAAGTCAGCATTCCTAAATGGTACACTAAAAGAGAAAGTCTATGTAGAGCAGCCACCAGGTTTTGTTGACCCTAAACACAAAAACTATGTTTTCAGATTGCACAAGGCTTTGTATGAGTTAAAACAGAAACCTAGAGCCTGGTATGAGACTCTGTCTACCTTTCTTATGGAGAATAAGTTCTCTAGAGCAAAGATATGCAAGACACTATTTCTTAGGAACATCAAAGGATCAAGCATCTTAGTTCAGATTTATGTAGATGACATAATCTTTGGGTCTACTATTGAGAAGCTGTGTAGCCAATTTGTAAGGCTTATGCAAGGCAAGTTTGAAATGAGCAGCATGTGTGAGCTAAAGTTCTTCTTGGGATTCCAAGTTAGACAATCTGAGGATGGAATATTCATCTCTCAATCTAAGTTCACTATGGAGTTGATTAAGATATATGGTATGGAGAATTATTCTACCATAAAAGTGTTTAGTTGACTACCTAAATCACCTAGAGGGGGGTGAATAGGTGAGATGTGCGACTTTTTTGCGGAATAAAAATTTAAGATCTATGCACAGAACTATCTACCAATTAATCACAGACGAAACAAGATTTATAGTGGTTCCCTAACCTTGGGTACATCCACTTTCCCTCACCGATCTAGCAATACACTAGACTCGGCTATTCCACTATCTCGGATTGAAAACCAATCCTATGCCTTGGAATAAAGTTCCTATAATCTAGATCCACAAAACGGATATATACTCGAAAGTTAAAACTTCTTACAATCTCGGAGACAAAAGCTCCTACACTCGGCGAAAATTCTCCTACAAGAATGAAATAGAAAGAATGTTGAAATACAAACAGCAATACTATCTCAGATCTGCAAACAATAGGCCTGGATCTCCCTCTTTTAAACTTTGCGGCTTTATAAGAGAGGTTGAAGAAAATCTCGGCAATGCTAGATCTGGACTTTCTTGGCTTCACATGATCGGATAAAAGATGAGGAATTGAGCGACGATATCGATCTGTAAACCTTCTTGATCTGAATCCTCTAAAATCGAAAACCTTAGCCGAATGTGAACGATGAAGATCGACGGCGGTGGCTTTCGTTTCTTGGAGAGAGAAAGGGAATCAGAGAACTTAGAAAATAATTTGACTGCAAAACTTATGGGTTAGGGTTTGTCGGTTTGACAAGACCTTATATAGGATCTGCGATAACAGTCATAATTAATTCCTAATGAGGTACACGTGGACCAATCACATCAAGGCTCATTAAGAAATCTGTCAATCTGGACTTAACAAAATTTCAGAAACAAATGAAGCTAATATACTCGAGTGAAGAAACAGCTACTCGAGTACTATATAGAACTACTCGAGTGAATTGAAGATAACTACTCGAGTAAACACTTGGAGAAAATCTGGAAATGAAGATCAGCTACTCGAGTATAAAGAGATTTACTCGAGTGCTAAAACAGTTACACGAGAAGTGGAGTTGGACTACTCGAGTACAATAAATTCTACTCGAGTGAAAACAAGTTGACTACATAAGTGGTAGAGGAACTACTCAATTCAGGGACTTAGAAAATTTTCTGGAGTGGAATTCTAGGTTACTTGAGTAGTGAAACTGAACTACTCGAGAGAATAAGAACTACTCGAGTATATAGAAATAGCTACTCGAGTAATGGACTTAGAGAAATTCTGAGGGAAGAAATATGGTTACTTGAGTATAAGCTCTGGACTACTCGAGTAGTAGATAGACTACTCGAGTACATGACTTAGACTACTCGAGTGAGGAGAAATTACATGTGACCCAGACTTCTGTAACTCGAGATAAAAGATTTAAACTACTCGAGTACTTATATGACTACTTGAGTAATTTACTTAGAAAATATCTAGAGAAGAAATTCTGTTAACTCGAGAATGAGACGGAATCTACTCGAGTAGTTAACTTAGTTACTCGAGAGCTATAACTTAAATACTTGAGAGGTAGCTTTCTTAGTCGAGTACAACGACTCTTACTCGAGCATAGACTAAGTATTTCACTCAAGTATGTAGGGATCTACTCGAGTAAAGGACTTAGTAAAATTCTTTAAACTGAATTATTTTCCTCTATGGTGAGTTCAACAACAAGTCTTTTCCAATTAGTCCTAGTGCTTGAATATGAAGTGTATCCCAATAGAGAGGCTACACATGAGTCAACACCTTGGATCACACAATGAGGGATTACATTGTATGGTTCTGTGTTTGGTGACCCATTATAGACTGATATTGGTCTACACTTGGCATTAGAATCCTGCAATCACATAACTTAAATAAGACATCAAATACAACTTAATTCATCTTAGTTCAAGGATGACTTCATCAAATCTGGGTTAACGTGGATACAATACCCAACAATCTCCCGCTATTTGTAGAAGTCAGAACCCTTTACACTAAGGTGAATTATAGACATAAAAAGTGCTAAATAGATAAATTAGTGTAAGCAAGCATAAGACTGTAAACAGGATTATATGATCAAAAGATAGAATTATATAAATGTGATTTTCCAAAGTATCATTTCTATAAAAATCATTTCCACATTCTCATATATCTCTAAGCTTGATGTTGTTGTTGCTTGTATTTCTTCTTTTGCTGTCTCCTCTGGTAGCTGTAGGGCTTGAGGTAGTATTTAGGAGCTCTTGGAGGAGCAGCAGGGTTGTTCCTACCAAATTCTCTATCATACAGTCTCCTATTAGTCATAGACTTCTCATATAGTTCCCATTCCTGGGAGCTGTAATGAATATTCTTGCTTTCATGGAAGTCCATAACAAGTTTGAGAGTATCCAAAATGAGGGACTTAAAAGTAGGAGACCAGATCTCTGCAACTTCTAGAGCTGTTCTCATATATGAATTTGGACTGGGATAGACCTGCTAGCAGAGGCACCATCACCATACTTCCTTCTCTTAGGAATGTGAATTTCTGGAGGGGCCTTGAGAAAGATAATAGCTGGGTCATCTTCCCAATCCTGAGTATATGAATCTGGAGGAGCAACTGAGTCTACAGGCCTTGGAGAGAAGGAAGGTTGTTGAGGTTAAGCAGGAGCAGCAACAGCTAGAGGGTTGAGATGATGAGGAATGTAGTTTGGATCTTTGGCAAACTCAGGAAGAATTTGATTATGCATCCATACAGCAGTGTCATAAGTATGGAATTTGATACTCTGAATTTGTCCTAAGATATCATCATGGATCTCTTTCATTTTAGCTTCCAAATCTCTTGCTTGAGTGCATCTGATTTTGCTAAATAATCCTTCACCCAACTCTCCCCCTTTCTGACTTCACTAGTCAATGTAGTTATAGCATCTTCTTTGAAGGTTCCAACCTCTTCACAGATCTTCATTTTTGTTGATTCAGCTCTTTTATCCAATTCAATCTGATTATTAGCAAGAGTCACACCTTGCTCCAGAACTTGACCAACACTAGTAATAGTGTGATCTAGAGCCTTTCCACCAATTTGGAAGAGGTGTCTTAGCTGATCAGTATTGTGCTGAATTTCAGCAAATCCCCTACATATTTCAGTCTCTAGAGCAGTGACTTTATCAGTAACATCTTTAAGAGAAGCATCAAAGTAGGTTCTTTATTCTTGAAGCATAAGCACAAACAGATTCAGCAAATCATTGGAGGAAGCAGCAGGAGGAGCACTAGTAGATGGAACTAGAGGAGGAGGAGCAACCCATGGAGCTATTTCTATAATGGAGACAGAGCTCTTTGCTCTAAAAGTGTGAATCAGGGCATCCCCTTCTTCAGTGACTATGGGGATGGTGAAGTCCAAATTTCTTAAAGGAGCTTCAGTTGGCTCAGGGGATTGCTCATCTGAAATGAAAATGGTGTCAACCTGCTCTTGGTTTGCAGCAGAAGACTTGGCTGGAGAAGGAGTATGTATTGGAGATTGTAATGGAGTGGATACTTTTGGTATTTCAGTAGTGGTTTCTTTTGGAGAGGGGGGAAGAAGTTCATCTGCAGTCAGCTCTTCAATTATTTCACTGATTGCAGCTTCTGTTGAGAGTAGGGCTTCTTGAAGTTGTGCTTCAGATGGAGTTTCTTCTGGAGTATGAGGTAGAGGAGGAGTAACTGCTGGAGTTGTAGGTGTCCTTGCTGGTACAGAAGAAGCAGGCTCCCCCTCAATAGATGCACCAGAGGAGCTGGCAATCTGATGTGGAGAGGGAGATGGGTCCTGTCCTCTACGACTGGAATATCTTGAACCTTGGCAGCCTGAGTGGGATTCTGCAGTTTCACTTCCCATCTTTGAATGGGGGATATGGAAACTTTCTTCATATGATGAAGAACAGTCCCTTTTGAGAAATTGAACACTTCTGCATTGATTTCATGGAGGAGGAGAGAAAACATTCTGGCATAATTTGGAGCTTTAATGATGTCTCTGATCTTATCCAAGATCATCATACCAAATTGGAATTTCTTCCTGCAGACTATAGCTTGCATAATATCAAAGAAAGAAAGGGAGATATCTCTGATAGAACTTGTTTTGCAGAGGAGGACTTTCCCTGTAATATCCACAAGTAACTTTCCTTTAGGATTCATCTGAGACCTTTTGATGTACTCTTCGTCAGGAGAAATGCCACAGAACATACATGTTCTGTTTGACTCATCAGGGCTTAGAGGATATTCTTCATCTACAATCGGAAATCGAAGAAGTTGAGAAACAGATGTCTTTGTGAGCTTGATTTTGATGCCTCTGACTTTCGATTTGAGAACAACGCCATATCGCTTAACCTTGACATTTCTGAAGAACTCGACAACATCTGGAAGGAGGATTTTACAGGGCTCTTGGAGAATGAAGGAAAGTCCGGCGGTGTCGAGAAGTATCATAAGATTGTGGAAATCATCTGAAAGTTCTGCGATGCCGGCGGCAACTAGTTCGGAACCTATGCCAATCTTTGAAGAAGAGGCCATGATCCTGACGGTCTTGGAAAAACAGTGGCTGGGAGGAAGATGACGCGGCTCTACAATTTCTTGGCGGAAGACAAACCAACTGATGGCTTTCTCGAGAAAGAAAATGATTTCATGTAGAAAGATTTTGGAATTTCCGATTTATATAACCCTAGGTTTATGTCTAATTAAGAGATAAATGAAGGAATCATACCTTATAAGTGGCGGCATAAGCCTCGGGTTGCGAATAAGGAAATTTGAATCAAGGAGAAAAAAAGGTGGCTGGCACATATTCAAGAGACTTGATATTACTCGAGTAAAGATGTTGAGATACTCGAGTAGATATGGCTGGAAGTAACCAAGTGATGTCTGGAAGTACTCGAGTAGTTGGGTTGAAGTACTCGAGTAGTAGTGTTGAAGTACTCGAGTAGTTATATTAAAGTACTCGAGTAAGTGAGTGAACTACTCGAGTAAGCCATTCTGCTACTCGAGTAGGTTACTCGAGTGGCTTATAGATTACTCGAGTAGATAAATTTTACTACTCGAGTAGGTCATTTTCGTACTCGCATACTTTACTTCTTACTCGAGTCAAAAAGTTAGAAATTTGTAGAATTCCAACTTTTGACTGATTCTTGATCTCTGAGCCTTCTTGGGGGTCCATCTTCTCTAATCTTCTTTGTTGAGCATTCCAAGTTTGTTTTGAAGAACAAGAACTTGGTCTCGTCCAGCAGCTTTGTGAAAATGTCTGCAATCTGCTTGTCTGTATAGACATATTGGAGATCTATGTCCCCATGCTCCACATGTTCCCGGATTAAGTGATACCTCAACTCTATGTGCTTTTTCTGGTTGTGCGAGACTGGGTTGTTGGATATTGCAATTGCGCTGGAAGAGTCGCAAAACAATGGAATGTTCTGGAACTTCATATTATAATCTTCAAATTGATTCTTTATCCATAGCAGCTGTGCACAACAACTGCCTGCAGAGATGTACTCTGACTCAGCTATTGAAATTGCTACACAGTTCTGCTTCTTGCTACTCCAGGAGATAAGCCTTCTTCCTAGAAATTGGCAAGTTCCGAAAGTGGTTTTCCTGTCGTCTTTGCTCCCTGCAAAATCTGCATCTGAAAAACCTATTAGTTCGCTATCATTACTTCTTGGGTACCATAAGCCAAGATTTGGCGTACCTTTAAGGTATCTCAAAATCCGCTTTGTAGCAGAATAGTGAGATTCCTTAGAGTTCACCTGAAATCTAGCACATACACATGTTGAAAACATTATGTCAGGTCTACTGGCAGTAAGGTAGAGCAAGGATCCAATTATGCTTCTGTACTTGGTTTCATCAAAAGGTTTCCATTTTTATCCTTGTCCAGAGACATTGTTGAACCCATTGGAGTCCTCATCGAGGTTGCGTTCTCCATTCTGAATTTCTTAATTAGCACTTTGGTGAACTTGGTCTGCGAGATGAAAATTTCATCTTCAGATTGTTTCACCTGAAGCCCTAAGAAATACTTCAGCTCGCCCATACTGCTCATTTCAAACTTCCCTTGCATAAATTTTGAAAACTTCTTGCAGAGGTTGTCGTCAGTAGAGCCAAAAATAATATCGTCGACATAGATTTGCACTAGCAAAATCTTGCCTTTTATTTCCCTAAGAAATAATGTCTTATCTATCTTTCCCCTTGTGAACTTGTTCTCAAGAAGAAAGCTAGACATCGTCTCATACCAAGCTCAGGGAGCTTGTTTCAGACCATATAAGGCTTTATGCAATAAGTAAACGTAATCAGGAAAGTTAGAATCAACGAAACCTAGAGGTTGTTCCACATACACCTCTTCCTTTATGTTACCATTAAGGAAGGCAGACTTCACGTCCATTTGATAGACAGTGAAGCCTTTGAGTGCAGCATATGCTAGGAATAACCTGATGGCCTCCAGCCTTGCCACTAAAGCGTACATCTGGTCGAAGTTGATTCCTTCTTCTTGACGATATCCTTTAGCGATGAGTCTGGCCTTGTTCTTTATGATCGTTCCATCTTCGTCCATCTTGTTCCTGTAGACCCATTTTGTCCCGATGATGTTCTTACCTGTGGGTCTTGGAACAAGTTTCCATACTCGGCAGCGTTTGAACTGATTTAGTTCTTCTTCCATCGCCATTATCCACGATGCGTCTCTATGAGTTCTGACACCTTCTCGGGGATCTCCTATGATCTGGTCCATGGGGTGATCCTTCAGATGTCTGAGCTCTAGAGTCCTTGCATCTGGACTATCTTCAATCACCGAAGTGACTTCATCCACTTGGACAACATCTTCATCTTGATCATCAACCTCTCCAATATGGGTTGGAGTGGTGATCTTGATGAACTTTTCACCTTTATCTTCAGACGGTTTATCCAAGCTAACTTCTTCTAAATTTGTGCCTACATCTTCAATGAGCACACATAGCCTTTAGTGATTCCTTGATCTGAACCTCCAAAGATGACCTTTGGTCCGTTCAAGACTGGAGAGAAGTTCTGAAGTAGGCTTCTTGTCCCGGTCATATGCCGAGAGCATCCACTGTCCCAATACCAGATTGTCGTTTTGGTGGCCTTTGGACATACCTACAATCATAATCAGTTTGCCTTAGGAACCCAAATACATTTGGGTCCTTGGTCTCGGGTTAGAACACTCCCCCTACGACTGTTAGCATTATGAGCGGTCTTTCTCATATTGCCAACATGAGGAGTTGCACCATTTTTGGGATTAAACCAGCAATCGATGGCAAAGTGACCAATTCTGCCACAACACCAACAATCAAATCTGTTATATCTTTGTCTTATGTTCTCTTGCTTGACCTTTTGAAGTTGTGGTCTAACAGGGGTAGTATTCTTGGAAGAAGAAGCTTCATGATGATGACAATCACATGATTTCTTCTCCTTTATTGGCTTTTCCATAACGGGCTTTGCCTTTGGTGCCTTCTTGAAGTTATGACCATGATTGTAAGCGCCATAGCTCTGAAGAATCACTTCTTCATAAGGTGCCTTAAAGACACTCTCACCAAATTTTCTGGTGCGAGTCCATCCTTGATAACGGGACTTTGGCTCTACATGGGTAGGCCTAGCAAAGTGTCTGTAGGATGAGTCAAGATCAAACTCATTTGAAGGAAATATGACCTTTCTGAATGAGGTCTGATCTTGAGGGGCTTTCCTCTTCTCTTTGGCCAAGGCCTTCTTGGCAGCCTTATTCTTTCTTTGAGTCATGTTACTCCTAGAAGATTTACTAGGAGCTTCTTCATGACCTAATCCAGCACCCTTGGCCTTCACTGAGAATTCAGCAACGAATGGAAGAATAGTCTTAGGCTTTGAGAAACTATCAACAAGTTTCCTTTCAGCAACGAGTTGTTCTTCCAACTCTTTGATGATTTTCTCTTTTAGGTCAAGGTTCTCAAGAGCTTTGTTGTATTCTTCAATAGCATTATTGAAGTTCTCTTTGAGTGAGTCAGTCTTAGCAACTTCATCTCTCAAGATGCTCTCTTCAGCTTTTAAAGACTTTATCTCTTTAGCCTGAGTTTTCACGACTCGGCGACATTTGTCGTAAGCCATGATCAACTCCTTGTACTGGGCTATGAGTTCAGACTCATCGTCAAAAGAGCCATCCTCATTATCATGCTCAGAAGCTTCAGATTCTGAAAGAGGAGTGTGAGAGTTTACCTTCCCAGTGAACTGGGGCTCTTGTTCGTCGTCTGTCTGAGCCATAAGCCCAAAGTAGGCTTCTTCTTCTTCACTCGACTCTGATGAGTTGGAGTCACTAAGATTCTTGCCCTTTTTGGCTATTACGCTCTTCTCTGTCCTCTTCTTGTTGTATGAGGACTTCTTTTCCTCTCTTCTTCCACCCTCCTTCTTCTTATGGGGGCAGTCAGCAATGACGTGTCCTGGCTTATTACAGCAGTAATAAATAATGTCAGTAGAAATATGTTTATTCTGTTTAGGAGTATACCTGTCGTGGCTACTTGAGCATTTTCTTTGACGATCACCATCATGTAGTGATCTTCTATAAGAGGCACCCTTGCCTTTCTAATGCTTCTTTTTGTTCAAGAAATTCTTGAACTGACGTGAGAACTCTCCTTTAGATAGCTCGGAGCCTGAGGTACTTGACTCCGAATTTTCTTCTTCACTCACTTCTTGTGCAGGAGCAGGAGGAACGACCTTTGAATTCTTTGAGGTGTATGCCTTTAAAGCAACAAACTTCTCTTTGAATGCAGACCTGCTCTTCTCTTCTTCAGTCTTTCTGGTGTTGAGTTGAAGCTCATATGACATAAGCTTCCCAAAGAGATTCTGTGGGTCTGTCTCGGCTAGCTTTCCAAATTCCCTGATGGCACAGACCTTTTTATCTCATTTCTTAGTTAGGGATCTCAAGAATTTATCATTTAATTCTCCGTTTATGAAGACTCTGACATAGACCCTTAGGTCATTTACTATCTTGAAGAAATTCTCAAATCTGTCAGCAATGGTGTCCTTGTTTCCTTGTCGGAAAGCTTCATACTTTTGATTTAGAAGAGATCTTCTATCATCCCTGACTTCTTCTGTACCTTCCATCAAGGTAACTAGAGACTGCCACATCTCCTTTGCAGACTGACAGTGGATCAAGTTTTGCAGCATAGAGTCATCAACTGCACTTGCTATTATGTTCTTGGCCTTCTTATCTAAGGATACAAGTGCAATCTCATCTTTGTCTAGATCCATTAATTTCTTTGGAACATTCTTAGTTGGATCTATTGTGGAGATTGTCATGGGAATGTAAGGACCTTCTTCAACTATCATGAAGATCCTCGGATCCACAGCTTCCATGAAAAATTTGATTCTCTCTTTCCACATGGGAAAGTTATTCTTGGTGCACAAAGGAAGCTTGACAAAATCTTTAGCCTTGTCCATGCTTGGTAGATCTCAAAATACAACTAATCAGATCTGATCAAGGTGTTAACCTTTTATTGATCAACCTGGCTCTGATACCAATTGAAAGTGTTTAGTTGCCTACCAAAATCACCTAGAGGGGGTGAATAGGTGAGATGTGCGACTTTTTGCGGAATAAAAATTTAAGATCTATGCACAGAACTATCTACCAATCAATCACAAACGAAGCAAGATTTATAGTGGTTCCCCAACCTTGGGTACATCCACTTTCCCTCACCGATCTAGCAATACACTAGACTCGGCTACTCCACTATCTCAGATTGAAAACCAATCCTATGCCTCGGAACAAAGTTCCTACAATCTCGATCCACAAAACGGATCTACACTCGGAAGGTAAAACTTCCTACAATCTCAGAGACAAAAGCTCCTACACTCAGAGAAAATTCTCCTACAAGAATGAAATAGAAAGAATGTTGAAATACAAATAACAATACTATCTCAGATCTGCAAACAATCAGCCTGGATCTTCCTCTTTTAAACTTTGCGGCTTTATCAGAGAGGTTGAAGAAAATCTTGGCAATGCTAGATCTGGACTTTCTTGGCTTCACACGATCGGATAGAAGATGAGGAATTGAGCGATGATCTTGATCTGTAAACCTTCTTGATTTGAATCCTCTGAAATCGAAAACCCTGGAAGGATGTGAACGATGAATATCGATGGCGGCGGCTTTCGTTTCTTGGAGAGAGAAAGGGAATCAGAGAACTTAGAAAATAATTTGACTACAAAACTTCTGGGTTAGGGTTTGTCAGTTTGACAAGACCTTATATAGGATCTGCGATAACAGTCATAATTAATTCTTAATGAGGTACACGTGGACCAATTACATCAAGGCTCATTAAGAAATCTGTCAATCTGGACTTAACGAAATTTCAGAAACAAATGAAGCTGATATACTCGAGTGAAGAAACAGCTACTCGAGTACTATATAGAACTACTCGAGTGAACTGAAGATAACTACTCGAGTAAACACTTGGAGAAAATCTAGAAATGAAGATCAACTACTCGAGTACAAAGAGATTTACTCGAGTGCTAAAATAGTTACACGAGAAGTGGAGTTGGAATACTTGAGTACAATAAATTCTACTCGAGTGAAAACAAGTTGACTACATCAGTGGTAGAGGAACTACTCGAGTCAGGGACTTAGAACATTTTCTGGAGTGGAATTCTGGGTTACTCGAGTAGTGAAACTGAACTACTCGAGAGAATAAGAACTACTCGAGTATATAGAAATAACTACTCGAGTAATGGACTTAGAAAAATTCTGAGGGAAGAAATATGGTTACTCGAGTATAAGCTCTGGACTACTCGAGTAGTAGATGGACTACTCGAGTACATGACTTAGACTACTCGAGTGAGGAGAAATTACACATGACCCAGACTTCTGTAACTTAAGATAAAAAATTTAAACTACTCGAGTACTTATATGACTACTCGAGTAATTTACTTAGAAAATATCTGGAGAAAAAATTATGTTAACTCGAGAATGAGACGGAATCTACTTGAGTAGTTAACTTAGCTACTCGAGAGCTATAACTTAAATACTCGAGAGGTAACTTTCTTACTCGAGTACAATGACTCTTACTCGAGTATAGACTAAGTATTTCACTCGAGTCTATAGGGATCTACTCGAGTAAAGGACTTAGTGAAATTCTTTAAACTGAATTCTTTTCCTCTATGGTGAGTTCAGCAACAAGTCTTTTCCAATTAGTCCTAGTGCTTGAATATTAAGTGTATCCCAATAGAGATGCTACACATGAGTCAACATCTTGGATCAAACAATGAGGGATTACATTGTATGATCTTGTGTTTGGTGGCCCATTGTAGACTGACATTGGTCTATACTTGGCATTACAATCATGCAATCACATAACTTAAACAAGGCATCAAATACAACTTAATTCATCTTAGTTCAAGGATGACTTCATCAAATTTGGGTTAATGTGGATACAATACCCAACATACCATGAGAACTCCAATGGGTTCTATAGTGTCACTACACAAGGATGAATCTGGAAAACCAGTTGATGAAATCTTGTATAGAGGCATCATTGGATCAGTCCTGTATTTAACTGCTAGTAGGCCAGATATTATGTTCTCAACATATGTCTGTGCAAGGTACCACATTCCCCAAAGAGTCTTATTATACAGCTGTTAATAAAATACTGAGATATCTTAAGGGCACACCCAATCTTGAGATTTGGTATCCTAGGGATAGTGATTTTGAACTTATTGGGTACACAGATGCAGATTTTACGGGGTGTAAAGAAGATAGAAAAAGTACTTCTAGAACTTACCAGTTTCTAGCAAAAAGACTTATCAGTTGGAGTAGCAAGAAGCAAACAAGTATTGCTATCTCTACAGCAGAATCAGAGTACATATCTGTTGGGAGTTGGTGTGCACAGTTGTTGTGGATTCAACATCAGCTACTAGACTACAGTATACAGCTAAGCAAATCTATTATGTTTTGTGATTCTACTAGTGCAATTTTTATTGCTAATAATCATGTTTCTCATAGTACAACTAAACATATAGAAATTAGATATCACTTTCTCAGAGAGAATGTTAAAAAAGAAAATATAAGCTTACAATATACTCCAACAGAAAGACAAGTTGCTGATATTTTACAAAACCTCTAGATGAAAGTAAGTTCAATCATTTTAAATTTGAACGAGGCATGTTGAATATTGAATAAATACTTCTAATTAATTGTAACAAAAGTTTGTAGAATTATTAAAAAGATGACTAATTAGGTATACAAATATTAAAAAAACAACAAGAAAAACTTTAATTAGTCAAGAAATATTATTCAGAACACAAAATTTGTCTAAGTCAAAGAATTGTGTCGAGACACCAGAGTGTGTGTCGACACTATTAGTACAAGTGTGTCGAGGCACCACAGTGTGTGTCGACACTATTAGAAAAGGTGTGTCGAGACACGAGACAGTGTGTCGAGACACGAGACAGTGTGTCGAGACACGAGACAGTGTGTCGATACTGATTAGCGGATATGTGTCGAGACATTAAAATTTAGTGTCGAGACCTTAAGGTCTGTGGAGAAACATAAACCTTGTGTCGACTTAAGTCGACACATCATGACAGATTAGGTCTTCTTTGTCGACACCAGATATTTCCAAATAATGAGAAAATTACTAAATGCAGCGCGCCTTTTCACCTTCAAAAGACTGATTGTATAAATAGGAGGTATTAGTTTTTGTCGACTTCATTCGCCAGAAATCTTGAGAGACTGATCACTATGTGTCGAGACCTAGAAATCCATAGTCGACACCTCACAGACTCAAGTTCTTTCAATAAGAATGACACCAAAGATGGACGACAACATCAATGAGGGATATAAGCTGGTGCGCAACACATTCAACTCCGCTTCTGATGATATAAAGAAGGTGATTGACCTAGTAAATGAGGCTGGTGTAGAGTATCTTGTTGCAATATGGAGGTCGGGCGGTCTGTTGCTGTTCGGAGACCGGGCGGTCTACCGGGTTATTCTGGCCGGTCTGTCTGTCGGACTGTTGCTGTTTGGTATCCCAACAGTCTGGCGGTTTGTCTCAGACGACTTGGATACCGGGCGGTCTAGCGGTCTCCTGCGGCGGCATGATCTTTGTGGCGCTTGTTCTCTCCTCTTGTTGGTTGCCGGGCGGTTAGCCGGCTTGTCTAACCGCCCGTCTTGTCTGGTTTGTTTTTTGTAAAGCTGCATATACTTGTAAATTTTTAGTCCCACATTGCTTAATTGTAATCTCTCTCATCTCCTCGATTCTATAAAAGGGAGGCTATACCATTGTAATTGATAACTTTTTTGGATAATAAAGTTTACATTACTCCAATTGAAAGAATTTGTTTCAAGATGACCTAAACACCTAGAGGGGGGTGAATAGGTACAATTCCTTTTTATTACTTAGGCAGACAAATTTATAATAATAAGACCTGTTATGCACACTGTCACAGCACAGATAAAAATAAACACAGCACACACAGAATACACACAGTTTTATAGTGGTTCCCCAAGTGATGGGTACATCCACTTTCCCCTTCGCCTATCTAGCAGTATACTAGATTCAGCCTAACTTCCTTCTTCCTTCTCAGATCCTCAGATCTTACAACTCAGAATCCTGAATGGTTCCTACAACTTAGACTTCAGCAAGTCCTACAGCTCAGATTCTCTCAAAGAATCCTACCTCAGAGTGAGTCCACTCTCCTACAACTCAGGCACACAGGCCCTACCTCAGCCTCTTCCACAGGCCTACAACTCAGAGAAATTAATCCTCTACCTCAGGCACTCAGCCCTACCTCAGCCTTTATAATTTAGGCTTACAACTCAGAGATATTAATCCCCTACCTCAGGCACTCAGCCCTACCTCAGCCTTTATAATTTAGGCTTACAACTCAGATCTATAATAGATCCTACAGTAAATTGATAATAGAAAAGAATATATCGTTCACCGAGGTAGAGAGAGAAAAGGATGAAAGTTTCTTGATCAGTTCTTGATAGAACAGATAACTTTAGAATCAACCTGTCTTAGCTTCTACAAAGCTTCTTGAATTTGAACAATGTAGGGTTGATCTTCTTGTGAAGTGGAGTTGATCTTCAATCCAACTTCCTTCTTCTTTTCAGAATTAAATCTGAATTCTTCTTGCAGACTACTCAGGATCTGCTAGAGACTTGATGACTTCTGGATGAAGACTTCTCTTCTTCTTCTTAGATTGGTTCTGTCTTTTTATGCTTCAAGCTCTCTCACTATCTGATGATAGAACATGTCTTTATATAGGCTTCATCCAAGGTTACCGGCTGATCCGATTCATAACAACCTTCTAACAGCACTAACAGATGCAACAGCCTTGTTGGTCATAACAGCTGTCAAGTCACCAGTTACTTCATTATACTTTGTCTCAGTCAGCAAAGTATCGAGACATTCCTTTAAATGTGTCGACACAAATAGACTATGTGTCGACACAATCCTTGGTGATGTTGACATAGCTCCCATAATGTCGACATAGCACTTCTCTATCTTCTTGACATAGCTTCTGCAGAATGTGTCGACACAAGCCCTGTGTGTCGACACAATCACTTCTTGTCTTGATATAGTTGACTTCAACAAAAATTCTGGTGTGTGTCAACACAAGTCCTGTGTGTCGACACAGTTGTTGTTGACTGAGCTTTCTGTGTGTCGACACAAGTCCTATGTGTCGACACAATTGTTGTCGATTAAACTTTGTGTGTGTTGACACAAGTCCTGTGTGTCGACACAGTTGTTGTCCACTAAGATTTCTGTGTGTCGATACAAGTCCTGTGTGTCAACACAGTTGTTGTTGACTGATTTTCTGTGTGTCGACACAGTTGTTGTCGACTGATTTTCTGTATGTCGACACAAGTTCTGTGTGTCGACACAAACTGACTCCTGGCGTCGACACAGCCTTTCCCATGTGTCGACACAGCCATTCCCATGTGTCGACACAGCCTTTCCCATGTGTCGACACAATGCTTCTCAAGTGTCGACATTTGTACTTAGAAACTTTTCCTTGCAATTTCTTAACCTGCACAATGAAACTCAAAACACCATCAAATACACATTGATGAATATCATTGAGTTAGGTGAGGCTTCTGCAAATCTGGTACACATTTTCCAATATACCCAACACCAATTTTTCGGTCTGCTCTTTTCTGTTCGCACATGGTATCAGAGCACTCGGTCCTTTCCTCCTGACTGAGCTCTATCTGCGCGTACGGCTTGTTTCTTCTTTTTGCGACCTGTTCTCACGGCTTGATTCCTTCTCTGACCGTTGCCCTGTTCGCGCGACTTATTTTCTCTTATGACCCCTGCCCTGT
Source organism: Platanthera guangdongensis (assembly GCA_039583875.1). NCBI lineage: Eukaryota > Viridiplantae > Streptophyta > Magnoliopsida > Asparagales > Orchidaceae > Platanthera > Platanthera guangdongensis. The sequence goes on along the minus strand of CM077164.1, from coordinate 31,963,451 downwards.
TTGCACGGCTTGTTTCTCCTTATTTGCGGCCTTTTCTGACCCTTTGTGTTGCGGCCTCTTGCTTCTTCTTTTCTAGCCACTCTCCTCTTCTTTGTTGCCGCGACCTGTCCTTAAGTCGCCACGACCCGTTCTAGCCGCTCTCCTCTTCTTTGTCACTGCGATCTGTCCTTATGTTGCTGCGGCCTATTCTAGCCTCCCTCCTCTTCTTTGTCTCCGCGACCTGCCCTTAAGTCGCCGCGACCTGTTCTAGAGACTTCTCCTTTTTGCCGCGGCTTGTTTCTCCCGCTGCTCTCTTCTATGGCCTCCATCTCCTCCACGCAGTCCGTCTCGGTGGTCACATCTTCTGGTAGTGCCCACGTTATTACTCATGGCAGATGGTTGATCGACTCTGGTGCTACCAATCATATGACAGGCAATCCTCAGTGTTTTTCTCATCTAGAAACACATGATCGGTTGCCTCCGGTCTTTGTTGCGGACAACTCTTCATCTCCAGCCAATAGGACGGGGGTGGTTCAAGTCACTCTGTCTCTTCGTCTAGCAGATACCCTCTATGTGCCCATGCTCCCTTGCAATTTATTATCGTTTACTTCTCTATCCAAGCAACTACGGTGTTCCGTCACATTCACTCCTACTTCGTGTTCTTTTCAGGATCCGGACTCCCAACGGATGATTGCTACTAGGATTGAGAGCGGCGGCCTCTACTTCCTCGACAACGTTTCTGCTCTATCCGCTTCTCCTCCTCCTCTACAGACCTTCTCCAATGGCATCTTTGCCTTGGACATGCTCCTTCCACGCTTCTGCGCTAGCTTCTGCCCCACCTCCCTCCTCATCATCTTCCTCTAAACTGTGATTCATGTCAGCTCAACAAGCATCATCGCTCATCCTTCCCACCAACGCAAAGTTATGGCTGTTCCCGTCCGTTCGACCTCGTTCACTCTGACGTGTGGGGTCCTACTCCTACCCTCACCATCGGTCGGGGTAGTTCATATTTTGTCACATTTATTGATGATTTCTCTAGGTGTACGTGGGTGTATCTTCTCAAGGATCGCTCCGAACTGTTCTCTGTCTAGACATCGTTTTATTCTATGATCAAGACTCAGTTTGATACATCTATTAAAATCCTTCGTTCTGATAATGCTAAGGAGTATCTTACCCATGATTTCTCTTCCTTCTGTTTGCATTATGGTGTTATTCATCAAACTAGTTGTGTCTACACCTCACAACAAAATGGGGTGGCGGAACGCAAAAACCGTCACCTCCTTGATGTCGCTTGCACTCTGCTGACCCAAATGTATGTTCCTCGCTCCTATTGGGGTTATGCTGTCCTCCTCTCCTGTTATCTCATCAATCGCATTCCCTCCACAGTTCTCCGTGGTGCCACCCCATTCTCCATTCTTTATCCAAACAAAAATCCTTTTCCTCTTACTCTACGCATCTTTGGGTGTACCGCCTTTGTGCACTCTCCCGCTGCCACCCGTGACAAACTCTCACCACAGGCCACTAAATGTGTCTTTCTGGGGTACTCTACCACTCAGAAAGGCTATTGTTTCTTTGACCCCGTTACCCGCAGGCAGTTTGTCTCTGCGGATGTTACGTTCTTTGAAAATGCATCTTACTTCTCTCTCGCCTCCTCCTCTACTCCTGCTGATCCTACTTCTCAAACCAACCCATCTCTTCCCTCTGCTCCTCCTGATGTTCCACCATCTCTACCATCTCCACCATCTCCACCCTCTCCACCATCTCCACCATCTCCACCCTCTCCACCATCTCCACCATCTTCATCCTCTCTGCAGCCGTCTCTCTACTCCCGGGCCAGCTCTCTCCACCGCGGACACTCCGGATACTGCGGAACTAGCTGCCTTGGATCTCCCCATTGCCCTTCGTAAAGGGGTTCGGGCATGTACCCAACACCTGCTTGCTGCAGTTGTTTCTTATGATCGTCTTATCCCTTCTAGCAGAGCTTTTGCACTGGGTATCTCGGCCACTGCCACCCCCCGTTCCTACCAGGAGGCCATTACTATTCCTCATTGGAAAGCTGCCATGGATAAGGAGATTGCTACTCTCACTGAATGGGGTACCTGGACCCTGGTTCCTCCTCCTTTCGGAACAGATGTTGTTGGCTGTCGCTGGGTCTTTGTGGTGAAGTTCCTTCCCGATGGCAGTGTGGATTGTTACAAGGCTCGGCTTGTTTCCAAGGGTTTTACCCAAACTTATGGGGTTGATTACTTTGACACTTTCTCTCCAGTTGCTCGTCTCAGTATTATTAGGGTCCTTCTCTCTGTGGCTGTCAACAGGGATTGACACATTTCACAGCTGGATGTCAAGAATGCCTTTCTTTATGGGGATCTTCAGGAAGTTGTTTACATGGAGCAACCTCCTAGGTATGTTGCTCCGGGGGAGACACGAGTATGTCGGCTAAAGAAGGCTATCTATGGCCTCAAGCAAAGTCCCCGTGCCTGGTTTGACAAGTTTAGCGGCATTGTTGCGGCCATTAGTTTTACAAGAAACTCAACTGATCACTCCTTGTTCGTTGGGAAAACTGCCTCTAGTTTGGTAGTTCTTGCGGTTTATGTTGATGACATTATTCTTACTGGCGATGAACAGGATGGGGTAACGTTGACAAAGAAACACCTCCATCAGCACTTGGTCACAAAGGATATGGGCTCCCCGAAATACTTTTTGGGAATTGAAATCTCTAGGAAGTCCAACTCCATGGTCCTTTCCCAATGGAAGTATGCTCTTGATCTTCTAAAGGAGGCAGGATTAACTGGTGCTAAACCTGCCCATTCTCCCATGGCTATTGGGGAAGACAAAACTTGGACAAATGACTCGCCTCTTCTATCCGATCTTACGAGGTACCGACATTTGGTGGGCAAACTCATTTATCTCACGGTAACTAGACCTGACATCTCTTATGATGTTGGCAAGGTGAGCCAGTTCATGCAAGCTCCTAGAGAGTGTCATCTACAATCTGCCCTGAGGATATTGGACTATATTAAAGCAGCACCCGGAAAAGGACTCCTTTTTGAGAAGAATGTTCACCTAAGGGTTGAAGCGTACTCTGATTCGAGCTATGCTGATGACAAAGGGGACCGCAAGTTGACATCAGGTTTCTGCGCGTTTGTTGGAGGCAATCTTATGAGTTGGAAGAGCAAGAAACAGTCTGTGGTCTCTAGGTCCAGTGCAGAGGCAGAATATCGCAGTATGACATCGACCACATGTGAGTTGAAATGGTTATGGGCTCTCATGCTTGAATTAGGAGAGGTGTATAACTATCCTCTTCCTATATTCTGTGACAATAAGGCCACGATATACATCTCCAAAAATCTGGTCTTTCATGAGAGAACGAAGCACATAGAAGTCGACTGTCATTTCATTCGGGAGGAGATCTTGAAGAAACAGATTTGTACTCCGTTCGTCACTTCAGACAACGAGTTGGCTGACATCTTCACCAAGCCGGTGTCCACTTCTTTTTTCCATATTTGCCACAAGCTGGGCTTGATTGATATTTATACTTCAGCTTGAGGGGGTAGTGTTGCAATATGGAGGTCGGGCGGTCTGTTGCTGTTCGGAGACCGGGCGGTCTACCGGGTTATTCTGGTCGGTCTGTCTGTCGGGCTGTTGCTGTTTGGTATCCCAGCGGTCTGGCGGTTTGTCTCAGACAACTTGGAGACTGGGCGGTCTAGCGATCTCCTACGGTGGCTTGATCTTTGTGGAGCTTGTTCTCTCCTCTTGTTGGTTATCGGGCGATTAGCCGGCTTGTCTAACCGCCCAGCCTGTCCGGTTTGTTTTTTGTAAAGCCGCATATACTTGTAAATTTTTAGTCCCACATTGCTTAATTGTAATCTCTCTCATCTCCTCCATTCTATAAAAGGCAGGCTATACCATTGTAATTGATACTTTTTTTGGATAATAAAGTTTACATTACTCCAATTTTTCGGTCTGCTCTTTTCTGTTCGCACATATCTTCTTTCAGAACCAACAAAAATTTGGAAGAGAGAGGTATCGGAATTTTAATCTAATGCCTCATCAAACCCTAAGTCACACAAGATAAAATCTTGTGTTAATGGAGCAAGGATAAAGGTAACAACCAAAACACTAGTAAAGTCTTTCAGATTCCAAGAACAACACAGGATGATGGACTGGATTCAAGCAAGACAATTGAGGCCCTAAATTGGTATGGACTAGCTCCAACCAATAGTTTTGGAAATTCTTTAAACAGGAAGGGAATGAATTCCCAAGGAAAATTCTTATCTGAAATAGTAGGAAAGGTGCTCCTCTGCAAGAATGGAGCATATGACAGGCTTTCTAAAGTCATGTTTAACCTGATGACAAGAATTATCTTCAAGATCACAACTAACTGGAATAGGGTGGTGTTTGATATGATTGCAGAAGGAATTCAGAAGCCCAATATGAGCAGAATAATTAGTTTATATCTGGTAAAGATCATCTCAGATAATATCAATCAAAAAAATGGAACTAAGATAAATCATATGAGGAGAATGAACCTAAGAATCTTGTCTAGATGGGACAGAGTCTTGACTAAAGAGACATCAGAACCTAAAAGAACAAAAGAGGTAAAAGGCAAGAAATCTATGGTTAAGGAAGTTGTATCCTCTAGTGATTCTGAAGAAGAGGTACACTTCAGTTCAGATGATAATGCAGTGGAGGAACAAGACAGATCTCCTAGGCTTTCCCCTGAGACCAGTGTATAGGTGCAGGGGGAGAACATTCCAGATAAAGAACTAGCTGAGTGGGAGAACCTCAATGCATTACCGATGGATACAACAACTACAATAATAATGGATGTTGTTCAGGACCTAGAGAAATCCAAAAATCCTGAACATCAAATCTCTGAACAAGAGAATGAAGAAGAAGTTCTTATATCAAAAAAATCAAACAACCGGGAGGAGAGAATTGAAGATTATCAAATTGAGATACCTGATGCTGAAATTCAGCATGCAGATATTACAATGGACAATATCAATATTGATAAGGAAGGTACAAGAATTGAGGGGGAGTTGGCCCCTGATACTGAGAAAACTAAAGAGACACCTCAAGTTGAAGAGGTCAATTCTTCTGAATCTGAGGATACTGGAGGTTCTCAACTGAAGAAAAGGAAATTTTCTGAAATTAAGAAGAGGAGCAAGAGCTATAAGTAATATCTTCAATTTGGACCACCATCAGTTCCTACAATGGATCATAGCTCTTTTCTAGTTCAACTACAGATCATGCTTGATAAGCAAAGACAAGATCTTGAGAAGTATGTAGATGAAAGCAACAAGGAGTTGCAATTTCAGCTGGCTCAAGATATCAAGTCCATAATATTTGAAGTAAATCTCTTGAAAACTGAAATGACTACATTCTTTGAGAAAGGGGCACATGCAGTAGTCTATCTGGCCAAGCAACAATAGGAAGCCAAGCAACTACAAGATTATGTGGCAATCAAGCAAGGCAATGTCCTTGGAAATCAAATTAGACTGAATGCAAATCTGATTGTGATGCATGAAACAACATTGGGAGAAATTAAGAACTAAACCACTATTTTGGAAACCAAACTTGATTCTACTGTCATAGATATCAATAACAAACTACAAAGTCATTCAGAATCTTTCATTAAGGACATCAAAGATTCTTAAAAAAACTTGGACAATAATTTACTGAGAGTAAAGAATATTGTGATTTCAGGTATCAATTATCTAGATGGACAGGTAAGATTTCATAAGAATGATCTCAGAGATCATATTGAAAGAGAAGTCATAAAGGGGGAGAGAGTAATGATTAAGGCCAGTGCTGAACAAGCTACCTGGATAACAAACAATATCAGAGACACCTTAGGCTTTCCTCCTTATGGTATGAGGGTGATCATTCTGCTGAATCTGTTTATCAACCACCTCTACTTGAAGCACCTCCTGCTGAATTCTTTCATCGTGAAGCACCAACCAATTTTGAATATATTCAAGCAACTGTCCAACACATATACAGTCCTCCTCATGGCTTAAATAAGAATGTAATATATGAGAAAGTGGTCAAGTCTTCTCCTGCTCTAGAGACAGAAGCTCAGTTATCAAAGAAAAGGTTTAGAGAACTAGCTGAGACTAAACCTGATTTTGAGCAATAGAGTCTATTCTCCAGATCCATAATTCTTACTGCATGGAAGGCTATAAATGTTAATATCACAGACAGAGGGAAATGATATTCACAACATGAATTGGCCAAACACTTGAAGCAGCAAGAAGTTATTCAAAATTCAAACAAGATATGAAGAGAGGAAAGCTTCCTGCTAAGTCTATAGAACCCGGCAAATATTTCCCAAAGCCATATCATTACTTTGAGAGGCAAAGGCTGAAATAAGAAGCTATTGCAAAAAACTAAAGCTATGAATGACAAAGGAAAGACAGTTGCTGAGGACAAAGAGCCCGAGGTGAAAGCCAAGATACACTCTAAGAAAGACATAGTTATTAAGGAACCTTAGCTGTCTTAGGATATTCTTCGTTTTCTATTTCTTATGGACAACTTGATCTGTAAAAAGCATGTATCAGTAAACTTTATGAAAAATAATTAATGGAAATCCTGACTTATTCAATATTTTATGTGTTGTTAATTAGGACTGAAATTGTTTGCCTTATCTTCTGTTCAGTATTATTGTTAAATATGTGCGATTATCTGTGTTATTTCACATACTGAACTGCACTGAATGTTTAAATATCTTTATAATTATTTTTGTGGTATCATGTTGTATATCATTGAATTGGGGTTATGACTTCTCCAAATAGGGGGAGATTTTTGAGTACATTGGTCTCAATGTACTTGTTTTGAATAAGTCTTCTCAGCTCAATGATATACACATTATTGTATTTGATGGATGTTAAGTTCAAGTGTGCGGGTAAATAAAACTAAGTACAAAGTGTCGAGACACTCAGGACTAGTGTCGACACACACTGAACAAGTTGTGTCGAGACAAAGAGAAGTTGTGTCAACACTAAGGATAACTATGTCGACACACTATGTCGAGACTAAAGACAATTGTGTTGGCACTCAGAACTAGTGTCGACACACTCTATTCACACTGTGTCAAGACTAAAGACAACTATGTCGACACAAAAGACTAGTGTCGACACACTCTAATAAAACTGTGTTGATACTGAAGACAACTGTGTCGACACTCAGGACTAGTGTCAACACACTCTTTTCAAGCTGTGTCAAGACTGAAGACAACTGTGTCGACACACAGGACTTGTGTCGACACATTCCACATAGGTTGTGTCGAGACAAGTTGAAGAACTATGTCGACACATTTAGAAGTTTGTCGACACCACTACAAGAGCAGTGTCGACACCCAGGATTTGTGTCAACACATTTAACAGTCAAGGTTCAACACTTTAACAGACATGTTTCCTAAGTACATAAATTAAGATGGAGGTACTGACAACTGTCAGAACTGTCAAATGTCAGTTATTAACCAGATCAACCGATTACTCCTATCAGAGCATATTTAAAGGAATATAGTTTCCAAAAAAAGGAAGAAGTAGCACAATTTTGTGAAGACAAAAGTTTGAAGCATCAGCTACAATTTAGAAGATGGAGAGAGCTCTGATCAAGAATCATTTTCAACATCTCTCCATCCTAGATCAACCCTAATTTCAACTTCAAGAAACTTTGAAAAGCTAAGAATGGTTAGATCAGATCTATCTTGACAAAGATCAAAAGAAGCGCATTCATCAAGATCAGATCAAGAAGCTATTACTCAGATCTCTCTTACTGGGTGACATTTTATAATTCAATTTTTTACCTACTCTCATTGTGTAAGATCTACCTGTAGATCTGAGTGGAGGAGAACTATTCTCATTTTTTGTAAGCCTGTATTATAAAGGCTGAGGTAGTGCTGGAATTGCCTGAGGTATGAGAAGTTAGAAATTCTCTGAGGTGTAGGGCAGGTGTTGTCTGAGAAGTAGGAGTGTGGATTCATTCTGAGGTAGAGTTCTTGGGAAGAACTTGAGGTGTGGGATCTTGGTGATCTGAGTGGTAAGACTTGTAAAGTCTGAGTTGTAGGAGTCGGGTGGGCTCTGAGCTGTAAGATCTAAGGATCTGAGTAAAGGAAAGAGAAGGAGTTTGACCGAATCTAGTTCATTGCTAGATAGGCGAAGGGGGAAATTGGATGTACCCATTAATTGGGGAACCAATATAAATCTGTGTGCATTATGATGTGTGTGCTGAATTGTTGTGTTGTGTTTTTTTTCCTAATTATAATTAAGTATATCTTGATTATCTGACTGAATTAATCATATTAAAGAAAGTAGTACTCTGATTATTAAAAAGGGGTGTCATAATTTAAATTGTGTTAAAATTCAACAAACCGCAGACGCCCCCTTGGATACCCTGTTGAAAACTCAACAAACCGAAGGAGAATACACCCACTTATAATGTTGAAAGTTTTCCCGGATCGTGGAGTTAGCAGGGGTTATCTCAACAAAGCAGTAACAACCAGCAACACATGCAGCACAAGCTTCTTTATTTGATCAAGAGCAAACTTCTTTACAAGGCGAGACATACATGGCGAGACATGCTTCACCAAAACCCAACACCGGGAGAGCAGAGACAGTTACAAAGACAAGAACAAAAAACAAGCCGCGCGGACTCAATCAACAAGCCGCCGACCTACTGTTGTGGAGTCCGCTCAGTCCGCCAGGTCGCCAGACCGCAACCCAAGCCGCGCGGACTCACCCTTATTCCAATGCTTAGCTCTTCACCGCCGATCTGCACGCCGCCAGACCGCACAAGCTGCGTCACCGAATGGAACAGTCCGCCTGAAGCAGGCGACTTCCTGAACCCCGAACCAAGTCGCCAAAGAGAAGACCGCCTGGTCGCTATCCGCAACCTGCTATTTACCGCCTGTTGCTTAACCGCAGAGTCCGCACTGTCCCTGACCGCAATCAGAGCCAAGTCCTGGCTTTCCAGTGCTATCCGCACAACCTGCACAGCACAACCGGGTCAACTCTCAATCCGCACGGACACCAAAGTCCAGACCGCAGCAACTTACGCGAGCTCAATTACTGTTCACTTACTTCGGTCTAGGTCCCTCTTTTGATGTGACATGGGTCCTATTTATAGGCACGACGATGAGTATGGTCACCGCCCTAGCCGATAGGATCACCGCCACAACCCGCAGCTAGAACAAGTGTGTCCGCCAGCCCGCGGACACACATTCCAGTTTGCCGCTCCTGTGGAGATAGCCAGTCCGCCCCAGCTTCTCCAAGGTCGGACTCCAATATCCAGCCCGCCTTGCCTCCAGAGACCAAGCCAGGACCACCACAGCCGGACTCCACAATAGCCGTGTCCATCATTCTGCGGACAAGGCATCAGCCCGCAAAACCCGAGCCCGCAGCCTCGCCATCAAGGCACCTGCCGGACTCAGTGGACACCCGGCTACCATCCGCATATCCAAGTCCATTGCCTCATTGCCAAGGCACCTCCGGACTTAGCGGACACGCCAATCCAGTCCGCTAACAGCAGACTCCAGTCCGCAACTCCTGAGTCCATAACCTCGTCACAAGGCTAAACCGGACTCAGCGGACTCCGGCTCAAGTCCGCACGCTCCTGCACAAGCAATTCTCCAGTCCGTATTTCCCAAGCTAGCAAATAAGGCAACAGCACTTCTACTACGCTTGGCGGACTGAGAAACCAGCCCGCGCTCCACTGCGCGATCTCCCCGGACTGAGCCATCCTGGACTTGGTTCAATTCCCACCAAGTCCAGTCCGCTGGCCACAAGGGCCAGTCCGCACTTACTGGCGGACACTGGATCTAGCCCGCCATACCGGGCGACCTCCAGTTTCTGTCCGCGCTGACCGGCGGTCTCCGCGGCTTCCACTTGCCGCTTCACTAGAGCAAGACCAAGGCAACTGCCAAACCGGTCTGCCGCGCTCCAGTTCTTCAGTCCGCTTCATGCCGGACTCCGCGGATAGCATTCCTATCCGCCCGGTTACTTCCTGGGAGTCAACCGCCTGCTAAGCATACACTGGCCTGTCAGACCGCCGCTGCTGTCCGCGTAGTCCGCGCGAACAGACCACCCAGGCCGCCACAGAGCAAACCGCCTGCAACATCCCTGCCGACCTAGCAGTCCGCCAACCCTGTCCGCGTAGTCCGCGCGGATAGGTTTCCCAAGCCATCCATTCACCCACTTTCACTTCACAGAATTCAACAAATTGGACATATTCACCCCCCTCTAGGTCATTAGTAATCCTAAAGTAAACATTTACAATGTGGTGGATGGATCAGTTTATTTAGGCAGTGATCATGGGCCACTCACTTTAAGGATTGAGTATCACATGCCCGTGATGAAGAAAAATCTCTTCTCGACAACCAATGCGGTTGACATTGGGTATCACATTCTGTTTGGCCCGACAGAAGTGAAGTTTCTCAGGAATGTGTCAGCTATGAAAACTGATATCACTCATGTTGGTAGGAGAGTAAAAGACTTATTCGTGTTGGTGACAAGTTCCTATGTTGACAAGATGAGAGCTAATGATAGCATTGTTATTTGGCATGAGAGACTTGAGCATGTTGGGATGGAAAAGCTGAAGGCTATGATTGTGAGAGGCCTGGTGCATGGCCTGCCTAGTCTTTCGTCCTATAGTGACGGTCATGTCTGTGTGGGTTATCAGTACGGATAGGCACATTGCCTTCCATTTGACATATCCCAGACTAGGTGTAGAGCACTATTGGAATGCATCTGCGGTGACCTAACGGGAACTACTATCACTCCCAATTTTGATGGTAGCAGTTATATACTTATTCTTGTTGATGAATTTTCAAGGTATACTTGGGTATACTGAAAGATGGGGTTAGACCTGATTTACTCTAAAGGGGGTGAATAGAGTAATCTAAAATCTTTTTACTGTTTTAAAGATTATCAGAGTGATGAAAATAAGTGTGATACCTGTATTAATAGAGAAGAGATAATCTAAGTTAAACTAATCTAACACAGTATATAGATATATCACAACACAACTACCCTATCATAGCCACAACAAGAACAACCAGAAAAGAAGCAACCAGATAACACAAGAAGTTTTATAGTGGTTCCCCAACCTGGGTACATCCACTCTTCTACCACCCTGGTAGGAATCCACTAGCAGGTTTTGATCAGGTGACTGCCACCAATGAGCGTTTGATCAGGTGCTAAAAAACCAAAATAAACTTTTGAAGGGAATTAATAAACCCTTTATATAGAGGGGGGAGAGAGATTGATGGTGTCTTCCTTTCTCTATTCAACAGAGAAGACAAGTGGATTTGCTGTTGTCAAGAACTCCTTTCAATATCACTTGGAGTCTTGCACATGGTGTAGGTCTTCAGTCTTCAGCCTTGAAAATGTTACACCAGGGCCATCACAGCCGCTCCTCCACCCCCAGAAGAAGTTCCTTCTACCACCACCATTCCTTCTCCTCCACTACCTCAACAACAACAACATCAAATTCATCTACCCACACCAACTCCATCAACAGTTCACTCTCCAGTTCCTACCTCACCAACTCACCAACAACATCAACCCACACTAGCATCAACTCCAGCTCCATCTCCTGAGCACAACACTCCACCTCAATCTCCACTTCCATCTCATTTAACTGCCACACACCCTGACACATTTATCTCCTCCCACACCTTCAATCTATTGTTTCCTCCACCATCTCCACATCAGGAACCCATCTCCTCCCCCATAATAACAGTTCCCCTTTCTACAACTGCAACTCCCTCTATTCCCTTCCCTCTACTCATCCAAACTGATATTCCATCTACTGTACTTGACTACACACACACACAGATATATCCAGTGCATTTTCTTTCTGTTCAAATTATGGTCATCACAATCCATACTCCTCCACTGCTCCAGAATCCCTCTATCTTAACTTCTATGACATTGCTAAAGATCTGCTAGCATTCATCTCTCCCACCCTTAATAAACTTTTAGTTGATGCTCTAGCTCCTCTCACTGCTTCCATCAATACTCTCTCTGCCAAAATTGCTGCTCTATCCCCTGTCCCTTCTTCTAGGGGACTGGCTTCAGGGCCCCCTGAAACCAGTCAGGGGGAGATGCTCCATGATGAAGAAGCTCTAGTGGTGACAGAAGTAGCAGCAGCAGAAGCAGCAACAGCAGAAGCAGCCACATATGAAATAATTTCTGATGATTCTTCAGAGGAAATAGTCACTCCCACCGATATAATAGATTTAGTTGATTCAGATACAGATATGGATGAGCCAGTTATAGCTGAACTAAAAACTGATGGTGATTATATTATAAATCCCATAGTTAGTATGCATTCTTTATTAGATTCATTCAATCTTGTCTATAGAAACAATCTGCCCAGCTCTTCTTATAAGCCTTCTTTGGCCATTGGACCATACACTGCACCAATAAGTCCCACAGTTGCCAAGCAACTTAAGGACAGCTTTGCAGTTACAGAGATTCAAATAGTATCAGCTCCCAAGGATATTTCTTCTCCAGAGACTATCTCTGCTCCAACATACAAGATGGATGACAGTCCACTTCTTGATTTGGATGAGATAATCATGGCAGATATAGAAGCAGAAAATTTATCAGTCGCTGAAACAGTTGTTCTACAAGCTCCAGAACCTCTAGTACATCCTCAGGCTGAAAACCAGATTTCTAAAGATCTTCTGAAAGCTCTGGATGACTTATATTATAATACTCAGGGATCCTCTTCTGATAAAGATGATGATGATAATGATGATTCTGATGATAGCCCTTCTGCCAAGAAGAAAGTCTTAAAGAAAAGAAAGGCCCCTTCAGTTGCTGCTCCCAAACCAAATCCCACACATGACACTCCATACTATATTCTACAAAATATCACTCCATATTATGGGATGCCAGCTTGGATGTGGCTCTCAAAGAATGAACATAAAGCTAGGAAGAAAAGCATGAGGTACTCTCCTCCCCCTCCTCAAAGACACTAGAGAGGTCCTCCTCCTCCTCCTCCACCTACTGCTAGTGCTTCAGGTAGCACTTTTCAGAGGTCTACCTCTTATGCTCAAACCTATCATAGACACCATGGTAGATCCTCAACACCTCAAGGAAGCAATCAGCAGAGGTATTCCTCCAGCAAGCAACATCAGCAACAACAACATCAACAACAACAACAACAAGCTCCTGAAACACAAAAAGCTCACAGTCCTAAAAGGCCAGAGTCTCCACCCATACCATTTGTGGATCTAGAAACTGAGACAACTTCTATAATAGCTAGGTTCCAGGAACTTGTTGGACTTTCAATGATCAATAAAGCTAAAGCTGAAGGGAAAGATCCATCCCAATATTCAACAATGTCTAAATACAGAAAGGAAGAATTAAAAAGGTATGAAAAAGCTAATAAATTTTTTAATGTAGATGCTTACATGAATCTACATCCAGAGGTTATTTTGCCCAGAGCTACTTCTCTTAATATTATTGGAGCTGCTGATTTGACCATGTCCAAGAGGCAAGCAGCTAATTCCAATAGAGAAATCAAGTTTACACAGCCTGCTGACCAGGAGAAAGATGACAAGCAAAAGGAGAAGCTGAAGAAAAATAAATGATATATTTTGTTTAAACTCTTTATTTATTTACTGTCACAAAGCTACTATGTAAATATATGCTGCATATTTTAATTTTTCTGCCAGATATATTTTTTTCTACTTTGTGAATGTCTTTATTTCATTTCTATTAGTGACCTCATTCAAATAGTGGGAGATTGTTGGATCCCTAGTTGGATTTGGGCTAGGTTCACTAACTAGGATGATTGACCCACCATGTATAGCCAGGGTCATGTTTGTGTGTCCTAGAATTTAGGCTATGTCCTTAGATTCAACCCTACATGGACCAGCCAACAGAAGACTGCAGAAGACTCAAGACTTATAAGAAAATCAAGTTCAAGAAGTAAGTTCGACGTTCGTCGAGCTCAGCTCGACGAAAGTCGTGCTCCGCTCAACGAACTCAGAGTAAATTCTCTGAGTTGAGCTCGACAATATTCGAGCTCAGGTCGACGAACTCTGGCAGTTCAACTTCAACACATTATGTCCAGAATACTTTCTCTGAACTCAGGTCGACGAAGATAGATTATCAGCTTGACGAACTTGGACCACAGAATTGGGAAGATTTTCACAGAAAGCAGTTAGCTGATCTCAGGTCGACGAACAAACTTTCTCTAGTCGACGAACATGATTTCTTAGCTCGACGAACTTTGATCTCAGGTCGACGAAATCTGTTCTCTGGTCGACGATTTCTGTACAGTTCCAGACTTAGAAATTTCCCTCAATTTCTGTCCTTATTCCGTATTATCTAGCAATATTTTCCTGAGTAATTAATGCATATATTCTCTGAATATAGCCGTTAGTGACAATATTGATTATGGTCTTCATCATGTTAATTACTTGCTCTTTTTTATGAGACAGTTGGGGAAACTCATTAATGAAATTATTCTCTAGTCGTATTTCATTCTCCAGGCAGTCAGCATTCAAGGCAATGAAATTCAAAATTCAAAGGAGAAATCAACTGAAGATATATAAGAGTTTTTCTTTACAGTCTGGATACACAACACAAGGAATACAGAGACAAAAAAGATCTACAGCAAAAACATTCTGAACCTTCTCTGTACAGAAAGTAGTTTGTTTTCTCTTTGACATTGCAGAAGAAGAAGAAGAACATCAACTAAAAATCAAGAGTCTTCTTCAACCTTCACTCCAAGATTCTTCAAGGACAACATATTCATATCAGTCAGAAGTTCCTGGATCAACATTTTCAAGGCTGGAGACTGAAGACCTACATCATGTGCAAGACTCCAAGTGATATTGAAAGGAGTTCTTGACAATAACAAATCCACTTGTCTTGAATGTTGACTGCCTGAAGAATGAAATACGGCTAGAGAATAATTTCATTAATGAGTTTCCCCAAATGTCCCATTAAAAAGAGCAAGTAATTAACCTGATGAAGACCATAATCAATGCTGCCACTAACGACTATATTCAGAGAATATATGCATTAATTACTCAGAAAAATATTGCTAGATAATACGGAATAAGGACAGATATTGAGGGAAATTTCTAAGTCTGAAACTGCACAAAAATCGTCGACCAGAGAACATATTTCGTCGACCTAAGATCAAAGTTCGTCGAGCTGAGAAATCATGTTCGTTAACCAGAGAAAGTTTGTTCGTCGACCTGAGAACCAAGTTCGTCGACCTGAGATCATCTAACTGCTTTCTGTGAAAAGCTTCCCAATTCTGTGGTCCAAGTTCGTCGAGCTGATAATCTATCTTCGTCGACCTGAGTTCAAAGAAAGTATTCAGGACATAATGTGTTGAAGTTGAACTGCCAGAGTTTGTCGACCTGAGCTCGAATATCGTCGAGCTCAACTCAGAGAATTTACTCTGAGTTCGTTGAGCGGAGCACAACTTTCGTCGAGCTGAGTTCGACGAACGTCGAACTTACTTCCTGAACTTGATTTTCTTCTAAGTCTTGAGTCTTCTGCAGTCTTCTGTTGGTTGGTCCATGTAGGGTTGAATTTAAGGACTTAGCCTAAACTCTAGGACACACAAACATGACTCTGGCTATACATGGTGGGTCAATCATCCTAGTTAGTGAATCTAGCCCAAATCCAACTAGGGATCCAACATATACGTTTTGAAAGAGAAGTCAGACGCGTTCAGGATGTTCGTGGAGTTCAAGGAGCTTGTGGGTCGGAATGCAGATAATGAAGTTGAGAACTGATAATGGCAAAGAATTCACTTCACATGAGTTCTCCAACTTATGCAGAAAGTTCGTCATTCAGAGGGAGCTTACTTGTGCTCACACTCAACAACAGAACGGAATTGTAGAACGAAAGATCCATCATCTGACAGAAACCTGCAAGTGTTGGCTTCACGCAAAAACCAACAGGATGTCTCTCAGTCCGATCAATATGAAATCTCCTCATGAGTTGGTGTTCAAAGAAAAGCTCAGTGTCGAACATCTTCGGGTGTTCAGATCTACATGTTAAGTGCACGTTCTTGACACGCTTAGGATAAAGCTAG
The DNA here is from genome assembly GCA_039583875.1 of Platanthera guangdongensis. Taxonomy (NCBI): domain Eukaryota; kingdom Viridiplantae; phylum Streptophyta; class Magnoliopsida; order Asparagales; family Orchidaceae; genus Platanthera; species Platanthera guangdongensis. The sequence goes on along the minus strand of CM077164.1, from coordinate 31,947,395 downwards.
ATGCAAAAGCACGAAAGCTAGTCTTTGTTGGCTATGATGAGTGGAAGAAGAGATGGAAGTGCATGGATCCTACAACAAAGAAGTTTGTCATCTCAAGATACGTTGTCTTCGACGAACTTACATCATATCAGGGTAGCTCATCTGTGGAGCTACATGAAAGCAGTTTATACGGGGGCCAATGAGAAGCTTCTCGGGATCTTCTGGTGGAGTTATTTGTGTTCCCAGGTGCTCTGGTGGTATCTAGCTCTAGGACGAAGGCTTCTGGATCTGAAAGAAGGGGGTGCAATGCTCCTAGTATGCTCGGGATCAGATCTAGCACAGAAGAAGCAGCGAGAGTGGTGGATCAGGGTCAAGCTCTACGGAGGTCCAAGAGGACAATTGTTCCACCAGTTCGGTATAGGGACGAAAACATGGTGAGTTTCGTCTCATATTTCTTTGCAGGACCCTTGGATGAACGGGAGTCGTAGAGCTTTGAGAACGTCACTGGCATAAATGAGTGGGAAGATATCATGGATGAGGAGATGACCGCCCTCTAGAAGAACGAGACTTGGTATCTTGTACCCACGATCGATGACATCACTCCTGTTACATGCAAGTGGGTTTACAAACTCAAGAAGAAGGCTGACTGCAGAATTGAGTGGTACAAGACTCTTCTTGTAGCTCGGGGGTTCTTACAGCAGTACGTGGAGCACTATGATGATACGTTCAATCCAGTGGCTAAGATAACTTCAGTTCTGGTGGTGATCTCTCTGGCGGATTGCCAATGATGGAAGATTTGGCAACTTGATGTGAAGAATGCTTTCCTTTACGATGAGACTGAAAAGGATATCTTCACGGTGCAGCCACCCGATTATGTCACTAAAGATCATCTTGAACACGTCTGCAAGTTGAAGGAGGCCCTCTATGGTCTGAAGCGCGTGCCTCAGGCGTGGTATGAGAAGATCACAAAATATCTCCAGTTCTGTGATTACTTTGCTTCAGAATCAAATTCTAGTCTGTTCGTTAAGGAGCAAGGAGAGATTCAGGTCCTCGTTCTATTGTACGTTGACAATATGATCATCATGGGTAACGTAGAGGAGGAAGTATCAAGACTCAGGGATGAGCTAGCTATTCGGTTCGAGATGAAGGATATGGGTGAGCTCCACCATTTCCATGAGGTCTAGGTGGAGAGGCGAGAGAACGACGTGCTCATTTCCAAGAGGGATATGTAGAGAGAATTGTCAAGCAATTATGCATGCGGGAGGGGAGGAGCAGTTCTACTCCTCTGGAGGTCGGATTGAAACTTTGGCAGGATAAGGGAAGGGTTCTTCCAGACCCTTAGGTTTTTCAGGCTCTCGAGGGGAGTCTCATATATATGACTATTACTAGACTAGATATTGCTTATGCGGTGGGCCGGATTAGGTTATATATGGAGGAGCTACAAAAATCTCATTTGGTGACGGCTAAAGGAATTCTGAAGTATGTCAAGTCTACCTCAGAGACGGGTCTCTTTTATAAGAGGGACATAAGATTCAGTCGGCACTGATATATGGATTGCTTATTATGGAGGAGATACAGATGATCAGAAATCAATGTCTGGTTACGTCTTCTCCACGGGATCAACAACTATTTCTTTGTATAGTAAAAAGGAGGATTCAGTGTCCATCTCCACTACAGAAGCGGAATACAAGGCTTCGACCTTGGCTGCTCAGGGAGTCATCTGGCATAGGAGGTTAGTGGATGCCATCCATGAGGAGGTGTGATGTCCTACTCTACTTCGCGGTGACAATGAGAGTGCTCTCAAACTGGTCAACAATCCAGTTTGTCACGCGTAGACGAAACACATTGAGATCAAACATCACTTCGTTCGAGAGAAGGTGTTGGAGGGGTCTTTGATGGTTGAGCATGTGCGGAGCAAGGATAATGTCGCAGACATCTTCACGAAGTCACTGTAGAAGGGACCTTTATTCGGTTTCAAGAACTTCTCGGGCTGGTTTCCACTTCCCACTTCAAGGGGGAGTGTTAAAATTGTTGAAGTGAGAGTAAAAGTGGAGTTCGGCGGTTAGACAGGTCAAACCGCACAGACCGCAGTCCTCCGCGGCCTGGTGGACAGATTTGGCGGACAGATTTGGCAGATGTCGGTTATCTCTTACGGTTCTATTCAGCAAGCGTGTAACAGCCCAAATTTCAACATGACAAATTTTTGGGTGACACGGCCTGGGACACGGGCGTGTCCCAGGGCGTGTCCTGCTCGGGTGTGTAGCAGTCACGAGGTCGACGAAAATGCGTTCGACGAAGTGTTCGGGAGGAACACGCCCCGCGTCACAGGCGTGTCAGGGGGCGTGACCTCCCCTGTCGACACTCGAGTTCTTTGGTCGACGAAAGTGGTCGACAGAGGGAACACGCCCCACGTCACGGGCGTGTACCATCCGACACGGGCGTGGTGGATGGCGTGTCCCCCCTCTGGTGGACAAAATTTGCCCGACGATCATCGAGTGCAAGTACATGCCCCGTGTTACGGGCGTGACTTGGCCGTCACGGGAGTGTACCCTGGTCGTGACCTATTTCAGGATAAGGAGGTTTGTGCACCGCTTAACGACATAGCCTGTGACATGGGCGTGTCACAGGGCGTGTCAGACCCGAAAAGCGAGTTTTAGGCTTTTTCATGGCCGTCCATTTTTCTTCAGCTGGGATCTAACAGCTGAGAGCCCTCCCTGCTTCCTTAAGGCCGAGATTTGAGAAAGAAGTCTCATTATGTTCTTGCCTTCATCGTTCTAAAAAGCTTAGAGAGAGAAAGAGAGAGGAAGAAGGAGGAAGAAGAAGAGGGGCTGATCTCTGGTGGAGTTTGAGAGTGTCAAGCTGAGATCTGAGGCCATCTTTGCGGAGGAGAAACTGTTGCGGTTCTTTTTAGCCAGCTAGGAGTTCATGGAACCGAAGCGGTCTTCAAGGGTAACGACCTTTCTTCCTAGCCATGTGAAAGCTTCCTTTTCGACATATGCATGTGATTCCCCCTCCATAGGGTGGCTTGTTGTGGGAGTCCTTGGGTTGATTCATGGAATCCACAATTGGTTGACATCTAGATCCGGATATTGAGTACAGAATAGGCATACTGTGTGAAGCCCATCTAGACAGGTTGGTATGGACTGGTGATGTTGGATACGAACCGGAGAAGTCTCTGTGATAAACGCGTAGTTTAGGAGTCGACGGGTTGGACCTGTGAAGGGAAGTAACAGGAAGTACTGGAGTGGTAGTCCCGGAAAATACCTGTATAATGCTTGTGCTGCTTGTGATGTTAGCTGGCATCTGTGAAATGAAGTAGCAAGAAGTACTGGCATGGTAGCCAGGAAAGACCCCTGACATTTGTGACATTTGCGGAGTCATACCTGTGAAGAGAGTAGCAGGAAGTACTGGTGCGCCCAGAAAAGATCCTCTAATGATGAGTGATATGAATGGGTGTAATGGTAAGTACTGGTGCGCCCAGGAAAACACCCAGGCTTGAATGCCAGAACAGGATCGGTGAGACCAACCCGCGCCTTTGATTTAGCCGCGAGTATGTTGTGCTCGGGGATGGCAAGGCGATTTGAGCAACGGGGGGTGGAGGATCCGACATGCGTTATGTCCGTCCGACGTGAGACCTGAAAGTGCGGTCTGTTGGAGCGCATAGCAAGAGTCTTAGGCATGTGTGTCGTGATACAATGGGGGGCTATGGGCCAATCTCAGTTCACTAAGACTATAAAACTCCGGCTGCATGCCATGGAGTAAATGCTCAAGTGAGTTATCGTTGGGTTGCGACCCTGATACGGTGGTGGGCAACCGATTCGCCGATACACCAAGAATGTTCCCTGTGTGCACGGATCGTCGGGTCGGGTGGCTGACGATTGTGATGGTATGTATGTGCGTGAGAGCACATTGTATGAAATATATATATATGCTTGTAGAATGTTATGCCTGCAGGGAAGAATACCGCTGCCTCGGAAAAGGGGTAGGGTCATTATAATTTGGTCAGCTGAATGCTGACTGTTGCCTCTGTTTGCCACCGTTGGGTATAATGTCCCTCTGCAGGTGCTGGAGAGCCGAGCGGGATGCATAATGGCTGCAGTCCCTGTTGCATTTGCTGTTGCCGTTGCTAGCCATCGAAGGCTAAAAGAAATGGAAATGTTATGTTTTTTTGATGTGGTCGGCATGCGTGCTAATTTTTGAGGCCACTGTTTTGAAAGCCCTATAAGGCCATAAGGCCAACTACTTGTATGTGTAAGACATTCTTATCATGTATGTGGAGGTTTTATGTGTTGGACATTCAGGTGTGGAGTTCAGGTGTTAGTGTTAGTCTTCCGCTAGAATGCAATGTGTTAGGGTACGCTGTGCTACTATGGTATCACTCCATAACTTCACCGCCTGTTTTGCTGTATATGCTGTGGGGCCCGGCCGGACCTTCTAGTATATACTATGTGAACGGATGGGGTTGTTACATTTTTGGTATCAGAGGTGTCTTGGTCTTTCCCTCTCGAAGTCGTGGTCGACTTCTTTTGTGGGGTGGCGAGCACGTGTTTGTGCAAACCAAATTAACACGAATGAACTCCTGAATGTCCATTGTAGGAATGGAAATCCATATGTTGGGGAACCTGTGTGTTCCTAGTATTGCTTTTGGAAATATGTTTGTTGCTTACTTGTGTAATTTTACGACTGTAGGCGACGAGTGAGACTGCGTGGCAGCAGGAACCCCAACACTCGATGGGAAGCATGACATCAACTGTGGTACCAACATCTCCTCCATCGATAGAGACAGCTCGACTGATTGCTGATGTGGTTTTTGCAAGGCTCAAGGCTTACCATGAGGGACAGGTTCAACCCTCTGATCCGGTTATGCGTCCTATGCAGGTGAGTGAAATTGCGTAGATAGCAAGGGCAAGCGCATCAACTTCGTCGGTGAACGTGTGTTTGAGCCAAGGAGAGGACACGGTTGAGGACTATTTTCATGTATTTGTTGCAATGAGACAACAATCCGAGTTTGTGTTTGAAACCGACGGGATGAAGATCAATCTGTTTTATGATGGGCTACGTCAGGAACTCCGTTTCTTGTTGATGGGTCCTAAGCTATTGGGATTACAACTACTGGTGGAGTCAGCTAGGCTATTGGAGATGGACTTGACAAGAGCCCAGCAGATGCCTGCGACCAGGAAAGTGAGAACTCCAAAGATTGGAAAGTCTGTTCACCGCAAGAGGCAGAGACTCGAGACTCGTACTTGTTATGCTTGTGGCCAGGTAGGACACATTGCTCGTGACTATTGGGATGGTGTTCAGCAGCCAAAGAAGCAATACAATTGATATTCGTGTGGTAAAGCAGGACATAAAGCCCGAGATTGCCGCATTGGCTCTTAGCGAGCAATAAAGGAGAAGAAAATGTCGACATGATGATGTACATAAATAATTGGGCTCCTCATGTATGATGGACTATGCATGTGTTATATGTACAGTAAGCTGTTTTGCATGGCAGTTCTAAGATGACGTTTATGCTATATGATACATGTATGTGTGGGATCAACGTGTTTGCACGTTGCTCCTTTATTACATGATAGATGATGCTTTATGACATGGGGACACTTTTGCCCATCCTGCTCGGGAGCGGTTGACGTCTGGTTGAGCAGAAGATAGGATCGTCTTATGTGGCGACAGGAAAAGCAGTGGTGGAGTCCTCTGCGTCTCAGGAGCAATCCTAAGTGTTACAAGTGCGCGATAACCGTATTGATTGCTTTTTGTTTGCATATGTGTATGCAGCTTGTGTGTGATTTGATTACCACAGGCTTTGTGATGATTCGGAACACGCTGGCGCGAGCACTGTTTGATACGGGTGCGTCGCACTCTTTTCTGTCTAGTGAGTTCATAGAGCGGCTTGGGATACCTAGTCGGGTAAAGACAGATGGCGCCAGGGTGGTGTTGCCGAATGGTTGTATGATGCTTGCGGACCGAGCTTGCGATGTGGCGGTGCAAATAGGAAGTTGGGATTTCTGTTTGACTGCATCTGTATTGCCGATATCGAAATTCGACTTGATATTTGGTATGGATTGGCTTGCGGAGCAGCATGCCTTGATAGATTGTCAGTCCAAAGAGATCATGTTGGGCCAGAATACCGAGCAGGAGACGATGTTCGCGGGTATACGAGGAGTTGGTGGAACGTTGATGTCTGCACTCCAAGTTGTCAAAGCTGTTCGGAAAGGCGCAGAGTTATACTTCACGTTGATTTAGGCTGTTGAGCCTAAGGCCAGTGTGTGCGATGTTTTGATCGTGTCGGAGGTTACATATGTGTTTCCCAAGAATCTCCCTGGGCTACCACCCCAGTGAGAGATTGACTTCACGATCGAGTTGGTGCCAGGTGCGAAACCTGTGGCCCGCTCGCCATATCGCGTCACGCCAAAGGAAATGGTGGAGTTGAAAGTCCAACTGCAGGAATTGCTGGAGTAGGGATATATACGCCCAAGCATGTCTCCTTAGAGCGCCCCTGTGCTTTTGGTGAAAAAGAAAGACGGTGGCTTGCGATTATGTATTGATTACGAACTGAATAAGCTGGCCGAGAAAAATAAATATTCGATTCTGCGGATTGATGAGTTGTTTGATCAGCTAGTGGGATCATCCGTCTACTTGAAGTTGGACTTGAAGTCTGGGTACTACTAGTTGAGAATCCAGGAAGGTGACATTCCCAAAACCGCATTTGGAACACGGTACAGGCACTCTGAGTTCACGGTAATTCCGTTTGGGCTGTGCAATGCCCCCCTGGTATTTATGGACTTGATGCACCGAATCTTCCGAGAATACCTGGATCTATTCGTGATAGTGTTCATTGATGATATCTCGGTGTACTCGAGATCGAAAGCCGCGACCATGAGAAGCACTTGCGGTTGGTATTGAATACCTTGAGGTAGAATCAAATCTATGTCAAGTTCTCGAAGTGCGAGTTTTGGCTAGCGTCAGTGGCTTTTCTGGGCCATGTGATGAGTGGAGCGGGCATAGTGGTGGATCCAGCGAAGATAAAGGCCATACAGGAGTGGCCGGTGTTGTCTTTAGTGGCCGAGGTCAGGAGCTTCCTTGGACTAGCGGGCTACTATCGACGATTTGTTACAAATTTCTCGCGGATCGCTTTGCCGCTAACCACGTTGACGCGAAAAGAGCAGAAGTTCGTTTGGTCGCCAGAGTGCGCGCGAGCTATTGAAGAGCTGAAGGTTCGGTTGACCACGGCGCCTGTGATGTCATCGCCATGTGGTACCGATGGGTTTGTAACCTACAGTGATGCCTTAGGGAGCGGCTTAGGCTGCGTTCTTCTGCAAAATGGAAAAGTGATTGCTTATAGCTCACACCAGCTGAAGGTGCACGAACGAAACTATCATGTCCATGACTTAGAATTGGCGGCGGTGATCTTTTCACTAAAGCTATGGCGACACTCTCTTTATGTTGTGAAGGTGAAGATCTATACAGATCACAAGAGCCTAAAGTACCTGTTGGAGCAGAAGGACCTGAATATGCGACAACGAAGGTGGTTGGAGTTCCTTGGGGACTACACCTTTGAGATTCACTATACTCCCGGGAAGGGAAACGTAGTCGCGGATGCCTTGTGCCAGAGAGCTCCGGCAACAACGGGTTGGCTGCAAAGGCAGGATGAACGTCTCATCCAAGAGTTCGAAGCGTTCGCAATTTCTTGTGTTGACAAGAAGTCCACCTCCTATGCGACCTTGCGGATCAGATTCGATGAGCAACAGAGCTCGAGGAAGATCTCCTACGCTATGTGAAAAATGGGCCAGAGGGCAAGTTCTCCTGGGATGACGGTCTTCTGCGGAAGGAGGGTCGTTTGTGCGTCCCAAGTTTTGGATAAATTGAGGGAAGAACTGATGTATGAAGCGTATTATACGAAGTACTCAATTCACCCTGAGAGCACGAATATGTTCAGAGATATGAAAAAGCTATTCTGGTGGCCAGGGATAAAGAAAGATGTTGCTCTTTTTGTGGCCAAATGCCAAACCTGTGATATGGTAAAGGCGGAATGCCAGAAGCCGGGTGGTTATTTGAAGTCATTGCCGATTCCAGAATGGAAGTTTGATGATATTTCCATGGATTTCGTGCACGGGTTGCCTAGATCTCAGCGCGGAAATGATTCCATCTGGGTGATTGTTGATCGACTAACAAAAGTGTCACACTTCTTGCCGAACAGGAGGGATGATTCGGTAGAAAGTTTGGCAAAATTGTATGTTGACCAGATTGTGCGGCTACACGGTGTTCCTCGGAGCATCATAAATGATAAAGACGGGCGGTTCACATCGAATGACTGGAGGCGAGTTCATCAACTGTTGGGCACGAAGTTGACATTCAGTCCGGCCTTTCATCCCCAGACGGATGGCCAAACTGAAAGGACCAACAGAACAAAGGATGACATGCTTCGGATGTGCGCCCTCGACTTTGGAAAGAGATGGAAAGATCATCTCTATATGGTGGAGTTCGCTTATAATAACAGCTACCAAGCGAGCATCGGCATGGCGCCGTATGAAGCTCTGTATGGACGGAAGTGTCGTACTCCTTTAACTTGGGTAGAAGCAGGAGAAGCCAGAATGTATATGTGTACTGAAGTCGATGAAGCAAACTCGACAATGCGCACTATTCGGCAACGACTATTGATCGCTCAAGATCAATAAGCGAAATACATCAACGCCAAGCACCGGAACGTAGAGTTCGTGGTAGGCGATTGGGTATACTTGAAGATCAAACCCTTCAAAGGCGTATCCAGGATTCGACGCCTGAAAAAGTTGAGTCCAAGATACCTTGGTCCGTTTGAAGTAATCGAGCGAGTTGGAGAAGCTGCATATTGGCTAGCTCTTTTGGCAGACTTGGGTGGATTGCATGATGTGTTTCACATCTCGGTGCTTCGGAAGGCCGTTAACGATCCAGCTCAAGTGATCGCGGATGATCGTGTGCCGGTGGAGTATGGGCTAACAACGAGAGTTAGGCCCATTCAGATCGAAGATCGAGCCGAGAAATAGTTGCGGAACAAGACAGTCGGGATGGTCAAAGTCCGATGGGACAATTGCGGTCGTGAGGAGCTTACATGGGAGCGAGAGCAGACCATGCGAGCGGAGTTTCCCGAGCTATTTTGTAAAGCAGTTGGCTAGTGAAACTTTTGTTGTAACATAACATTTGGATGTTATAACCTTTTACTTGCTGGTTTCCTTCATTTGTACAAATTTCGATGACGAAATTTCTTATAGGAGGGGAGGATTGTAACAGCCCAAATTTCATCATGGCAAATGTTTGGGTTACACGGCCTGGGACACGGGTGTGTCCTAGGGTGTGTCCTGCTCGGGTGCGTAGCAGTCGCGAGGTCGACGAATATGCGTTCGACGAAGTGTTCGGGAGGAACACGCCCCGCATCACGGGCGTGTCAGGGGGTGTGACCTCCCCTGTCGACACTCAAGTTCTTTGGTCGATGAAAGTGGTCGACAGAGGGAACACGCCCCGCATCACGGGCGTGTACCATCCGACACGGGCGTGGTGGATGGCGTGTCCCCCCTCTGGTCGACGAAATTTGCCCGACGATCGTCGAGTGCAAGTACACGCCCCATGTCACGGGTGTGACTTGGCCGTCACAGGCGTGTACCCTGGTTGTGACCTATTTCGGGATAAGGCGGTTTGTGCACCGCTTAACGCCACGGCCTGTGACACGGGCGTGTCACAGGGCGTGTCAGACCCGTAAAGCGAGTTTTAGGCTTTTTCCTGGCCGTCCATTTTTCTTCAGCTAGGATCTAACAACTGAGAGCCCTCCCTGCTTCCTTAAGGCCGAGATTTGAGAAAGAAGTCTCATTATGTTCTTGCCTTCATCATTCTAAAAATCTTAGAGAGAGAGAAAGAGAGAGGAAGAAGGAGGAAGAAGAAGAGGGGCTGATCTCTGGTGGAGCTTGAGAGTGTCAAGCTGAGATCCGAGACCATCTTTGCGGAGGAAAAACTGTTGCGGTTCTTTTTAGCCAGCTAGGAGTTCATGGCACCAAAGCGGTCTTCAAGGGTAACGACCTTTCTTCCTAGCCATGTGAAGGCTTTCTTTTTGGCATATGCATGTGATTCCCCCACCAGAGGGTGGCTTGTTGTGGGAGTACATGGGTTGATTCATGGAATCCCCAATTGGTTGACATCTAGATCCAGAAATTGAGTACAGAATAGGCATACTGTGTGAAGCCCATCTGGACATGTTGGTCTGGATTGGTGATGTTGCATACGAACCGGAGAAGACTCCATAATAAACGCGTAGTTTAGGAGTCGACGGGTTGGACCTGTGAAGGGAAGTAACAGGAAGTACTGGAGTGCTAGTCCAGGAAAATACCCGTATAATGCTTGTGCTGCTTGTGATGTTAGGTGGTACCTGTGAAATGAAGTAGCAGGAAGTACTGGCGTGGTAGACAGGAAAGACCTCTGACATTTGTGACATTTGCAGAGTCATGCATGTGAAGAGAGTAGTAGGAAGTACTAGTGTGCCCAGGAAAGATCCGCTAATGATGAGTGATATGAATGGGTGTAATGGTAAGTGCTGGTGCGCCCAGGAAAACACCCAGGCTTGAATGCCAGAACAGGATCGGTGAGACCAACCCATGCCTTTGATTTAGCTGCGAGTACGTTGTGCTCAGTGATGGCAAGGTGATTTGAGCAACGGGGGTGGAGGATCTGACCTGCGTTATGTCCGTCCGATGTGAGACCTGAAAGTGCGGCCTGTTGGAGCGCATAGCAAGAGTCTTAGGCCTGTGTGCCATGATACAATGGGGGGCTACGGGCCAATCCCGGTTCACTAAGACTATAAAACTCCGGTTGCACGCCATGCAGTAAATGCTCAAGTGAGTTGTCGTTGGGTTGCGACTCTGATACGGTGGTGGTCAACCGATTCGTCGGTACACCAAGAATGTGCCCTGTGTGCATGGATCGTCGGGCCAGGTGGCTGACGATTGTGATGGTATGTATGTGCGTGAGAGCACATTGTATGAAATATATACATGCTTGTAAAATGCTATGCCTGCAGGGAAGAATACCGCTGCCCCGAAAAAGGGGTACGGTCGTTATAATTTGGTCAGCTGAATGCTGACCGTTACCTCTGTTTGCCACCGTTGGGTGGAATGTCCCTCTACAGGTGCTGGAGAGCCGAGTGGGATGCATAAGGGCTGCAGTCCCTGCTATATTTGTTGTTGCTGTTGTTAGCCCCCGAAGGCTAAAAGAAATGGAAATGTTATGTTTTCTTTTGATGTGGTCGGCCTGCGTGTCAATGGTTGAGGCCACTGTTTTGAAAGTCATGTAAGGCCATAAGGCCAACTACTTGTATGTGTAAGACATTCCTATCATGTATGTGGAGGTTTTATGTGTTGGACATTCAGGTGTGGAGTTCAGGTGTTAGTGTTAGGCTTCCGCTAGAATGCAATGTGTTAGGGTACGTTGTGCTACTCTGGTATCACTCTGTAACTTCACCGCCTGTTTTGTGGTATATGCTGTGGGGCCTCGGCCGGACCTTCTAGTATATACTATGTGAACAGATGGGTTTGTTACAAAGCGTCCTTGGTTAACCGAGCGATTAAGGTTGGCTAACCGTGGATGTGGCGTACTTATCTGGAGTTCGTCGAGTCAGGCATAATGGTTGTTACAGACTCTTATGGGGCTCGCTGGTATCTGGCCCGTTTCTGTGCTTGCGATCTGGTTGTTGATCGTGGAGGTCGTCACAGTTGCACGGATTGGTTTACCTGGAGGTTGCGTGGTCTGATGGATCAGTTCGCAAGGTGGCGGACTGGTGTTGTTCAGATTGGGCGCGGTCTTGGTATTAGGTGGCGCAGTTATTTGGAAGCCGCGAAACTTGCTGTGGACTTGGTCGTGGGACTAAGTCCAGCCTGTTGTCTAGCTCGCCGAGTTCGTCTATTTGCGGACTACTTCTGGTATTTGCCGAGTTTGGCAGATTTACTGGACAAGGATTTTGTTCTAGTTGCAGGTTGTAGTTTGCGCGGACTGGGAGTAGTGTCTGCAAGGTTGTGCGGTTTGGTGGCGTCATTTGGCAGTCTGCCTATGCTGTGTTCGCCATCATTGTGGTTTGATGTTTGGCACGGCAGACTGGTCGTTCTATCCGACATTGTTGACAGTTGCGACCTTGGCGGACTGGTGTTGGTATCCGCACTATGCGGATACATGATGTTAGCTGACAGGTCTGACGAGCGGTTTGTTAAATTTTCTCAACGTGGTCAGCAAGATAGCTCAAACGCCAAATTAATATCTTCGGAACTACCCAGTTCTCACGTTGAACCAGCGGAACCAAGGAATAGAGGTAACACCCAACAAACAATGGAAGCACAAGCAGGTCTTTTATACATTCACTTCTTTACAACACGAGGCATACATAGCGAGACATGATTTCGCTAGTATAACAGCTGTAAACAGAAAGCACAAACAAACAAGCCGGGAGGACAGCACCGGAGTCCGCCGAGACCGCGAGGTCGCCGAGGTCGCCGAGACCGCTGAGCTCGCCCAAGCTACACTGCAATCCGCTGAATAGTCACGGAGTCTGCCGAAGCCGCGAGGCTGCGCGGACACACCGTTATTCGCCTCCTGCTGAACCTGAACTGAGGAACACCCCTACCCGCCTGAAGCCGGCGGACAGGTTATTGAAGCTGGCAAATATGAAACTGAGCTGACAAGCCGCAGAGCGACCTCCTATTGAGTCTGCAGAGACCGCACACTTCCAAGTATTTGACCGAAGTCACAGCCAAACTCCTGGCTCCTTGAAGCTACCCGCGCGACCTGCACACAGCAAACCGTCAGCCTGAAACAATCCGCGCGGACTGACAAACACAGACCGCAGCACTTCGCTCAACCCAACTTACTGTTCACTCTAGTTACTTAGGTTTGCCAGGGGGGTCCTATTTATAGACAAGGTGAGGAGTGCGGTCACCGCCCAAGAGATAGCGACACCGCCCCAGCCCGCGCGATTGCAAAAACACCGTCCGCGGAGTCCGCAAGGACTTAGCCGGATACCAAGGAAAACCGCCAGGAGCAAGGCAAACATTGGCGAACCCTCTCCAGTCCGCCTAAGCTTATGCGGACAAGGCAACAGCCCGCAAAGCTCCAACCACTGCAGGACAGCAACCCCCTTCAATGGCAGTCCGCACCAACCCGAGGCAGTCCGCAAGACTCACACCTCAATCCGCCACAAGTCCACGACCAAAGGCAGATAGTAACAGTCCGCCCGGTCACAGCGGACTTGGCGGATACCGCGGACACCATGGTCTTGGCACAAAGTGTGACCAAGTCCAAAACCATCAAGGGCCAATGCGAGCATGGCGGACTCAAATTCCCGTCCGCCAAACACCCTAGCACAGACCACCATCAGTCCGCCAGCTCCTCGCACTTCTGTCCAAAGCAGCAGCCAACCCCGGACTCCAAACCCAGTCCGCCAATCGATCTCCACAGCAAATCGCCTGATGTGCCACCAAAGCTCGACAAGGCCTCAGCCAAGCTCTAAACTCAGTCCGCAACAGCCCCCACCGCGGACACAACAGTCCGCAAGCTACCCGCGGACACGAGTCAAACCGCCTATCAGCACAAGCTTGCACCCGCGGCCACTGAGCAATGCACCAGTCCGCAAGCCTCCATCCGCTCAGGCCGCTCCTTGGCAAAGCCAATCAGCAAACACCCTATCCGCAGAAACCAGGCCGCATAGTCCGCGGACTCCATGCAACAAGCCGCTCAGAAGACAGCCGGCTTTCCACTAGACCTTCCACCAGGCCGCACATCTTAGTCCGCCCAGTCCGCCTAGTCCGCCAAGGCTGCCCGCCCCAGGCCGCCCGGCCTGTCCCGTCACCCACTTCCACTTCACAAATTTCAACACTCCCCCTTGAAGTGGGAAGTGGTGACCAAGCCCAGCAAGCTGCGCAAGCGTTCAAAGGGCCCCTTCGACAGTGGCTTCGTGAAGATGTCAGCAAGATTATCTTCACTCCGAACATGCCCGACCAGCAGAGACCCCTCCAACACCTTCTCCCTGATGAAGTGGTGATCAATCTCTATATGCTTGGTCCTGGCGTGACACACTGGATTGTTAACCAGTTTGAGAGCACTCTCATTGTCACCTCGGAGTAAAGTAGGCCCTTGCACTTCTTCATGAACATCCTCTATAAGCCTCCTCAACCAAACGGCTTCCCGAGCAGCCAAGGCCGAAGCCTTATACTCCGTCTCCGTGGTTGAAACCGACACCGAGTCCTGCTTCTTGCTACACCACGAGATGCTAGCTGAATCGCAAGTGAACACATAACCTGAAGTAGACCTTCGATCATCCGAATCACCGCCATAGTCAGCATCCGTGTATCCGAGCAACACAAACTCCGCGTCCCTTCTATAGAGGAGTCCTATATCAGAAGAAGCCTTGACATACTTCAAAATTCTCTTCACCGCCACTAGATGAGATTGCCTTGGTTCAGCCATATACCGACTTACTAGGCCAACAACATAAGCGATATCCGGCCTTGTAATCGTCAGATAAATCAAGCTCCCAACAAGAGCCCTGAACACCAAGGGATCATGAATAACCCTTCCCTCATCTCGTCGAAGTTTCAGCCTAGATTCCAGTGGAGTAGAGCACTTCTTCCCTTCGCCCATGCCAAACCGCTTCACAATGCGATCAGCATACCCTTTCTGGCTAATGAGAACCCCGCACTCCTTCCTCTCCACTTCCAGACCGAGAAAGTGATGCAACTCTCCCAAGTCTTTCATCTCGAAGCGTATAGCAAGCTCAGCCCTGAGCCTTGCTACTTCCCCCTCCGAGTTCCCTGTGATGATCATGTCATCCACATACAGCAGGACCAAGACTCGTAGCTCCCCCTTCTTCTTGACGAACAAGCTTGAATCCGAGTTGGAAGCAAGGTATCCACAGAATTGCAAGTACTCTACAATCTTCCCATACCACGCTTTAGGAGCTTGCTTCAACCCATAGAGAGCCTTCCTGAGTTTGCAGACATAGTCCGGATGCTTCTCAGAGACAAAACCAAGCGGCTGATCCATGACGATGTCCTTGTCAATCTCTCCGTAAAGAAAGGCATTCTTCACATCAAGTTGCCACAACTTCCATCCCTTGCTAGCAGCCAAGGCGATCACCACTCTTACAGAAGTCATCTTCGCAACCGGACTGAATGTCTCCTCATAGTCTTCTCCATACAGCTGTGAGAATCCTCTAGCGACCAGGCGAGCCTTGAACCGATCAATGCTCCCATCAACCTTCTTCTTCAACTTATACACTCACTTGCAAGTAACCGGAGTAATGCCATCAACCTTGGGCACAAGGTCCCAGGTTTCATTCTTCTTCAGAGCATCAATCTCTTCCTTCATGGCATCTTCCCACTCCTTCACTCCAGTGGCCTCGTTGAAGTTTGCAGGCTCTCGCTCATCCAGAGGACCTTCAAAGAAGCAGGAGACAAAGCTCACTGCATTCCCATCACAGTACTGAGCCGGTGGCTTAACCACCCTCTTCGATCTCCGAAGACACGGCTCCTTGCTCACGGCTTCTGTTGCTTCTTCAGGCTCCACTCCTACCTGGGACAAGCATTGAGCAGTGCTCCCCCTGCTTCCTGAGCCAGAAGGCTCAGCCTCGGAGTTCGAAGCAACAGGAGCTGCTGGTGAAACAGCAAGCTCCTCTTCCAAGCCTTCAGCATCCTCCACCGGTGCTTCATCACCCTTGCTACTTCCGGTTAGCTCCACCGAGCCACCTCCATATGACGTCAGCTCGTCAAAGACAACGTCTCTTGACACCACGAACTTCTTCATCACAGGGTCCATGCATTTTCATCCCTTCTTCCGCTCATCATAGCCAACAAAGACAAGTTTCCTTGCCTTCGCATCCAGCTTTGTCCGTGAAGCATCCGGGACATGCACGTAGCAAGTTGAACCGAACACCCTAAGGTGTCCAACACTCGGCTTCTCCTTCAGCAACAGCTCAACAGGAGTCTTCATGTTGATAGGGCTGAGTGGCATCCGGTTGATAACATAAGCAGCACAAGACATTCCTTCCGCCCAAAAGGACCTTGGGATATCTTTCGCATGAAGCCAGCATTTGCAGGTCTCTGTCAGATGACGGATCTTCCGCTCCGCTACCCCATTTTGTTGTGGAGTGTGAGCACAAGTAAGCTCCCGTTGGATCCCGTGCTTCCTGCAGAAGTTAGAAAACTCGGAGGAGACAAATTCACCCCCATTATCAGTTCTAAGCTTCTTAATCCGCAAGCCAAGCCGGCCTTCTACCAACTCCTTAAACTCCACAAACAAACGGAAGGCTTATGACTTCTCCTTCAAGAAGTACACCCAAGTATACCTTGAGTAGTCATCAACCAAGACAAGCATGTATCTGCTTCCTCCAAGGCTGGCAGTAACCGTCGGTCCCATCAGGTCGCCATGAACACACTCTAGTGGCTTCTTACTCCTTGTTTGTGATTTATCAAACGGAAGGCTATGTGCCTTACCGTATTGACAGCCCGCACAAACATGCCCATCACCAAAGGAGGACAACTTCGACAACCCCCTCACCAAACTTCTACTCGTCATCGCCTTCAGCTTGTCCATGCCAACATGCCCCAGCCTCTCATGCCAGATAGCAGCGCTATCATTGGCCCTCATCTTATCAACATAAGCATTCGTGGAAAGAACAAACAAGTTCTTTACCCTCCTCCCAACATGAGCAACATCAGCCTTCACTGCTGATACGTTGCGAAGGAACCTCACGTCTGTTGGCCCAAACAGAACGTGATACCCAGCGTCCACCGCATTGGTCACCGAGAAGAGGTTGTTCTTCATGCCCGGCACGTGATACACACTCCTTAACGTGAGTGGCCCCTGATCACTACCCAATGACACGACCCCCTCTTTCTCTACTGCATAAACAGTATTATCAGCAGTGATAATAGCTTCATTACCTGAGTAAGCCTGCATGGAGGTGAACTTCGATTTGTCTCCGGTGAGGTGATGACCACACCCGGAGTCCATGATCCACTCGCTGTTGAAGTCCTCAGCAGACAAGGCCCGGACACAAGTGCACGTCATAAAAGCTCCGCCCCATTCTGCTTCTTCACTTCTTGAGCAAGCTTCCTCCTTTCCCGCAGCATGCCCAGGCTGCAGTTTGACCTTGCAGTCCCGCTTGAAGTGCCCTCGCTGATGATACCGGTAGCACTTCAGATTCTTCTTCCAGTCCTTAGGAGCATTGCACCTCTCCGGCGGATATGAAGTTGAAGTCTCCTTCTCAACAGCGGCCTGCACCTTCTTCTTCTTCTTCCCTTCCCATCCTTTCTTCTTGCTTGAGAAGAGAGCTTCGCTGCCTTCCTGATTCAGGTTCACTCCAGCCATCTGCCTTGCTAAGCTCTCCTGCGAGGCAAGCAAATTCTCCAGCTCCAGCAACGACGGCTGAGTAGCCCACCCTTGAACAGATGTGACAAAGGCCACATACTCCTTCCGCAAGCCGCGGATAATGTGTCTTTTCATCTTTGCCTCAGACATAGGCTCATCAGGATCCAGTGCCGACAGCTCAGCACACAAGCTCTTCATCTTTAAGAAGTACTTGGAGATGGAAATGTCTCCCTGAGTTGCCCTGGCCAACTCATTCTCCAGGAACTGAAGCCGCGCCACATTCTTCCTATTGAACAACTCATCAATGGTTGTCCAAATATCAGCAGCCGACTCACACCCAACGATGTGATCAAACAGTTCCGGAGACACGGCTCTCTTCAGAATGAACTCCGCCTTAGCATTTGTTCTTCTCCAGAGCCTAACCTGCTCAGCAGTACCGAAAGCAGCAGTGACTTCCTGCCTGTCGTCACCACCGACGACTTCCCACAGCTCCTCGCCAAGAAGATAACTCTTCATGCACGACTTCCACTTCTTGAAGTTAGTCGGTGTTAAGAGTTCAATGCCCAGACCTCTTGCAAAACTCCCTTCCATTGCAACACATGTTGGCAACCTTTCAGCAGCTCCGAGCAACAACATAGGTTGATCACCACTCAATCACTGAGTAACAACACTGGCTGACTTCCGCTCACGCAGCTGAACCTCAGAAACCTCGCTTTGATACCATGTTAAATTTTCTCAACGTGGTCAGCAAGATAGCCCAAACGCCAAATTAATATCTTCGGAACTACCCAGTTCTCACGTTGAACCAGCGGAACCAAGGAATAGAGGTAACACCCAACAAACAATGGAAGCACAAGCAGGTCTTTTATACATTCACTTTTTTACAACACGAGGCATACATAACGAGACATGATTTCGCTAGTATAACAGCTGTAAACAGAAAGCACAAACAAACAAGCCGGGCGGACAGCACCCGAGTCCGCCGAGACCGCGAGGTCGCCGAGGTCGCCGAGACCGCTGAGCTCGCCCAAGCTACACTGCAATCCGCCGAATAGCCACGGAGTCCGCCGAAGCCGCGAGGCTGCGCGGACACACCGTTATTCGCCTCCTGCTGAACCTGAACTGAGGAACACCCCTACCCGCCTGAAGCCGGCGGACAGGTTATTGAAGCTGGCAAAGATGAAACAGAGCTGACAAGCCGCAGAGCGACCTCCTTCTGAGTCCGCAGAGACCGCACACTTCCAAGTACTTGACCGAAGTCACATCCAAACTCCTGGCTCCTTGAAGCTACCCGCGCGACCTGCACACAGTAAACCGTCAGACTGAAACAATCCGCGCGGAATGACAAACACAGACCGCAGCACTTCGCTCAACCCAACTTACTGTTCACTCTAGTTACTTAGGTTTGTCACGGGGGTCCTATTTATAGACAAGGTGAGGAGTGTGGTCACCGCCCGGGAGATAGCGACACCGCCCCAGCCCGTGCGATAGCAAAAACACCGTCCGCGGAGTCCGCAAGGACTTAGCCGGATACCAAGGAAAACCGCCAGGAGCAAGGCAAACATTGGCGAACCCTCTCCAGTCCGCCCAAGCTTATGCGGACAAGGCAACAGCCCGCAAAGCTCCAACCACTGCAGGACAGCAACCCCCTTCAATGGCAGTCCGCACCAACCCGAGGCAGTCCGCAAGACTCACACCTCAATCCGCCACAAGTCCACGACCAAAGGCAGATAGTAACAGTCCGCCCGGTCACAGTGGACTTGGCGGATACCGCGGACACCATGGTCTTGGCACAAAGTGTGACCAAGTCCAAAACCATCAAGGGCCAATGCGAGCATGGCGGACTCAAATTCTCGTCCGCCAAACACCCTAGCACAGACCGCCATCAGTCCGCCAGCTCCTCGCACTTCTGTCCAAAGCAGCAGCCAACCCCGGACTCCAAACCCAGTCCGCCAATCGATCTCCACAGCAAATCACCTGCTGTGCCACCAGAGCTCGACAAGGCCTCAGCAAAGCTCTAAACTCAGTCCGCAACAGCCCCCACCGCGGACACAACAGTCCGCAAGCTACCCACGGACACGAGTCAAACCGCCTATCAGCACAAGCTTGCACCTGCGGCCACTGAGCAATGCACCAGTCCGCAAGCCTCCATCCGCTCAGGCTGCTCCTTGGCAAAGCCAATCAGCAAACACCCTATCCGCAGAAACCAGGACGCATAGTCCGCGGACTCCATGCAACAAGCCGCTCAGAAGACAGCCGGCTTTCCACTAGACCTTCCACCAGGCCGCACATCTCAGTCCGCCCAGTCCGCCTAGTCCGCCAAGGCTGTCCGCCTCAGGCCGCCCGGCCTGTCCCGTCACCCACTTCCACTTCACAAATTTCAACATCATTGTGGTTTGATGTTTGGCACGGCAGACTGGTCGTTCTATCCGACCTTGTTGACAGTTGCGACCTTGGCGGACTGGTGTTGGTATCCGCACTATGCGGATACATGATGTTAGCTGACAGGTCTGACGAGCGGTTATCCTATCACTATAGGTGGTGACGACACTCCTCCTCACACCTATAAATAGGAGTACTCGGCTCGTCATAAATAACAGTGAACAGTAAGAACTAGCTCGTGCTTGGTTTTTGCGGTTACGGTTTTCTAACCGCTGTGACTAAGGAAGTTGAATATGTGCAGGATGTGCAACTAGTGGAAGCTTGGTGTGAAATAGTTCGCAGATAGCAGTCAGCAGATAGCAGCAGGTCGGGGTCTCTCGACTTGATCTCTTCCTCCGAGTTGCGGATAAGCAGAGCAGTTCGCCATGTCAATCAGCGGGTTCTGTTCAAGTTCCTTCAACATTTCAATAACTGCAGCCCGCGTGATTAGCCGCGGATAGGGGGCTTCGGCGGTCTCAACGGACTTGGCTGGCAGTCTAGCGACTAGTGCAGTTACAGTTATCTGTCCGCGTGGTTAACTTCATGTTGCAGATTTCTGTCGGTTATCTAAATCATGTCTTGCAATTTATACCTCGCTCTGTAAAGAAGTTAATTTCAATTGGAGACTCTTGTGTTGTTGTTGCTTCTGATTTTTTACTTGTCTTCAGTTGTTGTTGAGTGTTCCTGCGACCTCTTTTCCGCTTTCACCCGTTTTAGGAAATTTTTACATGATCATGATCTATTATAGATGAAGCACAATCAAGGCTCCGTTTGGCACAGTGGTGGCGGTCATGAACATGGGCGTTAAATTGTCATTCATTAACGCACACCTAAAGAATTTCACCCACTTTTATGTTCCAACGGATGATTTTTGTTAGGTGATCCTTAACGAATGACGGTTTAATCCATGCATTTACGACCGCCACCGCCGTGCCAAACGGAGCCCAAATCAACCAAAAATCATTTGATCGCAGTTCTCGAAATTGTTGGTTAAAAACATATTTGATGACTTTAATTTGCAATGAAGACAGTTGAGTAGAATCATCTAAGGGTTTGGATCATAGTTTGGGAGCACAAGGCAGAGTCCTAATCAATGACTATGATTCATTTATAAAAGAAGACAAGTTGAGCCCATTGAATATTTTGAACCATCCAAAGATTGTTGGCAGATCCCCACTAAATAATCTCGTTATATCATGGCGGTCGTCGCATGTTTGCTATGAACCATTCTGAATGCGGTTATAAAATGGATATAACTCGAATCATTGGGCCGACATTTACTACTTGAGGTTAAAGTTAACACTTTGCCTAAGATGAAGAATATTTGCTATGAACTAGTTATAAGGCTACATGGAGATGTAGAGATGAGGTCTTTAGCAACTATAGTCTATAATCTTGTAAACTTTATTGCATGGTTTCACAATATATTCAAGATGCAGAGATAATTATGATTGATTAGGAATGACTATGGCTCCGTTTGGGATGACTTATTTTCACCAGTCAAGCGGTCACGACCGCATGAACAGAACCTTAATTAAGGTCAGGTTCATGCGGTCGTGACCGCTTGATTGGTGAAAATAAGTCCTCCCAAATGGAGCCTATGGCACAAGCCCCACCAATATGATTGTAGTGCAAGTCTTATTGAACATGGTCATTAAATAGGCTCCACCAAAGATGGTTGTGGTGGAGGCTCTATTGTGAATGATTGCAATAAAGTTGTAGACGAAATCGACACATTTCTTGTTTCCGTAAAATATTGCGTGGCGCGGATGTGGTTGGGAATGAATGTGGTACCGGTCTTAGGGGATACGAGTATGATGCGGGTCTGGCTGCAGACAACTAAGCGTGTATCTGTTGAAGTCAAAAATGACCTCTGTGGAGTTCGGGGTCCCAAAAGAGGGGTGACCGCGCACCTACTACCCTCAAGCGAACGATCTAGGCACAAGATTAGGAACACAAGGGACAGACCCAAGGTCTCAGCGTGGAGGACTCACCGCATACCCGGAAGACTAACAAACTCTTCCCCTCCCAAGCCAAAGGCTGAGCTAAGACACCTTCGCAGGGCACTCTCGGCCGACCGGAATACCTAAGGAGAATCTCGAGATCAACTCTCTCCTATCAAGATGTGTCTTCTTGGGTCTACACAAAATGCTCCTCACCCGCCCTACTGATGGCGCAAACTCGCCGAGCAATTCCACGACACGCTGCCCAAACTGGGCCACTAACAGCGTAACTCCGCTATTCTTGAAAGGATGAGAACGGGCCATCAGGGGCTTCCCGACAACTATACCTCGGGGCCCCCACGGGGCGAGCGGTTCACGAGCACACCACTCGCCCAAGATAGAAGAAATAAGCTACACATACACAGAGCATCACAGATATTATAAAATATTACAGGAATATGAATTCCATACTTCGGCACGCAGGCCGACAATATAAGCAAAAATAGGCCTTCGAGGGCCGGCACCAGCTTGGGCTTAAGCCCGCTACTCCCCGCTTGGTACTGCAACACCTGTACGCCAACGTCTCAAATGGCGACAACAAGCCAAACATAAGTCGACTAAAAGCAAAAAAGAAACATCGCACCCACCCATTTTTTGGGGGCTGTGACGTGCATTCCCTGCAAATGGATAAGATACAACTTCCTCGGAGTCTTCTCCGGGAACCCCAGAACATCACCAATCCGGCTCATATGTCCGGATGGGCTTCACACAGCATGCCTAAACCTGTACTCACGCTTCCAGGTGCTAATGCAGTTAATTACAGGGACGTACACGTCAACCCGTCGGAGAGCATCCTTCCCCCACTCGTCGGTGGAGAGGTGCTTCCATGTAAATATGGAAAATAAGGTCTTCACCTGCCCGAGAAGAAACTTTGTTACCCTTGACTCGTTTTTGGCGGAGCCGCAATGAAATATCCCGCAAGAGGCCCGACGTCTAGTGGACGTAGCTAATGTCCTCGCGCGGATCCGACCTTTACTCGAGGGTTAGAGGTCCCCTGCGATTTCTCCTTCATGGCTGAGCCTCTCCATGGCCGATCGTACTCCAAGTAACACCGAGGAAGTCGATCCCGGCCTCCACAATTTCAGGCGGCGTCGGGGAAGCTGATCCCGACTGGCCTAGCTCCAAGAGGCGCCAGGAGAGGAGCTCCCGGCCGACCCTGCTTTAGGCAGCGCCGGGAGAGGATCTCCCGGCCGGCCTTGCTGTAGGCGGCGCCGGGAGAGGAGCTCCCGGCCGGCCCTGCTGTAGGCGGCGCCGAGAGAGGAGCTCCCGGTCGGCCTTGCTGTAGGCGGCGCCGGGGGAGGAGCTCCCGGTCAGCCTTGCTGTAGGCGGCGCCGGGAGAGGAGCTCCCGGTCGGCCTTGTTGTAGGCGAAGCCGGGAGAGGAGCTCTCGGTCGGCCTTACTGTAGGCGGCGGCGGGAGAGGAGCTCTCGGCCGGCCTTACTTTGCCCTAGGCGGCGGCGACGAAGAGAGAGAGAGAGAGAGACGGGGTGGGGGTTGCTGCTCCAGGCCGACGAGAGCGAGAGAGGGTCGGCGTGGGGGTTGCTGCTCCAGGCCGACAGGAGAGAGAGAGAGGGTCGGGGTGGGGTTGCTGCTCCAGCCCGACGAGAGAGAGAGGGGGGGTCGGGGTGGGGTTGCTGCTCCAGTACGACGAGAGAGAGAGGGGGTCGGGGTGGGGTTGCTGCTCCAGGCCGACGAGAGAGAGAGAGAGAGGGTCGGGGTGGGGTTGCTGCTTCAGGCCGACGAGAGAGAGAGAGAGAGAGAGAGAGTCGGGGTGGGGTTGCTTCTCCAGGCCGAACCCTAGCGGGGGAGATAAAATCTCGATCTCCTCTCACACCTCCTCCTCTTCTTCTCCTTTTCCCTCTTTTTATTTCCTTTTGCCTTTTCTTTTCTTCTCTGTCACCTGTACCCGAGCTGCCCCCTTCTTTCTATCTTCCTTCTTTTTATTTCTCCATGCTGACCCCCTGTACCGAGCCCATCCCCCTCCTCCTTATCTTCTTTATCCTGCTGCCCGTACCCCCCTCTTACTCCCTCTTTCTTTTCTTTTTTATCAATCCAAACTTATACATATCATATAATATATATATAATATAATATATACATTATAAAATTAAACATATATATATATATATATATATATATATATATATATATATATATATATATATATATATAGATATATTTAAACATATATATACATATAAATGTTATGCCTATACACATAAAACCTCCACGTGCACGCACGAGGACCCGCACGTCTTCGAACGGGGCTGCACCAAAACATCGCTCATAGCGCGCCCCAAGTCTGCCACTTGGGGAGGATTCCGCTCGACCGAATATGGGGTTGTACAGTATCATAGAAGATGGATGCAACAGTCATGCTAAAGGCGGTCGTGTCATAGGTTTTACAAGAAAGGGCGGTGACATAAGTGTTGTTGGAGAAAGATGTGGTGTTGGTGCCAAGGAAGGTGATTGCGACTTAGGTCATGTTCGACAAGATTGTTAGAGTGCTCAAAGCATCCGCGTGACCGTCAAGTTTGGAACGGCCTACTCGTTGCCCCTAGCATGGATATTTATAGGCAAACCATAAATACCTGACTGCGAGTTGTTGGATTCCTATCGGATACTAACCACAACCCATTAAGCAACTGTCACATCTATTTCAATATACATCAACAATCTCCTGCTATATTGTAAATATATGGTAGCACATTACATGTTACTTAAACAAGAGTTAATAACGACCAAAAAATGAGTTTTCGGAAAACATAAATATGAGTTTTAGAATACAGAATATCTAAACTCAAACGCATAGTCCCAAAAATAACAGTAGGAAATTTGAAAGAAAAACTCAAATTGAAAAAAAATGATCTACGCAAACAAAAGATCATTTTCATCCGGGTCGAAATCAACTTTCTCTGCTACAATCTTCATATGATTTGCAAACAAACATCATAAGAATGTCATGAGACAAATCTCTATGAATTCTAACATTTTCTAATCAAAATTAAAGTTATTAGCTCTAGTAGTAAAAGAACGTAATACTCTAAGCAGGAAGAAAAAATCACATATCAGCATCTCTATCTAATTTACATAAAATTAGAAAATTGATTTCATAAAATCAAACCATGTTCTATCGATTATTAAGATTATTATTCACCATTTCACAATTGTGTTATATCATCAAGTTTGGAATGATACAACAAGCTGTGATCATTATATCATCAAGTTTGGAATAATATAATTAATAATCATAATATCAGGACTTATATCAGCAACTTCAGTATTCCTTTTTGGAATGATACCCAATTCAGCATTTGAATAAAATAATTGCGTAAGTCATCAAATTTGGAATGACTGACAACTAATCATCTCTAGCTTTCATCAGATAGCATCTGAAATACTTCAGTGTACTCAACTTTAGATGCTTGAATGTAAGCAGACTGCGGTTCTAAAAATTTAAAACATAAGCAAGATAATAAGTCCTCCTAAATGGACTTTAATCTCATCTCCCCCAATATTTTAGTTGTTAGAACCTTACTTAAGCCCTTGGTAAGGACATCTGCTACATTATCTTTTGATCTCACATCCAAAAGGGAGATTATCCCCTGACTGGTGAGATAGGTCAACAATGCCTGTTTCATCGTAAGTTGCATTCGCTTTGTATTGAACAACGTATTTGTAGCAATGGTCTTTGTGGCTTGATTGTCACAATATAACGAAATAGAGTGCATTTTCAGACTCGTCATTGGAATGTCCATTATCAGATCTCTTTTCCACTCTGCTTCTTCTCCAGCTGAAATGAGAGCATAAAGTTCTAATTCCATAGAGAATAGTGCAATGCACGTCTGCCTTTTTGACTTCCAATCTACTGCTGCTCCACCTAGGATAAACACAAAACCACTTGTGGATCTACTATCAGTAGATTCTGAGCACCAGGAGGCGTTAGAATACCCCTCAAGCATAGGAGGATGTCCACTGTAACATAAAACGTACTTCTCAGTATACTTTAAGTATCTCATTAGCCTGTCCAAGTCATCCTAGTGGTCCTTCCCAAGGTTGCTAATGAATCTACTCAGCATGCCGACCGTAAAGGCTATGTTAGGTCTAGTGCAGGTTGTAGCATACATAAGACTTCATATGAGTTTGGATTAATCCAACTATCTAATAGGTGAACCTTCATTCGCTTTCAGTCTATTGTTGTAGTCGTATGGAGTCTCAGCCTTTTTGTTACTAACGTAACCTCACTTTTCTAGTAGATTTCTAACGTAGTGACTCTGACTTAGGGTAATACCCTTTTCAATGAAGTTCACTTCCATACCTAGGATGGTCTTCACCACTCCCAAGTCTGTCATGCTAAATTTAGCCATCAAGGCAACTTTCACGTCTTCCACCTCAGACTAATCAGTGCCCAGAATTAGTATGTCATCAACGTACAAGCATATAATTGCGACTTTATCTGAACTTGTTCTTACGTACAGACATTTATCTGATATACTAGAATTGAAGCCCAAGTCTTTAACACAAGTGTCAAATTTCTTGTGCCATAATTTCGGTGCTTGCTTCAATCTGTATAGTGACTTAATCAACTTACAGACCTTATTCTCTAGACTTTCTACGACAAACCTTTCAGGTTGGTGCATATTGATCTCCTCAGTCAGATCTCCATTAAGAAATGCAGTCTTGATATCCATCTGATGAACAACATAATGTTCAATAGATGCTAACGCGAGAAGTATCCTAATTATCGCAATATGACAAACATGTGAGTATATATCAAAGTAGTTTATACCACTCACTTAAGTGTAGCCTTTGGCAACTAGACGTGCTTTGTATTTAGTGATACTCTCATCAGGATTAAGCTTTTTCTTCAGAACTCACTTACTTCTAATGGTTCTAGCCCCTTTGGGCAAGTCGACCAAAATCCAAGTGTTGTTTTGCAGGAGAGAGTTCATCTCATCATCTATGACTTCTTTCCATAACAGAGAATCTCTGGAACGTATCGCCTCCTTATTAGTTGATGGATCAGCTTCAACTTGGTAAGTCACAAAGTCTGTACTGAAGCTTTTAGACACTCGTTCTCTATTAGATAACCTTTTAGATGCTAAACCACTAGTGTTTATAGGCTCAGTATCAGGGTCTCTCATTTCTGGCTCAACAATGGGCTCAGTAGTAGTGGCTGGCAGACCTGGAAGCATTAGGTTTTTATTCTTAAGGAACTTATCCTCGAAGAAAACCATATCTCTAGATTCTATGACAGTATTAGTTGAGAGATCTAGAAACATGTCTGCAACACTGTCCCCTGCACATCCTAGATAGACGCAAGTATTCGTCCTAGGTCCAATCTTTGCTCTTCTAGAGTCTGGTATCCTAACATAAGCGATACAGCCCCAGGTCTTAAGGTTATCAAATGTAGGAGGTCTCTTAAACCAAAGTTGATGGGGTGTTTTAGTCAACTTTGCATGTGGTACTTTATTAAGAATGTGATTTGACGTGAGAATAGCTTCACCCTAGTAGGTCGTAGACATGTCAGCAGTCAACAACATGGAGTTCAACATTTCTGCCAAAGTCCTATTTTCCGCTCAGCGATACCGTTAGATTGTGGAGAATACGGGGCAATGGTTTTAGGAATTATGCCATTGCTGACAAAAAAATCTCTGAACTCCCACAAGACGTATTCTCCTCCTCTATCACTCTTTAGCCTTTTAATTTTCATGTCTAGTTAATTTTTAACCTTATTTTTGAAAATACGAAATTTTTCAAAGGCTTTATCTTTGGATTTTAGTAGATAAATGTGACTGAATTTAGAGTAGTCGTCGATAAATGTTATCAGATACTTTTGACCTTCTCGAGTGACAAAACTTTTGTAATAAAAATATCAAAATGTATTAACTCTAGCAATTGTGTGCTTCTAGAAACCTGACCAAAAGGTGTTTTAGTGATCTTTGTCTGAGCACAAATTTCACATTTGTGAAATGTTGAGAACTAAGGTCCGACGGGATTGGGTGTGTGTGGACCGCATATTTGGGCTTCCCCATCGCGTTCCTGGTCTGGGTGTTGACCCCGATGGGCCCCCCGTGTGGCAGAATATCCCCGTCATCCCGTGGTTGGATTAGTCCCACATTGCCTGCAGCGGGTGGTCCTTGGTGTTTATGTACCTCCATCCCCCCTTCCTACCACCTCGGGGTTTTGGGAAGATGTGTGGTGATGGGTGGTTTCAACATGGTATCAAAGTCATCTCGCTGCGGGGGTGTGTTGAGAACTAAGACCCAGCGGGATTGGGTGTGTGTGGGACTGCATATTTGGGCTTCCCCATCGCGTTCCTAGTCTGGGTGTTGACCCCGGTGGGCCCCCCGTGTGGCGGAATATCCCCGCCATCCCGTGGTTGGATTAGTCCCACATTGCCTGCAGCGGGTGGTCCTTGGTGTTTATGTACCCCCGTCCCCCCTTCCTACCACCTCGAGGTTTTGGGAAGATGTGTGGTGACGGGTGGTTTCAACATGAAACTTAATGGTTGTGTCTAAGGGAATGTTGTGAGTTCTAGCTAGTAGAAGTAGTTTCCAATAGTTCACGTGTTCTAGTCTTGAATGTAAAGTTTTAGGATCTATCAAATTTGAACTAACCTGATTGACTACCTCGTTTGCTAGACTCAGCATATACATTCCATTAACTACATAAGCACAACCAAAATAATACGAGTGAACCATAAGGGTTACTCGACCACCACTAATGTTAAACGACATACCCACATCGCATAACAGACTAATAAAAATTAAATTTGCAGGTAATGAGGGTATAAATTCAACATTCTTTAAAAGTAAATGCGTAACTGAAGAGAGAGTTGGAGTAGCATTCCCCACCCTCAGCACATCAGCTACACCGTCATTTGCAACAGTGATAGTCTCTTTAACGTCTTTGACATCCTCCAAAAGCGCAGAATTGTTACAGACGTGGCAGGTAGCACCTGAATCGAGCCACCACTCTGAACTGGCCTTCCCCTTTCCGACCATGACAACAAAGTCGGTAGGCGCAGTTTGATAAACCATATTGGCTTTGTTATCAGTACTGGGTGTGCTGGATTCACCCCGTTTGGGTTGCTTGCACTAGGAAGCGCAGTGACCCCACTTGTTGCAGTTGTAGCACTTGTCATTGAACTTTTTAATCTTTTTGTTGATGGCAGCAACTACGGGTGCATTGGCCGGTGGTCTGGTCTTTCCAGGCTTAAGCTTGTGCTTAGGATGCGTGAGCATGTTAGCAGTAGAGGTCTGCAGGCTAACCGTCTCTAAGGCGTGACTAGTCCGGTTCTCATCCTCAATGCATATGAAGCACTTGAGGTCTTTCAGGATCACCTGCGTCTTTTTCCGATACATCTCTGTTTTGAAGGAGTACCGTGCTGGGGGTAATTTGAAAATTATCGCTCCTGCAATCTACCCATCTGGCAGAGGGATGTTTTCATTGTTCAGCTTGTCCACGAGATTCTCAAAGTCTGCAACTTGAGAAAGAATCTCCATGTCTTCTGTGAAGGTGAAGGCCATGAACTTGTCCACCAAGTGCATCTTGGACATATTTTCTTCCTCTCTGAACTGCTCCTCCAGGGTGTCCCAGATCTCCTTTGTAGTTTTCAACTTGTTGGACTTCTCTGCATGTCTGTTTGAGAGGCAGTTGAGGAGGTAATCACGACAAAAATCCTCGTCGTTGATCCAGTTATCATCGTCCTCTCCACCTCTATAAGACTCAAAATCGGACTGTATGGTATAGAAAATATTAAGATATTTCATGCCAAATTGCGTGTTCCGCTTCCAGGCGCTAAATTTAGAGTTAGAGAATTTCTCCAGCTTGATCATCGGGACTGGAGAATTACACTTCGCCATTGTGTGTCTCTTTCCAAACAATAGTATTCTACTAGCAACCTAAATCACAAGCAGAAAAACTAGAAAGAGATCACCTGAGCCGCGAAGACGACGAATTCTTCAGATCCAATCCAGTAAAAGTGTTTTTCTCCTCCTTTCCGGCTAACTCGCAGCCGTTAAAGACTAGGTACGAGCAACAGAAACACTGGTGATCCTTTTTCCCCTTCTTCCCGATCGGCCACAGAAAATAGCAACAAGCCTTTTTCAATTTCAAAGGAGAACAGAGGTGGCGCTTTTCTGCTTCTCCGATCAGCAAAAAAAAGGAACCACGAGGCTGGGAGATCCACGATCTACAGCGGCGATGGCATTGGAAGAGGAAGCGGCAAAAAAAATATTTCCTGTTGGAATCCTCAATCAACAACGCGATCTAGTTGTTGTGTAGAGCCGGCGACAATAGACGACTTTCTCCCTTTTACCGATCGGCGACAACCAGGGTGGAAGAATCACCCAGGATCGGTGGTGCTAGACTCGCGAACCGGCTTTCTCCACCTCTTTTGGCGATTCCAGATCGGCGACGGGGCCGAACTCCGAGCCGTCTTCTGCGATACCAGTCAGCGATCGGCGGCTACAACAATGTAGAGGAATCGCGAACGAGGCGGTTTCTGCCTGCGATCTATCTCCGGGCGGCGAGATCGGCGGCTGATGACCTTTTCCTGAAAACGCTTAAGCAGCGGATCGTTCCTACAGGCGACGATTTTGTGATTTCACACAGGAGTGGCAGAGAAAAACTCCTTCGATCTCCTTCCCGATCTATGAAATCCTGCAAGAGCAGTGATGGCGATGCAGGAAAATCGCGAACTGGAGATAACAGCTGCGGGAGCGGGGGCTAGGGCAAAACGAAAATCTTCGAGAATGTTAGAGTGCTCGAAGCATCTGCGTGACCGTCAAATTTGGAACGGCCTACTTGTTGCCCCTAGCATGGGTATTTATAGGCAAACCCTAAATACCCAACTGCGGGTAGTTGGATTCCTATTGGATCCTAACCGCAACCCATTAAGCACCTGTCACACCTATTTCAATATACATCAACAAAGATCATTGCGCACATCTCACATGAGATGAGTAGTATAATGTCGGTCTTGGGTCCCGTCATGTCTTCAACTGATAGTTGGCACTCATGTCATTTTGGTAGACCGCCAATTGCAACTATGTAGGTCAATATTGATACGAAATGAGCGGCATGTGATTTGTCGGTGCATCTTACTAACCCACCTAACGTCATTAATGCAGAATATTAGCATAGTAGAAAAGTAGCAATGCCTGGGGCCGGGAATCCTTTGGAGCTAGTTTGATGCAGGATAAACGTCACACCTTCCTTCCATCCTGGAGTCCCACCAGGGGGGGCATCCTGAGACCGCTTTATCAAGGAGGTCTCGAGATCGAATCTCAGCCTCAACAACCTTTCAGATTCCCATGGGGTTGAAGTGTACGGCCCACGTGCTTGATAAAGCCTCCTTGGTGCGACACCAAGGTAGGCCCCCTAGTGGGGCTCAAGGATGGCAGGCAGTTATGACACCTATCCTGCAACATAAAAGTGTGGATCAGTTGGTGATAAGAGCTCGCATGAGAGCTCTTTATCAAGGAGGTCTCGAGATCGAATCTAGGCCTCAACAACCTTTCGGCTTTCTGTAGTCGGCCCGAAGACGGGTTGAGTTGTACGGCTCGCGAGCCTGATAAAACCGTCTTAGTACGACACCAAGGCGGGTCCCCTGATAGGACTTCAGGGTGACGGGCAGATGTGATACATCATAGTTCCTCAGAAAAAAAAAAGCATGCCCAAGGGTTTGGAATTATGGTTTATTTGTAGATTTTTCTAGTGGGTATCTTGACCTTCAAATTATCTATCATAGTAATTAACAAACGAGGGCCTAGATTGCCTCTTCCCTTGTTCAAATCATGTTCAGGCAATGTTTCCCTTGGACCGACCTAATTGACCTGCTTCAGGCTGACACTAGGAGGCTGATGATGGTTTCACAGCAGTTCATGATGGGGGTTTCATGGAAATGTTGCTATACAATTCTCAAATAAGCAAAAAGTAATAATACCATCTTAGAGATTATGGCTCAGTTTGGTACGGTGGTGGCGGTCATGAACATGAAGTTAAATTGCCATTCATTAATGCCCAACTTCATCCTCTTTTATGTTCAAACAAATGATGTTTGTTAGGTGATCCTTAATGTATGATAGTTTAACCCATGCGTTTACGACCGCCACCACCATGCCAAACGGAGCCTAAGGCTCCGTTTGGGGGGACTTATTTTCACCGGTCAAGAGGTTACGATCGCATGAACCGGACCTTAATTAAGGTCCGGTTGCGGTCGTAACCGCTTGACCGGTGAAAATAAGTCCCCCCAAACGGAGCCTAAGGTTCCGTTTGGGGGGACTTATTTTCACCGGTCAAGCGGTCATGACCGCATGAACCGGGACTTGACCGGTGAAAATAAGTCCCCCCAAACAAAGCCTAAATCTTCAAGGAGGATCTTTTTTTGCATAGATGTTATGAAATCTAAACATTGAAGGGAGGTAATTGTAATTGTGAAAGTTAGAGGGTATAAGTTGTAATTACACAAACTTCAAGGGGATGTCCCGATAAATAACTATATATATCTTATATATAAGGGAATATAGATATTTGGAGGCAAACCAAGATTGAATATTGACCATTGCATCATGAGAGAGAGCAGGGGGGTTTGAAGAGAGAGAAAGATGATGGAGAGGGAGAGGGGGAGGGGAGGGGGAGAGAGAGAGAGAGGGGAGTGATAAAGAGAGTGGGGGAGATGGATGAGGAGATAAATTAAATTTTATAGATTAAATTTTGTAAAATTTTATAAAATAGTAATAGTACTTCATATTTTTTGCGGTCATTTTAAGTACTTATATGTATATGTTTCGAAAAAAAATTCGGGTGCGTGCACAGCCTGCTCATAGGCGAGCGCAGCCCGCAGCGACGCAACGAGAACGAGCGAAGCCCGTACGCAGGAGGGCGAAGCCCGAATAGATGCGTCCGAAGGCCGCCCGAAAGCTTCGAGTACGGACGTAGCCCGTGCGAAGAAGCTCGTATATATATATAAAACAATATATATTTGAAAGCACCATACATTCAATCTAAGTCATTGATTTTCTCAAAAATTAATTTCATTTGTTGAAAAAAGTTGAAGAGAGGGGGAAGAGAGAGAGGAGAGAGAGGAGAGAGGGGAGAGAAGTAGACTTAAATGGTGGAAGAAAAGAGGTCGAGAAAAGGAGAGAAATATGAAGAGAGAGGTAAAGAAATAATTTTTTTTTTAAGTCAAATCATATATTTTTTTACAAAATAAAATTATAGTCTTAATTTATATATTTTTACGGTCATTTTGAGTACTCAAATGTATATGTCGCGGACGAAGCCCGCCGTCACCGGTTGGATATTATCGTGCATGGCCGTAGGGGCGGAGCATGATTTGAGCCTTGGGGTTTTCCACCAGTGTCGTCTATCTTGATTTGAACCTACTCATAGGCAGACGCAACCCGCCTGGATGCGGGCGCAACCCGCCTTAATGCAGGCAAGGTCCGCAATGTCGCTTCGAGAACGAGCGCAGCCCGCCTTAGTATCAAGCGGACGAAGCCCGCACCGCGCTGCATCGAGAACGGACGAAACCGTTTGAAAATACTAGTGTGTGTGTATTTATATATAATCTTTGTTTGTGGTATTTGGAGATCCAAATACTGTATCATTGTTCATAAAATTATTTAAATCCTAGTTTTATTTTCGTTTCTTTAATGAGCGTCATTTCGGTCCATATATAGTACTTAAGACATTTTAATTCTCCAGAGACAGGCTCTGTTTGACACGGTGTTGGCTATGTTATTAAAGGCGCGTCTCAGACACGCTTAATGCTTCAAGCTCATCAGGCTATGTTATTTGCTCCTTTAAAATATAAAAAACGCATCTCAGTAAAATTTTTGTTGTAAATTTCTTTCTTCAAAAATTAAGATAAAATAATTTAAGACTTGATAATTTTTTATTGATTTAGTATTCATGAAATATAATTGTGCATTGAAATTTAGATATGATGCAAGTTACCACATTGATTCTATTTTTTAAAAAATACAAACGATAATAATGAATGATTAATTAGTAGACTGGATGTATAATTTAATCGAGAAGCTAAGATGATGTTTCATGATGATTATTTTAAATGGATGTGATTGCGCCTTGCCTTCGTCAGACGAGCGTCTGCGCCTCGAGTCTTGCGCCTAAGCTCCAAGACCCATTTGCGTCTTGGTGCACCTTTAATAACTAAGGGCGGTGGCGGTCATGAATATGAGGGTAAAATTGTCATTTGTTAACGCCCATCTAAGGAACTTCACCCACTTTTATGTTCAAATGGATGATGTTTGTTAGGCGATTCTTAACGAATGAAGGTTTAATCCATGCGTTAATGATCGCCACCGTGTCAAACAGAGCCTTACTCCAAGGGGCTACTTTTGTGCATGAATGTTATGAAATGTAAACATTGAGAGGAGGTAATTGTAATTTTGAAAGTTAGCGGGTGCCAAGCTGTAATTACGCAAACTTCAAGGGGGAGGTCCCGATAAATATATATATATTCATTTCTTAAAAACCTCTCACTATTGGCCATAATCTAACTTAAACACAAGAATACTAAACATGAAATTATGTACAAGCCAGAGTTGTATATAGACCTGTACAAAAATACAAACTTAAATACATCTTTTACAGAGAAACGCTTAACTCAAATCCGCATTGAGAAACAGATTCAGTCAGCTATCTCTTCCCCCATCTCTTCTATAAAGTCTGCTTCAAATCACATAGTAAATAGTCGCAGGTAAGAATACAAATAATTCCCAGCAAAATTAAGAAAAAAATTCATTCTGTTTGTGTTACCTGGAGAAAACCTGCACAAGTAGTTTCAAAAGGGCCTGAAGCAAATTCCATCTGGCTTAGTACTGATCTCTTAAAGTGATATACTCCCATCACATGTCACCCTTCACTTTCAACTGAAAACAAATATATTTCAACACCAAACTATTAACAAGAAATAAGCATAATTTCTAATTAATACTGCTGGGCATGGGAAACGAAGAATTAGAGACGAGAAAGAAAGGGACAGAGAAGACAAGAAGAATGAAGTCATGTCAAAGGATAAACAACAACAACACTCAAGCCTTTATCCCTTATCCCACTATAGTCAGGTCGGCTATATGGATCATTTGTCGCCATTGTGCCCTATCTTTTGTCATAATCACACTAATGTGTACATCATGTCTTTCTTCATAGTTTCATTCCAAGTTTTTATTGGTCTACCCCTCCCTCGTCTAACATGCCTAGTGACTAGACTCTCACCAATGCCTAACAGGTGCCTCTAATGGTCTCCTTTGTACGTGTCCAAACCATCTTAGACGGGCTTCTCGCATCTTATCTGAAATTGGTGCTAATCCTATCTTATCCCTAATAAATTCATTCCTAATTTTATCCAATCTCATGTGTCCACACATCCACCTAAGCATTCTCATCTCCGCAACTCCCATTTTTTGCTCATGTACATAATTCACTACCCAATACTCAGAACCATAGAGCAACGCAGGTCCAATTGCAGTACGGTAAAACTTGCCCTTAAGTTTTAGTGGTATTTTACGATCACATAAGATCCCTGACGCGCCTCTCCACTTCAACCACCCCGCTTGGATTATGTGTCACATTTTTATCAATACCTCCATCGTTTTGAACTACCGATCCAAGATATTTAAAACACTCACTACGTGAAATATCTCGATCACCCAACTTAATAACGAAGTCATCTGTTCTTCTTGTACTGCTAAATTTAAGCTCCATATACTCCGTCTTTGCCCTGCTCAACCTAAAACCCTTCTTTTCTAAAGTATCTTGCCAAAGATTCAAGTTTTGCATTTACACCCTAGCGCGTCTCATCAACCAAAACAATATCATCCGTAAACAATAAATACCAAGGTATTGCTTGTTGGATATGTTTGGTGAGCTCATCTAAGATAAGGGAAAGAGATAAGGGCTTAAAGCTGAACTTTGATGTAATCCAACAGTAATAGAGAATTCCTGTGTTAATCCTCTAGATGTCCTCAACCTTGTCACTGAATTTGTATACATATCTTCGATTATGTCAATATATGATACATTTATACCTTTCTTTTCTAAGACTCTTCATAAGATATCTCTTGGAACTCTACCATAAGCCTTCTCAAGATCAATAAACAACATATGCAAATCTTGTTTTCTCTCTCGATAGTTGTCAATGAGTCTCCTCAAGAAATGTATAGCTTGCATGGTTGACCTCCATGGCATGAATCCAAATTGATTCTCTGAGATGTTAGTCTCTCGTCTTAATCTTCTTTCTATTACTGGTTCTCATAGTTTCATGGTATGACTCATCAATTTAATTCCTCTGTAATTAACACAATTTTATACATCTCCTTTATTCTTATACAAAAGTACCAAGATACTTTCTCTCCATTGGTTTGACATCCTCTTTTACTTCAGTATTTTATTGAAAAAAATATGTAACCCACAAAATTCTTTCATTTCCTATTCATTTTCATACTTGGATGGGTATATCGTCAAATGATAGAGAGGGAAAAATTCAGGAGAAAGGTGGCTAGGTAAAAGTCATTTTTAAATCTATTGATCACATATCAACTAGGAGACTTGGCCCTACTTATAGAAATAAGCCTAATAAAAAATGATAAAATGATCCTTCGACAATATTCAAAAGTTAACTAGTACTAAATCAACTGATCACTATACCTCTAGTTATTGACCAAATGACATAAAGATACAAATATAATTACGATACAAATAAGGTTCAATATCAATAACTAGAAGGAAACATCTTGCGCTCCATCAATTATCTTGGTCTTCAAAAAACCTATACTATCCAGAGTTGAAATGCTGTCGGAGGAAGAACCAAAGATCTTCAATTGTACCAATGACTAGTAAAAGTTGAGCCTTCCTCCAAATCAACTTAAACATTATATTACACCTCTATTTGTACACAAGGAGAGAGACCTTACACCACCACTATGATTGTGGGGCAAAAGAGAAGAAGGACGTACTTATTGACCTTTATATTGGGCTTTATATACAACTATTCAATACCCCCCTCAAGATGAGAGTAAATATCTATCATTCCCGGCTTAGAGATATTATCAATGGAAGTGTCACAGTTCAGACTTTAGTACCACCTGATCATGGGACAAACAAACAGTGTGCAGATGTTGCATTTCTACAAATGGTCCTTGATAAAGTGCATGTCATTCTCAACGTGTTTTGTCAAGTCATGTTGAATAAGATTATGCACAATGTTAATAGTTGATTTATTGTAGAATAAAGATGTATGAGTTTCCCATCATGTAACCACAGATCCTGCATTACAAACCAGAGTCATAGTTCCTTGCATATCCCTTTAGCATTGTTCTGCAACCGGCTTCTGCACTTGTTGCTACCACATTTTATTTTTTACTTTTCCAGATCAATAAATTCCTCTCAACAAAGGAACAATATTCAGTAGTGGATTTCATGTCATCTTGTCTTTCAACCTAATCAACATCTATGTATACTTCAATATTCACATATTTGTTCAGGAAAAATAGAATTCCTTATATGGGAAATTTCTTCAAGTGCCTAACCACTAGTAGAACAGCTTCTTGATGTCCCAATATGGGCGAATGTATGTGTTGAACCCTGAACTGTCTACGGTCGGGACTGACCTTACTGATCCGATATCTGTGAACAACGAAGGTTGTTGGAGAGTGTCAGAGATTCCACTACACACCCAAGAGTTAGCTGACGGAACTCCCTCTCCAGAATTGACTTTGAGGCTTTCACTTCCAGGATTGGAAGGAAAAGGGCCCAAAGAAGGCCAAAAAAATGGGTCCGCCTTTCAAATAAGTAAGGTCAGCCCAGACCGCGGACAGTTCAGGGTTCGACACTCGGTGCGGTGACTGCGGAATTTGTAGCGATGTTCAGTAATGAAGAAAGTATATATTTTTATAATCAATATTTACACATGTACATCGACTCTGGTCGGAGGTTGGCTCCAGGCTTACAAGAATTTTGTATGTCAGGGTATGAGAAGACTAAGTCACACCCCTGACTATGGCTGACATAGGGCTAACAAGAATGAGGTGACAAAACATCTACAAGAGGAGACTCTGGACAGAGGTTGGCTTCGGGCTTACGTGAGTTCTGAATGTAATGACGCGAAATGATTAAGTCACACCCCTGCACGTGGTTGGCAAATCAAAGTTCATTTTCACTTTATTCGGGAAAAAGTTCAACTAAAGAAATTAGAATTAAGTCGTGTTCCTGTTGCTGGGTAAATCACTGGTATTCTTACAAAGGCTTTACCACACCTGCTATATTATCAGTTCTTGTCCAAGCTTGGTTCATACGCTATATTATCAGTTCTTGGCCAAACTTGGTTCATACGATTTGAATGCTCCAACTTGCGGGAGAGTGTTAAATAAATGTGTACAAAGACCCATAGTACAGCCCAGCTAGAGCTCATTATCTGCTTAATATTTAGTCCCACACCTTTATGTTGGAGTTATGACTTCACTCTCTCATCCTATACAAATTCTTATAACTTGTGATTAATGTGTGAGAAATTAATAAAGTATTTATTTTATTTTTCTCCCACTCTTGTTTTTCTACATGGAGCATTCAGAAGTTCACGCTACGTGGAAGAAAACTAAACAAATTTTCTTTTGAAAATGTTGAAAATTATGAAGTGAAAGTGGTTGAATAAGTAGACCACGCGGTCTGAGCGGTCTGAGTCTGCGGCCTGGGCGGACGGATGTTGCGGCCTGGGTGGACTGGCTAGGATGGACTTGGTGGCTTGGTTGATCTAATGGAGCGGCCTGTCTATGGCGGTCTGGTGGCGGTGCTCAGCTCGACCTGCGGTTTTGCAGAACTTGTTCTTGATGTAACCGGGCGTATTAGCAGTGAGTTCGCAGGAAGGTGGCGGTCTCAGTTGGAGTCCGCAGAGTCCGTTATGGCGGACTGGCTTTTGATGATTGCGAGATCGGCATTGGTCCTTGCCGTGTTCTCCGGTGATACGGTGGGTGATTGCTGCATTCATTGGTGGCGGACTGTCCATGGAGTTGGCGGTATGGCTTCGTGTCCGACGGGCTCGCGCCAATTGTTTGGTGGGTTGCTGGACTTGGCCACACTATGTGACAAGTCCAGGGTGTTTGCAGCGTCCGCAGAGTCCGTTGTTGACCGGGAGATCTGCCTGTTGGTCGTGGACTCGTGTGGCGGGCTAAGGCTGTGTTCACGAGTTGTGCGGACTGTCGCCTTGTCCGCGTATAGCGTGCGGACTGATACAATATGGGTTGTGGCTGTGTCCGTATGCTATGCAGTGTGGCGGAATGACACGTTGTTTGCGGACTGGGCGGACTAATGCCATGTCTGCATGTAGCGAGCGCATTGTCGCAGTGATTGGGATGTTGCTGTGTCTGCATGCTGCAATGGCTGCGGACTGGTGCGTGTCCGCCTGATGGCGAACTGGCTTCTTGATTTGGCGCCTGGCAAGTTTGCTGGAGTCCGGCCAAGTCCTTGCGGACTCGACGAACTTGGTTGTGCTAGCTGCGAGCTGGGGTGGTGACTTTATTCAATAGGGCGGTGACCACACTCCTCACCCCGCCTATAAATAGACCCCCCGACATTTCTACAGTAACGGAGTGAACAGTAAGTTGAACACAGATCAATTGTTGAGGACTCAGTTTTTCAGGTCGCGCGGTTTGAGTATTAACTGGTTGTTGTTTGCAGGTTATGCAGCTAGCACTGTGATGCTAGACGTCTGGTTTTGATCAAGGTCAGTAAGCAGTGAAGCTTGCGGTTTACAATCAGTGGTTGCAGCAAGTCGCACTTGGCGGCCAATCAGTTTTCTCTCCAGCAATTGAAGTCCAAGTTCAATAACCAGGTCGCCGATCTCGGCGGGCTTGGCGGTCTGTTCATTCAGTTCGGCGGCGGCTTGTAGAGCGGGAATCAGCAGAATAACAGGTTGTCTGCGGTTTGTGCGGACTCCGTAGAATAAGAGTAGCAGCAGCGGCTTTGCGGTCTTGGCGGTCTCGGCGGACTCAACGGTCTCTGAGACAGTCCGCCCTGCTTGAAGTTTACTTTTGTTTGTTGCTTCTCGTTTGTACTTGGCGAAATCATGTCTCACCATGTATATCTGACCCTGTAAAGATTGATAGTTGATTAATGCAAGATTTGTGTTTGCACTTCATTGTTACTGATACATAACTCAGTTTATGGTTGGAGTGTTCCTGCGCCAAATTCTCGTTTTCCGCTTGATCGAGTGATCGATTTGATAGCTCTGCAAGTGTTTGCTTGATACCAGAACTACCAGTTAATCATCTTGAAAAATTTCAACATGGTATCAGAGGGAACAGTGGCTTGAGCAGTGAGCTGTGATCAACCTCAGAGTGTGCTCAGCGCTTCTGGAAGCGTTTGTGATCAGTGGTGATTTGCAATGGAAGGAGCTTACGGAAGAGGCCTTGGCATTGATCTTTTTACAACGACTAACTTCAAGAAGTGGAAGTCGTGTATGAAGAGCTATCTCTTGGGCGAGGAGTTGTGGGAGGTCGTCGGTGGTGACGACAAGCAAGAGGTTACTGCTGCTACTGGTACTGCTGAGGAGGTGAGAGTTTGGAGAAGAACTAATGCAAAGGCAGAGTTTGCTCTCAAATGGGCTGTCTCACATGAGCTCTTTGATAACATCTTAAGATTGAGTCTGCTGCGGAGATTTGGACAACCATTAATGGTTGGTTCAATAGGAAGAATGTGGCAAGGCTGTAGTTCTTGGAGAATGAGTTGGCTAAGGCAACTCAAGGAGATCTCTCTGTCTCAAAGTTCTTTCTCAAGATGAAGAACCTATGCGCTGAAATATCAGCGTTGGATCCTGATGAACCCATCTCTGAAGCAAAGTTGAAGAGGCACATTGTTCGCGGTTTGCAGAAAGAGTATGTTGCCTTTGTGACTTCCGTGCAAGGGTGGGCAACTCAACCTTCTCTGCTGGAGCTAGAAAACTTGCTAGCGTCACAGGAGAGCTTGGCCAGACAGATGGCCGGTGTGACTATCTCTGAAGGAGGTAGTGAAGCTCTCATCACTGAGAAGAAGAAGAAGAGATGTGAGAAGAAGAAGAAACCTACTGCTGAAGAAGTGTCTTCAACCTCTTATCAGCAAGAGAGGAGATCTGATCCTAAGAAGAACTGAAAGAAAGAGTTGAAGTGCTACAGATGCAATTAGGCAGGCCACTTCAAGCGAGACTGCAAGGTCAAGTTGCAACCTGGGCATGTTGCAGGCAAGAAGGGAGCTTGTTCCAGTTCTGACGAAGCCGGGTGGAGAGGAGCCTTCATGACAAGCACGTGTGTTCGTTCTCTTGCTACCGTTGACTACCAAGATGACTGGATAGTAGACTAGGGGTGTGGTCATCACCTTACTGGAGACGAGTCGAAGTTTTCATCTCTGCAACCGTTCTCAGGTAATGAAGCAATTATTACAGCTGATGATTCTGTTCATTCTGTAGAGAAGGAGGGTGTTGTTTTTTGGATAGTGCTCAGGGTCCGCTTACTCTAAGGAGTGTGTAGCACATTCCTGGCATGAAAAAGAATCTATTCTCAGTGACCAACGCAGTTGACGCGGGTTTTTATGTTCTGTTTGGCCCAACAGAAGTTAGGTTTCTCCGCAACGTATCAGCGGTAAATGCTGATGTTGCTCATGTAGGGAGAAGAGTAAGAGACTTGTTTGTTTTATCAACAAGCTCTTATGTTGATCGGATGAGGGCCAATGATAGCGCGGCTATCTGGCATGAAAGACTAGGGCACGTGGGAATGGACACGCTGAAGGCTATGTCAATGAGGAGCCTGGTGCAAGGCTTGCCGAAGCTGTCCTCCTACGGAGATGGCTACGTTTGCGCGGGATGTTAGTACGGTAAGGTTCATCGCCTTCTGTTTGATAAGTCACAAACGAGGAGCAAGGTACCATTGGAATGCATCCATGGTGATTTGATGGGGCCAACAATAACTGTTAATCTTAGAGGCAGCAGATACATTCTAGTTTTGATTGATGACTACTCAATGTACACTTGGGTGTATTTCATGAAGGAAAAGTCGGCAGCTTTTCAATTGTTTGTGTAGTTCAAGGAGCTGGTGGAGGGCCGGCTTGGCTTGCGGATCAAGAAGTTCAGATCAGACAACGGTGGTGAGTTTGTCTCATCTGAGTTCTCTAACTTCTGCAGGAAGCACGAGATCCAGAGGGAGCTTACTTGTGCTCATACTCCACAACAAAATGGAGTAGCGGAGAGGAAGATCCGTCACTTGACGGAAACTTGCAAATGTTGGCTTCATGCAAAGGACATTCTCAGGTCCTTTTGGGCGGAAGGAATAGCCTGCGCAACTTATGTCATCAATCGGATGCCTCTAAGTCTGATCAACATGAAGTCTCATGTGGAAATGATGTTTAAGGAGAAGCCGGGTATGGAACACCTTCGGGTGTTTGGATCAACCTGCTATGTTCATATCACGGATGCTCAGAGGACCAAGCTTGATGCAAAGGCAAGTAAACTTGTCTTTGTGGGCTATGATGAGCGGAAGAAGAGCTGGAAGTGCATTGATCTTACGATAAGGAAGTTCTTTGTTTCAAGAGACGTTTTTGATGAGCTGACATCGTATGAAGGTGGCACCGTTGAGCTGCAGGAGAGCAGGGTTGATGAAGGGCAGGAGGAAGCTGCTGAAGATCTTCAGGTGGAGCTGTCTGTGTTACCAGGAGTTCCGGTTGCTTCAAGCTCTGGGGCAGAAGCTTCTGGTTCGAGAAG
This sequence comes from Platanthera guangdongensis, assembly GCA_039583875.1. Classification (NCBI taxonomy): domain Eukaryota; kingdom Viridiplantae; phylum Streptophyta; class Magnoliopsida; order Asparagales; family Orchidaceae; genus Platanthera; species Platanthera guangdongensis. The sequence continues at coordinate 31,904,868 of CM077164.1, read as the reverse complement.
CAGGGGGAGCGATGCTCCAAGTATGCCTGGGAACAGAGTTGGTGCTGAAGAAGCAGCGGAGGTGGTGAGCAAGGAGCAGCCTCTTCGGAGATCAAAGAGGATCATTAAGCCACCAGCTCGGTATTGCGAAGAAAACACAGTGAGCTTCGTCTCTTGATTCTTCGCAGGCCCCTTAGATGAGCGGGAGCCTTCAAAGTTTGAAAAGTCACTGGAGTAAAGGAGTGAGATGATGTCATGGATGAGGAGATGGTTGCCCTCAAGAAGAATGAGACTTGGGACTTGGTGCCCAAGGTGGATGGCGTTACTCCTGTTACTTGCAAGTGGGTCTACAAGCTGAAGAAGAAGGCGGATGGAAGCATTGAACGGTACAAGTCTCGTCTTGTAGCTCGGGGGTTTTCGCAATAATATGTCGAGGACTATGAGAAGACGTTTAGTCCTGTGGCGAAGATGACTTCAGTACGAGTGGTGATAGCTTTGGCAGCTTGCCAGGGTTGGAAGATGTGGCAGCTGGACGTAAAGAACGTTTTTCTTTACGGGGAGATTGACAAGGACATCTTCATGGATCAGCCGCTCGGGTACATATCTGAAGAACATCTGGACTACGTCTGCAAGCTCCTAAAAGCGCTTTATGGGTTGAAGCAGGCTCCTTGAGCCTGGTATGGGAAGATTGCAGAATACCTCAAGTTCTGCGGCTATCTGGCTTCAAACTCAGATTTGAGTCTCTTCGTCAAGAAGAAGGGGGAGCTTCTAGTTCTGGTGTTGTTGTACGTGGATGACATGATCATCACGGGGAACTCCAAGGAGGAAGTAGCTAGGATAGGGCAGAGCTAGCTATCAGGTTCGAGATGAAGTATCTGGGTGAACTTCATCATTTCCTTGGACTTGAGGTGGAGAGGAAGGAGAGCGGTATACTCGTGTCCCAGAAGGGCTATGCGAAACGGATCGTTCAGCGATTCAGCATGCAAAAGGGGAAGAGTAGCTCTACTTCATTTGATTCAGGCATCAAACTTCGGTGGGATGAGGGGAGGATTCTTCCGAATCTTTTGGTGTTTCGGGCTCTAGTTGGGAGTCTTATTTACCTGACGATTACAAGGCCAGACATTGCTTATGCGGTTGGCCGAGTAATTCGGTATATGACAGAACCCAGGAAGCCTCATCTGATGGCGGCTAGGAATATCTTGAAGTACGTGAAGGCCACTTCTGACATGGGTCTCCTGTATAAGAGAGGCATGGAGTTTATTCTTCAAAGATACTCAGATGCTGATTACGGGGGAGATTCAGACGATCGGAAGTCAACATCCGGTTACGTCTTCACTTGTGGATCAGGGAGTATTTCTTGGTGTAGCAAGAAGCAAGACTTAGTGTCCGTCTCTACTACGGAAGCGGAATACAAGGCTTCGGCCTTGGAAGCTCGGGAAGTCATCTGGATCAGGAGACTAGTAGAGGACGTCTATGAAGAAGTGCGCGGTCCTACTCTGCTGAGCAGTGACAATGAGAGTGCCTTAAAGCTGGTGAATAATCCAATTTGTCACGCTCGGACCAAGCACATAGAGATTGAGCACTTCATTCGGGAGAAGGTGTTAGAGGGATCTCTGATGGTGGAGCATGTGCGGAGTAAGGACAACATCGCGGACATCTTCACGAAGCCGTTGTCGAAGGTGTCGTTTACACGGTTACGAGGATTGCTGTGCTTGATCACCACTTCTCACTTCAAGGGGGAGTGTTGAAAATTATGAAGTGAAAGTGGTTGAATAAGCTAACCGCGCGGTCTAAGCGGTCTGAGTCCGCGGCCTGGGCGGACGGATGTTGTGGCCTGGGTGGACTGGCTAGGATGGACTTGGTGGCTTGGTTGATCTAATGGAGCGGCCTGAGCGGCCTGTCTATGGCGGTCTGTTGGCTGTGCTCAGCTCGACCTGCGGTTTTGCAGAACTTGTTCTTGATGTAATCGGGCGGATTAGCAGTGAGCTCGCAGGAAGGTGGCAGACTCAGTTGGAGTCCGCAAAGTCCGTTATGGCGGACTGGATTTTGGTGATTGCGAGATCGGCATTGGTCCGTGCCGTGTTCTCCGGTGATACGGTGGGTGATTGTCGCATTCATTGGTGGCGGACTGTCCATGGAGTTGGCGGTCTGGCTTCGTGTCCGCCGGGCTCGCGCCAGTTGTTTGGTGGGTTGCTGGACTTGGTCACACTATGTGACAAGTCTAGGGTGTTTGCAGTGTCTGCAGAGTCCGTTGTTGACCGGGCGATCTGCCTGTTGGTCGTGGACTCGTGTGGCGGGCTGAGGCTGTGTTCACGAGTTGTGCGGACTGTCGCCTTGTCCGTGTATAGCGTGCGGACTGATACAGTATGGGCTGTAGCTGTGTCTGTATGCTATGCAGTGTGGCAGACTGACACGGTGTTTGCGGGCTGGGCGGACTAATGTCATGTCCGCATGTAGCGAGCGGACTGTCGCAGTGATTGGGATGTTGTTGTGTCTGCATGCTGTAATGGTTGCGGACTTGTGTGTGTCCTCCTGATGGCGGACTGGCTTCTTGATTTGGCGCCTGGCAAGTTGGCTGGAGTCCGGCCAAGTCCTTGCGGATTCGACGGACTGGGTTATGCTAGCTGCGAGCTGGGGTGGTGACTTTATTCAATATGACGGTGACCACACTCCTCACCCCGCCTATAAATAGACCCCCCGACATTTCTACAGTAACGGAATGAACAGTAAGTTGAGCGCAGATCAATTGTTGCGGACTCAGTTTTCCAGGTCGCGCGGTTTGAGTATTAACTGGTTGTTGTTTGCAGGTTGTGCAGCTAGCACTGTGAAGTCAGGCGTCTGGTTCTGATCAAGGTCATGAAGCAGTGAAGCTTGCGGTTTACAAGAAGTGGTTGCAGCAAGTCGCACTTGGCGGCCAATCAGTTTTCTCTCCAGCAATTGAAGTCCAAGTTCAATAACCAGGTCGCCGGTCTCGGCGGGCTTGGCGGTCTGTTCATTCAGTTCGGCGGTGGCTTATAGAGCGGGCGTCAGCAGAATAACGGGTTGTCTGCGGTTTGTGCGGACTCCGTATAATCAGAGAAGCGGCTTGGCGGTCTTGGCGGTCTCGGCGGACTCAGCGGTCTCTAAGAAAGTTCGCCCGGCTTGAAGTTTACTTTTGTTTGTTGCTTCTCATTTGTACTTGGCGAAATCATGTCTCGCCATGTATACCTGGCCCTGTAAAGATTGATAGTTGATTAATGCAAGATCTATGTTTGCTCTTCATTGTTACTGATACATAGCTCAGTTTATGGTTGGAGTGTTCCTGCGCCTAGTTCTCGTTTACCGCTTGATCAAGTGATCGATTTGATAGCTCTGGAAGTGTTTGCTTGATACCAAAACTACCAGTTAATCATTTTGAGAAATTTCAACAGAAAAGGCATGAAAGAATTCGTACACAACTACATAAGGACGTGTGTCATTTGTCAACAATGAAACGTCGATAACAACAAACCTATGGCGTCGTTACAGCCACTTACCGTCTCAGATCAAGTATGGAAGGATTTGTATACGAATTTCATTGAAGGATTACCAAAATTTAATGATTGAGATTATTTTAGGTTTAGTGGATAAGTTTAGGAATTATGTGCATGGTAATGCATTGAAGCACCCATACAATGCAAGTGGTCCAAATTTTTTATGAATGAGATAGTTAGGCTACATGGAATGCCAAATTCAATTAAGTGCAGGGAAGGTCTTCATTAGTACCTTCTCGCAGAATTTTTCCTTCTCAATAATGTGCAACTAAATACCTCGATGACATATCATCGACAAATCGATAGCCAAACCGAAGTGGTCAAACACTGAGAATTAACTCTGATGTATTTGTTTTGCTAAACTCACCAAATGGAGCTGTCTATTACTACTAGCAAAATGGTAGTACAACACTTTGCTCCAAAACGCTATCTGACTAACTCCAAATGAGGTGGTTGACAGTCAACCACCTCCCATTCATATTCCTTGCATCACTGACTCCACAATGGTGGTGGTCATCAACATAACTATGCAGGCCAGAGGGCGCGTCTTACGTCTGCTGAAGCATCACTTGCATAAGGTACTGAACCAGATGAAGTTCTTGGCATACAGACCTAAGCGTGAGCATGAATTGCATAAGGACGGGTGTCTTTGGCTCTGTTTGGGACAGCTCTGGCGGCTGGAGAAGCTCTTTTCCAGCCGCCAGAGCAGGTAATGGATCTGTTTGGGACAGCTTCTCAATAAAATCGCTTTTTAAAAAACAGCTCTGGGAGCTATTTTTCGGAAGCAACCCCCCCTGCGTTCAGCGGTCCTAAAATAGCGAAATCCCGCGTCTACTCCTTCCGATTCTCCTTCCGCATCTTTCCCGATCCCGATCCCGCGGCTACTCCCGCATTCCCGATCGCAGTCGGTTCTCCTTCCGCCTTCTCCCGATCGCAGACGCCGCCGCCTTCCCATTCGCAGACGTCGCCGCAAAACCTCCAGCTCGCAGCAGAAGCCGCGGCGTGTTACCGATCGCACGAACCCTAGCGTCCGGCGACGGAATCCAGCCTCTCCTCCTCCCCCAGCGCCGGCAAGGTGGTACTCCTCTGCCGCTCCTTCTTCCTCCTCTCCGGAGACAACAACGAGGAGGTTCTTCCTCCAGCGTCTACAAGGCTTTCTTCCTTCTCTGTGACCCATTTTCTTCTTCCGGTTAGGTATACCAAATTCCTTCTCTGATACCAAATTTCTTTATATGGTTTGGGTATGTATATGAATGTGTGTGTGTGTTTTTTTTTTGGTTTAGGGTTGTATGTATGTGTGTGTGTGTATGTGTGTGAGTTTGTTTGTGTTTAGGGATTGTGTATGTGTATGTGTGTGTGTGTGAATACGCTTAGGGTGTGTGTGTGTGTGTATTATGTGTGTGTGTGTATGTGTATATGAATGTGTATGGTTGTATGTGTGTGTGTGTTTTTTTGGGGTTTGGGTATGTATATGAAAAGTGTATGGTTGTATGTGTGTGTGTGTGTATTATGTGTGTGTGTGTATGTGTATATGAATGTGTATGGTTGTATGTGTGTGTGTGTTTTTTTTTGGTTTGGGTATGTATATGGATGTGTGTGTGTGTGTATGAATGTGTGCTTAGGGTGTGTGTGTGTGTATTATGTGTGTGTGTGTGTGTGTATATGAATGTGTATGGTTGTATGTGTGTGTGTGTTTTTTTTTTGGGTTTGGGTATGTATATGAATGTATGTGTGTGATTGTATGAATGTGTGCTTAGGGTGTGTGTGATATGAATGTGTATGGTTGTATGTGTGTGTATGTGTTCTTTTTTTGGTTTGGGTATGTATATGGATGTGTGTGTGTGTGTGTGTATGAATGTGTGCTTAGGGTGTGTGTGTGTGTATTATGTGTGTGTGTGTGTATGTGTATATGAATGTGTATGGTTGTATGTGTGTGTGTTTTTTTTTTGGGTTTGGGTATGTATATGAATGTGTGTGTGTGATTGTATGAATGTGTGCTTAGGGTGTGTGTGTGTGTGTGTGTGTGTGTGTGTTTGTTTGTGGATGAGAATGAGTAAGGGTATGTGTGTGTGTGTGTGTGTGTGTGTTGGTTATTTTCTTTATATGGTTTGGGTATGTATATGAATGTGTGTGTTTTGTTTTTGGTTTAGGGTTGTATGTATGTGTGTGTGTGTATGCGTGTGAGTTTGTTTGTGTTTAGGGATTGTGTATGTGTATGTGTATGTGTGATTGTATGAATGTGTGCTTAGGGTGTGTGTGTGTGTATTATGTGTGTGTGTGTGTGTGTGTATGTGTATATGAATGTGTATGTGTATGGTTGTATGTGTGTGTGTGTGTGTTTTTTTGGGGTTTGGGTATGTATATGAATGTGTATGGTTGTATGTGTGTGTGTGTGTATTATGTGTGTGTGTGTATGTGTGTATGAATGTGTATGGTTGTATGTGTGTGTGTGTGTTTTTTTTTGGTTTAGGGTTGTATGTATGTGTGTGTGTGTGTGTGTATGTGTGTGAGTTTGTTTGTGTTTAGGGATTGTGTATGTGTATGTGTGATTGTATGAATGTGTGCTTAGGGTGTGTCTGTGTGTGTATTGTGTGTGTGTGTGTGTGTATGTGTATATGAATGTGTATGGTTGTATGTGTGTGTGTGTGTTTTTTTTTTGGGTTTGGGTATGTATATGAATGTGTATGGTTGTATGTGTGTGTGTGTGTATTATGTGTGTGTGTGTGTGTATGTGTATATGAATGTGTATGGTTGTATGTGTGTGTGTGTTTTTTTGTTGGTTTGGGTATGTATATGGATGTGTGTGTGTGTGTGTATGAATGTGTGCTTAGGGTGTGTGTGTGTGTATTATGTGTGTGTGTGTGTGTGTGTGTGTGTGTATGTGTATATGATTTTTTTTGGGTTTGGGTATGTATATGAATGTGTATGGTTGTATGTGTGTTTGTTTTTTGGTTGGTGATTGTGTGTATGTGTGGATGTGTGAGTGTGTGTTTGTCTATGTGTGTGTTTGTTTTTTTTTTGAATGTGTATGAGTGTGAATGTGTGTGTGTTGTGTGTTTGTTTTTTTGTGTACGTGTGTATTATTAGTATTTCTTATTTTAATTTTATTAGTTTATAGTACAATGGTAAAACCAAAGGAAGGAGGAATCGTAGCGAGTTGGGAGTCAGATGAAGTGACGTTATTTTGTGATCTCTGCATAAAAGAGATTGGTTTGGGGAATCGGTCAACCACTCACTTCAGCAAAGAAGGGTGGAAAAATCTGATTACGGGGTTTAAAGAACGCACGGGGAAAAGCTACGATCGAATGCAAATGAAAAATAAATGGGATCATCTGAAGAAGGATTGGAAGTTATGGAAGGAACTGAAACATGATGAGACTGGTTTAGGCTGGGATCCAGAGAAGAGAACTATTGCTGCCTCAGAGGAATGGTGGGCAGAGAAGATTAAGGTCCGAACAAATTCAAGTTTCATTTCATTAAATTAGTTCATATTTTTCCATATTTTAACATTGATACATTGATTACAACAGGTTGTTCCGGCGGCGAAAAAATTTCGGTGCGGAGGTATTGCACCGGAGTTGGAGGAGAAATTGAATACTATGTTCAGTCAGGTAGTCGCAACTGGAGAAGACTCTTGGGCTCCTTCAATTGGGAGTTTGCCACCTGATGTGGGGAGGATCCAGTTGGAAGACGATGATGTGACAGATAACATGGAAAACAATCAAGGTGGACCTGAAGAATACGGGGGAGCTACAACACCTCCTGGGAATGCGTCCTCCTCGGCGAGTAAAAAAAGGAAGATAGGGAGGAACAAAGGAATGACATTTTCTTTGATGTCAGATTTACATCAATCCACTCTAGCATTGAAGTCGCCGCCAGTTGTCACGGTCAAAGAGGTTGTGGAGTTGATTTCCAGCAGCCCAAAGCTACGGGCAAACCTAGATCTATATTACTTTGCTCTCGAGCACATCAGGGACAACACCACTAGGGAGATCTTCATGAGTATCCCAGAAGATATGAGGGTTTGGTGGATTATGAAAGCGTACGAGAAGAGGGCTCAGTGATACGAGCTTACCATGATCGAAATCTCCTTTTATGTTTTGCATGTAAAATACTATAATGTTTATGTTTACTTTTTAATGTCGTCCATCATTTTTGAGTACTACTAGATTACATTGTAATAGATTTTTTGTTATCATCTTCGCATATATATAATGTTTATGTTTTATTATGCTTTGAATGCAGGTACTAATAATGGAAGAACATGACTCCTCCCCTGAAGATTCTGGGGATTCAACCAGTCCTTCGCCAGAGCGGAGACAATATATAGAATACTGCAGTGTAGTTATGTCATCGATCGAGAGGATGAATTATCATGTTCGAGATACACGTCCATGCACGACATCTACCCAAACTGGTTCAAAATGGATCAAAGAGTTACTAGAAGGACATCCAGATAGAATACATGACGCATTTAGGATGTCTAAACGCATTTTCGTAGATTTACTCCATAAACTAGAAGCAGATGCTGAACTTCAAGGATCACAGCGGACGTCTTCAAGAGAAATCCTAGGGATTACATTGTATATCTTAGCACAAGGAGGTTCCGTTAGATTGACGAAAGAACGGTTCCAGCACTCGACCGAAACAATAAGTAGATATTTTTCGAAAGGGCTTAGATCTTTTTTGTTATTGTCAATTGATGATATAAAGCCTACTGACTGTCAATTCAGAGAGATTCCGGGTGAGATAAGGTATGATCCTCGTTACATGCCATTTTTCAAGGATTGCGTTGGTGCCATTGACGGTACACATGTTGATGCGAGGATACCCGTAGAAGATCAAGTACGATACATAGGACGTCATGGCACGAAAACCCAAAATGTAATGACAGTCTGTGATTTTAACATGTGCTTTACATTTGCCCTCGCTGGATGGGAAGGATCTGCTCATGATAGTCGCATCTTTGCACGGGCATTGGCCGACGATAGATTGCACTTTCCGCATCCCCCACAAGGATACTAATCAATATGTTTACATTCATTCAAATTGTTTGTATTTCATAATGTTTACCTGCTTAACAAACCAAATAAATGCAGGTAAATATTATTTAGTGGATGTTGGTTACCCGTTAAAAATGGGTTATCTGAAGCCGTATCCAGAAATAAGATATCACTTGGCTGACTTTGCCCGTGGGAGTCGGCCTGTACAAGGAAGGCAAGAATATTTCAATAAGGCGCATTCATCTCTTCGCAGTGTGATCGAGCGAACGTTTGGAGTGTGGAAAAAGAAGTGACACATTTTGAGCAAAATGTCACAGTACAACTTCAAGAAACAACGTTCCATTGTGCTAGCGACAATGACCCTATATAACTTCATTCGGAGACATCCTTCTCGCTGGGACCCTGAGTTTAATGCTTGTGATGCTGATGAGTCTTCTTTCGTTCCCTCAGAGGCTGAGGAACCTGCGGCAGAGGATGAAATTGAAAGCGATATGCGTGATGCTGCTGGAGAAGAACAAATGTCTACAGTACGAGATAACATTGCCGAAGAGATATACAGCGCGCGCAGGTAAAAATTTGATCCAACGCTTACTAAAAATTTAAAGAGTTAAAAATATCAAAAATTTGATTCATATCAATTTATTTTCGAACAGGTGATCGAAAGGATTGGAAAAAATGAGTCGTCGGATGTTGCAAGACCTTTTTTTTCTATTTGCTACAACTATGTAAAAGACACCTGTTATCAGTTATTTTTAAATATTTATATATTTTCGTTTTTTAAAAAACAGCTTCCAAAAGCTGTTTCTCCAAACAGCTAAAAAAAGAAAATCGCTCTTCAAAGCGCACTTCTGCACATAACACCCAAACACTGTGCAACTTTTCAAAACTGCTCCCCAGAAATCTATTTCAAAACAGCTCTATCCGGACAGCAGCTTTTCAATCCGCCAGAGCTGTCCCAAACAGACCCTTTATGTCAAATTACAACCATATAAGCAGACTAGTGCCTGGGCGATCAAATATACTAAGCTTTCTCCAAGGTATTTTGGGTCCTTCCGGAGTATCAAGAAGATTAGCTTCATCGCATACTGCCTTCTACTACCGGCAAATTCTAAGATCCACAATACATTTCATATTTCCCAACTGTGGGAAAACATTAATGATTCACCGGCATCTACTCAACTCCCGGAATATTTAACAAGAGGATGGCAACTTGATGACGGCTCCAAAGATAATCTTGGATCAGAGTATTATTGAGCACAAAGGCAAACCTTGACCTCATATCCTCATCAAATGCAGCTCCCCTTCTCAAGAAGACGCTACTTGGGAAAATTATTATACCTCAAGAAGACATTTCCTACATTGGATCCTTGAGGACAAGTATGTCAAAAGGGATAAGTATTGTTAGTTGTAATTCATATTTTTATGAAATTTTTTGTGCGCGGTAATAGTCGTTATGTTGTGAGTGTGTGGAGCATTCAGACTGTGAGTGTGTCGAATTGGAGGTTAGCCTGTTTAGTTTGAATTAACTATTTTTTCTTATAATACTTGTTCCTGCTGGTGTAAACGCTGGCTGTTGTACGAGTAAAAATGTTCTTCTGTTTGTGCAATGCAATACTGAAAAGTTTGGTGCGTGATTTCCTCCTTAACCCATATTTTTTGTGTAACTCTCAGATCTCTCCGATTTTCTTCCAGGTTCTGACCTTGGGAAATCTCTCTTTATTTGTGAATCATATCCAGGTTCAAATCACAGTCTGGTTTGAATCATAGTCAGGTTCGAATCACAGTAAGGTTCGAATCACAATCAAGTTCGAACCACGGTCAGGTTCGAATCACGATCAAGTTCGAATCACAGTCAAGTTTGAATCACAGCCCTCCAATTCCTTACTCTTTATAGGGCAACTGTAGTTTATCCCCTCAAAATTTCTTATCTACAGTTGACAGAACCCAATCTATCTCCTTCCATAGTCCTCCACCATTCCCCTACTCAGCACCCTGAAACTTGTGTAATCCTGCCACATAGTTGTTGATCAGACCCTACATCATTCACCCTCTCTGGCCTCCTATCTTCATATAAGTTCTTGTACGAGTTGTAAATTTTTATTTGTTGTTTATTTGGTGAAGAGCACATGCTTATAGATGCTAGATTGTATGTGCTCGCCCTGTAATTTGTTATTCTTGAATGTTTCATTCGTCTAAAGTTTAATCAAAGCACTCTTTCTTTACTTTAACCATAAATTTGTTGGTTTATCTAACAGCCTCAATCTCAAGTGTGATTATTTGTGATTAGCTTTCATAATATGTCAGTGCTAACTGCTATTTTCGAAGAACATTTGAATGACATCATTCCTAGATCGCCAAGACATTCCACATTTCCACCATCATCACTCCACTAGGATTTTGTTATGAGCTTCTTTTGTCAGAGGCGAAGATGGAGAGAATATCTGGGATGCATGGGAGTCATGCTTATCTGAAGGGGGCTAAAGGAGAAGAAGGGGGAGGAGGGGGAGCTTTGCTCATCCCTAGAAGGAGAGGAAGAAGAACTAGAGAGAGGCGGGAACTGCCAGTAACGTCATTGGAGCTGGAGGTGGAGATACAAGGGGAGTCGATCTCAACCCACGGAGAATGCAAGAGGAGAGGGAGAATAGAAGCCGTACTCAACCTTAACCCTAGAAAAATGAGGAAGAAGAGAGAACTAGAGGGAGAGAGAGAGGAACTTATAGAGATAAAGAGAAACTTGGCTTAATTATTTCATAGCTCATACAACGATTCAAGGGGTCTATTTAAAACATTACAATTGCCATGCGTGTAGTAGGAAGGATAAAATTACAAATAGATTATTTGTCCAAAGATACTCATGTGCAAATGCGACCATTATGCGTAAAAATAAAAGTGAAAGCAATGGAATATAAAAATAAAATGATGACGGATATAGAACGGGAAGGTCGACGAAGTCATAGGCTGTAGACGACGTTAACTGAACGCAAGGTTGTAAGGATCGAAATCCTAGGCGGGATCGTTTTGAGGTTGGATCCTACAACATTCATAAATTAAGACTAAAAAAATAAAATTGAATTTTGTATCATTAAATTACATGGTCAATTAACAAAAAAATCAATAAATTGAGTAGTATGTGAATAACAATATTAATTTTTTTGAATAATTAAATCAAAAGATAATATCATATTAAGTCCAATTTAAGTTTCAAGTAAGACACTAAATATTTACTAACAACAAAAACAAATTTGAACTGGAAGCAGCCGAAGAAGCCGCACTTGGCCTCAATTTGCAGTCGATACTTGAGATACGGTAAGCTGCAGGATATGATTTTGTGATGTAGTATGAGGCGGGATTGAGATAAAGTTAAACAATAGGTTATAGGCGTTGGACCGGTTGAATGGGGTCGGAATAGGGTTGGACATGTTTCTAGTTACCTTTGGCCAGATCGGTAGAATCGGGTCAAGATCGCGATCCTAAAGATCCTAAGATCAGGATCACGAACTGTAACACCCCTTCCCAGTATTACAGAAATCAGCCGTCCGGACGGGTCAGCGATATAAAGAAAACTAGGAAGCAGTATTAAAACTAGTAGCAGCAGGTAATAAAAGTCCAAACTAAACAGATTTAATACTTACAGCGGGAGAAAAAAAATTTAAACTAAGGTTAACCACATACCTGATGTCTGGATTCACAGAGCCACTAAACAAAAAGAAACTGCATTAACTAAAAATCTGAACTATCAAATAAGTCTGACACAAGATACATAAAATATTAATGAGTTACACTGTCCACAATTACAAGTACATGCTGAAAATGGAGTAAACTGAAAATAGTAAAAGTACTACACTCGGACACCACCATGACGCTCATCCTAGACGAAGTTTCCCACCTGGGTCACCTGAAAAACATTGCCCACGAAGGGTCAGAGTAAAGAAAAACAATTCCCCTTAGTGACACTAAAAAAAGATTTACATATGAATGCATGCATGGCTTTAAAACTAGTCTCGTGCACTGAAAACATTTCATGATATATGATATGCATGCTTTTCCCTATCCTTACTGGTGAACACTATAATTCTAAACTCATGACTTTCCGTTCATTTACCCAAGTCCTGACGTTCACTAACTAGTGTACTGTCTCACGTCAAGTCTATACTTGAGTTCTAGGTGGCTTCTAGCCTACACGTTTACTGGGAAGGCTCTAGGCAGAGTAGCTCCTAACGCGCAAAATCTGAAACTGACGACCCGAGACCATCTGACGAACTCAATTGTTCTAGTGCCACGCGGACACGGTCTCGAATCTGCTAACTGTCTCAAAGGGGAGTCAACTCCCAAGACTGTAACTCATAGGATACCATATGCCCTATGAGGATGGTAGTGCGCCTCTACCAAGCACGGAAAGACTGGTGTGCTACTGACCTTTTTGGTCTGACGCTACTCTGCATGGGATATCTTTTCTGGTATACTACTGAGCGACCCTTGACTTTCTCGTGGTCGACGCGAAGGGACCTTCGCACCCTTGGTTGGACAATCTCCAAACTTACGTGTACATGTGAGGTTTAGTACTTACCTAACTATTCACGACTTAACTAACGTGGTTATGGAAGAAGGCGTTCTCATACGTGTCTCCACGATTATTTTTCTACTGTCACACTTTTCTATGCATGATTATGATGTTGTACGAAACCTACTTATGCGTATAAAATACAATTATTTGATATGTCTAACTAAAAGGAATTAGGATTTCCTTACAGTGGTGCTGCGACGTTCGTATACTCGGCGCGGCGACATTTCTTTTCCAAAAGTAAATCCTGCTGTTGGAGACCTTCAAAAGTTCTCCCCGACCCCGCCAAATTCCTGAAATTTACCGTAACCCTAATTTTAGAGATTCCCCTCTACGATATTCTCATGGAAAAAATTATAAATCACTAGGGTTACAAAATTTGTGCGTTAGACTACAAGTATTACCTTTTAGTATAGCGTTTGGGGCTACCCAAGCGTTCCACACAAAATCCGCGGGGAACTACGAACACCAAAACCTAGGACAGGGCAAACAAAACGAAGACCTAGGTTAGATTTGTTTCCAAATCAAAGGAAAACCAAGAAGAAAGCGAGAAAAAAAAAGAAATCGAACTCACCGAAGCCAAAACGTTCACTTCCACCGGTTAGGGTTGGATTCGGCACTTTCCCGGCCAAGGGAGGAAAAGGAAAGTCTACCGGTGCTCGTAGAGGAGGGAGGAGTGGTCGGAGAAGGCTTCCGGAGAGGAATCGGACGCCGGAGAGGCTTGCGGGAGGCGCGGCTCTGCGCGCTGCGGGAGACGGACGGTGCGAGCGAGCGTTTGCGGGAGACGGCTGCGGTCTTACTTCCCGAGAGATGAGAAAATGCGGGTTTTTATATACGCCTTGCGGTTTTAATTCCTGCGGTTCTTGTGTTAACCGTATGAGAGGAGGGGGGAAAATACTATTGGCACCCCAACACTAATACTTTGAAGATTGATTTACTTTCACACCGCGCGTCACTAAAACGAAAAACGTCACGCACTAAAATTTATGCACTTAACGAGCTAATGATCGCTATCAAAAGGAAAAGTGACATTATACCTTGTCAACGCGCCGCCTCGATCAAAAATTCGTCGCGACCTTCCCCTACAATTTTAAATAAAAACGCATGTCAATTTACGGATGTTACAAATCTCCCCTCCTAACAAAGATTTTCGTCCTCGAAAATTGTAGTCATACCTGTATCGAAGAGAAAAGAGTAGTCTGCATTGCTCTGAAGCTCATCTTCTCGCTCCCAAGAATACTCTGGTTTGCCACAGTTCATCCAAAGGACTTTGACCATGCGAATCTCTCTATTTCTGAGCTTATGTATCCTTGAATCCACTATTCTGACTGGTCTAACCTCAATACTAAGATCTGTCTCAATTGGTGCTTCCTCGGTACTTATGATCTGACTAGGATCTCTGACTGCTCTCCTCAGATAAGAGACGTGGAAGACATCATGAACACCACTCATCTCCTCAGGTAAGGCCAATCTGTAAGCAACCTCACCAATTCTTTCCAGTACCTCAAAAGGACCAACGAATCTGGGGCTCAACTTTTTCATCCGCTTTATTCTAGAAACTCCTCTGACTGGTCTGACCTTCAGATAAACGTAGTCTCCAACACTGAACTCTACTGACCTGTGCTTCTGATCATGATACTTGGCCTGGCGATCCTGGGTTGTCTTCATACGCTCCTGAATAAGCTTGATCCTATCAGTGGTCTTATCAATCCATGACTCCCTGATTGTGGATCTCTCTTCACTTTCAGCCCAACATAACGGTGTCCGACAACGTCTGCCATAGAGGGCCTCAAACGGTGTCATCCCAATGCTTGTCTGAAAACTGTTGTTGTAGGAGAACTCCACAAGTGTAACATATTTCTCTCACTTTTCTCCAAAATCCAAAATGCACATCCGTAACAAATCCTCCAAAGTCCTATTTGTGCGTTCAGTCTGTCCATCGGTCTGGGGATGGAAAGCGGTGCTGAAGTGTAACCTGGTACCCAACCGCTCCTGTACGTATCGCCACTCCCTGGAGGTGAATCTGCTGTCTCGGTCTGAAACTATAGTCCTGGGAATACCGTGAAGCCGAACTATCTCGTCCAAATATAACTGTGCCAGCTTCGGACCTTGATCCGTCTTCCTAAGAGGGATGAAATGGGCGACCTTAGAAAGTCGGTCAACTATAACCCACAAGGAATCATTCCCACTCTGCGATCTCGGCAAACCATGAATGAAATCCATGGATATATCTTCGAATGTCCACTCAGGAATGGGAAGTGGTTGCAACTTGCCTCCAGGCCTTTGGCACTCGGCCTTAACCAACTTGCACGTCTCACACTTCCCTACGTAATCTGCAACGTCTCTCTTCAAGCCTGGCCACCATACTAACTTCTTGAGGTCTGCATACATCTTCGTGCTACCCGGATGTATAGAATATCTGGAATTGTGTGCCTCAAATAAAATATCCTCGCGAAGGTGACTAACATCGGGGATACACACTCTGCCATCAAACAACAATAAATCATCCTGAATAGTGAATCCCTCCTTCTGTCCTGACTGCACTGAGCTCCAAATCTCTGCCATCTTTGGATCCAACGGTAGAGCTGTCCTGATTCTGTCCTTGATATCGCAGGTAATCTCCATCCAACTCAACCTTGCAGAACCAAAATTACTGCGTGGCACAATGGTAATATCCAGTCTCTCCAGCTCTCGCACTAACTCCTCCTGCTGAGTGAGGAGACAGAAACATGAACCTCTACGACTAAGGGCATCAGCTACAACGTTCGCCTTTCCTGGATGGTACTGAATGTCTACGTCGTAGTCTGATAGAAATTCTAACCATCTGCGCTGCCTCAAATTGAGCTCTCGCTGATCAAAGATATACTTGAGGCTCTTATGATCAGTGAAGATCTCACAACGCACTCCATAGAGATAGTGCCTCCAAATCTTCAAAGCATGTATGACTGCTGCAAGCTCCAAGTCATGCACTGGATAGTTCCTCTCATGAACCTTTAATTGTCTCGAGGCATAGGCTACGACCTTTCCATGCTGCATGAGAACACATCCCAAACCCTGACCTGATGCATCGCTGTAGATCTGAAACCCGTCAGGCCCTGATGGTAAACTCAAAATCGGTGCGGTCATCAACCTGCCCTTCAAGTCCTCAAAAGCCAACTCACACTCAACTGTCCAATCCAAGCCCTTACCCTTCCTGGTGAGGGAAGTCAGTGGTAAGGCTATCTTCGAAAAATCTCTGATGAATCTCCTGTAGTAACCAGCAAGACCCAAAAAGCTGCGAACCTCTGAAACTGTCGTCGGCCTTGGCCAACTCTTAATGGCCTCTATCTTCTTCGGATCAACACTAACTCCTTTCTGACTGATGATGTGGCCTAAGAATGCAATCTCTGAAAGCCAAAACTCGCACTTTGAAAACTTGGCAAACAACTGATTTTTCCTGAGTGTGCTCAAAACAATCCTGAGATGTGCTGCATGATCTTCTGCACTCTTAGAGAACACCAAGATGTCATCTATAAAGACGATGACAAAACGATCCAAGTACTCCCGAAACACCCTGTTCATCAGGTCCATAAATACTGAAGGAGCATTGGTCAGCCCAAACGGCATGACCACGAACTCGAAGTGTCCATATCTGGTGCTGAAAGCCGTCTTCTGAATATCCGAGTCACGAATCTTTAACTGGTGATAGCCTGACCTCAAATCTAACTTGGAGAAAGTGTTCGATCCCACCAACTGGTCGAACAAATCATCAATCCTGGGAATCGGGTACTTGTTCTTCACTGTTAGCTTATTCAACTCACGATAGTCTATGCACAGTCTCAGACTACCATCCTTCTTCTTCACGAAAAGCACTGGAGCACTCCATGGTGAAGTGCTGGGGCGTATAAAACCCAAATCAAGTAACTCCTGCAACTGACTCTTCAACTCTGCTAGTTCCCTTGGAGCCATCCGATAGGGAGATTTGGCTACCGGTGTAGCCCCAGGCTGCAAGTCTATCGGGAACTCAATCTCTCTATCTGGAGGGGCACCAGGGAGCTCTTCCGGGAAAACATCGGGGAATTCCTGCACCACTGGTACCTCTGACAACTCAGCCTTAGTCTCTGCATTCATCAGTACTACGAAGGTTTCGCAACCCTTACTGATGCACCTTCTTGCTTGGACTGCAGATATAATCATTTTCACTACTCCCTTCAAGCCCTGAAAAGAAAAAGAAGTCTGATTGGGGCCATCAAACTGTATCTGCTTCGCCCTACAGTCAATCCTGGCGTTGACTGCCGAAAGCCAATCCATTCCAAAAATCAGGTCGAATCCTGCAATAGGTAGCTGCAAAGCTTCCACAATAATCTCGGTATCACCAAACTGCACCGGTACCCTGCACCTATCTCTGGTCTGCAGAAGGGATCCATTCGGCATCATAACATCCAGCGCTATAGTCTCTGAGAATACTTCTAAATTCAACTTACGCACTAGAGATTCTGCGATAAACGAGTGCGAGGCACCCGTATCAAACAGAATCTTAGAGGGTAAATTTCGAATCATAAGGATGCCTACATGAATGAATTTTCAAAAAGAAAAGAGTGTCACTACGGAGGGTTAAATAAGCTTATCAGGCAAATTAAACACTTACCTGTCACTACATCTTCCTGCCCCTTTAGCCTCCTGCTGACCAAGTCCATAAGCTCTAGGCTGCACCAAATCTCGACCCTGCTGTGGTCTTCCATCGGTAATCATCAACGCTTTGCCCTTGTCTGCTCTGCTAGGGCCACCAATCTCATACTTCGACTGCAGGAACAAAATGCATTTGTCATCTACCAAAAATTTATAAATGTACAAAAATACAACAAGGTTGATTTACCTGATTCGAACCACCTTCCTGACAGAAACGAGCAATGTGTCCAGGTTGACGACACTTGTAACACACGCCCGCGCTGGCCAAACACTCTCCTGGATGGCGACGCTGACACTTGGGACAAAGGGGGTAGTCCCTGCTCCTGTCACCAGATTGACCATACTTCCTCGCATCAGGCTTCTGCTTCTTGTTCCAATTCTTCCCCTGATCATTCCTGCTCTGCTGCGACTGATGCGAATCCTGAGCTCGCTTTGCACGGAAATTACTTCGCTTTTGAACCTTCTGCTGGTCAGCCTCCAGCCTGCGAGCCGTATCCACTAAGCTCCTGTAATCAGCATTGACCATGGTCATCAGCGGCTGTCTCAATGAGTCACGTAAGCCATCCACAAAGCGGCTGCATTTCTCAGTCTGGTCTCCCTGCATTACGCCCGCATATCGAGCCAGATGGGTAAGCTCTCGCTCGTACTCAGCAACAGTCCTGTCCCCCTGGAAAAGCCTAAGGTATCTCTCCTGTAGACCTCGTCGTGCGGACGGAGGCACGAACCAATTTGCAAGGGCTCTAGAAAATTCGCCCCACGTAAACATGTCTGGCGTACGACCTGGCCAAAAACATAAACATACTATTTAAAGAGAGAACATATCACTTCCAAAATAATTAAAGGAATTTTCATAACCATTTACCTGCGGGATCATCCGCCCGGTACTTGTCCCACCAGACCTTTGCCTCACCTCGGAGGAGGAAAACTGCCAGAGGAACCTTCTTATTCTCTGGGCACTCCAAAACATCCAGCAGGTCTCTGGTGTTTGCTACCCAATCATCTGTATCCATCGGGGTCTCATCCCCACTGTAGTTTGAAGGCTGAAGTTCTCTAAAATTCCTCAAATAACGCTCCAGGGTCATCTCCACGGGTGCTGGGGCAGGAGCTGGTGCAGGGGCTGGTACGTGTACTGGAACTGGAAACCCTGCAGCCAGTCCTCTCTGGAACTCCATCAAGGCAACAGTAACCGCCTTGGCAATCTGAGACGCTATATCAGTGCCCTCTGAAGCTGCTGGAACTGGAGGTACCTGTGGCACTGCAGCATCTCCCATAGTGGCGTTAGGAACAGGGTCCTGACGTGAAGATTCACCTGGTTCACTTACTCGCGTTGCCTGAAAGAACATATAAGAGAAATCTGGTTATTTATCAAGCATCTGCTAAAACTGGCTTGATAAATTTTATTCGTACTCTTTCGAAAACTAAGACTTAACCGCAACTTAAAAATACTCTACTAACAAAAGTTTACTGTTATACAGTCCTATGGCTCTGTGAAAACCTTCTAGGGTCCAGGGATCCTAAACCTGGCTCTGATACCAATTTGTAACACCCCTTCCCAGTATTACAGAAATCAGCCGTCCGGCCGGGTCAGCGATATAAAGAAAACTAGGAAGCAGTATTAAAACTAGTAGCAGCAGGTAATAAAAGTCCAAACTAAACAGATTTAATACTTACAGCGGGAGAAAAAAAATTTAAACTAAGGTTAACCACATACCTGATGTCTGGATTCACAGAGCCACTAAACAAAAAGAAACTGCATTAACTGAAAATCTGAACTATCAAATAAGTCTGACACAAGATACATAAAATATTAATGAGTTACACTGTCCACAATTACAAGTACATGCTGAAAATGGAGTAAACTGAAAATAGTAAAAGTACTACACTCGGACACCACCATGACGCTCATCCTAGACGAAGTTTCCCACCTGGGTCACCTGAAAAACATTGCCCACGAAGGGTCAGAGTAAAGAAAAACAATTCCCCTTAGTGACACTAAAAAAAGATTTACATATGAATGCATGCATGGCTTTAAAACTAGTCTCGTGCACTGAAAACATTTCATGATATATGATATGCATGCTTTTCCCTATCCTTACTGGTGAACACTATAATTCTAAACTCATGACTTTCCGTTCATTTACCCAAGTCCTGACGTTCACTAACTAGTGTACTGTCTCACGTCAAGTCTATACTTGAGTTCTAGGTGGCTTCTAGCCTACACGTTTACTGGGAAGGCTCTAGGCAGAGTAGCTCCTAACGCGCAAAATCTGAAACTGACGACCCGAGACCATCTGACGAACTCAATTGTTCTAGTGCCACGCGGACACGGTCTCGAATCTGCTAACTGTCTCAAAGGGGAGTCAACTCCCAAGACTGTAACTCATAGGATACCATATGCCCTATGAGGATGGTAGTGCGCCTCTACCAAGCACGGAAAGACTGGTGTGCTACTGACCTTTTTGGTCTGACGCTACTCTGCATGGGATATCTTTTCTGGTATACTACTGAGCGACCCTTGACTTTCTCGTGGTCGACGCGAAGGGACCTTCGCACCCTTGGTTGGACAATCTCCAAACTTACGTGTACATGTGAGGTTTAGTACTTACCTAACTATTCACGACTTAACTAACGTGGTTATGGAAGAAGGCGTTCTCATACGTGTCTCCACGATTATTTTTCTACTGTCACACTTTTCTATGCATGATTATGATGTTGTACGAAACCTACTTATGCGTATAAAATACAATTATTTGATATGTCTAACTAAAAGGAATTAGGATTTCCTTACAGTGGTGCTGCGACGTTCGTATACTCGGCGCGGCGACATTTCTTTTCCAAAAGTAAATCCTGCTGTTGGAGACCTTCAAAAGTTCTCCCCGACCCCGCCAAATTCCTGAAATTTACCGTAACCCTAATTTTAGAGATTCCCCTCTACGATATTCTCATGGAAAAAAATTATAAATCACTAGGGTTACAAAATTTGTGCGTTAGACTACAAGTATTACCTTTTAGTATAGCGTTTGGGGCTACCCAAGCGTTCCACACAAAATCCGCGGGGAACTACGAACACCAAAACCTAGGATAGGGCAAACAAAACTAAGACCTAGGTTAGATTTGTTTCCAAATCAAAGGAAAACCAAGAAGAAAGCGAGAAAAAAAAAATCGAACTCACCGAAGCCAAAACGTTCACTTCCACCGGTTAGGGTTGGATTCGGCACTTTCCCGGCCAAGGGAGGAAAAGGAAAGTCTACCGGTGCTCGTAGAGGAGGGAGGAGTGGTCGGAGAAGGCTTCCGGAGAGGAATCGGACGCCGGAGAGGCTTGCGGGAGGCGCGGCTCTGCGCGCTGCGGGAGACGGACGGTGCGAGCGAGCGTTTGCGGGAGACGGCTGCGGTCTTATTCCCGAGAGATGAGAAAATGCGGGTTTTTATATACGCCTTGCGGTTTTAATTCCTGCGGTTCTTGTGTTAACCGTATGAGAGGAGGGGGGGGAAATACTATTGGCACCCCAACACTAATACTTTGAAGATTGATTTACTTTCACACCGCGCGTCACTAAAACGAAAAACGTCACGCACTAAAATTTATGCACTTAACGAGCTAATGATCACTATCAAAAGGAAAAGTGACATTATACCTTGTCAACGCGCCGCCTCGATCAAAAATTCGTCGCGACCTTCCCCTACAATTTTAAATAAAAACGCATGTCAATTTACGGATGTTACACGAACCCAGTCGTAGATGTGTCGATTTAGATCTTAAGTAACATCCTGATCGATTTACAAAATCATCGCGATCTTGATAACCATGTCTGGACGAGTGTGGAAGAAGAGGATGTCAAGGAATCACCCGTAGTGGGTTCATCTATGATTGCGAGACGTCGTTGTCGGGTCGCTGCAAAGGAGAACCGAACGAGATGTGTGGGAGAGGATTTACTCTTTAATACCAAGATGTCATGGACCTAGCCTGTAATGTCGTCGGAGGTGGCGGTGGAGGAGGTCATACAAGGTGAGACGTGCTCAACCCGCAGAGAATGCGACTGGAGAGGAAGATGGGGAGTTCGTGTTCAACCCTAACCCTAGAAAAATGAGGGAGAAAAGAGAACTGGAGGGAGAGAAAGGAGGAACCTAGAGATATAAAGAGAAACTTGGATTAATTCTTTCGTAGCTCATACAATGACACAAGGGGTCTATTTAAAATATTACACGTAACATGGTTATACATAACCCCAAAATAAAAGAGATGCACGAAATATTAAAAACCATTTTAAAGACACGTAATGACTCAACTTGATAACAATGACTCCACTCATACAACTCAAAATAACATGCTTAAAGATTCGTAATAAAATATGCACGTAACATAATCGACGACGAGGATGAATAGTGGGGACCCATACAAAGAACTTTCATCAATTCTTGCATGCTTTCATTCATGACTCCAAGGATCTATAAATAATGTTACACAATGCCATGGACATAAATAAACCCAAAATAAAGAAAAAATTTCAAAACAATAAAATACACTAAAGAATCATATGACTCATAACATAGACTCAATTAACAAAGACACAACATAGATTCTAAATGACTCAAATTGAACTATGTAAAGACTCTTAATAAAAGACGCCCAACATAGACCATGATGACACTAAATAACTACACTAAATAAATGTACAATAACTAATAATGGATAACTGGTCATGTAGGACCATAATATTCCACATGCCCTTAAAATTGAGCCTACCCTCAAGCTTGAAGCTTTTACGAATCTTGGATAGTTTGATCATCTAATTCTTTAATTTTTCGCCAAAAAAACTTTTTGTTGAGTGTTGCCGCAGTGGAGGTTGCATCGAGAGGGAAACTCTTGTCGTGCCCACAAATCTCACAGAAGATGATGATGTTGTCTGAGGGTTATCTTGCGTAAAGGCAAAAGAAATGCATTGGAACAGACAGGCCGATTGAGTGTCTGTGGAATAATGACCACATGGATATGGAGTGGAAGTGTTTGTTGGGGGAGATTACCAGGAGTAATATTTCGGGGGGTGGGGCAAGGGTGACCGATGGCAGTAGACCATCGATGGTGACAGAGAAGCCTATGAAACTGTGGTGATTGGGAATAATAATGTTGGCTGGTGAATAATTGCACGAAGGAATGGCTTGGGGAGGTAGGTGGGGCAGAGCTTGAAACCGGCGAAATCTATGGTTGGAGAGTAGTCAGCTGAATGAAGATTGTGGGTGTCGACTATGGTGTGGTTTGACAGATAGAGATTGGTGGGAACTCTTTGTTCACAGTTATGATGGGATCCCTAGTCGCGATCGAGTCCCAACTCGAGTGCGATTTCAAGAGTTTGTAGAGTTGTGCCAACATTGTTGGGGTCGCTGTCATTGTAGCCACTGATACCTCACACATCATTCACAGTATCTTGTGGATTTCATTTTGATCATCCGCACTGGTGGATACCAGGCCAAAGGGACTGAAAGAAAGCTCAGTTGCACTATGATACCAATGTTGTGAATTATGTGCGCCTAAAGGAGGCTGGGTAGGCGGGGCGGGCTCATAATCCATTTTGGGTATTCTGATTTTTTCCCTTTTAAATTGATGAAGTAATGATTAATTAATCAATTAATTACTTAAGCAATTAATGAAGTCATTAATCAATTAATTCTCAGGTGGCAGCGAGGGTGATGCTCGAAAAAGAGGAAGGTATAACCAAATGGTGCGGGGAGGCTTGATTGATCGAAGTGTTTTGATTGAGAGGATTGTGCGAAGAAATCAACCAGAAAGGCAGGCGCAAGGAAGAGGAGGGCAGTCCTCTGTCACTAAGGCAACTTGCTGATGAAGAGATCAAAGTGTGTGTCCGTGTCAATCGGCCTAGGGGAGACATTGGGCTTCGAAAAAAGAGAATGTGTTGGGATCGAGCTATTCATGAAATCAACGGAGACCACACGTGGAAGTGGCAATGGTGCATCTGCATCAAACGGGATATGAGTTGTCTAGGGGGGGGGGGGGGTGTCGATATTTACATGTCAAAGATGATGAAGAATGCGTGCATTGGGGCCGATGCCATTTGAGATGGTGATGCATTGGGATTCTTCAACCGTATCACACGACAAAGTGGGAACTCGATTCAGATTGGAGTCCAGAGCTGAACAGGGAATGACAATTGTGGTTTGGATTGTTGCAATCTGTTGTTCAGTTGATGTGAATCTGCAAAATCGTTTGTGGAACAGTTGAACAGAGGAGAGAAGGACATCAGGGATACAAGGGAGTTGTGCTCACTCAAAGGGGGATGGCAAAGAAGAATGAGAAAATGGGAGAGCCTCACTCAACCCTAACCCTACAAGGAGATGAAGAACTAGAGAGAAGAAAGAACTCTCATTAATTCTTTCATGCTTTCATTCATGACCCCAAGAGTCTATAAATAACATTACACAATGACATGAGCGTAAATAAAACAAACATGAAGAGAAATGCTCAGTAAAGAATTGTATACACGTAATACAGACTTGATTATAAAGACACATAATGTGGACTCTAAATGTCTCGAATTAAAATAAGTAAATACTTTAAATAAAAGCCACCTAACATAGACTCGACGATGTCAAATAACGGCATTAAATAAATGTGCAATAATTGATAATGGATAACTAGTCGTGTGAGACCATAACAAATTATATGGGGCATTTTCACATGACAGGGTAACAATGAATCCAATCTATTATTCACAAGAGGTAAGGTAATATATATAGGTCATGGAAGGGTATTCACAATATTCACAACACCCATGGTGAGCATAAGGCAACTCTGCTACACAGTAAATACACAGCATCTAACACCCCCCCCTCCCCACACACACACAAACTCACGTGGGGATCATACACCGAGAGTTTGGACAGAAGATGAGCCTCGTCTGCGGCTTAGTCATCAAATCTTCAATCCGCTGCTCGGAAGAAACAAAGAAGGAGCAAGAGTACCACGACCATAATGCCCACGTAGGAAAAAAAGCATCAACCCTGATATGCTTGGAGAGTGAGTGCTTCACCAGATTCAGAGTAACCTGAATGACACCAGTGTTATCACAGTAGAGTGGGGTTGGATCAGGAGAAGAGACACCAAGATCCTCAAGAAGCCAACGAAGCCAGATAATGTTCTCAACGGTGGTAGTCATGGCACGAAGCTCAGTCTCAGTGCTGGATCGAGAAACACCAGTCTATTTCTTGCACTTCCAAGCAATAAGAGAAGAACCCGGGAACAGACAAGAACCAGTGACAGAGCGACGGTCAGCAGGATCACTAGCCCAAGTAGCATATAAGTAAGCATAGGTCTACAAAGAACTGTTGCTGTAGAAGAAAAGACCACGAGAAATCGTCGCTCGGAGATAGCACAGGAGTCGCAGCAGGTCACCATAGTGCACAGAGGTAGGCGCACTAACAAACTGGCTCAACACATGAACTGCATGAGTAATATCAGGCCGAGTAATGGTGAGGTAGATAAGGCTCTCAACGAGGTGGCGGCAGCAAATGGGGACGGAGAGTTGAACACCATCATCCGGACGAAGCTGAAGGTGAATCTCCGTAGGGGTGTTCACTGTGTGAGAGTCAGAAAGAGCAGCCCGAACTAGGAGATCTGATGCATATCTTTGTTGAGAAAGCTGAAAACTGATGTCTGTAGAGCTGACCTCAAGACCCAAGAAATAGCTCAGCTGTCCAAGGTTTGTCATCTGAAACTGCTGCTGAAGGTGATGTTTGACAAAGGCCGCATGAGAAGGATCATCGCCAGTAATGATCATATCATCCACATAAAGTAACAAGAGAGCCCAACCGCGAGAGGAAAAATGAACAAACAGAGCTGGATCATATGGACTTGGCTGAAAACTGACGGCTGTAATGACTGAGCTGAAACGAGCAAACCATGCGTGGGACGTCTGCTTGAGCCCATAAATGGGTCGCCTCAATCAACAGACAAGGCCTGGAGGAGAGGATAGACCGGGAGGAGGAAGCATGTATATCTCTTGTTGAAGATCACCGTGAAGAAATGCATTCTTAATGTCAAGCTGAGACAGAGACTAGTGGCGAACAGCTGCAACTGCAATAAAAGTTCGAACCATAGTCATGTGAGCGACTGGAACAAAGGTCTCGTCATAATCTCTCCTCTGCTCCTCCTGAAAACCACGAGCAACTAGTCGAGCCTTGAACCTCTCTACAGATCCATCAGAGCGGGTCTTGACCTTGAAGACCCACTTGCAAGTGATCGGAACAGCGCCAAGTGGAAGAGGGACAACGTCCTATGTACAAGTATGCTCAAGTGCATCTAACTCAGCAGACATGACAACCTGCCACTCAGGTATCTGTGTAGCCTCACGGTAGATAGTCGGTTCTAGAGTGCTACAAGAGGTAGCAGGAAGGGCAAGTAGGTCCAGCGAAAGTGAAGCAAGGCTAAGGCAGTCGGGAGGACCAACAACGACGCACAGGAGCATCATCTACAGAACACTCGCTAGAGGAGGCAGGCACCGAGTCAGGGGGCACCAGAGGCGAGAGAACAGGAGCAGGAGGAGCATGTGAAGGACGACGAGTGTAATGATGTAGAAGGGGGATGATGAGCACGTCCAAGGGAGAGGTGGAAGGTGAAATAGAAATATGAGGAGATGAGACGGAAGAGGTAGGAGATGGTGTAGGCGGTGGCAAGAAGAGAGGAGGTGGACACACTGATGGAGAGGAAGAGACATGAAGCGGTGGAGTGGGAAGAGTAAAGAACTGCACATCAGAGGGAGTCAACGATGAGTGCGAGGTCGAGAAGACAGAGGACACAAAGAAAGGGTGAGACTCGTCAAAGGTGACATCACGTGAGGTACGAAGTCGACGAGTAACAGGATCATAACATTGATAGCCCTTGTGCTCAGTATTGTATCCAAGAAAGACGCAAGATACAGATTGAATATGGAGCTTGGTACGCTCACGTGAAAGGAGAAGAACATAACACCGACGGACAAAAACATACGAATGAGTATAATATGGAGGTCGGGTGTACAGACACTCACCAGGACACTAACCCTGAAGAAAAGTGGATGGTTGCAGGTTAAATGAGATAGACCGCAGTGGACACAACCTCGGCCCAAAAATGAGGAGGAACATGAGTGGAGATGAGGAGAGTGCAGGTTATCTCAATGATGTGACGATGCTTCCTTTCAGCAGTATCATTCTGAGTGTGGCACCAGGACAAGCAATATGAGGGAGAGTATCGTGGGTAGCTAGCAAGTCGCAAAAAGTATGAGAGAGGTACCCCCCCAGAGCCGGAACGGAAAATACGTATGGAGTCAACGAACTGGGTGCGCACTATAGTGGAAAAAACAACATAAATCTGAAAAAACTCAGCACGAGAGTGCATAAAGTAAATCCAACAATAGCGAGAATAATCATCAACAAATATAACATAGTACCAATGTCCGCACTTTAATATAAAAGGTGTGAGACCTCATACATCTGAATGAACTAAACCAAAGGGATGACGAGACCTGCACTCACTAGACTGATAAGGAAGTTGTAGTTGTTTTCCAAACTCAAAAAAAGTACAAGAGTGAGCCTTATCAACAGAAACATGGCCAAGTAGACCAGTACTGATGAGGGACGAAAGCCGCGAGCCACTGGGATAACCAAGCCTGTGATGTCACAGAGAGAAACTCACTGAAGAAAGACACAGAGAAGAGACTGTTAGTGATGATGGAATGGGTGAAATATAAAGATGATCAAGGATGTAAACCTCATTACGGTGACGACCAACTCCAAGTAGTGTCCCTGCTAGACGATCCTGCACACGACAAGCAAACTCATCAAAAATAACAACACAACCGTAAGACCTGAGTTGACTAACAGATATAAGGTTCATAGATAACTTGGGTATGTATGCCACATCAGGAAAATGAAAATTGGTGATATGAAGAAGCCCACAGCTAGTGTAAGGGAGAATAGTACCATCTGCAACCATAACACCGAGGGCAGACGAGACGGACTAACAGGATAAGAGGTGAGTGACATCATGAGTCATATGAAAAGAGGCTCCAGAGAAAAGCAACTAGTCAGAGGAGGAGATACCTACAAGAGCGGAGGCAGCCGACAGAGAGGTAAAGGCACCAGAAGCATCTGGTGTGAGCACGGAAGCAGACGAGCGATGCAGTAAACCGTAAGATAGTTGTTGGGCAATCTGCTGGTCAAGCTCAGAAATAGAGAGTGACTGTGTCATAACAGAAAAATGAACTGGAGGAGCACCAGGAGCACCAGGAGCACGTTATTGGGCATCTGAAGCTTGTGGCACTCAAATATGACGTGGCCAATGCACTGACAGTAGTGACAGCGGACGGGCTAGCGACAAGTAGCACCAAACTAAGCAGTAGAGAGCACTGAAGGACGAGGAACAGGCTGCATCGGTGCAATATAACCCGACGAAGGCAGCAGAGGAGTGCTCACAAGGGAGGACTACGGTAGGAACTCGGGAGCAGCAAGGGTAGCATGAGGCAACAAGCCAAAAGACGTTGCAGTACCCAAGGAGTGGAGACAAGTCTCTTCAGCGATTACCAAAGCCAGCATATCACTGAGAGAAGACAGAGGATCCCGATGCAAAAGCCAGGCACAAACATGCTCGAACTCAAGGCGTAAGCGCATGAAAAACTCATATATGTGTTGAAAGTCGTGATCCCAAGATGTAGCAACACATTGAGGGAAAGTAATGCAGGGGGAAAGAGGCATCTCATCATACTGGCGCTAGAGGTCCAAGAGCTCAGTAAAGAATGCATGGACAGATCGAACACGCTGGTAGCAGACGCCAATGGTTTGGAATAGAGAGTAGTGCAGAGTCTGACTAGAAGGCGTGTAGAGACGACGCAGATGATACCACATTGCCTGGGTCGTAGGTATCTGGTAGACGGTCATGTGAATGGGGAGCTTGCAGGACTGACAGATGGTTGTTATCACGTGAGAGTGGTCCGAGCGCCACTTAGCCATGTCGGAGAACTGGACGGAAGCGACAGTGCTAACAGTGGAGGAGTCATCCACAGAAGGGACTGCTGATGGAGGCAGAGCAGGCTCAGAGCCGTCAATATGACCCCATAGATCTAGATCACGGAGGATCATGCCGACGGTGGCGGAGCAGGCTTTGTAGTTTCGTACATCGAGAATGACGTCTGCCTTCTGGAGAAAGGCAAAGGAGTAAGACGAGGTCTTCGAGGTTGCAGAATCAGCCGAAAAAGATCGAGAAGACAGGACAGAAAACGCTAAAGCGCTGGAGATGCGCTGAAATCAGGGATAGGATCAAGGTGGAGCCGAAAACTGCTAGAGAAGCTTTGTCTGGTTCAGAAAGCTGTTGGAGACGCGTCAGATACGCTCTGGAAGCAGGACGTTCGATTCAGAAATCAGGTTCTTCAGAATCTAAAGACGATCGACATCGATCGATCAAGCCAGGGAGCAGGAGGTTCAATCCAGAAAGCAGCAGAGGCATAGCCCGTCGGAAGCAGAGTCACGGTCCGTCGGAAGTAGCGATGGTGGACGGGATGTAGCGGGGACGGGATAGAACGATCAGAAGCAAAGGCACGGCCCGTCGGAAGTAGCAATCATTGGACGGAAAGAAGCGGGGACGGGATCGATCGATCATCGAACGGATGTAGCAGGGAAGACAATGCGTTTGGGAGTAGCTAGGTTTTTTCGTAGCTCTGATACCATGATAAGGAAACAATGAATTCAATTTATTATTCACAAGAGGTAAGGTAATTGAAAGTCTTTGTTTTCAAGATAGCTTGCAACCTACATGGGGTGAATAAGTTAATTGATGTCTTGCGACTTTCTTTTATTTCTTCTTTAGTTACTTAGTGTGTTGGCAGTTATTTATTTTTCAAAAACCTGCAAAAAGAAAACAACACAGAAAACACACAGAGAAATTATAGTGGTTCCCCAGATTATGGGTACATCCACTCTCCTCCCACCTTTCTAACTTTTAGTTAGACAAGACACTTCTCCAAAACTCAGCTCAAAGGGCTTACACCACAATCCCGTAGGACGAATCGGTCTCCTCCAAGATCTACAGCTCAGGCACAAGGCCCTACAACTCAGTGATCCAAAGATCGCCTACCTCGGGCTGTTAAGCCCTACAACTCAGGCTGGGAGGACAGTCCTACCTCAGATCCACAAGAGATCCTACCTCAGAGAGAATGACTCTGCTAGCTCAGGCTGTTAAGTCCTACAACTTAGATCCAAAAGATCCTACAGCTCAGACACAAGTGCTCTACCACTCAGTGAGAATGACTCACCCACCTCAGGCTGTTAAGTCTTATAGCTCAGTGATCAAAAGATCACCTACCTCAGATCCAAACTGGATCCTACACTCAGAGAGTAAAACTCTCCTGCAGCTCAGGCAAATTTGCACTACCTCAGGCCAATGGACCTACAACTCAGATCCAAAAGGATCCTACAGAAGAATAGTGGTTTAACTAATTGGACACAGAGAAATTTCTCTGTGTCAACAACCAGGACTGAGTTATCTCAGCTCTATCTTTCTTCACAGCAGCAGGAAGAAATTCTGCGCCTGTCGGAAGAATCTTAGAATTTAGATTCTGAACTTGCTGAAGAAGACGGAAGAATGGCTAGGTCTTGAGATCTTCAATCAGCTAACTAAACCCGTAGAAGACTGAAGACTCTCCTTTCTTTCTTTATCACAAGTCTTTCTGATCTTGCTGTAGCAGAAGCAAAGTGCTACAGCTAACTGAACTTTTTGTTCTACTAAAAGACTTCAAGTTTTTTCTCGGCAGCAATGACGAGGAAGATGAAGACCAAACGCTCTTTTTCGTTTTGGATAAAACCCTAAAAAGTTGAGTTCAACATCTGAAATTGTCCCTTTATATCTTTCGCCGATCAACGGCTCCAAGAAGCAGTGGGGACCACCTGCAGCAGACAGTTGCACCTTGCTTTAACGAAAGAAGTCGTACAGTAGACTTCTGGCAATATTTGTCGTGTTCTGTATCTTTCTCGCACTTAATTTGAACTTTGTTGACTTTGTTGACGTCACCATCTGTGGAGTTAGCCAAAATCAAACATCTTTAGTATAGACGTTGAGTGAGTTAGCTTCACTCAACGCTAAAACACTTAGACAGAATTCTGTCACTAGGCGTTGAGTGAGCAACCTTCACTCAAAGCCAAAACCCTTAGAAAAATTTCTCTGTCATTATGCGTTGAGTGAGCAACCTTCACTCAACGCCAAAACACTTGGTAAATGTTTCAGTCATTAGGCGTTGAGTGAGTAAGCTTCACTCAAAGCTAAAACACTTAGAAAAATCTTTCTGCCTCTTGGCGTTGAGTGAGTAAGTTTCACTCAACGTCATACCACTTAAAAATGATTCTAGTCATTTGGCGTTGAGTGAGCAACCTTCATTCAATGCATCTGAACTTAGCCGATTTTCCTGCTGGGGAAGCGTTGAGTGTTGTTTCTTCACTCAACACTTTCAGCATCTATCAATTATACTGACATGTCGTTGAGTGAGTAGATTTCACTCAACGCCTCTGTCCTTAGACAGATTCTCAGTTGATTAGGCGTTGAGTGAGCAGCCTTCACTCAACGCTTTTATTCTTGGACAAAATCCTGTGTTGGAAACACTATCTCTGACTGACTAAGTTTCAATCAGCGCTTTTTATCACATGACGTTGAGAGAGTAAGCTAGACTCAACGTCTGTGGACTTAGTCAAATATTTAAACAGATTTTTTGTGACTTTGACTGATTGAGAAATACTCAACAATTTTGATGTTATGACGTTGAGTGAGTGGACTTCACTCAACGTCTGTGGACTTAGCCACATTTCAGCCAGTTTCTCCTTAGGCTTTGACTGTCTCAGTCTGTCTCACAACTTTTTATTGCATGACGTTGAGTGAGTAGACTACACTCAACGTCTGTGAACTTAACCACTTTTCTGTCAAGTCAATAGTTAGACATTGACTAACCAAGCTACACTCAACGCTTTTGCTTACCTGGCATTGAGTGAATAAACTTCACTCAACGTCTGTGGACTTGGGCAATTTCCAGTTTATCCAGCATCTTCCCTTGCATCGGGCGTCGAGTGAGTTGACTTCATTAAACGTCTGTAGACTTAACCGAATTTATGCACCTAGCGTTGAGAGAGTAAGCTCCACTCAACGCCTGTGGACTTAGGCAAATTCCTGTCTGTCCAGCATCTATCTTTGTGTTCACCTATCCAATCACTTGGAATACCTATCCTATTAATGTTTCAAGGACAACCTACATGCATCAACTTAAGCACACATCAAATACAACTTTATGTATATCATTGACATGATTGACTTTTTCAAATCTGGGACATTGTGGTCAATTGACCCAACAATCTTCCCCTATTTGAAGAAGTCAAAACTCTCAAACAATAGAGTCAATGACATACATTAACATACGCGGCAGAAGAATGTTTAACTAAGAGCAAGAGAAGAGATTTTAGTTACCACACTTCCTTGCCTGCAGGGTAATCATCATCACACCTGCTCCCCCTGAATTGCTGCATCCTGGTCTCGATCAATTTGATCATATCCTTCTCATAGTTCTAATACGACTTGTATCTTTATCTTCCTGTCCTATGATACCAGATTCATCATATCCTTCTCCCTCTTTTTGACTTCTGTAAATAGTCAGGGAGATTCTGATCTTCTGCTTCCCCTTTTTGATTACAAATAAGCAGTGGTTGAACCACTTGAGAGTGCTGGAACAGTGCTTGACTTGCTCCCACTCAACTGAAGTATCATCTATCATGTTTCCTGATAGACCCTTTGATCTGCATAATCTGGATAGTACTTTAACCAGCATGATACTGCTCAAGATATACAATCTTGAAGGATCTTTAATTCCCTAAAGTACATGTCCACCTGCAAGAAAAAATATAACTTGCACACCATGGGGAGCAACTGAAGTTATGCTAGGTTCAACATACCCAATTCAAACTTGAAGATGTTGAACTTTGCTTCATCAAGTGGCTTAGTGAAGATGTCAGCCACTTGTTTGTCTGTTGGGACAAACTCAAGGTTGATATCTTTACATTCCACATGTTCCCTAATGAAATGATATATAATCTCAATACGCTTAATCCTGCTGCGTGAGACAGGATTCCTAGCAATTGAGATGACACTAGTAGAATCACAATATAATGGACTTCTACTTATCTGGAGGTTATAATCTTGAAGCTGATGCTGGATCCACAGCAACTGAGCACAACAGCTAGCTGCTGAAATGTATTCTGACTCTGCAGTTGAGATTGCAACATTTATTTGCTTCTTACTACTCCACGACACTAGTCTTCCTCCCAAGAATTGACAGGGGCCAGAAGTATTCTTCATGTCCTCTTTGCAGCCTGCAAAATCTGCATCTGAATAACCAGTTAGTTCAAACTCCCCATTCCTGGGGTACCATAGGCCAAGATCTAGTGTGCCCTTAAGATACCTCAAAATCCTCTTTGCAGCAGAGTAGTGAGATTTTTTAGGGCAAGCCTGATACCTAGCACAAACATATGCAACATACATGATGTTTGGCATACTTGCAGTTAGATATAGAGGGGAGCAAATTATCCCTCTATACAAAGTTTCATCAACATGTCTCCCTACCTCATCTTTGCCTATAGGCATACTTGACCCCATGGAAGTTTTCATGGTGGAGAAATTCTCCATACCAAACTTCTTGATTAACTCCCTAATGAACTTAGACTGGATATGGACAAATAAGCATCAGTCTGTCTAACATGGAGACACAAGAAGAACTTGAGTTCACGCATACTACTCATCTCAAATTTTCCTTGCATACGTTTGACAAACTTTCTGCAAAAGCTGTCTTCAGTAGATCCAAAGATAATGTCATCTACATATATCTGTACTAGAATGTTCTTAACCTTAGATTCCCTTAGGAATAGGGACTTGTTTATTTTTCCCCTTGAGAATTTGTTCTCAATGAGGAAGCTAGACAAAGTCTCATACCATGCTCTAAGGGCCTGTTTTAGCCCATATAAAGCTTTCCTAAGTCTATAAACAGAATCATGTGAGTTAGAAACAATAAAACCTGGAGGCTGCTCAACATATACTTCTTCATTTAAGTCACCATTTAGGAAGACTGACTTCACATCCATTTGGTAGACCTTGAATCCTTTGTATGCAGTTTATGCAAGAAACAATCTGATGGCCTCCAATCTTGCTACAGGGGCAAAGGTTTGATCAAAATTAATAACATCCTCTTGTTTGTACCTCTTAGCTACTAGTCATGTCTTATTCTTGATTATAATGTCATTTTCATCAAATTTATTTCTGTAAATCCTTTTGACTTCAATGACATTATGTCTTTGTGGACTGGGAACCAGCTTTCAGACCTTACATCTCTTAAACGAGTTCATTTCTTCTTGCATAGCAACAATCAAGAACTTAACTATGTTGGGCTCTTCAAACTTCTTTGGCTCAACCTGTGACAGGAAGCTTGAGTATAGTGTTGTGTTGATGCTTCTGCTCCTGATCACTACTCATTGATTGACATCACCAATGATTTGGTCTCTTGGATGATCCCTCAGATGTCTGATTGCTGGAGGCAATCTAGTTTCAACTACAAGAGCAACTTCTTGCTGATCTTCATCCACCTCATTTGTGTCTTGCAGTCCCTCTACTGGAGCTACTTCCTTGATGGTTAGCTGGTCCATCATCTGGTCTATACTTGCAGTATTAGAAGAAGAGCTTGACAGTTCACTGTTAATCATAGTATACTCATCAAAGACTACATGTACAGATTCTTTTACAACATGGCTTTTCAAGTTGTAGATCCTATAGGCTTTACTACGATTATTATACCGAACAAAAATCTCATCAAAATACTTAGCAGCAAATTTAGTCACATATGATTTCCCATTGTGAAGCACATAACATTTACTACCAAAGATTCTGAGATAGCCCAGATTTGATTTTCTGCCTTTCAAGATCTCATAGAGAATCTTCTTGTGCTCTTGATGATAGAGACTCTGTTGAGGACATGACATGCATTATTCACTGCCTCAGCCAAGAAATATTCTGGGAGAGTTGTATCTCTCAACAATATTCTTTCAGCCTCTATGAGAGTCATATTTTTGCTCTCAACAATCTCATTTTGCTGGGGAGTTCTTGCAGAAGAAAATTTTTAATGAATCATTTGCTCTTCACAGAACATTGTCATGCTTTCAGAATAAAATTCAGTTTCATGGGCACTTCTGATTTTGACCACTGAACTATTAAACTCATTCTGAATTTATTTGACAAACTTGATGAAGATGTCAAAGGTTTTATTCTTTTTCTTGAGAAAGAACACCCATACAAACTTGGAATAGTCATCAACCACCACAAGGGTGTAGACTTTTCTACCTAGACTATGAACTAACATAGGACCAAACAAGTTCATATGCAAGAAGTACAAACACCTCACAGAGTCTTTGATCTCAATGCCCTTGAAGGAGGTTTTGGTCTTCTTGCCCTTTTGACATGCTGAGCAAATGTCCTCCTTGGTGCACTTCACATTAGGATCATTCCTAACTAGCTCTTGACTAAAGAGTTTGTCAATAGTCTTATAATTCAAATGAGCTAGCCTCTTGCGTCATTGGACACAATATGAGACTTTCTCATTTGCCACTAGACAAATAGGAGAGTCTGTATCTAGATAGAGAAAGTTTAAACAATAAATATTTTCACTCCTAGTATCTGTCAAGATGACATCTTGGTCACTTGACCTCTTAATTAGACACCCATCCTTATGGAGGATAATATCATAGCCAAAATCAGAGAGTTAGCTTATGCTTATGAGGTTGTATTGCAAACATTCAACATAAGCCACTTTTGTGATGGTGACTATGTCATTGGTAATCTTACCATAGCCTCTAGTCACCCCTCTATCTGAACCACCAAAGATAACTTTGGGTCCATCTTTCATTGGAGTATACCCCTTCAAGTTGCTCCTTGTCCCAGTCATTTGCTTGTAACAACCACTGTTCAAGTACCATATAGGGGTATGGTCACTTGAACTAACCTGCATTACACAATTTACTTTACCTTAGGACCCCAATTTCTATTAGGTCCTAGGTGTATGTTAGTCTTATAATGAACTTGTCTACCAGCATCATTTCTGACTGGTAGACTCACAGCTGCTCTTAACACATTTGGATTGTGCCAGCAATCTACAGCAAAGTGGCCCAATTTACCACAGCACCAACATTCATGTATGAATGTTGTATCTTCTTTTCTGTGCAGGCCTAGCCATTTGGTTAACTGCTGGATGAACAGTAGGAAGAGGGACAGCAACCTTCTTCAGATTCCTTTCAGCAAGGATCTGACTGAAGGTAAGTCTTCTAGCTGGCTTGTTTTGCCTGCTCTGAGTGCCAGCAGCAGCAAGTTTTTTTTCAGAAAGCATGCTTTTGATAACATAAGACACAACCAAACCAGGCTTTTTGGAGGACTGACCTTTGGTCTGATTCTTTGCTGAATGGTTTTGAACTTTTGTTGCAGCCACATTCTTGAGAGAGGGGGGGCTGAAGTACCAAAGACAGTGATCCATGATGGTCCATTTGAATTTCTTCGTGAGCAGTCTTAAAGGCACTCACTTTGTTATACCTTCCACCCTGACTGTGAACATCTTTGTTCACACCAGTGGATCTGTCATTCATCCAGTGACCAAAAATGTTTTCTTGGTCATACCTGTTTGAAGGACACTGAACTTTCCTAAAAGGATTGGGAGGCATAGAAGCAAGAAACTGAGATGGAGCTGGAGCTTTGCCCTTCCCATTGGAAGGAGCAACTCTTGTGCTTCCCTGAAATCTCAACCCCTTCTTACCCTTCTGAGAGGAGTCTATCAAGGGAAACACTGTTTTGGGCTTAGAAAAACTAGCCACAATTCTTTTCTCCCTCCCTAGCCTCTCTTCAAGAACCCTGATGAGACTATTCTTGTACTTGATGGAGCCTATCTGGATGTCATTTAAGACCCTAAGTTGGTTAAGTTCCCTATCCTTCTAATCCAGCAAAGATGATGTTTCAATCAGTTGGGAAGCAGCCAGCTGTAGAGAGACAATCTTCATAACTTGCTTCTTAGACAACTTCTTGCACTTCTTGAAGGCATCCAGAAGTTACTACATACCTGTCAATTAATTGATTGGCATCACCTTCTGATTCAAAATCATCTTCACCACTGGGTGAAGAGGTTTCTATACAAGGACTAGTCTCATATCCTGACTCAGAAGAAGAGTTTGATAAAGATTTTACCTTCCTTTGACCAGGCTGATCCCGGCTGGTTTCCTTATCAGTCATTATCATCAGCCCACAACAACTGTAGGCATCTTCTTCATCTTCATCATTCACCTCTGAATCACTGTCTGAATGTGATAGAGGGGCCCTGATACATATCCTGGCAGCAGGATAGTCTTCATTTGCTGCTACAGTTATCTGTTCAGCAGCAGCAACAACTAGCCCAATATAGGCTTCTTATTCTTCAGACTCAGATGAAGATGAGTCTGTCCAGCTCTTCTCTTTCTTGACAACAAAGGACTTCTCCTTTTTGCCCTTGTGCTGGTGTTGTTTCTTCTCAGCAGCTTCCTTCCTCTTAACTGGGCAGTCAACTATCACATGCTCAGGTTTGCTGCAGCAGTAGAAAACAACTTTAGAAGAATTATATTTACTGGATTTAGAATCATACCTGTCAGCCTTAAAATGATTCCTCCTGTGATGAGAATAGGTGGAAGGTCTGCTATTTCAATGCTTCTTCTTCATCAGATTCTGAAAGTTCCTGGAGATGGCAGCAAAGTCCTCATCTGACATGCTGTTTTCTGATGCATCTGACTCTAAGTTGTCTGAATCAGTTGGTCTTCTTAGAGGAGAGGGAATCCTCTCTTTGCTCTTCCTGATGTTGTCTGCCTTGAATGCCAATGACTTCTCCTTAGCATGGGATCTGTTGGTGGCCTCCTCCTCTTTCCTGACAGCTAGTTGCATCTCATAAGAGAACAGCTTTCCAAATAATGTTTGGGGAAGAGTCTCTGCAAGCTTGACCACCTCTTTTATGACACAAATCTTAGTATCTCAGTCTCTACTGAGAGATCTGAGGAACTCGTCATTTATTTCATAATGACTGAAGACCCTCCCATAGGTGCTCAGCTCATTAATGAACCTGAAAAATCTTTCATAGCAGACAGTTATGTTCTCTTTCAGGGATTGCCTGAAAGCCTCATACTCTTAGTTGAGCATGGACTTTCTATCATCTCTTACCTCTTCAGTACCCTCCATGTAGACCACTAGGGTGTCCCGCATCTCTTTGGAGGTCTATCAGTGGACCAAGTTCTGAAAGGTTGAATAATCAATAACACTGACTATGATGTTATGGGCTCTCTTGTCCAATGCAGCCAACATGAACTCATCCTTGGTCATTTCTGAATAAGTTTTGGGAGTCTGTACATTGAAATCTAGAACTGAGACCTTCATAGGGATGAAGGGCCCCTCTCTGACAGTCACAAAGATTCTAGGGTCAGCGGCTTTCATGAACAGCCTTACCTTCTCTTTTCAGATTCCAAAATACTCCTTCCTGCAGATGGGGAGTTTCATGGAACCAAGCTCCTTATGGTTCTCTCCAGAACCCATAAATTCAGATCTGTAGCTACCTTTGGAGATCACTCAGATTGTTAAATTTTTTTTGAGCAACCTCTCTCTGATACCACTTGAAAGTCTTTGTTTTCAAGGTAGCTTGCAACTTAGAGGGGGGGTGAATATGTTAATTGATGTCTTGTGACTTTCTTTTATTTCTTCTTTAGTTACTTAGTGTGTTGGCAGTTATTTACCTTTTAAAAACCTACAAAAAGGAAACAACACAGAAAAACAGACACAGAAATTATAGTGGTTTCCCAGATTATGGGTACATCCACTCTCCTCTCATCTTTCTAACTTTCAGTTAGACAAGGCACTTCTCCAAAATTCTGCTCAAAGATCTTACACCACGATCCCGCAGAACCACTTGATCTCCTCCAAGACCTACAGCTCTGGCACAAGATCCTACAACTCAGTGATCCAAACATCACCTACCTCAGGATGTTAAGCCCTACAACTCAGGCTAGGAGGACAGCCCTACCTCAGATCCAAAAGGGATCCTACCTCAGAGAGAATGACTCTCC
Organism: Platanthera guangdongensis; assembly: GCA_039583875.1. Taxonomy (NCBI): domain Eukaryota; kingdom Viridiplantae; phylum Streptophyta; class Magnoliopsida; order Asparagales; family Orchidaceae; genus Platanthera; species Platanthera guangdongensis. The sequence goes on along the minus strand of CM077164.1, from coordinate 31,865,971 downwards.
TACCTCAGGCTGTTAAGCCCTACAACTCAGATCCAAAGGATCCTACAGCTCAGGCACAAGTGCCCTTCAACTCAGTGAGAATGACTCGCCTACCTCAGGTTATTAAGCCATACAGCTCAGTGATCAAAAGATCACCTACCTCAGATCCAAACTGGATCCTACACTCAAAGAGTAAAACTCTCCTACAGCTCAGGCAAATTTGTCCTACCTCAAGTTAATGGCCCAACAGCTTAAATTCAAAAGGATCCTACAGAAGAATAGTGGTTTAATTAATTTGACACAGAGAAATTTCTCGGTGTCAACAACTAGGGCTGAGTTATCTCAGTTCTATCTTTCTTCACAGCAGTAGGAAGAAATCCTGCCTCTGCTGGAAGAACCTCAGAATTTAGATTCTGAACTTGCTGAAGAAGACGGAAGAACGGCTAGATCTTGAGATCTTCAATCAGCTAACAGAACCCGCAGAAGACTGTAGACACTCCTTTCTTTTTTTATCAGAAGTCTTTCTGATCTTGCTGTAGCAGAAGAAAAGTGCTACAGCTAACTGAACTTTTTGTTCTGCTGGAAGGCTTCAAGCTTTTTCTCGGCAGCAATGGCGAGAAAGACGAAGTCCAGCTGCTCGTTTTTGTTTTGGATAAAACCCTAAAAAGCTGAGTTCAACATCTGAAGCTGTCCCTTTATATCTTCCGCAGATTAACGGCTCTAGGAAGCAGTGGGGACCACCTGCAGTAGACAACAACACCTTGCTTTAACGGAAGAACACGACAACATTTGTCATGTTCTGTAGCTTTCCCGCACTTAATTTGAGCTATGTTGACTTTGCTGACGTCACCATCTGTGAACTTAGCCAAAATCAAATATCTTTAGTATAGACGTTGAGTGAGTTAGCTTCACTCAACGCCAAAACACTTATACAGAATTTTGTCACTAGGTGTTGAGTGAGCAACCTTCACTCAATGCCAAAACCCTTAGAAAAATTTCTCTGTCATCAGACGTTGAGTGAGCAACCTTCACTCAACGCCAAAACACTTAGTAAATGTTTCAGTCATTAGGCGTTGAGTGAGTAAGCTTCACTCAACGCCAAAACACTTAGAAAAATCTTTCTGCCTCTTGGCGTTGAGTGAGCTTCACTCAAAGTCATACCACTTAGAAATGATTCTAGTCACTTGGCGTTGAGTGAGCAACCTTCACTCAACACATCTGGACTTAGCCGATTTTCCTGCTTGGGAAGCATTAAGTGTTGCTTCTTCACTCAACGCTTTCAGCATCTGTCAATTATATTGGCATGGCGTTGAGTGAGTAGACTTCACTCAACGCCTCTGTCGTTAGACAGATTCTCAGTTGAGTAGGCGTTGAGTGAGCAGCCTTCACTCAACGCTTTTGTCCTTGGACAAAATCATGTGTTGGAAACACTGTCTCTGACTGACTAATATTCAGTCAACGTTTTTTATCACATGACGTTGAGAGAGTAAGCTACACTCAACACATGTGGACTTAGTCAAATATTTACACATATTTTTTGTGGCTTTGACTGACTGAGGAATACTCAACGATTTTGATGTTATGGTGTTGAGTGAGTAGACTTCACTCAACGTCTGTGGACTTAGCCACATTTCAGCCAGTTTCTCATTAAGCTTTGACTGCCTCAGGCTGTCTCACAGCTTTTTGTTGTATGTCGTTGAATGAGTAGACTACACTCAACGCCTGTGGACTTAGCCACTTTTATGTCAAGCCAATAATTAAGCATTGACTAACTAAGCTACACTCAATATTTTTGCTTACCTGACGTTGAGTGAATAGACTTCACTCAACGTCTGTGGACTTAGGTAATTTCTATTCTATCCAGCATCCTCCCGTGCATCTGGCGTTGAGTGAGTTTACTTCATTCAACGCCTGTAGACTTAACCGAATTCCTCCACCTGGCGTTGAGAGAGTAAGCTCCCCTCAACGCCTGTGGACTTATGCAAATTCCTGCCTGTCCAGCATCTATCTTTGTGTCCACCTATCCAATCACTTGGAATACCTGTCCTATCAATGATTCAAGGACAACCTACATGCATGAAATTAAGCACACATCAAATACAACTTTATGTATATCATTGACATGATTGACTTCTTCAAATGTGGGACATTGTGGCAATGGACCCAACAGTAATATATATACAAGTACATGGGAGGGTGTTCACAACACTCATAGTGAGCATAAAACAACTCTGCTACATAGTAAATACACTACATCTAACATCACACACTTCATCTTTTTCTACATAAGTTTCTGTATAGAATTTTTAATTTCTTTATTTTTAATAACATAATCATACTAAAATTGCTAGTTGAATCTCACTAACAAAGCATAAGAAACAAACTCCTCAGAATTGGGCGTGCTTGCTTTTTACCCTTTGGCGAATGAGTAGTGCTCATCAGAAGCATCTCCCATTCTCCCCCAATATGCTCATGTGGAAGGACAAAAACTTCCTCACGTGTGCATCCTCCATTTGCTCATTACTCTTATAATGGTCGTTCTTATCCTATGATCCTTTCCTTTTGGTTGAGTGTCCGTCTGGATTTATTTTATCATTTAGTAGTATATTTCTTCTTAGAGATAGTGTCCCAAATTTTATATCCCTTCATTCATTTCTCATCTCCAAGAAAACTGCAGTATTTTAATTTTGCATCCAACATGGTGCATTGTCCTCTTCCTCCTCATATATTCAGACACCCAAAATTTGTGAAATGAAGAGAATTCTAAAACAATGCTGGTTGATTTTTGATATTTGGAGATCAATCGTTATAGAAGGTGAATGTTACTGATACAGCAAATCATGACCAATGCCCCTGTCAAGAACTCTTCCAACAAATTTGCAAAGTCTAATGCATTAGGCCCTCTCTAGGAGAGTTCTTTTCGTCCTTGCAATTACCCCCATTTTGTTGTGAAACTCCTAGAACCAAGAGAGTGAACTATCACTTCTTCTTGATGAAACTTGTTTAACTGTCATGAGTTCACTGCTATTATCTGACCATAACACCTTCACATATTTCTCAGTCTACTTTTCTACTTATCACTTCTAAGTTTTAATATTTGAATTTTTTATGCATCTCAGGCTTTTCTTTTATAAAGTAGACCCAGACCTTTTTTGAGTAATCATTAAATAAATGTCATAGAGTACTTTGAACAACCCTTCGATGCTACAAGTGTGTCGGCGTGTCCATAGTGCTGAACCCTTCAGAAGTGGGAAGCCCTCTGTCCTAGAAGTAGGGGCTTCCAAAGGTCACCTGACAGAAATTAACACGACTTCGCATAACACCTTGTCGATGTAGTATGACCTATGAAAAAGATGTATCAAAAAATAAAATCAATTGTGATCTAACTTATCCAACTAACGTTAACCCTCGTGAAAAAACAACATATGGGGAGCTAAAATCTTGGCAAACATTAAATTTAGGGATACTACAATCAAGTTAAATAACAATAAGAACTCAAAAAGAAAGAAATAGAGAAAGATCAACATGATCAATCCATGGCAGCAGTAGCTTCAAGCATGGATTAGTGTGCACCTCGGGAGATGGAGGTGATGAGACTCTCCGTAGAATTTTAATGGGTTCTGTTGCAATCCTGATTTCATTAAGTTGGCCTGCAATCTCATCGAGGAGTTGTAACTGGAAGGTTTCCTTCTCTCTTTGGTCTCGATAAAGCCTCAGCTTTGCTCTTCCCTTCCTGATGATATCTAATCTCTTCCTCAAACCCTCAACTTCATTTTCAAGCTTAGATCTTTCAGTCACAACAGAAGGCAATGAACTCCTTAAATCAAAATATGAAGCTCTCCTCGACAAGTTGCCGATCAGACTGAGCCGATTTGATATTTCTGAGCAACTTCTTCGTATGCTCAGCTCCACTTGATCAAAATTTATGCAGGATGAATCTTCTTCGGGATTGATAGAATTTTGATTGTCATCATCTTTGATCAGCAGAACTTGATCATCATCAATAACATGAACATCAAGAATGCTTGATTCAGTTTTAAGTTGAGAAAATTCACTGCATCTCTTATCAGAATCATCACTCCCAACTCTAAATAAAACTTCTGCGGGAACCATTTCATCTTCATCTCTTACAGTTAAATCTGTAATATGTTTTAGATGTTCAGCTTCAAATAGTGGATTAACATTAGACAGAACTGAATTCTCTGCACAAATAGAAGTAAGCATATCTGAAGAGGATAGCTTGCCCAGTGTTGGCAGCATGCTTTTCTCCTGGATTTCCCGATCACGGTAATCTCCCTTATTGAATAATTTAACATGATTCTTCACACCAACGAATTTACGATCACTTGAACAAGCATCACTTGGATTCAAAATCGGCAATGAATCCTCCACAAAACCTTCATTCTGCCCAATAGAATCATATATGCTTTGCAGCATCAACAGGGGATCATCTGATGCATCAACCAAAGCATCCAACTTATCTTTTAAAAAGCTCTCATCCGAATCAGAAACCTGCTCAACATGCCCTCCTGAATTCACCATTTGCTTATACATTTGGACCTCTTTCTCAAGAACATGCTTCTCCCTCTCCCTCATCACTATGATCTCCTTAAGGATCACCATTTCTTCTGCATCATAAGTATATTTCTCCTCAATCATCCTGCGATACTGCCGAGACTCCATATCTATCTCAGCCTTCTCCTTCTGCAGCCTCAAGATCATCGACATGGCCTCATCCGCAGCACTAGCCGCCGCGCTCCTCTCCTTCTCTAAATCTAGATACAGAGCAGCACGAGCCCCTCTCTCTTCCTCAAGCTCCATTGCCAATCTCCTCATCCTATCCAGCAGATTCGCCCCTTTGTCGCACCCTACAACTGCAGATAACCATTCTCTCTCCTCTCGGCCAGGTTCGTCCTCTTCCCCCAATCCTGATCCAGTTTCGAATCAAAATCAGACCCAAAAAAAACTAACACAGCTAGATATTCACAGATGGAAAAATAAATAAATTCGTGTACCCACCGTCAGAATCAGAATCCCAGGGGTCGCCTGAGATCTTCTCAGCCGAGACCGAAACAGAGAGGATTCTCTCATGATCAGAAATCAAGTCGTCGTGAATCCCAGTGATTAGAGCCAAAGGCTCCTTGGCCGTAGGATCAGCTGGCAGCGGTGGCGCCGATATGCTAAGGGCACGGGGCGGAGCCGAAAGGGAAGACACCGAGCAGCATGAATCGCCATCATAGCGACAGACTGGAGAAGAGGAAGCGCCGGCATGAAGAAGGGAATCGAAGGGGAAACGAGAGCGAAGGGAGCGGTGGACGGCGGCAAGCTTAGCCGTGGGGAAGTCTATAAGAAGGCGAGTTTGGGCGCAAGTTGGGTGTCCGAAACGACCATCACAAGAGCAGGGGAGGGATAAGCCGAAGAGGGAGAGGAGCTTCGACGCGAAGAAGGCTGTGGTGGCGCCGACGAGAAATAGGTAGGAGAGGAGGAGGCCGAGGTAAGCTCCGACCAGCGAGATCAGAGTCCAGCTCTGTACGGCTGGACAAGCCATCGTCGAACGGGTGTTGACTGCAATTATCGCCTTATCCTTCTTGACTGAAATTTCCTGACAGATTTCCAAAATGTTCGGCTGCCGGTATGTTTGACAATCCAGCGTCCCTCCGTTCGGTTGGAACATATAGTGGAAGTCTTTGACGTGTTGGGTGATGAACATTATGGATACCGAGTGATTAGTAATGGTTTCAATATAATGGGAGATTGGCCACAAGTACGCAATGATCTTTATTGGGAACTTGAAAATAAAAGGAATTTATATGATATCATTTACGGAAGAGAAAGACGGTTACAGTTGGCAGAATCTGTACAATGTACAGAAACTCCCGCTCTGTTTACCAAATGGATAACACTACCGGATATGGGGCTTGTAATCTCATCATGCTACAACATAGCATTAGTTCAGTTGTCTAAGGTGCAAAGCTTGACTTTTCTACCACTTCACTCATATATGCCAGAAGTGCCGACACTTATTTGTATTGGTTTCATAAATGATAATCATTACATTCGGCTACAATTAAATAGTTGTTCTCCGATTCCACAAATTACTCCATGTTGGGTGAAACATCATGAATGGACAGCAGATAGTTGAGGAAGACATTATAACGGACGATGTCAGACACCGCCACCGTTTGTGGGACCAACCGATTTAATAGTGTTGGATAATCTTCAATGAAGTGAGGTAAAAATACTTAAATTTAAATTTTGTTTATCATGCCTATTTAATTGGTATGGTTGACGTTTTTAAGACTTGCAGGTTTAAAGGTTTACAAAACAAGCAAAATTGAAGTAATCAAATGGTGCCAAATTTTGCGAACTACTTGAGGTACAACATTAATTTATTTAAAATATAAATACTAAACTTGCAAATTTATTTAACAATTTTTACACATTTTTTCATGTTCAAAAGTGAAGCAATGGAGTACAAAGAAGACAATATTGACATCTTATTCTTAAATTTGACTGTTTTATTTTGAATGTTATAAAAAATAATTCAATTTTCACACCTTTGGATGACATTATGGACTTTTAAAATTTTTGTGAACTTAAAATTTTTGTTACATATTTTTTTTAATATTCAATTTGCGGATATCAAAAAATGTAGTGCGGATAACAATATGTTGTGCGGATATAAATTTATCAAAAGTGATTTGCGGATATCAAAAATGTGCGAATAATCAAAAGTGTAGTGCGGATAACAACGACCAATTTTATTTGGTGTGCTCTGGCTGAGAACGGCCGGCGTGAAATGGTGCTTGCCCGGTGTTTTGCCGTTGGTGGGAGAAGCATCAGTCCACCATTTAGACTTTAGAACGGCCATTTTCTCTCTCCTACCGAACCTCCCGCTGAACCGAAATGTCAAACAAAGCTTAAGATTAAACACTTTAATAGTGCTTAGTCGGATGAGTTGGCGGTGCAAAAAATGCATAGCGGCACAGGCACACAACTTCTGAGCCCGGACTTCATTGTTGTTAGGCCTTGCTCAAATCAAGCCCAAATCAGCCTCAAGCCTCTCTCAAATAAGGGGAGTCGTCTGAACCCACATAATCAAGCCCAAAGAAATCCCCAAAAGAAGCAGCTAGAAACCCCGAAAAGAAGCAGCTAGCTGCTTTTTGGCAGCTCAAGCTGGGTGGCCACACCCAACCTTTAATGTTGGGCTCAAAGCCCAGTATTCATTTAAATGTTGGGTCATTTATATTTAAATGTTGGGATCACCCAGCATTTAAAGAAGTGGGCCTTGGGCCTGGGGAGCTTGGGTCTGTCCTGTGCCAAGCACCAGGACGGACTCTGGTCAAATAAGGGGGTCTTGTGAACCCCCGTAGGCATCCTTGATCGAGCAGGATAAATATGTTTAGAGAGAGTTTAGCGATGATCTTTCTGTAAAATTTTATGAAGCGGGAAGGTCGCAGGAACACTCAACCAATCAAGTCAAATTAGTAGATAGAAAAACAAGAGCTGAAATTGTATTAACAATCTTCTTTACAAAGCGAGATATACATAGGAGCTCCCGCCCTGAAGAAGTTCCCGCCCATGAGTGGGCGGGAACGCTTGCGCTTGCGCCAAGCTCCCGCCTTGGAGGAGCTCTCGCCTATAAGCAGGCGACACCGCTTGCGCCGGGCTCTGGACAGGAAGGCTCTCGGCTCAGAGTTCTCGCCAAGTGGGGCCCAGGGCCCGAGGTAAAATGACCTAATTACCCTCAGGATAAACTGCGGGATTTGGCTATTGGCAGGTCAACTAAGGGTATTTCAGTAATTTTAGGTCAGCAAAAGGCTATAAATAGACCCGTAAGGGCTCCTTAGAAAGCAAGCTTTCATTATCCTCAAAATCTCATGTGCTTTCTGAGGAGCTCCTACCCCACCTTTTGGCTTTGGAGGGGAAGCTCTCAGAGATCTTCCGGGTGTGAGGTGGGACCTCCCTGCTGAGGCTTTGGGTCAGTCTTAGGACCTTTGCAACTAGTCGAGGGTCGAGGCTTGAGGGAAGTAGGTGTTGGCTGCACCCAAGTTTTGAACTTCCGTTGAGGTCATTTTTGGCTTCAACAATACCTGAACTAAGGGAAGAGATGTGGATGAGATTCTCTCATCGCCGATTCCAATTCCTATGTCGCGCACTCGATGTCTTGATTTCGCCAGAGAACTTTAACCATGGGGATGGTTTTTCTCCACAACACTCGATCTTGAGAATCCAAGATACAAACAGGTTCTTCCATGTACATAAGGTTGGGCTGAATATGGGGCACCGTGTCAAGGACTTGACAATCACTGCGGATACACTTCCGCAACTGGCTCACATAGAATACATCATGGACACCAGGGAAGATAACAGACAACTCCAGCCTATAAGCTGACACTCTGATGCGCTAAAGAATCTGAAAGGTCCCACGTACCGGGGGTCTAACTTGTGGTTCCTTCCAAACCTTTTAACACCTAACATCGGAGAAACTTTCAGAAAAATCATGTCCCTAACAGTGAACTCCAGATCAACCCTTCGTTGATTGGCATATTTCTCATATCGCTCTTGTGCCACACTGAGCATTTCTCGAATATGAGTCACGACACAATTCATCTCTTCAAGGGCTTCCGGACCTAGCAACAGTCTCGCACCAACCTTAGCCCAAAACAAAGGAGTCCTACGATTCCTACCATATAAGGCCTCGAACGGGGCCATCTGCAGACTCTATTGGTAACTATTATTGTACGTAAACTCCATGAGTCCGAGACGTTCATCCCAAGCACCATCGTGATCCAAAATATAACACATGATCATGTATTCTACGATCTGATTAACTCTTTCCGTTTGACTATTTGTCTGTGGATGATTGGCGGTGGAATACCTTAAATCGGTACTCAACTCCTCTTATAAACTCTTCCAAAATGAGACGTAAATCTAGAGTCTCGGTCTGATACGATACTGACAGGCACTCCATGCAATCTGATAACCTCAGTAAGGTATAATTCAGCTATCTTTTTTATAGAATATCCAATCTTAAAAGGTACAAAGTGAGTAATTTTAGTCAATCTATCAACTATCACCCAAAAAGTGTCGTGACCACGGGGAGATCTCAGTAAGCCAGTGATGAAATCTATCGAAATACTCTCCCACTTCCAAATTGGAATATCAAGCGGTGTCAATTTACCTCCAGGCCTCCTATGCTCAACCTTAACACGTTGACACGTATAACATTTTGACATAAACATCGAGATATCACTCTTCATCCTCGACCACCAAACAATTTGCTTTTGATCATTATATATTTTAGTGGAACCAGGATGGCAGGCAATATTGGAACCATGAGCTTCAGTACAAATCTTAGCCCGAATATCACCAAAAGCGGGGCTCCCTTCTCAGTTCTATTCCGGAGATGCAACAAATCCGGATCATTCTTCTGGTGTGCTCTAGTAAGGGAAATCCAAGAGGGCTCTTCTGCTTCCAACCCAGTAGGCACAACACTGTTCCCAATTTCAAAGTCCATCAACAAGAATTCTTCTACCAAAGACTGTACAGACAAATTAAAAATTTTGGCAGTCTTTCTACTCAAAGCATTGGCTACTACGTTAGCCTTTCCTGGATGATAAAGGATTTCCACATCATAATCAACCACATATTCTAACCACCGACGCTGGCGCAGATTTAATTCCTTCTGAGTGAAGACGTATTTTAAACTCTTATGGTCTGTATAGATCTTGCACAGTGCGTCATACAATAAATGTCTCCAAAGCTTCAGTGCATAAATTACTGCAATAAACTCCAAATCATGCTTAGGATAGTTTCTATCATGAATCTTCAATTGTCTTGATCCATACGCGATCACCTTCCCATCTTGCATCAAAACACAACCAAGTCTGATATATGATGCATCCACATACACAATGTACTCAACCCCTTCGGTAGGTAAGGCGAAGACAGGGACAGTACACAATTGAAAGATATGGTACCTAAACACCTAGAGGGGGGGTGAATAGGTGACATAATCCTTTTCTAACTTTGTTGGCAGCCAAACAGTTATAACACAGATTTCTATCTAGTTTATCACAGCAATCAGCAACAATCAAACATACACAGCTAATTCACAGCACATTCACAGCACATCACACAGAGATTTATAGTGGTTCCCCAAGATATGGGTACATCCACTTTCCCCCTTCGCCTATCTAGCAGTGTACTAGATTCGGCCTAACTTCTCCACTGCCTCAGAACCCAATTTGGTTCCTACCTCAGGCCCAAAGCCTTACACTCAGCTTTATCCCAAAGCCTACACTCAGCCAATCAAGGCCTACACTCAGCCAACCAAGGCCTACACTTAGAGATCTATATCTCCTACACTCAGGCTAACAAGTCATACCCTCAGCCTTTATAAATATAGGCTTACAATCACTCAGATCCAATGGATCCTACAAGTTACAAATGTAATAGAAATAATAACTCTACAACTCATAATTACAGGAGGGGAGTTGAGAGATTCTTGATGAGTTCTTGGAAGAACTCAGCTGGATTCACCCTGACTTAGCTTCCTTCAAAGCTTCTTGAGTAGAACTGAATAAGGTTGAATCCTCTGCAGTTGTTCCTTGACCTCTGCCACTTAAGACCCAGAACAGAATCTGAATCCTTCTTCTCAGCCTAGTTCCTGAGGCTGATTTCTTGGAAGGAGCCCTCTCTCTCCAACTTCTTAGATCTGCAGATGGAATGCAAGATCTTCTTGTGTTGATACTCAGTATACCACTTTAATGAATACTTCAACAATAATCTGAACTTTGTTAACAAGTTGATCAATAACCTCAACAACAGTTTCTGTAAACTGTAGGTGTCTATTTATAGGCCTTCTTCATGGTAACCGGCTGGTCCGGTTCATAACTGACTTCTGACTTCTCTGACAGTTGATGTAGACCGGCTGGATCGGCAGCTGTCATGTCAACCAGTCACTTCTTGAAAATCTCTAACTGTTTATAAGTGTCGAGACTTTTTGTCTTTAAGTGTCGACACTTATAGTCCAAGTGTCGACACATGTTGTATAAGTGTCGACACAAGTCTACAAGGTGTCGACACAATTCCTTGTATGTCTCGACACAGATTCTTCTGCATGTGTCGACACTAAAATTGAGTGTCGACACAAATACTTATTCTTCTAGCTTTTGCTGAATTCTTCTATGTGTCGACACATCTCCTTTGTGTCGACACAACTTCTTGTGTTGAATCTGTCAAGTGTCGACACTGCTTCTTGGTGTCGACACATAGTCTTCTATCTTGAATCTTGCTGAGTGTCGACACAGCTCCTTGTGTCGACACACCTTCTTGTTGTTGAGACTTCAGCTGAGTGTCGACACATTCCTTTAGTATCGACACTTGTACTTAGAATAATTTGCTGCTCTTTCTGTTCTTTGCTAAGTGTCGACACAGCTCCTTGTGTCGACACTTTCTTCAAGTGTTGAGTCTTCAGCTAAGTGTCGACATATTGTGCTGGGTGTCGACACTTACTTCAAGTGTTGACTCTTTAGCTAAGTGTCGACACATTGTGCTGGGTGTCGACACTTACTTCAAGTGTTGACTCTTCTGATAGTGTGTCGACACATTGTGCTGAGTGTCGACACATTCTTCAAATGCTGACTCTTCTGCATAGTGTCGACACATTGTGTTGAGTGTCGACACTTATACTTAGACTCTGCAGACTTTTGCTGAGTGTCGACACAGCTCCAAGTGTCGACACTTTCTGGTGTAGACACTGCTTCACTGGGTGTCGACACAGCTCCTTGTGTCGACACTTTCTGTCTGCACTTTTCTTCACTGAGTGTCGACACAGCTCCAAGTATCGACACTTTCTATCTGATGTCGACTCTGCATCCCAGGTGTCGACACAATGACTCCAAGTGTCGACACTGCTTGTCTGGGTGTCGACACAGGCTTTCTTAAGTGTCGACACTTACCCTCTGGGTGTCGACACATGGACTTAGAACTTTTTGCTTCAGTCCAGTACTTTCTTAACCTGCACAAGTAACTCAAACATACATCAAATACATTATGATGTATATCATTGAGTTGGGTCAGGCTTCTTCAAATCAGGTACATTTGACTAATGTACCCAACAATCTCCCCCTATTTAGAGAAGTCATAATCCTTAGTCAATGATATACACCATTCATAATTAAAAATTACAAAATGATGTAAAGCAGATTATAATCAGCAGGGTTAACATGAACATGTAAAACTTCACACATATACACATTCAACATTGCAGAACAAATAAGAAACAAACACATTTCAGAACAATCATACTATTAATCATAAATTGTTCTTACATTTTTCTAATACATCTTTAATGGTTTACAAAAATGTTTCTCTTACAAAAGATTACAACAATCTTCAAATTAATTCCTAATCTATTTCTGATCAGGTTCTTTGATAACAATTCCTTTGCCAGCCTGGACTTTAGCCTTGACAGCAGCAGCAGCAGTAGGCTCAGCATCAGCAGGCTTCTTGCCTTTTAGATCTTTCTTGTCAGCCTTGATCTTTTGTCTCTCAAAATAATGATAGGGCTTAGGAAAGTACTTGCTAGGCTCCACAGCTGTGGGAGGTAGCTTTCCCATCTTAGCCTTCCTTCTGTGTTGAACAATGGCTTCTTGCCTGATCTCATGCTTCCTCCATTCTGCTTCAGAGAACCACTTGTTTCTATCAGTAGTGTTGTCTTTAGCAGCTTTCCAGGCAGTTAGAATGATATTTCTAGAGGTAGGGCTCCATTGTTCAAAGTCTGGCTTTAGTTCAGCTTGTTCCCTAAACCTCTTCTTTGACAACCTTGCCTTTTCTTCTTTGTCTAAGACCTCTTGCATAGCTGCTGTTATAGGTTGAACAACCTTTTCTAAATGGACATTGTCCTTGCCCTCAGATGGGCTATACATTGTGCTCACCTCTGCTTGAATCATTTCAAAATTTGGAGGTGGATAAATGACTTGAGCTACTTCTTGTGGCTCACCTCCAAAATATGCAGGGTTCAGTCCAGATTCAGCAACTTCATTATCATCACACAGGGGAGGATATCCAAGTGTAGCCCTGATTGAATTTGATATCTATTTTGCATGCTCAGAGCTTGCCTTGACTAACACTCTCTCCCCCTTTATGACTTCTTGAGCCACATGATCTCTCACATCATCTTTTTGGAACCTTATCTGACTATCCAAGTATCTGATCCCCTCTTTAAAGAATGGTTTTAGCTTGGTAAGTTGTTCAGAGATGGCCTTCTGGGAATCTTGAATAGCAGTTTTGACAGCAGTAATCTCAGCTTGGAATAGTTTATCAAAATCAGCCTTTGCAGCAGCAGCAGAGGTAGAAGGGTCAGTAGACTTATTCTTCAATTCAGTCACTATAGCAATGTGTGAAGCAGTCATGTTGTCATTCATTCTTAACTGATTCTCCAGCACATACCCTTGTTTTAATGCTATATCATCTACTTGAGCCTTGATCTTCTCCTGGTGAGTTGCCAAATAGACCACTGCATTACCACCCTTTGAAAAACATTCAGTCATCTCCTTTTTATTAAGGTTCATCTCAAACCTTATTGACTTGATTTCCTGTGCCAGATCAAATTGTAGGGTCTTGTGCCCTTCATCAACATAAGTCTCTATAGCCTTCCTTTGCTCATCCAGCTTGATTTGCATGTCTACCATTAAGGCACTGTAATCAGGTGATGGAGCTTGTGTGACTAAGGATTGTTGAGCAACAGTTTGTAGAGCCTTCTTGTAGCTCTGACTTCTTCTTTTGAATACAAACAATTTCTTCTTCTTGGCCCTAGCACTTTCCTCATCCTCAGAGGCAGAGGTGCTGGCAATATCAACTCTATTCTTAGGGCTCTCAGGCCTCTCAGTTTGCACAGTAGGTGCTTGCTCAGTTTCCAGCCTAATAGGCTCTTCCAGAACTGACATGTGCTCCCCCTCAGCAGCAGCATTCTTATCTTCAGCAGCAGCAACCTTATCCATGTCAAAATCCTCTTGATCTAAATTCAAAAACAAATCCTCCATTGTATATTCAGGTTGAGATGGAGCTGGAGACAGTCTTAGCTCTTCAACCACTGACTCAGGTACCACTTCTTGTTCAGCAGATTTGTCTTCTAAAACAACATCTGGAACTTGTTTGTCTAGCTGAGTTTGCTGATGGACAACAGACAAATTAGCATTTTCTATAATATAGTCTAAAGTTTTTAAGTCAGTGAGTACCTCTTGGATAATGATGGTGGCTTGCTCACTGTCCAGAGTAGATGGTTCTTCTACTACTGGAAGCTCCCCCTGGCTGTGATCCCTATGGATGGGGCTAGCTTGAGGCAGCTCCCCCTGGATCTCAGCTACATCTTGAGCAGCAGGGGTCTTGACTACTGTCTCCTCCTCTTGCTCATCAGGTGTGAACACCACCTGTTCTTCACTTTCAGAACTGCTGGAGGACACTTGTGCCACAGCAGCAGTTTTTCTCTTCTTCCTGGGAGGAGTGATTTTCTCAGTAACTTGCTTCTCAGGGGTAGACATATCCTTTGACAGCACCCTTTCCCACCTGGACAAGATCCTCATATCCATCTTTCTCATATGATTGATCTTGCTTCCTGCAGCAGTGCTCATTACCTCTGGTATTGTACCAGCCAGGTAGAGACTTATAATTCTGCCCAGATTGGGCTTCTTCAAGCTCTCCTTGATTTTATCATATACTACTAGAGACCAATCTGTTTTCAGGGTAAAGATGATTCTAGTCATAATTTCAAACATGGAGGCAGACACCCTGTCATGCCCTCCAGTCTTGCTGAGAATAACCTTTCCTACAATCTCAGACAGGAATTTTCCTTGACTGTTCATGCCTTTCCTGTTAAAGACAGAACCTATCTTCAGTTTTGGATCAAGTCCACACCAGGTAAGAGCTTCCATGGTCTTGGATGTAGAAACTTCTTCTTCATCTTGAGTCTTAGGTAGCTGGAGTACCTTCCTTAGACTTTTTGGTGAGACCTTGACTTTGGATCCATGTACTCTGGATTTGATTCTATATCCAGAGTCATCAACTGTAGCTCCAGTAAGGAATTCAAGAACTTCCTTCTTCTAGATCTTGGTTGGTTCTGAAACCAAATATTCTAGTCCAGAATCGCTGACTAGGGTTACCACGGATTGGATTTCTTGATCTCCATCTTCGAATGCGCCGCGCACAAGTTCATAGCCTTCGTTAACGTTCTCCTCGAGCTTGGGAGCCATTAGGGTTTGGAGAATTAGTCTTGAGAAAAGAGAAATGTCGACACAAGAGTTTTGGTCTCGAAACTTTGAAAGCGTGTCGACAAACAAAGACAGAACTCTATTTATACCTGTTTAATTTTGAAGATGAACATGCGGGATATCTAGCTTAACATGTGTCGACACTGGCAATAAGTGTCGACACTGACTTATAATGTCTCGACACATATGTGTCGACACAAGTTTAGTCAACAGATTTTATGTGTCGACACATGGTTATGTGTCGACACAACATAACTCGACACATTGTCGAGACTTTACTTAGAAAAATTCTGAGTAAAACATAAGTGTCGACACCATATTAGATGTGTCGACACCTACTTGACATGTGTCGACACAATCATTCTGAAGTGTCGACACCAACATTCTAGATGTGTCGACACCTTTTTCCTGAAGTGTCGACACTTACTATTCTGTGTCGACATAGACTTGTCTATGTGTCGACACCTTTTTACTTAGCCAATTTTCATTTCTGTAAACTTAGTCTAAGTTGATCATTCCTAGTTCAATTTTGAATTTATTGAACTTAGCGTCTTCTAGTGGCTTAGTAAACATATCAGCTATTTGTTCATCTGTTTTAACATATTCAAGTACAATATCATTTCTTTCTACATGTTCCCTAAGAAAGTGATATTTAATTTCAATATGTTTTGTCCTACTATGAGATACAGGGTTATTAGCTATTGAAATAGCACTAGTAGAATCACAGAAAAGTGGAATTCTACTTACCTGAAATCCATAGTCCTCTAGCTGATGTTTAATCCACAGAAGTTGAGCACAGCAACTTCCTGCAGCCACATACTCTGACTCAGCTGTGGAGATAGCCACACTAGTCTGCTTTTTGCTGCTCCATGAAATTAGTCTTCCTCCTAGGAATTGACAGGTTCCAGTAGTACTCTTCCTATCCTCTTTGCATCCTGCAAAGTCTGCATCTGAATAACCTGTTAGATCAAAATCTCCATTCCTAGGGTACCAGAGGCCTAGATAGGGAGTGCCCTTTAGATATCTCAAAATTCTCTTGACTGCAGTCAAGTGAGACTCTTTAGGGCAGGCTTGATACCTGGCACAAACACATGTAGCATACATAATGTCTTGTCTACTAGCAGTCAAGTATAGTAGGGAGCCAACTATCCCTCTATACAAGGTTTCATCTACAGGTTTCCCTGCATCATCCTTGCTAAGAGACATACTTGACCCCATAGGAGTCTTCATGGTACTGGATGAATCCATACCATATTTCCTTATGAGTTCTAGGGTGAACTTTGACTGACAAATGGACAAACCACTCTCAGTCTGTTTAACTTGGAGACCCAAGAAAAACTTCAGCTCTCCCATACTACTCATCTCAAACTGACTTTGCATAAGCTTTGCAAACTTTCTGCAAAGGCTACTTTCAGTAGACCCAAATATAATGTCATCTACATATATTTGGACAAGTATGACTTTGCCTCTAGATTCCCTAAGAAATAGAGTCTTATCTATTTTCCCCCTTGAGAACTTGTTCTCAATGAGGAAACTAGATAGGGTTTCATACCAAGCTCTAGGGGCTTGCTTTAACCCATATAATGCTTTCCTAAGTCTATAGACATAATGAGGTTGAGTTGGATCAACAAAACCTGAAGGCTGCTCCACATAGACTTCTTCTTTCAAATTACCATTTAAGAATGCTGACTTGACATCCATCTGGTAAACCTTGAATCCTTGATAGGTTGCATAGACCAAGAACATCCTTATGGCCTCCAGTCTGGCTACTGGGGCAAAGGTTTGATCAAAATCAATACCTTCTTCTTGCCTATATCCTTTTGCAACCAGTCTTGCTTTATTCTTTATGATGACCCCTTGTTCATCCATCTTATTTCTGTATATCCACTTAGTTCCTATTATATTGTGGTCTTTAGGCTTTGGAACCAGCTCCCAAACCTTGCACCTTTTGAACTGATTAAGCTCTTCTTGCATAGCTTCAGTCCATTGTGGATCTTGTATTGCTTCTTCAAATTTCTTAGGTTCAACTTGAGACAAAAAGCTGGAGTAGATTGCTGCATTCATGTATCTGCTCCTGGTTTGAACTCCTTATCTTGGATCTCCAATAATCAGCTCCACTGGATGATCTCTAAGATGCCTGTGGGCTGGAGGCATCCTAGCTTCAGGTTGAACCTCATCAGCATTTGCATCATGCTGTATACCTTGGATTTCTTCAGCTATTGGCACATGTAGTTCTCCCCCTGGACAACAGCTACTCTCCTCAACTTGCTGTCTTGCAGCTGGTACTTCTTCTATAGTAAGCTTGTCCAATTTCTTTGTCAAACCTGTGGGGCTGCATACATTGCTAGACAACTCATTGTTAATTAGTTTTGTCTCATCAAAAACTACATGCACTGATTCTTCAACAACTTGTGTAGTCAAGTTGTATACTCTATAAGCCTTACTATTATTGCTGTACCCAACAAAAATTCCCTCTTGGGACTTGGCAGCAAACTTAGTTATGTAAGACTTCCCATTGTTATGTATGAAGCATTTACAACCAAAGATCCTAAAATAGGATAGATTTGGTTTCCTGCCTTTCACTACTTCATAGGGGGTCTTGTTTAGCCTTTTAGTGATGGTAGCCCTATTTATCACATGGCATGCAGTGTTAACTGCTTCAGCCCAGAAATACTCTGGCAGTGATGTATCACTAAGTAGGGTTCTACCAGCCTCTATCAAGGTTCTATTCTTCCTTTCAGCAATGCCATTTTGCTGAGGTGTTCTAGGTGAAGATAATTCTTGAAATATCCCAAAGTCTTCACATAGTTTTGTCATGCTTTCAGATTGAAACTCAGTACCATGGTCACTTCTAATTTTGACCACAGTACTATTTAGTTCATTCTGAATTTGCTTGAAAAAGCTAAGGAAGACACTAGGTGTTTCAGATTTCTGTCTTAAGAAGAACACCCAGGAAAACCTTGAGTAGTCATCAACAACTACAAAGGTATAGACCTTCCTACCTAAGCTGTGAACTGGCATTGGACCAAATAGATCCATATGCAAGAGGTATAAACACCTCACAGCATCTTTGTTATCTATGCTTCTAAAGGTGGATTTAGTCTGCTTGCCCTTTTGACAAGCTGAGCAAATGCCATCTTTAACACACTTAACTTGAGGACCATTCCTCACTAACTCTTTGCTAAAGAGTTTGCTAATAGTCTTGTAGTTAAGATGAGCTAGCCTCTTGTGCCACTTGACACAATGAGAGACTGTCTCATCAGCTACAAGACAAACAGGAGAACCATTGTTCTCAATCATAATGTCTAGACAGTAGACATTCCTCTTTCTATATCCTGTCAAAATGATCTCTTGATCACTTGACCTCTTGATATGACAACCATTTTTAACAAATGAGATGTCATACCCAACATCACTCAGCTGACTTATACTTATTAGGTTGTGTTTCAACCCTTTAACATAAGCCACTTGAGTAATGGTAATAAGGTTTGAAGAAATGTTACCAAACCCTTTGATGATTCCTTTTTCAGAACCACCAAAGGTCACTTTAGGACCATTTTTGATTGGAATATAGTCCTTTAGTAGTCCCCTTGTTCCAGTCATATGTCTGGAACATCCACTATCCAAGTACCATGTTGGGGTATGGCCACTTGGATTTACCTGCAAAACAAATTACTGAACCTTAGAACCCAAAGTAATCTTGGGTCCTTGGTGATTGTTAGTTTGAAACTTGACAAAGCTACCTACTGGCTTTCCACCAGGTAACTTGCTACTCACCTTGGCACTGACATTGTGCCAACAGTCCATTGCAAAATGGCCAATTTTGCCACAGCACCAGCATTCAAATTTATTGTACCTTTGCTTAGGTACAACCTTTGCAGTCTTAACTACAGCAGGCTTGTTGAATGTTGGGGCTTTGCCCTTGGACTTAAACTTGGACTGCTCAGTCCCTGCAGGTCTAACAAAACCTAGTCCAGCCTTGCCTTTTTGATGAACAAATTCATCAATTAAAGGTAGTACTGATTTAGGTTTTGAAAACCTAACAGCAAGATCTCTCTCTTTCTGAAGATTGATCTCCAGTTTCTTAATTTGATCATTCTTATAAGTGATAGTTCCCATCTGAATCACTGTAATGTGTTTCAGCCTGGCTACCTCATTCAGTTTTTGATCAATTTGCTTCTCAAAATCTGTTGCAACAGCCTTGAGATCAGCAATCTCCTTTGCCTGACTTTTGGCTAGGGTCTTGCTTTTCTTGTAGGCTTGCAACAGTACCTTATATTCATCTATAAGTTGATGAATATCTTCCTCAGACTCAGATATATTCTCATCACTTGATGAAGAAGAATCTGAATCTGAACTAGAACAAGAAACTGAACTTGAACTTGAACCTTGTACCTAACTTGGTCTTGGCTGCTCCAGGATCTTGGCACTCTCTGTCAAAGCCATTAGTCCTTGGCAATGACTGTCTTCTTGTTCATAAATTGACTCCAAGATCTGCATGAAGTCTTCCTCTTCTTCTTCTGCAAATAGTCCTATGTAGGCTTCAGCCTCAGACTCAGTTTCTGAAGAAGAGATGTCTGATAAAGTCTTCTCCTTCTTAGCCACAAAAGACTTTTCTTTCTTTCCTTTGAAGTGAGTCTTTTTCTTTTCACCTGATTCCTTTCTCTTCTCAGGACAATCTGCAATAACATGTCCCTGTCTATTGCAGCAATAGCAAA
Source organism: Platanthera guangdongensis (assembly GCA_039583875.1). Classification (NCBI taxonomy): domain Eukaryota; kingdom Viridiplantae; phylum Streptophyta; class Magnoliopsida; order Asparagales; family Orchidaceae; genus Platanthera; species Platanthera guangdongensis. The sequence goes on along the minus strand of CM077164.1, from coordinate 31,845,999 downwards.
CAATCTTTGAACTAGTTGCCCTGCTTGATTTTGTCCTTTTCTTGTCATTCTTTGAAGACCTCTTTTTCTGATAAGAGTCTTCCTTTCCTTGAGATGTAGAGGTTCTTGACCTCCACTATTTCTTTTTCAAAAACTTCTGAAAGTGCCTGGTGAAAGCAGCAAAGTCTTCATCACTTTCACTGCTCTTAGACTTTGTGCTTATAGACTCATCAGACTCTGATTCAACTACCTCTGGAGGTGGAGTTGAAGACTTATTCCTGCTCTTTCTGGGAACTTCTGTCTTGAAGGCAACAGTCCTTTCTTTGTGCTCAGTTCTTGTTGACTTCTCCTCCTCTTTTCTCACTGTTAACTGCATCTCATAAGATAATAGCTTGCCAAACAGTGTGGGAGGAGGAATTTCCCCCAACTTGGCCATTTCTCTTATGACACATATCTTGGTGTCCCAATCTTTGGTTAGGGACCTTAAGAACTTGTCATTTAGTTCGTAGTTAGTGAACTCTCTTCCATAAGACATCAGTTCATTAACTATTCTGTAAAATTTCTTATAGCACTCAGTGATGCTATCACCCTTTCCTTGCCTAAAGCTTTCATACTCCTGATTAAGCAAGGACTTCCTATCTTGCCTAACTTCTTCAGAACCTTCCATATAGACAATGAGAGTATCCCACATCTCTTTTGCTGTTTTACAGTGAATTAAGTTCTGAAAGGTGGCATCATCAATGGCACTTACTATTATGTTCTGTGCCCTCTTGTCCATGGTGGCTAGGACAATTTCATCCTTGGTCATCTCAGAGAAATCCTTTGGAGTCCTCTGATTTGCATCCAATACTGAAATCTTCATTGGCACATAAGGCCCTTCCTTAACTGTGATGTAGATTCTAGGGTCAGAGGCTTCCATAAATAGCCTTACCCTCTCCTTCCAGATCCCAAAGATCTCCTTCCTGCATATGGGTAACTTCATGGAACCCAATTCCTTGTGATTCTCATAAGAACCCATGTTTCTTGATGTTCTTGAATTTCTTGAATCTGTGAATTGCCTTTCACTGAATCTGCCAAACAGGATCTCCTCAGACTGTTAGTCCTTGTTTTGAGTAACCTCCCTCTGATACCACTTGAAAGATATGGTACATAAACACCTAGAGGGGGGGTGAATAGGTGACCTAATCCTTTTCTAACTTTGTTGGCAGCCAAACAGTTATAACACAGATTTCTATCTAGTTTATCACAGCAATCAGCAACAATCAAACATACACAGCTAATTCACAGCACAACACACAGAGATTTATAGTGGTTCCCCAAGATATGGGTACATCCACTTTCCCCCTTCGCCTATCTAGCAGTGTACTAGATTCGGCCTAACTTCTCCACTGCCTCAGAACCCAATTTGGTTCCTACCTCAGGCCCAAAGCCTTACACTCAGCTTTATCCCAAAGCCTACACTCAGCCAATCAAGGCCTACACTCAGCCAACCAAGGCCTACACTCAGAGATCTATATCTCCTACACTCAGGCTAACAAGCCCTACCCTCAGCCTTTATAAATATAGGCTTACAATCACTCAGATCCAATGGATCCTACAAGTTACAAATGTAATAGAAATAATAACTCTACAACTCAGAATTACAGGAGGGGAGTTGAGAGATTCTTGATGAGTTCTTGGAAGAACTCAGCTGGATTCACCCTGACTTAGCTTCCTTCAAAGCTTCTTGAGTAGAACTGAATAAGGTTGAATCCTCTGCAGTTGTTCCTTGACCTCTGCCACTTAAGACCCAGAACAGAATCTGAATCCTTCTTCTCAGCCTAGTTCCTGAGGCTGATTTCTTGGAAGGAGCCCTCTCTCTCCAACTTCTTAGATCTGCAGATGGAATGCAAGATCTTCTTGTGTTGATACTCAGTATACCACTTTAATGAATACTTCAACAATAATCTGAACTCTGTTAACAAGTTGAACAACAACCTCAACAACAGTTTCTGTAAACTGTAGGTGCCTATTTATAGGCCTTCTTCATGGTAACCGGCTGGTCCGGTTCATAACTGACTTCTGACTTCTCTGACAGTTGCTGTAGACCGGCTGGATCGGCAGCTGTCATGTCAACCAGTCACTTCTTGAAAATCTCTAACTGTTTATAAGTGTCGAGACTTTCTGTCTTTAAGTGTCGACACTTATAGTCCAAGTGTCGACACATGTTGTATAAGTGTCGACACAAGTCTACAAGGTGTCGACACAATTCCTTGTATGTCTCGACACAGATTCTTCTGCATGTGTCGACACTAAAATTGAGTGTCGACACAAATACTTGTTCTTCTAGCTTTTGCTGAATTCTTCTATGTGTCGACACATCTCCTTTGTGTCGACACAACTTCTTGTGTTGAATCTGTCAAGTGTCGACACTGCTTCTTGGTGTCGACACATAGTCTTCTATCTTGAATCTTGCTGAGTGTCGACACAGCTCCTTGTGTCGACACACCTTCTTGTTGTTGAGACTTCAGCTGAGTGTCGACACATTCCTTTAGTGTCGACACTTGTACTTAGAATAATTTGATGTTCTTTCTGTTCTTTGCTAAGTGTCGACACAGCTCCTTGTGTCGACACTTTCTTCAAGTGTTGAGTCTTCAGCTAAGTGTCGACATATTGTGCTGGGTGTCGACACTTACTTCAAGTGTTGACTCTTTAGCTAAGTGTCGACACATTGTGCTGGGTGTCGACACTTACTTCAAGTGTTGACTCTTCTGATAGTGTGTCGACACATTGTGCTGAGTGTCGACACATTCTTCAAATGCTGACTCTTTTGCATAGTGTCGACACATTGTGTTGAGTGTCGACACTTATACTTAGACTCTGCAGACTTTTGCTGAGTGTCGACACAGCTCCAAGTGTCGACACTTTCTGGTGTATACACTGCTTCACTGGGTGTCGACACAGCTCCTTGTGTCGACACTTTCTGTCTGCACTTTTCTTCACTGAGTGTCGACACAGCTCCAAGTGTCGACACTTTCTGTCTGGTGTCGACTCTGCATCCCAGGTGTCGACACAATGACTCCAAGTGTCGACACTGCTTGTCTGGGTGTCGACACAGGCTTTCTTAAGTGTCGACACTTACCCTCTGGGTGTCGACACATGAACTTAGAACTTTTTGCTTCAGTCCAGTACTTTCTTAACCTGCACAAGTAACTCAAACATACATCAAATACATTATGATGTATATCATTGAGTTGGGTCAGACTTCTTCAAATCAGGTACATTTGACCAATGTACCCAACAACAATCTATTCTTTAACTCTTTGAAAGCTTCTTCACACTTATCACTCCAAATGAATGCAGTATTCTTCTGGGTAAGTATAGTTAAAAGAGCAGACAACACTGAAAACCCTTCCACAAATCTTCTATAATAGCCAGCCAGGCCTAAGAAGCTCCTAATCTTCTTAGGTGTAAAAGGTCTTTCTCGTTCCATCACAGCAGAAATCTTGGTCGGGTCTTCGAAAATACCGTCCTTGCTTACAATATGCACTAGAAAGGACACCTGAGATAGTCAGAACTCACACTTGCTTAGCTTCGCATAAATCTTATGCTCCCTCAGGGTCGAAAAAACCAATCGCAAATGTTGAGTACGCTCTTTAACACTGCGGGAATACACAAGGACGTCATCTATGAACACGATCACGAAACGATCCAAGAAATCCTTGAACACTCTATTCATTAAATCCATGAATGCAGAGGGTGCATTAGTCAAACCGAAGGACATCACCAAAAACTCAAAATATTCATGCCGTGATTGGAAAGCAGTCCGTGGAATATCCTCCTAATGAATTCTCAACTGGTGGTGGCCTGAACGAAGATCAATCTTTGAAAATACCGAACTACTATGCAACTGATCAAATAGATCATCAATTCTCGGCAAGGGATATTTATTCTTAACGGTCACCTTATTCAATTTTCTGTAATCGATGCAAAGCCTCATCGATCCATCCTTCTTCTTTACAAATAATACAGGAGCACCCCACATAGAAGAACTTGGTCTAATAAATCCACACTGCAATAATTCATCGAGCTGAGTACGCAACTCATCAAACTCACGCGGAGCCATGCGGTATGGTGCCTTGGCAATAGGACGAGTACCTGGCTCGAGGTCTATCACAAACTCTATCTCCCTCATCGAAGGAAGTCATGGAAGACGATCAGGAAAAACATCTGGAAACTCTCGCACCACCGAGACATCCTCAAGACGTGGTGTAACAAAAGCATTTTCCAAAGCAAAAATAGAAACCAAAAGCACCTCACAACTAGACTTGATAGCACGGCAAGCACGTACCACATAAATTATAGGGGAAACCTTGTCCTGAAAACAATAGACACTCATAGGTTGGTCATTGTCCATCCTAAAATCCAGTCGCTTTGCCTTGCACTAGATGACCACATCATACTTGGACAGCCAGTGCATGACCAAAATCACATCAAAGTCCGCAGATCCAACACCATCAGATTCGCAAAGGCTAGGAAATCACCTAAATAAATAGGGCATCTCAGAACTCCTTGATATCGGAGGGAAGCTTGACGTTGAAGGAGTCTCCTAACCGATCCATGTTCAAACAATGTTTATCTACGAACCTTTGGGCCACAAAGGAATGGGTGGCACCTGAATCGAAAAGAACTCGTGCCCACCTATTCTGCACCTTAAACTCCCCTAAAACCGTAACATACATAACTAAACAAGCGAAAGCTAGGGCAACTAAAGAGGATAAAAAAAGTTAAACTAGGGTCTAACCTGAAATCACATGAGTAGAGGTCTGAGCTTCCTCTTTGGTCACAACATTTAGCTTTCCTTTACCTTTGTCCTGGTTTGACGGTGGCGGTAGAGCCCGAAGAGGGACAGGATGCAGTAGAGTCTGAGCCTGGGGGCAAGAAGACTTCAGGTGCCCCTTCTGCCCGCACTGGAAGCCAGTCTTATCCTTCGACCAGCAACGGCTGATGTCATGACCCTTCTTTGCATAGATCGGGCACACTAGATCACTTTTGGGTACACCTTGGATGGCGAGCACTGGCTGCTGCTTCAGGGTGGCAGTCCTCTTGAAACACCTTTCGAAGGGGTGGCCCGGTCGACCACAGAAGCTACATACTTCTTTACTTTTCTTCTTCGAAGAAGGGACAGATGCCCTAGAGCTTCCATCCTCATCACCTTTCCTCTTCTCTTTCCTTGCCGCAGCACCTCAATTCTTGGCATTTTTGATCGCCTCAACCTTCAGAGTGGCTTCCACTGCCTCAGTATAGCTTTTAGCTCTATAAGCGCATGCCAATTGTTGGACAACGCTTTTTAATACTTCGAGAAAGAGCTTCACTCTCCCTGCCACTAACGTTACCATATCAGGAGCAAATCTGCTCAACTTACTGAACTCGATCTCATATTCGCTCACCGTGAGCTGTCTCTGCTTCAAATGCAGAAAATTGTTCATCAAACGGTCCTGCTCGACCGAGGGTAAGAACTTCTTAAGCAATATCTTCTTGAAGGACTCCCATGAGCATCCTTCCTTCAAACCTTTCTTTTCTCGAATCAACCAAGTCTTTGTCAGGCCTTTCAACTAGTAGGCCGCAATCATTACCTTTTGGTCTTCAACAATCCCCGAATATGTGAACATCTCATCGATAGTGATGATCCAGTCATCCAAAACCATAAAATCAGAACTCCTGTCATAAGTGAGAGGTCTCAATCGCTGAAAATGCGATATAAGGTTCATCTCCGGTGGTAGCGTCACTGGGGTACCAGAGGAGCACGATTAGCAGGTACGGCTTGAACCGCGACTGAATCTTGCATTAAGGGTTGTTGCGTGGGAGCGGCAGACAACAAGGACTGAATCTGCAACTGCATCACAACTAGCTGCCTTGATAGAGCTTCATTACTCTGAGGTAAACTCTCGATCAACTCATCACTCTATGCACCTGACAACTTACCCTCTAACTGGGGAGTCGACCTCGTCGCAGGATGCTTTGGCGGCATTTCAAAAAAAGAAATGAACTACTCGTCAAAAATCCTAGATTACAACTAGGCCACACAACTAGTTCAGACCATACTTAAGACACTTGTTTATGCTGCAACTTGCTCTGGGATTTTATAATGATGTTATGTCATACTTAGGATGATATCCTCTCATCATATTTACTCATGTGCCTATGAGATGAATGCATGAATTCTTTATTTTTCCTTAAAATCATGTGTGTACATGTGTCATCATGTAAACCTTAACTTAGCACGCGTGCATATGCGATGATATGCTATGTATGCAGTGTTATGCATTCTAAAAATATCTTAATGCATGCATGAGAGGCGTACACATGAAATGTTATGCATCTCATACTACATAACATCACATGCAATGAAAAAGGAAACGTGTTAATGGGCACCCATGTGATGATGGTTATGCATCCCATACTACATAACTGTCACATATTGTCTTATATGGTGGATCCATACACAAACACATATTATGCATCTCATGCTACATAATATACCTCGTATACCTCTTATCATGCTATGAGTGTAGTGACTATGCTTCGGTTAAGACGTACTGATGACACATCGGTGTGTGTATGCAAATGAATGACGAGAGACAAAGTAAACGAGATTGGCTAGTTCAACCAACTTTTCAAACCAACCTCCCTCTGATACCAACTGTCACAACCCGCATTTTTCACTGCCAATAAAGGTGTATCAGAGTAAGGGGAAACTGCGCGTCATGATGCCACATCAGCAGGGGATAACTGCAGACGCTAAGGCAAAACACCTACTTAATCATGAAGAAAAATTCTTTAGGTTATTTCAAGGTAAAATAAGTTTAAGTGAGGTAGTTAGCCGTATCCCTCAGCTTAGTGTCCACGAGGAAAGTAATTATACACTGCGGAAATGACTTCTATTACAAAATTAGACGCCCTACGGGAGATTAGAGGTTCCTAGAGGACACCCCAAAGTATGCAAGTTATAAATTTATAATAGCAATAAAAGTGGATTTTTACGGTCGTTAAATATAGTGTTTTAACATTTTAAAAATGTGTCATGCATGAGGTAATATTAGTAGTTTAATACTTGAAAATACCTACCATACAATCCTAACATAAAACATCTCAGAGAGCAAGTAATCATAAACACGTAAGGAAAACTAGCAGCTAAAAAGTATCCAAAATCAACAATCTTGTGGGCGTCAACAACTAACACGAACCCACAAAAAAACATAGTATGTCTGAACTAGCAAAGAAAATAAAACAACAAACTACCACGTTATGGCGAGGCAAAACCACAGCCAAGACAGCTGCCCAAGGACTCCAAAACCAGCATGGCTACCAGTTACAGCTTTGAACCTATGGCATTCTAAAGACAGAATACCTCAGTAAGAAAGTACAAGAGATGACAGAAAGTGAGCCAAAAGTAAACAAAGTCACGGGGTACCAACCCAAGACCAAAGAAAAAAATACTTACATAATGTACAACAGTCAGGTACAAAGGTAAAAAGAGAACACATATGTGAAGCGTCATGTGAAAGAAATTGTACCTAATCACCTAGAGGGGGGTGAATAGGTGACTTAATCTTTTTAAAACCTTTTATGCAGATTGCAGGTTATATCACAGATTTATAACTAATTCTACACAGCAGTCAATCAGCAATCACAGCAATCAAACAATCACACAGTGAACACACAAATTTATAGTGGTTCCTCAAGGTTTGGGTACATCCACTTTCCCCCTTCGCCTATCTAGTAGTGTACTAGATTCAGCCAAACTCCTCCACTATCTCAGATCCTCAGATCTTACACTCAGAACCTCAACCAGGTTCCTACAGCTCAGGCCCAAGGCCCTACAACTCAGCTTCTTCACAAAGCCTACACTCAGCTTCTTCACAAAGCCTACACTCATCCACAACAGGCCTACACTCAAAGAATTAGATCTCCTACACTCAGGCACTTAGGCCCTACACTCAGCCTTTATAATTACAGGCTTACAACTCAGATCCCTAAGGATCTTACAAGAAATAAGAATACAAAGTTTATACCTACAACTCAGAGAAAAGAGAGATGAGTTGATAGGTTCTTGATGAGTTCTTGGAAGAACTCTGCTGAGAACAATCACACTTGGCTTTTCTTCAAAGCTTCTTGAATGTAGAACTCAATAGGATTGATTCTCTGCAGCTGATCTTCAATCACTGCAACTTAAGATTCAGAACTAGGTCTGAACCCTTCTTCACAGCCTGGTTCCAACGGCTGTCTTCTTGGATGGAGCTCTCTCTCTCCAACTACTTAGATCTTCAGATCACTTCAACTGATTTGTGTTAATCTGTGTTCAATCTGTGTTGAAAATCCTCTCTATCTGTTGATAGTATAAGCCTATATATAAGCCTTATTCATGGTGACCGGCTGATCCAGTTCCTAACTGATTTCTGACAACTCTGACATGTGCAGTAGACCGGCTGGAATGGCAACTGTCAAGTCATCCAGTCAGTTCTTAAAATAACTGTATCTGTCTGAAAGTGTCGAGACAGTCTGTCTTTAAGTGTCGACACTTATAGACCAAGTGTCGACACAAGTTGACTAAGTGTCGACACTAGCCTTCAAGGTGTCGACACAACTCCTTGTGTTGTAGATTTTACTTCTCGACACAGCTTCTTCATCATATGTCGACACTGATATTGTGTGTCGACACAACTCTTTGTTCTTCAGTATTTTGTTGAACTCTTGTAAGTGTCGACACAATTCCTTTGTGTCGACACATCTTCATGTGTTGAACTTGTTCAGTGTCGACACTTCTTCTTGGTGTCGACACAAGCCTTCAGTGTTGATACTTGCTGAGTGTCGACTGTAACATCCCGCCTTTTATTGGGCCACCAGAGCCTTAGTGGGCCCAATAAAAGTGGCCCGAACCCTACCCATGACCCGGTGGGAAATAACCCTAAGCGGGAAATAGAGCTAGAGAACTCTGAATTGAGTTCTGTCAGTTCCTGTGGCCTCGTATAGTCAATACGAGTGCATCGGAACTCGTTCAGTTGGACTCCGAGGTCTAACGACAATTTTACGCATTTCGACCATTTTAGCGCGCTGCGACGCGCAAATTTCGGACTTTCGTCAAACGGACTCCGATTCAACCCCAGTCAGTGGCGTTAGACTCGTGTGGTCAATACAAAGTCAACGGAAGTCGTCCCGGTCAATTTCGAAAAACGATTGGTCAACATGTGGTCAAATCAAGCATAGTTGTGCACCGAAAAGCGTGCACACACCAATTATGACACGACACCCGAACTTTGACCCGACCCCGACAACTTGGACCCACTTTAACTTTGACCAGCAAGGGGGACCCAACCTAGGGTTGACTTGGTCAAACCCTCATAAAAATCCACTTTTTGGATTTTTCTCCAAGTGAGGGGCCCACCTCCTCTCCAAAGAAGGATGGCCCATGCCCCCTAACTCTCCTTGGCCCCCCCAACCAGCAAGCAAGCCTAGGATAGGTGGAGGCCCACCCCACCCCTCTTCTCCTCCTTTTCCTCTCTCTTCCCAAAAGGCCCAAGCCCATAATGAGCTTACCATCCATTTCCCCACATGGGGAAAAGAGGAGAGGGCCTCCAGCTGTCCTTGGACAGCTGGAGGGTGGGGATTTAATCCCTCCATAAGGAGAGATTAATCCCACCTTGCCCAAAGGGAGGAAACTCCCCCTCCCCAACCCTATAAAAGGACCCAACCCCCCTCTCTTTCCCTCACAGCTCTCAGAGCATTCCCCTCCCCCTTCTCCCCCCCCTCTGCCGGAGCTCAGGTGGCCGGAAAAAGCCAAGCCGGAGCTCCTCCTCCCCTCCTCCACCACCTTGAGCCATGTACGACCAAGCCGGCCCCTCCCGAGCCCACCAAACTCAGGTGGAAGCTTTCTCTTCCTCCCCCTCCCCATTTCTGACGTCGTGCATGGTGCTCTCGGCGGCCGGAGTGCCGCCGCCGCCACCCCCCTCCTCTCCCGTTCATTTTAAAAAAAAAAATGCTCCGGCGATGGCCGGCGGCGGCAGGCCGCCGGACCACCGCCGGAGGGAGCGCCCACCACCGGCGGGTTGGCCGGTGGTGGAGCCACGGCCGGCCGGTGGCCGGCCGGCGGAGGAGGAGCCCCGTAAGTGTACGGGTTCGTAACAGCAGCGGGGTGGGGGAGATGAACAGGAAAAAAGTTTTATATTTATATATATATATAATATTATATATTATATATTATTATAATATTTATAATAAATATTATAATGGGTTGATATTTTTAAGGGACTAAAATAGGCTCATAGGGAGAAAGGTTTGAACATGAAAAATGCTCCCCTTGTTGAGGGCTTTCTCCACAAAAATTTTGAGAATTTTTGGTGTTGATTTGGTATTTTTAAAAGCCCAATTAAACTTTATTTGACCAAATTAAAGGGCCAAAACTCTTTGAAAAATTATGAAAATTTTTCTATGCTCATTTTATATCCATAAAAGGGTTGTATCAAAATTTGAGCTCATGGAGATAAGTTTTGATATTTTTCCCAAAATATGGAAGCCTAGGACCGCGCTCGATATTATTACGCTCGTTTTCTTCGAAAATGAAAATTGGAGCGCGCAACTATCCTCTCTAATTTGAATAAGTTTCATATCGACGAGAGTGGCCGAGGCAAGTGACCAAGCTCCGGGTGTTTCGAGATTTCATGAAAACTGTCGAGCGCCTCGACTCTCGGGCGATTTGGGCACGCTCGGAAGATGAGAGCACGAGTGGTGAGTTATGAATTATTCTTGACGAATAATGAAAGTATAACTCCTGATAAGCCCCAATCCGATTAAGCCGTGGTTAATAAGGCGCAACCAACTCATAATCGGATCTTAATAAAGGTGTAACACAAGGAAACCTTATTAAAAACTGGGATGGAACTGAAAAATCTCTCCTGAGAACGGAGATGGAACTGAAGCCTCCTGTATGGAGTGATTGGACTACTAACCATTTTCTTTATGATTATTCCAGTTTTGCACTGGTCCAGTTCCTTTATTCTTTTCAGTTCAGTACTTTCAATTCAGTACTACTCCAGTCTCGTACTGGTCAAGATTATTTCATTACTTTCATTTCAGTACTACTCCAGTCTCGTACTGGTCAAGCTTACTTAAATACTACTCCAGTCTTGTACTGGTCACATTTCTTTCCAGCACTTTAAATAAGCAGCATAACCACCGCACTTGATCTTGTCGCAATTTACTTTTATATTCCCGGGTCCTGCTCTGACGAGCAGTTGTTGTTTAGGTTGAGCCTTAGTTGGGGATAACCGGAGTTGAGGTAGTCCTCCAGGTCTAGCCCCAAATAAAGCGCTCCCACGCTCCTTGTCAAAAGTAGAGCAAAGTGCCGATGCCCGAAGTGTAAGCCTAGTAAGGCAGGCCGTCGTAGACCCGATGTTATATTGTTTGCAATTGTTTGATTGATTGTAAATTGCTTGCGGTGAAATGGTGGCGGGTCAGTCCCTTCCGCAGACCATTCGTACCGGTGCGGCAAGGTTGACGACTAAAGGCGACAGGGAGATGAGTACCACGGGTGACAGGCCGTTATATTCCCCGCCGGGTTTTCCTCCGCTGGTCGGCCAAAATGATTCGCCGGATGTCGCTCACATCCAAGAGTACACAAGGTTGTACGTGAGGGCCTGGGGTTGTGCGATACAATCACCCCCAGAAGTGGCAGGACTGGCCACTGTCACCGACGGCCACATCGGTGAGGCCCCCGGGGCTCGCTACCCTGCTGGAACAGAAGCGGTCCAAACTATGTCGACATAGGGTTTGTGTGCGCGGCTATGAATGTCTGCGGTTTGTGTGCGCGGCTATGAATGCCTGCGGTTTGTGTGCGCGGCTATGAATGCCCGCGGTTTGTGTGCGCGGCTATGAATGCCTGCGGTTTGTGTGCGCGGCTATGAATGCCTGCGATAGAATTCAAGATATGAAAACTTGTTATGCTGATGAGCTAGTAGAGCCTTGCTATAACCGTTTTATGTTATTGCTGCTTTTTCCGGTTATACTGCACTCTTTTATAATTGCTCCTAGTTGTTCATATATGAAATGTTGTGATAACCCTCTCTTGATTCGGCTATTTACTTTTGTTGGGTGGGTGCGTGCTCATCCCCAGGATGTGGATCCGGGGAGGAGATTTGTTTCCACTTAGCTCTGTGACTAACGGTTATTTGATTAACCATTCACAGGAGGTGAAGCACCGTAGTGACCCGCTGCCGCAGGAGATTACGCCAGCAGCTAGGTCTACTCGAGCAGATGTACCCCCGCCGTCTCCGGTGTTTAGAGACGTGAGTACCACCGAGCAGTTTAGAAGAGAGAGTGTGTGAGAGACTTATGTAGTACATGTATAGCCCACTGGCTTTTATAAACGCATAAGGCTTCGACCCTAGAACCTCTGTATTAATATGATATGTAGTGGTTTCCTGTTAATGCTTCCACTATATTCTGATGGGTTGTGAATGTTATGATTCGAACCACTCAAGACGGCCATCTAGTGCTTGAATAGGGTGGATTGTTTCCCCTATGAGCCCTGGGTAGACGTCTTGGGCCAGTAGTACCCCTCCGGCCCGACCCGGGCAAAAGGTTGGGGGGGGGGGGTACTACATCGACACAGCTCCTTAGTGTCGACACATTCTTCTTGTGTTGAGACTTTAGCTGAGTGTCGACACATCTCCTGTTGTATCGACACTTGTACTTAGAATTTTGCTGAACTTTGCTAAGTGTCGACACACCTCCTAGGGTCGACACATTCTTCATATGTTGAGTCTTCTGCTGAGTGTCGACACATCCTTTCTTGTGTCGACACTTTCTTCAAGTACTGAGTCTTTTGTTGTGTGTCGACACATTCCTCATGATGTCGACACTTATACTTAGACTCTGCTGAAATTTGCTGAGTGTCGACACAGCTTCCAAGTGTCGACACTTTCTGATGTATACACAGTTCCTCTGGGTGTCGACACTGCTTCAAAGTGTCGACACAGCTTCACTGAACTTTTCTTCATTGAGTGTTGACACAGCTCCTTGTGTCGACACTTTCTGTCTAGTGTCGACTCTGCATCCCTGGTGTCGACACAATTACTCCAAGTGTCGACACTGCTTGTCTGGGTGTCGACACAAGTCTTCTTAAGTGTCGACACTTTCTCTCTGGGTGTCGACACATGGACTTAGAATCTTTTCTACTTTCCCTACAAATACTTGACCTGCACAACTAAACTCAAAACACATCAAATACATTTTGATGTATATCATTGAGTAGGGTGAGGCTTCTTCAAATCAGGTACATTTAAACCAATGTACCCAACAATCTCCCCCTATTTGTAGAAGTCATAACCCTTAGTCAATGATATACACCATACATAACAAAGTCACAGTATGATGTAAACAGGATTATACAATCAGGGAAAACATAAACATGTATTAAACAAACATGTATACATAGATATCATCTTAGAACAATTATGAAATAGATTTAACACACAACACATTGTTCTAACACCTTTGTCATATTCATTTTACAAAAGTTTACAAAGTGTTTAAAATCAAAAGATTACAATTGTAAACTGAAGAAAATTCTATTCTATTTTTGTTCAGCATCCTTGATCACTATGCCCTTTCCAGACTGTAGCTTGACTTGTACAGGAGCTTCAGCATCTTCAGCATCAGCAGGCTTTTTCCCTTTCATCTCCTTCTTCTTTAGCTCCTCAGCTTTAATCTTTTGCCTCTCAAAGTAATGATATGGCTTGGGAAAGTACTTGCTAGGCTCCTGGGCAGTAGGAGGAAGCTTTCCCATCTTTGCCTTCCTTTTATATTGCACTATGGCTTCTTGTCTATTTTCATGCTTTCTCCATTCTAGTTCAGAATACCATTTGTTTTTGTCTTGAATATTATCTTTGGCAGCCTTCCATGCAGTTAAGATAATGTTTCTTGAAGTGGAGCTCCACTATTCAAAATCTGGTCTTTATTCAGCTTGCTCTCTGAACCTCTTCTTAGACAACATAGTCTCTTGTTCCTTGAGCAATAAAGCTTCTTGTTCTTTTAGTATAGCTTCTGGTATTGGCTGAACCACTTTCTCTATAATAACCTTATCCATTCCCTTAGGAGGGCTATACATTGATTGTATATCTGCATGAATCATATCAAAATCTGGTGGAGGATAGATCACCTGAGCTACTTCAGCTTGCTCACCTACAAGATAGGCAGGATTAATCCCAGATTCTACAACATTATCATCATCACATAAAGGAGGATAACCAAGAGTGGCTCTGATGGAATTAGAAATCCATTTTGCATGGTCAGAGCCTGCTTTGACTAACACCCTCTCCCCCTTTATGACTTCTCTTTCTATGTGATCTCTGAGATCATCCTTATGAAATCTGATTTGGGCATTGAGATAATTAACTCCATCCTTGTAAAAAGGTTTCAACCTTTGGAGTTTTTCAAGGATCAGCTTCTGTGAGTTTTCTATAGCAGAAGTAACATCAGTGATGCCCTCTTGTAAAGCTTTATCAAATTCTGCCTTAGCAGTAGCATTAGATGTTGTTTGTCCAGCAGCTATATTCTTCATCTCAGTGATAATTGCATTGTGTGATTCTGTCAAATTATCATTCATCCTTATCTGATTCTCCAGAACATATCCTTGCTTCAGTGCAATGTCATCCAGTTGAGCTTTTAACTTCTCCTGATGTGTAGCCAAGTATACCACTGCATTCCCTCCCTTGTGGAAGCAGTCAGTCATCTCCTTCTTATTTAGATTCATTTCAAATCTAATAGACTTTATGTCTTGGGCTAGATCAAACTGCAGAGACTTATGCCCCTCATCCATATATGTTTCTAAGGCTTTCTGTTGGGTACATTGGTCAAATGTACCTGATTTGAAGAAGCCTCACCTAACTCAATGATATGCATCATAATGTATTTGATGTTTGTTTGAGTTACTTGTGCAGGTTAGGTATTCACTAGACTGAAGCTAAAAGTTTCTAAGTCCATGTGTCGACACCCAGAGGGAAAGTGTCGACACTTGAGAAAGCTTGTGTCGACACCCAGACAAGCAGTGTCGACACTTGGAGTCATTGTGTCGACACCTGGGATGAAGAGTCGACACCAGACAGAAAGTGTCGACACTTGGAGCTGTGTCGACACTCAGTGAAGAAGTATGCAGAAAAGCAGTGTCGACACTTAGCAGAAGTGTCGACACCTAGAAGAGCTAAGTCTACACCAGAAAGTGTCGACACGTGGAGCTGTGTCGACACTCAGCAAAAGTCTGCAGAGTCTAAGTAAAAGTGTCGACACTCAACACAATGTGTCGACACTATGCTAAAGAGTCAGTATTTGAAGAAAGTGTCGACACTCAGCACAATGTGTCGACACACAACCAGGAGAGTCAACACTTGAAGAAAGTGTCGACACTCAGCACAATGTGTCGACACTTAATTGAAGACTCTACACTTGAAGAAAGTGTCGACACTCAGCACAATGTGTCGACACTTAATTAAAGACTCTACACTTGAAGAAAGTGTCGACACAAGGAGCTGTGTCGACACTTAGCAAAGAACAAAAAAGTTACAAAATATTCTAAGTACAAGTGTCGACACTAAAAGAATGTGTCGACACTCAGCTGAAGAAACAAAAGTGAAGACTTGTGTCGACACCAAGAAGCAGTGTCGACACTTGACAGTTTCAACACGTGAAGATGTGTCGACACAAAGGAGATGTGTCGACACTTAGAAGAATACAGTTAAAGAATGAAGTACAAGTATTTGTGTCGACACTCAATTTCAGTGTCGACACATGCAGAAGAATCTGTGTCGAGACATACAAGGAATTGTGTCGACACCTTGTAGACTTGTGTCGACACTTACACAACATGTGTCGACACTTGGCCTATAAGTGTCGACACTTAAGAACATAAAGTCTCGACACTATCTGACAGTTAAAGAATTTCAAGAAGTGACTGGTTGACATGACAACTGCCGATCCAGCCGGTCTACTGCAACTGTCAGAGAAATCAGAAGTCTGTTATGAACCGGATCAGCCGGTTACCATGAAGGAAGCCTATAAATAGGCACCCATTGTTTACAGAAAGTAAAAAAAAAGGATTGTTGTTGTTACAACTTGTGAGCATATTCAAAGTGGTTGATCAGATTAAATCAAGAAGTAATACACAGAGGATCAACACAAGAAGATCTGACAGTCCAACTGCAGATCTAAGAAGTTGGAGAGAGAGAGCTCCAATCAAGAATTCAGTCTTTGGAACTAAGGCTGAGAAGAAGGATTCAGAAACATCTGGATCTCAAGAAGCAGAGGTCAAGGAACAACTGCAGAAGATTCAGACTAATTCAGTTCTAACTCAAGAAGCTTTGAAGGAAGCTAAGTCAGTTTGGATCTAATTGAGTTCTTCCAAGAACTCTTCAAGAAACTCTCAACTCCTCTCTTATTTTCTGAGTTGTAGAGTTAGCAATTGTATTTCTATTTTAACTTGTAGGATCCATTGGATCTGAGAGAATTGTAAGCCTATATTATAAAGGCTGAGGGTAGGGCTTGATTGCCTGAGTGCAGGAGTTGAAGAACTCTGAGTGTAGGCCTGGGTGGCTGAGTGTAGGCCTTTGTGGCTGAGTGTAAGGCTTTGGGCCTGAGGTGTAGGAACCTAGTTGGGTTCTGAGATAGTGGAGAAGTTTGGCCGAATCTAGTACACTGCTAGATAGGCGAAGGGGGAAAGTGGATGTACCCAAAGATTGGGGAACCACTATAAATTAGTGTGTCTGCTGTGGTGTGCTGAGCTGTGCTGTGGATTGACTGTTTGATTTCTGTAATTGCTGTTAGTTGTAATAATCTGTGAAATAACTGTTGTGCTGCCAACAAAATTTCAAAAAGGTTTAGGTCACCTATTCACCCCCCCCCTCTAGGTGTTTAGGTACCATATCTTTCAAGTGGTATCAGAGGGAGGTTCCTCAAAAAGGACTAACTGTTTGAGGAGATCCAGTTTGACAGATTTAGGATAAGTCAGAACACAGTTTCAAGAAAATCAAGAAACATGGGTTCTTCAGAGAATCACAAGGAATTGGGTTCAATGAAAGCAGCCATATGCAGAAAGGAGATTTTTGGAATCTGGAAAGAGAGGGTAAGGCTATTCATGGAGGCCTCAGACCCTAGAATCTACATCACAGTCAAAGAGGGGCCATATGTGCCCATGAAGATCTCAGTATTGGATGCAAATCAGAGGACTCCAAAGGATTTCTCTGAGATGACCAAGGATGAAATTGTCCTAGCCACTATGGACAAAAGGGCACAAAACATAATAGTAAGTGCCATTGATGATGCCACCTTCCAGAACTTAATTCACTGTAAGACAGCAAAAGAGATGTGGGACACTCTTATAGTGTATATGGAAGGATCTGAAGAAGTTAGGCAAGATAGGAAGTCCTTGCTTAATCAAGAGTATGAGAGCTTTAGGCAAGGAAGAGGAGATAGCATCACTGAATGCTACAAAAAGTTCTACAGAATTGTTAATGAACTCATGTCCTATGGAAGAGAGTTCACAAACTATGAATTGAATGATAAGTTCTTAAGGTCCCTAACTAAAGATTGGGACACCAAGATCTGTGCCATAAGGGAAATGGCAAAGTTGGGAGAAATTCCTCCTCCCACACTGTTTGGCAAGTTGTTATCTTATGAAATGCAGTTGTCTGTGAGAAAAGAGGAGGAAAAGTCAACAAGGACTGAGCACATGGAAAGGACTGTTGCCTTCAAGACAGAAGTACCTAGAAAGGGAAGGACTAAGTCATCAACTCCTCCCCCAGGGGTAGTTGAATCAGAATCAGATGAGTCTGTGAGCACAAAGTCTACAAGCAGTGAAAGTGATGAAGACTTTGCTGCATTCACCAGACATTTTTAGAAATTCCTGAAGAAGAAACAATGGAGGTCCAGACCTTCATTTTCCAAAGGGAAAGAAGTACAGTATCAGGAGAAGAAGCCTTCAAAGAAGGACAAGAAAAAGACAAAGACTAGCAAGGCAACTGGGTCTAAGATAGTATGTTACTGCTGCAATAGACAGGGGCATGTTATTGCAGATTGTCCTGAAAGAAGAAAAGAATCCAGTGACAAAAAGAAGACTCACTTCAAAGGAAAGAAGGAGAAGTCCTTTGTTGCAAAGAATGAGAAGACTCTTTCAGACATTTCTTCTTCAGACACTGAGACAGATGCTGAAGCCTACATAGGGCTATTTGCTGAAGAAGAAGAAGAGTTTATGCAGATCATGGAATCAATCTATGAACAAGAAGAGAGTCAGTGCCAAGGACTGATGGCATTGACTGAAAGTACCAAAATTCTGGAGCAGCCAGGACCTAGTCAGGTACAAAGTCCAACTCAAAGTTCAGATTTCAGTTCTTGTTCAGAGTCAGATTCATCTTCATCAAGTGATGGAAGTGTTTCTGAATCTGAGGGAGATATTCATCAGCTCCTAGATGAATATAAAGTTCTGTTGCAAGCCTATAAGAAAAGCAAGTCCCTTGCCAAAAGTCAGGCAAAGGAAATTGCTGATCTAAAGGCAGCTGCAACAGACTTTGAGAAGGAATTTGATCAAAAGCTCAATGAGGTAGCCAGGCTGAAACACATTACTGTGATTCAGATGGGAACTATCACTTATAAAAATGATCAAATTAAGTTACTGGAGATCAATCTCCAGAAGGAAAGAGAGCTAGTTGCTAGGTTTTCAAAACCTAAATCAGTGCTACCCTTGATTGATGAATTTGTTCATCATAAAGGAAAGGCTGGATTGGGTTTTAAACTAGCTAGGACTGTTCAGGATCAGTCCAAGTCCAAGGGCAAAGCCCCAGCAATCAATAAGCCTGCTGTAGTCAAGACAGCAAAGGTTGTACCTAAGCAAAGGTACAAAAAGTTTGAATGCTGGTACTGTGGCAAGGTTGGCCACTTTGCCTTGGATTGTTGGCACAATGCCAGTGCCAAGTTGAGTAGCAAGTTACCTGGTGGAAAGCCAGCAGGTAGCTATGTCAAGTTGCAAACTAACAATCACCAAGGACCCAAGTTTACTTTGGGTTCTAAGGTTCATTAATTTGTTTTGCAGGTAAATCCAAGTGGCCATACCCCTACATGGTACTTGGATAGTGGATGTTCCAGACACATGACTGGAACTAGGGGACTACTGAA
The DNA here is from genome assembly GCA_039583875.1 of Platanthera guangdongensis. Taxonomy (NCBI): domain Eukaryota; kingdom Viridiplantae; phylum Streptophyta; class Magnoliopsida; order Asparagales; family Orchidaceae; genus Platanthera; species Platanthera guangdongensis. The sequence continues at coordinate 31,826,826 of CM077164.1, read as the reverse complement.
GGACTACATTCCAATCAAAAATGGTCCTAAAGTGACCTTTGGTGGTTCTGAAAAAGGAATCATCAAAGGGTTTGGTAACATCTCTTCAAACCTTGTTACCATTACTCAAGTGGCTTATGTTAAAGGGTTGAAACACAACCTCATTAGTATAAGTCAGTTAAGTGATGTAGGGTATGACATCTCATTTGTTAAAAATGGTTGTCATATCAAGAGGTCAAGTGATCAAGAGATCATTTTGACAGGATATAGAAAGAGGAATGTCTACTGTTTAGACATTATGCTTGAGAACAATGGTTCTCCTGTTTGTCTTGTAGCTGATGAGACAGTCTCTCATTGTGTCAAGTGGCACAAGAGGCTAGCACATCTTAACTACAAGACTATTAGCAAACTCTTTAGCAAAGAGTTAGTGAGGAATGGTCCTCAAGTTAAGTGTGTCAAAGATGGCATTTGCTCAGCTTGTCAAAAGGGCAAGCAGACTAAATCCACCTTTAGAAGCTTAGACAACAAAGATGCTGTGAGGTGTTTATACCTCTTGCATATGGATCTATTTGGTCCAATGCCAGTTCACAGCTTAGGTAGGAAGGTCTACACCTTTGTAGTTGTTGATGACTACTCAAGGTTTTCCTGGGTGTTCTTCTTAAAGCAGAAATCTGAAACACCTACTGTCTTCTATAGCTTTGTTAAGCAAATTCAGAATGAAATGAACTGTACAGTGGTCAAAATTAGAAGTGACCATGGTACTGAGTTTCAGTCTGAAAGCATGACAAAGCTGTGTGAAGACTATGGGATATTTCAAGAATTCTCTTCACCTAGAACACATCAGCAAAATGGCATTGCTGAAAGGAAAAATAGGACCTTGATAGAGGCTGGTAGAACCCTATTAAGTGATTCATCACTGCCAGAGTATTTCTGGGCTGAAGCAGTTAACACTGCATGCCATGTGATAAATAGGGCTACCATCACTAAAAGGTTAAATAAGACCCCCTATGAAGTTGTGAAAGGCAGGAAACCAAATTTATCCTACTTTAGGATCTTTGGTTGTAAATGCTACATACTTAACAATGGAAAGTCTTACCTAACTAAGTTTGCTGCCAAGTCCCAAGAGGGAGTGTTTGTTGGGTACAACAATAATAGTAAGGCTTATAGAGTCTACAACTTGACTACACAAGTTGTAGAGGAGTCTGTGCATGTAGTTTTTGATGAGACACAACTAATTAACAATGAGTTGTCTAGTAGTGTGTGCAGCCCCACAGGTCTTACTAAGAAGATGGACAAGCTAACCATAGTAGATGTACCTGCTGCAAGACAGCAAGTAGAAGAAGATGGCTTATGTCCAGGGGGAGAACTACATGTACCAGGAGCTGAAGAAGTACAAGGAACTCAGCATGATGAAGATGCTATAGAAGTACAACCAGAAGCAAGGATGCCTCCAGCCAATAGGCATCTAAGAGATCATCCAATAGAGCTGATAATTGGAGATCCAAGACAAGGTGTTCAGACAAGGAGCAGAAATCAGAATGCTGTAGTATATTCAAGTTTTCTGTCTCAAATAGAACCAAAGAAATTTGAAGAAGCTATACAAGATCCACAGTGGACTGAAGCAATGCAGGAAGAGCTTAACCAGTTCAAAAGGTGCAAGGTTTGGGACCTGGTTCCTAAACCTAAAGATCACAATGTGATAGGAACAAAGTGGATCTATAGGAATAAGTTAGATGAACAAGGAGTTATCATCAAGAATAAAGCAAGACTGGTTGCAAAAGGATATAGGCAAGAAGAAGGTATTGATTTTGATCAAACCTTTGCTCCAGTAGCCAGACTGGAAGTCATAAGGATGTTCTTGGCCTATGCAACCTATCAAGGATTCAAGGTATACCAAATGGATGTCAAGTCAGCATTCCTAAATGGTAATCTAAAAGAAGAAGTATATGTGGAGCATCCTTCAGGTTTTGTTGATCCTACTCTTCCACATTATGTCTATAGACTTAGGAAAGCATTATATGGGTTAAAACAAGCACCTAGAGCTTGGTATGAAACCCTATCTAGTTTCCTCATTGAGAACAAGTTCTCAAGGGGGAAAATAGATAAGACTCTATTCCTTAGGGAATCTAGAGGCAAAGTCATACTTGTCCAAATATATGTAGATGACATTATATTTGGGTCTACTGAAAGTAGCCTTTGCAAAAAGTTTGCAAAGCTTATGCAAAGTCAATTTGAGATGAGTAGTATGGGAGAACTGAAGTTTTTCTTGGGTCTCCAAGTTAAACAGACTGGAAGTGGTCTATCCATATGTCAGTCCAAGTTCACCCTAGAACTCATAAGGAAGTATGGTATGGATTCATCCAGTACCATGAAGACTCCTATGGGGTCAAGTATGTCTCTAAGCAAGGATGATGCAGGGAAACCTGTAGATGAAACCTTGTATAGAGGGATAGTTGGATCTCTACTATACTTGACTGCAAGTAGGCCTGACATTATGTATGCTACATGTGTTTGTGCCAGGTATCAAGCCTGCCCTAAAGAGTCTCACTTGACTGCAGTCAAGAGAATCTTGAGATATCTAAAGGGCACACCTTATCTAGGCCTCTGGTACCCTAGGAATGGAGATTTTGATCTAACAGGCTATTCAGATGCAGACTTTGTAGGATGCAAAGAAGATAGAAAGAGCACTACTGGATCCTGTCAATTCCTAGGTGGAAGAATAATTTCATGGAGCAGCAAAAAGCAGACTAGTGTGGCTATTTCCACAGCTGAGTCAGAATATGTAGCTGCAGAAAGTTGCTGTGCTCAACTTCTATGGATTCAACATCAGTTAGAAGACTATGGATTTCAGGTAAGTAGAACTCCACTTTACTGTGATTCTACAAGTGTTATTTCAATAGCTAACAATCCTGTATCACATAGTAGAACTAAACATATTGAGATTAAATATCACTTTCTTAGGGAGCATGTAGAAAGAAATGATATTGCACTTGAATATGTTAAAACTGATAATCAGATAGCAGATATGTTTACTAAGCCCTTAGAAGAAGCTAAGTTCAATAGGTTCAAAATTGAACTAGTTATGATAAACTTAGACTAAGTTTACAGAACTAAAATTTGGCTAAGTAAAAAGGTGTCGACACATAGACAAGTCTATGTCGACACAGAATAGTAGGTGTCGACACTTCAGGAAAATGGTGTCGACACATCTAGGAAGCTGGTGTCGACACTTCAGAATGTTAGTGTCGACACATGTCGAGTAGGTGTCGACACATCCAATAAGGTGTCGACACTTAAGTTTTACTCAGAATTTTCTAAGTAAAGTCTCGACTACATGTCGAGTAGGTGTCGACACATCCAATAAGGTGTCGACACTTAAGTTTTACTCAGAATTTTCTAAGTAAAGTCTCGACTACATGTCGAGTAGTGTGGTGTCGACACTTAACCAAGTGTCGACACTTAAAATCTGTTGACTAAACTTGTGTCGACACATGTGTGTCGAGACATTATAAGTCAGTGTCGACACTTATTGACAGTGTCGACACATCTTTAGAAATTCATCCCGCCTGTTCGTCTTCAAACAAGAAAGGTATAAATAGGGTTCTGTCTTTGTTTGTCGACACGCTTTCAAAAGTTTCGAGACCAAAACTCTTGTGTCGACATTTCTCTTCTCTAAAGACTAATTCTCCAAACCCTAATGGCTCCTAAGTTGGAAGAGAACGTTAACGAAGGCTATGAACTGGTGCGTGGCACATTCGACGAGGGTGATCAAGAAATCAAATCGGTGATAACCCTAGTCACCGATTCAGGATTGGAGTTCTTGGTTTCAGAACCAACCAAAATTTGGAAGAAGGAAGTTATTGAATTCCTCACTGGAGCGTCTGTAGATGATTCAGGCTACAGAATCAAATCCAGGGTGCATGGTACCAAGGTCAAGATTTCACCCAAGTCACTGAGAAAGGTACTTCAGCTACCTAAAGTCCAGGAAGAAGAAGAAGTGACAACATCTAAGACCAGGGAAGCACTTACCTGGTGTGGACTTGATCCTAAGCTAAAGATATGATCAGTATTCAACAGAAGAGGGATGAATACCCAAGGAAAGTTTCTATCAGAAATTGTGGGAAAAGTAATATTCAGTAAGACTGGAGGGCATGACAGGGTGTCAGCCTCCATGTTCAGTGTTATGACTAGAATCATCTTTAATCTCAAAACAGACTGGTCTATGGTTGTATATGAGAAAGTAAAGGAAAGTCTGAAAAAGCCCAATCTGGGCAGGATACTTAGTCTCTACCTGGCTGGTACAATACCAGAGGTAATGAGCTCTGCTGCAGGTAGCAAAATCAACCACATGAGAAGGATGGACATGAGGATCTTCTCCAGGTGGGAAAGGGTGCTGTCAAAGGAATTGACCACCCCTGAGAAACAAGCTTCTAAGAAAGATTCACCCCTACAGAAGAAGAGGAAGATAGCTGCTGTGACTCAGGAGTCCTCCAACAGCTCAGGTACTGAAGACCATGTTGTTTTCACTCCTGATAATCATGAGGATGAGGCTGCAGAGAAGTCACCTCAAGAGCCAGCTGACATCCAGGGGGAGCCTCCAGCTGTAGAACAACCCTCTACACTGGAGAGTGAGCAAGCTACTCTCATTATCCAAGAGGTACTTTCTGACCTCAATACTTTAGATTTTTCTATAATAGATTCTGATTTGTCTGATATTCATCAGCAAACTCAGCAAGCAAACCAAGCACCAGATGTTGTTCTCCAAGACACATCTGCTGTAGTTAATGTACCCAGTACATCTCCTGCTCAGTCACCCCCAGAATATACAATGGAAGATCTATTTCTGAATTTAGATCAAGAGGACTTTGACATGGACAAGACTGCTGCTGATGAAGGAAAGAATGCTGCTACTGAAGAGAAGGATGCTGCTGTTGAGGGGGAGAATCTGGAAGTTCAGGAAGAGCCTATAAGGCTAGATACTGAGAAGGCACTAGATGTGCAAGCTGACAGACCCTCAAGCCCTAAGGATAGGGTAAATATAGCAAGTACTTCAGAATCTGAGGATGATGAGACTGAGCAAGCTAAGAAGAAGCAGTTCTTTGTATTCAAAAGAAGGAGTCAGAGCTATAAGAAGGCTCTACAAACTGTTGCTCAACACTCCTTAGTCCAACAAGCTCCATCAACTGATTATAGTGCTCTACTGATTGTACTGCAAATCAAGATGGATGAACAAAGGAAGGCTATAAAAACTTTTGTTGATGAAGGGCACAAGACCCTACAATCTGATCTGGCTCAGGAAATCAAGTCCATAAGGTTTGAAATGAACCTTAATAAAAAGGAGATGACTGACTGTTTTACAAAGGGTGCTAATGCAGTGGTCTATCTGGCAACCCATCAAGAGAAAATAAAGTCTCAAGTAGATGATATAGCACAGAAGCAAGGCTATGTGCTGGAAAATCAATTGAGAATGAATGATAATCTGACAGCTTCTCACAATGCAATAGTCACTGAACTGAAGAGTAAGTCTGCTGAACCTTCAACATCATCTGCTGCTGCCAAAGCTGAATTTGATAAAGTATTTCAGGAAGAAATTGCTGCTGTCAAGACTGCCATTAAGGATTCACAGAAGGTCATTTCAGAACAACTTACCAAGCTTAGACCTTTCTTTAAAGAGGGAATCAGGTACTTGGACAGCCAAATCAGATTCCAAAAGGATGATGTGAGAGATCATGTAGAACAAGAAGTCATAAAGGGGGAGAGAGTGTTAGTCAAAGCCAGTTCTGAACATGCAAAATGGATATCAAATTCCATCAGGGCTACACTTGGATATCCTCCCCTGTGTGATGATAATGAAGTTGCTGAATCTGGACTGAACCCTGCCTACTTTGGAGGTGAGCCACAAGAAGTAGCTCAAGTCATTTATCCACCTCCCGATTTTGAAATGATTCATGCAGAGGTGAGCACTATGTATAACCCATCTGGGGGCAAGGACAATGTCCATTTAGAAAAGGTTACTCAACCTATTACAGCAGCTATGCAAGAGGCTATGGACAAAGAAGAAGAAACAAGGCTGTCAAAGAAGAAGTTCAGGGAACTGGCTGAGCAAAAACCAGATTTTGAACAGTGGAGCCCTACTTTTAGGAACATCATTCTCACAGCCTGGAAAGCAGCCAAGGACAATGCACATGAGAGGAACAAGTGGTTCTCAGAAGCTGAATGGAGGAAGCATGAGATCAGGCAGGAAGCCATTGTCCAGTATAAAAGGAAGGCTAAGTTAGGAAAGCTACCTCCTACAGCTGTGGAGCCTAGCAAGTACTTTCCTAAGCCCTATCATTATTTTGAGAGACAAAAAATCAAGGCTGAAGAACTAAAGAAGAAGGACTCCAAAGGCAAGAAGCCTGCTGATGCTGAGCCTGCTGCTGCTGCTGCTGTCAAAGCTCAAGTTAAAGCTGGAAAGGGAATAGTTATCAAAGAACCTGATCTGAAATAGATTAGGAATTTAACTTGAAGCTTGTTGTAAACTTTTAAATGAAAAACATTTTTGTACAACATTGAAAATGTATAAGGAACTATGTTAGAACAATATATGATAATATATTATGATTGTTCTGAAATATGTCTGTTTCTTATTTGTTCTGGAATGTTGAATGTGTATATGTGTGAAGTTTTACATGTTCATGTTACCCTGCTGATTATAATTTGCTTTACATCATTCTCTAATTTTTAATTATGAGTGATGTATATCATTGACTAAGGGTTATGACTTCTCCAAATAGGGGGAGATTGTTGGGTACATTGGTCAAATGTACCTGATTTGAAGAAGCCTCACCTAACTCAATGATATGCATCATAATGTATTTGATGTTTGTTTGAGTTACTTGTGCAGGTTAGGTATTCACTAGACTGAAGCTAAAAGTTTCTAAGTCCATGTGTCGACACCCAGAGGGAAAGTGTCGACACTCGAGAAAGCTTGTGTCGACACCCAGACAAGAAGTGTCGACACTTGGAGTCATTGTGTCGACACCTGGGATGAAGAGTCGACACCAGACAGAAAGTGTCGACACTTGGAGCTGTGTCGACACTCAGTGAAGAAGTATGCAGAAAAGCAGTGTCGACACTTAGCAGAAGTGTCGACACCTAGAAGAGCTAAGTCTACACCAGAAAGTGTCGACACGTTGGAGCTGTGTCGACACTCAGCAAAAGTCTGCAGAGTCTAAGTAAAAGTGTCGACACTCAACACAATGTGTCGACACTATGCTAAAGAGTCAGTATTTGAAGAAAGTGTCGACACTCAGCACAATGTGTCGACACACAACCAGGAGAGTCAACACTTGAAGAAAGTGTCGACACTCAGCACAATGTGTCGACACTTAATTGAAGACTCTACACTTGAAGAAAGTGTCGACACTCAGCACAATGTGTCGACACTTAATTGAAGACTCTACACTTGAAGAAAGTGTCGACACAAGGAGCTGTGTCGACACTTAGCAAAGAACAGAAAAGTTACAAAATATTCTAAGTACAAGTGTCGACACTAAAAGAATGTGTCGACACTCAGCTGAAGAAACAAAAGTGAAGACTTGTGTCGACACCAAGAAGCAGTGTCGACACTTGACAGTTTCAACACATGAAGATGTGTCGACACAAAGGAGATGTGTCGACACTTAGAAGAATACAGTTAAAGAATGAAGTACAAGTATTTGTGTCGACACTCAATTTCAGTGTCGACACATGCAGAAGAATCTGTGTCGAGACATACAAGGAATTGTGTCGACACCTTGTAGACTTGTGTCGACACTTACACAACATGTGTCGACACTTGGCCTATAAGTGTCGACACTTAAGAACAGAAAGTCTCGACACTATCTGACAGTTAGAGAATTTCAAGAAGTGACTGGTTGACATGACAGCTGCCGATCCAGCCGGTCTACTGCAACTGTCAGAGAAATCAGAAGTCTGTTATGAACCGGATCAGCCGGTTACCATGAAGGAAGCCTATAAATAGGCACCCATTGTTTACAGAAAGTAAAAAAAAGGATTGTTGTTGTTACAACTTGTGAGCATATTCAAAGTGGTTGATCAGATTAAATCAAGAAGTAATACACAGAGGATCAACACAAGAAGATCTGACAGTCCAACTGCAGATCTAAGAAGTTGGAGAGAGAGAGCTCCAATCAAGAATTCAGTCTTTGGAACTAAGGCTGAGAAGAAGGATTCAGAAACATCTGGATCTCAAGAAGCAGAGGTCAAGGAACAACTGCAGAAGATTCAGACTAATTCAGTTCTAACTCAAGAAGCTTTGAAGGAAGCTAAGTCAGTTTGGATCTAATTGAGTTCTTCCAAGAACTCTTCAAGAAACTCTCAACTCCTCTCTTATTTTCTGAGTTGTAGAGTTAGCAATTGTATTTCTATTTTAACTTGTAGGATCCATTGGATCTGAGAGAATTGTAAGCCTATATTATAAAGGCTGAGGGTAGGGCTTGATTGCCTGAGTGTAGGAGTTGAAGAACTCTGAGTGTAGGCCTGGGTGGCTGAGTGTAGGCCTTTGTGGCTGAGTGTAAGGCTTTGGGCCTGAGGTGTAGGAACCTAGTTGGGTTCTGAGATAGTGGAGAAGTTTGGCCGAATCTAGTACACTGCTAGATAGGCGAAGGGGGAAAGTGGATGTACCCAAAGATTGGGGAACCACTATAAATTAGTGTGTCTGCTGTGGTGTGCTGAGCTGTGCTGTGGATTGACTGTTTGATTTCTGTAATTGCTGTTAGTTGTAATAATCTGTGAAATAACTGTTGTGCTGCCAACAAAATTTCAAAAAGGTTTAGGTCACCTATTCACCCCCCCCTCTAGGTGTTTAGGTACCATATCTTTCACTTTCCTTTGCTCATCAAGCTTGATTTGCATAGCAACCATTAGAGCACTGTAATCTGTTGATGGTACTGGCTGTGGTGTTGGCTGTGGTACTATAGTTTGCAGAGCTTTCTTATAAGTCTGGCTCCTTCTTTTAAAGACTTGAAATTTCCTTTTCTTTTCTCTTGCAGTCTCCTCATCTTCAGAAGCAGATGTGCTGGCTATTTCTACCCTCTCCCTAGGTAGCTCCTCAACATCCTTTTGCTTCTCAGGCTCTTTCCTTGCAGGTTCTTCTAGAATTTCCACTTGCTCCCCCTCAACTTGAGCATTCTCCCCCTCAGCAGCAGTACTTTCCTTCTCTAAGTCTGCTTGATCCATATTAAGGAAGAGATCTTCCATAGTAAATTCTTGTTGAGGTAGTGATGGAGATTCTCTTGGCTCATCAACAACTTGATCAGATACAACTTGAGCCGCAACAGATGTGTCCTCCATGACAGCATCTGGGGGTTGACTATCAAACTGAGGTTGCTCAAGTATGGTTTGAGTTGCTTGTTCACTCTCTAGTGGAGTTGGTTCGTCCACTATTAGAGGCTCCCCCTGGATAATTTCCTGGTGAAGTGGGCTTGCTGGAGGTAGCTCCCCCTGCCTCTCTGCAACTTCTTGTTGAGCTGGAGACTTCCCAGCATCTCCAGTGTCTTCTTCATCAGGAGTGAAGACAACATGCTCCTCAGAGCTGCTAGATGAATCCTGTGCCACTGGGGCTGTCTTCTTCTTCTTCTTTTGTGGAGTTATTTTCTCAGGAGTAGGCAAATCCTTGGTCAAGACCCTATCCCATCTTGAGAAGAGTCTCATGTCCATTTTCCTCATATGATTGATTTTAAAGCCTACAACTTGACTCATAACTTCTGGTAGACTACCAGCCAAGTAAAGACTTAATATTCTACCCAAATTGGGCTTCTTCATACTTTCTTTAATTTTTTTCAAAGACAACAACAGACCAATCAGTTTGTAGGGTGAAGATAATCCTTGTCATAAGATTGAACATATGAGCTGATACCCTGTCATGCCCTCCAGGCTTACTCAAGATCACCTTACCAACAATTTCCGAGAGAAATTTTCCCTAGTTGTTCATCCCCTTTCTATTGAACACTGATCCAATTTTCAATTTGGAATCCAGTCCACACCAAGTTAAAGCTTCTCTGGTCTTAGAAGCAGTAACTTCATCTTCTTCCTTTATCCTTGGGAGGTTTAATACCTTTCTCAAACTTTTTGGTGAGACCTTCACCTTTTCTCCATGAACCCTTGACTTGATCTTGAATCTAGAGTCGTCTAGGGTTGCTCCATTCAGAAATTCTAATACTTCTTTCTTCCATATCTTCGTTGGCTCTGAAACAAGAAAACCTAACCCTGATTTTGCGACTAGGGTTACTACATTCTTGATCTCCGGGTCTGCATCATCAAACACATGCCGCACCAGTTCATAGCCTTCATTTACGTTCTCCTCGAGCTTTGGCACCATTAGGGTTTGAAGAATTTGAATGAAGAGAAGAGAGGTGTCGACGCACAAGTTTGGTCTCGAAACTTTGGTGAGCGTGTCGACAAACAATGGCGAAATCCTATTTATACCTTTCTAGGTTTGAAGATGAAAGGGCGGGTTAACTAACTGAAATTATGTCGACACTGTTGAAAAGTGTCGACACAGACTTGCAATGTCTCGACACCTATGTGTCGACACAGTATAATTGACAGAATATATGTGTCGACACTTGTTTATATGTCGACACCACTTAGCTCGACACTTAGTCGATACTTAACTTGTCTGATTCTGTGTAAATTCTAAGTGTCGACACCACCTTGGTTGTGTCGACACTAATTTTCTGAAGTGTCGACACTAACATCCTAGATGTGTCGACACCTTTTCTCTGAAGTGTCGACACCAATTTTCTGTCTCGACACAGACAACTCTGTGTGTCAACTCTATTTTACTTAGCCATTTCTATAAACTTATTCTAAGTTTATCATACCTAATTCAATTTTGAACCTATTGAATTTGGTTTCTTCTAGGGGCTTAGTATACATGTCAGCTAATTGATTATCTGTATTAACATATTTAAGTGAAATATCTTTTTTTTTCTACATGTTCCCTTAGAAAATGATATTTTATTTCAATGTGTTTAGTTCTACTATGGGAAACATGATTATTTGCAATTGATATAACACTTGTAGAATCACAAAACAGTGGTGTTCTACTTACTTGAATACCATAATCCTCAAGCTGATGTTGTATCCATAGAAGTTGAGCACAGCAACTTCCTGCAGCCACATATTCTGATTCTGCTATGGAGATAGCCACACTTGTTTGCTTCTTGCTACTCCAAGATATCAATCTTCCACCTAGGAATTGATAGGTTCCAGTTGTACTTTTTTTGTCTTCTTTACAGCCTGCAAAATCTGCATCTGAATAACCTGTTAGTTCAAAGTCTCCATTCCTAGGGTACCAAAGGCCTAGATAAGGAGTGCCCTTTCGATATCTCAGAATCCTTTTGACTGCTGTCAAATGAGACTCTTTAGGGCATGCTTGATACCTAGCATAGACACATGTAGCATACATGATATCTGGTCTACTTGTAGTCAAATACAATAGGGAGCCAACTATCCCTCTATACAAAGTCTCATCTACAGGTTTCCCTGCACCATCTTTGCTAAGAGACATACTTGACCCCATAGGAGTCTTCATGGTAGTGGATGAATCCATACCATACTTCCTTATTAGTTCTAGGGTGGACTTAGACTGGCATATGGATAAACCATTCTCAGTCTGTCTAACTTGGATACCTAAGAAGAACTTAAGTTCCCCCATACTGCTCATCTCAAATTTTCCTTGCATTAGTTTTACAAACTTTATGCAAAGACCATTTTCAGTAGACCCAAATATTATGTCATCTACATATATTTGGACTAGTATGATCTTGCCTCTAGATTCCCTAAGGAATAGAGTCTTGTCTATTTTCCCCCTTGTAAATTTATTCTCAATGAGGAAACTAGACAGGGTTTCATACCAAGCCCTAGGGGCTTGTTTTAACCCATACAATGCCTTCCTAAGTCTATAGACATAATTAGGTTGAGTTGAATCAACAAAACCTGATGGCTGTTCCACATAGACCTCTTCTTTCAGATTACCATTCAAAAAAGCTGACTTAACATCCATTTGGTATACTTTAAATCCTTGATAGGTTGCATAGGCCAGAAACATTCTTATGTCTTTCAGTCTGGCTACTGGAACAAAGGTTTGATCAAAGTCAATACCTTCTTCCTGCCTATATCCCTTAGCAACCAGTCTAGCTTTGTTCTTGATAATCACTCCATGTTCATCCATCTTGTTCCTAAAGATCCACTTGGTTCCAATTATGTTGTGGTCTTTTGGTTTAGGAACAAGCTCCCAGACTTTGCATCTCTTGAACTGATTTAGCTCTTCTTGCATTGTCTCAACCCAATGAGGGTCTAGGATGGCTTCTTCAAACTTATTTGGCTCTACTTGGGATAGAAAACAGGAATAGAGCACTGCATTCAGATTTCTGCTCCTTGTTTGTACCCCTTATCTTAGATCACCAATGATTTAATCTGCTGGATGATCTCTTAGATGTCTATTAGCTGGAGGCATCCTGGCTTCAGGTTGAACTCCTTCAGCTTCTTCAACTTGCTGCACTCCTTGGTCTTCTTCTGCATTAGGTACATGTAGTACTCCCCCTAGACAACAACCACTATCATCTTCATGCTGACTTGCAATAGGTCCTTCTTCAATAGTGAGCTTGTCCATCTTCTTAGTTATACCCGAGGAGCTGTAAATACTTCTAGACAACTCATGGTTAATAAGTCTAGCTTCATCAAATACTATATGTACAGACTCTTCTACAACTTGAGTAGACATGTTGTAGACTCTATAAGCCTTACTATTGTTGTTGTACCCAACAAAAATCCCCTCTTGGGACTTGACAGCAAACTTAGTCAAGTAAGACTTACCATTGTTAAGTATAAAGCACTTACAACCAAAGATCCTGAAATAGGATAGGTTTGGTTTTCTGCCTTTCACAATCTCATAGGGGGTCTTGTTGTGACTTTTAGTAATGGTAGCCCTATTAATTACATGGCATGCAATATTCACTGCCTCAGCCCAGAAATATTCTGGGAGAGATGTATCACTTAAAAGGGTTCTACCAGCCTCAATCAAGGTTCTATTTTTCCTCTCAGCAATGCCATTTTGCTGAGGTGTTCTTGGTGAAGAAAACTCCTGAAATATCCCAAATTCTTCACATAGTTTTGTCATACTATCAGACTGGAATTCAGTACCATGGTCACTTCTTATTTTGACCACAGTACTGTCTAGTTCATTCTGAATTTGTTTGACAAAGCTATAGAAGATACTAGGTGTTTCAGATTTCTGTCTAAGGAAGAACACCCAGGAAAAACTTGAGTAGTCATCTACAACCACAAAGGTATAGACCTTCCTACCTAGGCTGTGAACTGGCATAGGACCAAAGAGATCCATATGCAAGAGGTATAAACACCTCACAGCATCTTTGTTTTCAATGCTATTAAAGCTGGATCTAGTCTGCTTGCCCTTTTGACAAGCTGAACATATCCCATCTTTAATACACTTAACTTGAGAACCATTCCTCACTAACTCTTTGCTATAGAGTTGGCCAATTATCTTGTAGTTGAGATGAGCTAGCCTCTTGTGCCATTTGACATAATGAGAGACTTTCTCATCAGCAACAAGACACACTGGAGAACCATTGTTCTCACACATAATGTCTAGGCAATAGACATTTCTTTTTCTGTAACCTGTCAAAATGATCTCTTGATCATTTGACCTCCTGATATGACAACCATCTTTGACAAATGAGATGTCATATCCTAAATCACTCAATTGACTTATACTAATAAGGTTATGTTTCAAACCTTTAACATAAGCCACTTGAGTAATTGTTATATGGGTGCTAGAAATGTTACCAAAACCCTTGATGATTCCTTTTTCAGAACCACCAAAGGTGACTTTAGGACCATCCTTGATTGGTGTGAAGTCCTTTAGCAATCCCCTAGTTCCAGTCATGTGTTTGGAACATCCACTGTCCAAGTACCATATTGGGGCATGACCACTTGGACTCACCTGCAAAACAGATTAGTTGACCTTAGAACCCAATGAATTCTTGGGTCCTTGGTGCTGGTTAGTTTGCCTCTTAACAAAGCTACCTGCAGATCTTCCAACAGGCAGTTTGCTACTCACTTTGGCACTAGAATTTTGCCAACAGTCTATGGCATAGTGGCCTACCATGCCACAGCACCAGCACTCAAACCTATTGTACCTTTGCTTAGGTACATCCCTAGCTGTTTTATCTACAGCTGGCTTGTTGAGAGCTGGGGCTTTGCCCTTAGACTTGGACTGAACAGTCCTAGCAGGTTTAGTAAACCCTAATCCAGTTTTACCTTTATGATGAACAAATTCATCAATTAAGGGTAGAACAGACTTAGGTTTAGAAAACCTAGCAACAATGTCTCTCTCCTTCTGAAGACTAATCTCCAGACTCTTGATTTGATCATTCTTGAATGTTATAGTCCCCATCTGAATAACAGTTATGTTCTTCAGTCTGGCTATTTCATTCAACTTTTGATCAATCAGTTTATCAAAATCAGTTGCAGCCATTTTGAGACTTGCAATCTCCTTAGCCTGACTCTTGGCTAAGGATTTGCTTTTCTTAAATGCTTGCAACATGACTCTATATTCATCAATCAATTGATGAATATCCCCTTCAGATTCAGATCCACTGACATCACTTGATGCTGATGTAACTGAATCTGAACTAGTACTAGAAATTGAACTTAAAGAACAATTTTGTACCTTACTAGGTCCTGGCTGCTCTAGGATTTTGTCACCTTCTGTTAAGGCCATCAGTCCTTGGCACTGAGTGTCCTCTTGCTCATATATAGAGTTCATTATCTGGATGAATGTTTCTTCCTCTTCTTCAGCAAACAGTCCTATATATGCTTCAGCTTCTGACTCAGTTTCTGATGAAGATATGTCTGACAGGCTTTTGTCCTTCTTGGCAACAAAGGACCTTTCTTTCTTGCCCTTGAATTGAGTCTTCTTCTTATCATTAGACTCTTTTCTTTTCTCTGGACAGTCTGCAATAACATGTCCTTGTCTGTTACAGCAATATCATACAATTTTTGATAGAGTTGCTTTGCTTGACTTGGGCTTTCTCCTGTCTTTCTTTGATGACTTTTTGTTCTGATAATAGTCATCTTTACCCTGTGAAGTATATGGCTTTGTCCTCCACTGTTTCTTCTTTAAGAACTTCTGAAAGTGTCTTGTGAAAGCTGCAAAGTCCTCATCACTTTCACTGCTCTCAGAATTTCTACTTGCTGTTTCATCTGACTCAGTCTCTATCACTTTTGGAGGTGAAGATGGAGACTTACTTTTGTATTTCTTGATGGCTTCTGTTTTGAATGTCACTGCTCTTTCTTTGTGCTCACTTCTTGTAGTCTTCTCCTCCTCCTTCCTTACCATCAACTGCATTTCATTGGACAGAAGTTTTCCAAACAAAGTTGGAGGGGGAATATCTGTTAACTTGACCATTTCCCTAATGGCACAGATCTTGGTGTCCCAATCCTTTGTTAGGGACCTCAAGAACTTATCATTTAGCTCATAATTACTGAAATCTCTTCCATAGGACATTAGCTCATTCACAATCCTATAGAATTTCTTATAGCATTCTGTTATGCTATCAGCCCTACCTTGCCTGAAACTTTCATATTCTTGGTTTAGCAAAGACTTTCTGTCTTGCCTCACTTCTTCAGAACCCTCCATATACACTATCAAGGTATCCCACATCTCCTTAGATGTCTTACAGTGTATTAAATTCTGAAAGGTAGCATCATCTATGACACTCACAATGATATTCTGAGCCCTCTTGTCCATTGTGGCTAGAATTATCTCATCTTTTGTCATTTCAGAGAAGTCCTTAGGTGTTCTCTGATTTGCATCCAGGACTGAAACCTTCATTGGCACATATGACCCTTCTTTAACTGTGATATATATTCTAGGGTCTGAGGCTTCCATAAATAGTCTCACCCTTTCCTTCCAGATGCCAAAAATTTCTTTTCTACAAATGGGTAGCTTCATGGATCCAAGTTCCTTATGATTCTCTGTTGAACCCAGGTTTCTTGATTTTCTTGATTTCACTTAATCTGCCAACATGATTTACTCAGACAGTTATGTCCCTTTTGAGTAACCTGGCTTTGATACCACTTGAAAGAAATTGTACCTAATCACCTAGAGGGGGGGGGGTGAATAGGTGACTTAATCTTTTAAAAACCTTTTAGGCAGATTGCAGGTTATATCACAGATTTATAACTAATTCTACACAGTAGTCAATCAGCAATCACAGTAATCAAACAATCACACAGTGAACACACAAATTTATAGTGGTTCCCCAAGGTTTGGGTACATCCACTTTCCCCCTTCGCCTATCTAGTAGTGTACTAGATTCAACCAAACTCCTCCACTATCTCAGATCCTCAGATCTTACACTCAGAACCTCAACCAGGTTCCTACAGCTCAGGCCCAAGGCCCTACAACTCAGCTTCTTCACAAAGCCTACACTCAGCTTCTTCACAAAGCCTACACTCAGCCACAACAGGCATATACTCAGAGAATTAGATCTCCTACACTCAGGCACTTAGGCCCTACACTCAGCCTTTATAATTACAGGCTTACAACTCAGATCCCTAAGGATCTTACAAGAAATAAGAATACAAAGTTTATACCTACAACTCAGAGAAAAGAGAGATGAGTTGATAGGTTCTTAATGAGTTCTTGGAAGAATCTGCTGAGAACAATCACACTTGGCTTTTCTTCAAAGCTTCTTGAATGTAGAACTCAATAGGATTGATTCTCTGCAGCTGATCTTCAATCACTGCAACTTAAAATTCAGAACTAGGTCTGAACCCTTCTTCACAGCCTGGTTCCAACGGCTGTCTTCTTGGATGGAGCTCTCTCTCTCCAACTACTTAGATATTCAGATCACTTCAACTGATTTGTGTTAATCTATGTTCAATCTGTGTTCAATCTGTGTTCAATCTGTGTTCAATCTGTGTTGAAAATCCTCTCTATCTGTTGATAGTATAAGCCTATATATTGGCCTTCTTCATGGTGATCGGCTGATCCGGTTCCTAACTGATTTCTGACAACTCTGATAGGTGCAGTAGACCAGCTAGAATGGAAACTGTCAAGTCATCCAGTCAGTTCTTGAAATAACTGTATCTGTCTGAAAGTGTCGAGACAGTCTGTTTTTAAGTGTCGACACTTATAGACCAAGTGTCGACACTTATAGACCAAGTGTCGACACAAGTTGACTAAGTGTCGACACTAGTCTTCAAGGTGTCGACACAACTCCTTGTGTTGTAGATTTTACTTCTCGACACAACTTCTTCATCATGTGTCGACACTGATATTGTGTGTCGACACAACTCTTTGTTCTTCAGTATTTTGTTGAACTCTTGTAAGTGTCGACACAATTTCTTTGTGTCGACACATCTTCATATGTTGAACTTGTTCAGTGTCGACACTTCTTCTTGGTGTCAACACAAGCCTTCAGTGTTGATACTTGCTGAGTGTCGACACAGCTCCTTAGTGTCGACACATTCTTCTTGTGTTGAGACTTTAGCTGAGTGTCGACATATCTCCTGTTATGTCGACACTTGTACTTAGAATTTTGCTGAACTTTACAAAGTGTCGACACAGCTCCTTGTGTCGACACATTCTTCATATGTTGAGTCTTCTGCTGAGTGTCGACACATCCTTTCTTGTGTCGACACTTTCTTCAAATACTGAGTCTTCTGTTATGTGTCGACACATTCCTCATGATGTCGACACTTATACTTAGACTCTGCTGAAATTTGCTGAGTGTCGACACAGCTTCCAAGTATCGACACTTTCTAATGTAGACACAGTTCCTCTGGGTGTCGACACTGCTTCAAAGTGTCGACACAGCTTCACTGAACTTTTCTTCATTGAGTGTCGACATAGCTCCTTGTGTCGACACTTTCTGTCTGGTGTTGACTCTGCATCCCTGGTGTCGACACAATTACTCCAAGTGTCGACACTGCTTGTCTAGGTGTCGACACAAGTCTTCTTAAGTGTCGACACTTTCTCTGTAACGCCCCGAAACTCAAAGGAGCAGAGGGGAATATTTTGGGCCAATTTGAGTTCTGGCTGCAGGCACACGACCTGGGACACGGGCGTGTCCCAGGGCGTGTCAAGCCTATGTCGACACTAAGGCGCAAAGTCGACACTTTGGTCTCGACATTGTGTCGAGACTGGGCACACGGCCTGCGACACGGGCGTGTCGCAGGGCGTGTCGACCCGTGTCGACACTTAGCCGTAAAGTCGACACAGTGCTTCGACGTTGTGTCGAGACACGACACACGGCCTGCGACACGGGCGTGTCGCAGGGCGTGTCAACCCGTGTCGACACTCGTCCCGCGAAGTCGACACTTTGGTGTCGACAGTGTGTCAAGACATGGCACACGGCCTGCGACACGGGCGTGTCGCAGGGCGTGTCGACCCGTGTCGACACTTAGCCGCGAAGTGTCGAGACCATGTACACGGCCTGGAGCCCAGGCGTGTCAAGATGACACGGGCAAGGACACGGGCGTGTCCTAGAACTCGTGCAGTGCTCGGGTTGAAAACGGGAGAAAATCATAGGGTACACGACCAGCTACACAGCCGTGTTAGGTGGAACACGGGCGTGTCAGCTCGAACACGGGCGTGTTCGATACCCGTGTGAGGTTCCAGGTGATTCGATTTTGACGGCGAATGAGGCACACGGCCCTGGACACGGGCGTGTGCCAGGCCGTGTTCGGTCCAGATTTGGCATTTCAGCCCCGAATCAAAGCCGTTCATTTCTTTGACTGAAGATCCAACGGCTGGGGGTTGTTCCTGAAGGGATATACCCGGGTTTTGACTTAGAAAACCCTCACTTTTTCCACTTATCCTCTTTCTAAATCCTTGGAGAAAGGAGAGCTAAGGCAAGAAGAAGAGGAGCTAGATCCGCCATTGGAGGAGCTTCGGAGCTTCGAATCGCAAGCCGACTCCGGATCCACGGAGGCAACGCAAGTGCGGTGATTTCCATCCGATTACTTTTCGATGGCGCCAAAGAGGACCGCAAGGGTAACGATCCTCATCTTGAGCACTAATAGCTCTCTTTCTTAGCATAGGAAGCCCGCTCTCGCGAGTTTGCGAAGAGTTTGAGGCGTTCCTTCGGGTAGATATGTAAAGTCCCCATTGTTTAGAGTCCGTATGCGAGAACGGACATAGGCATTTTGGTTGAAGCCTACCCGGACATGTTAGTCCGGATCGGTGATGTTGCATTGCATAGGGCCGGAGAAGACTCCGTGCTATTGGGTGTTTTCGGGTTTTCTACGCGGTAGATTGCAGCAGGGAGCCTTGGGGACTAACCCAAAGGTGCACCCGGAAAACTGGGCGGATACGAGATCTTGCCAACTTGGAGGCCTGAGAGCCAACTCGAACATAACTGAGTTATGTGACTTGCGGTAGAATGGGACTCGGTGAAAGTTTGACCCGTGCAAATGGCTTAAATTGTCGTTGCGAAGTGAGCACGGGTTAGATGGAGCCGTACCCGCTTTATGTCGTCCGGTTAGAGCGACCTAAGGTTACGTGGCACTCGCCGTTGGCATAAATGTGAGTCTTCGGTGGTCAATGGCTTAAATTGACGTGACCAATACCAAGAAGACGAATTGCTCATAGGTTTGGCCGTCTTAGTGGCGGTGGTGAATCCGGAATGTTAATGGCTTTAATTGACGTGACATCGACCGGTTCACCGAGAATGTGCCCTGAGTGCACGGGGCGTGTGGCCGTGCGAGCCAACGCCTGTGATGAAATGGCTATGGTTATAAATTGCTCGCTTATGCTAATGAAATGCAGGGAAGGAGCATCGCCGCCCCGAGTTGGGGGCGGGATCGTTATAATTTGGTCAGCATTGCTGACCGTTGCCTTGTTTTGCCACCGTACGGTGGATTGTTGCTTGCATGTGCAGCTGGACCAAGCGGTCAATAGCGGGCTAAAGCCCTTTTTGCGAAGCTGGCCCTCGAAGGCCCAAATGGAAATGTTTTCTATTTTATTCATGTATGGCCGGCCTGCGTGCCGAGGTTGGTAAATCATGTAAAAGACAAGTGAAACATTTTGTAAGGCCTTAAGGCCGACTTTTGAGTATTTTGTAATAACATTCCTTTTGGTGTTAGTGGACATTCATGCTTGATGCTGGGTTCTTGTTTACAACTTATATAAACTGCTTCCGCTAGAATGCTCTGTGTAGGACGTTGAGATTGGTTGGATGGTTTCCATAAGTAACCACCCGGTCTGTCTGTGGTATATGGTGTCGGACCCCGGCCGGACCTACTGCTATATGCTATGCGACGGATAGGGGGTGTTACATTCTCTCTCGGTGTCGACACATGAACTTAGAATCTTTTCTACTTTTCCTGCAAATACTTGACCTGCACAACTAAACTCAAAACACATCAAATACATTTTGATGTATATCATTGAGTAGGGTGAGGCTTCTTCAAATCAGGTACATTTAAACCAATGTACCCAACATCATGTTTAACCAAAGCATCCCAAATGCACAAGTCTACAAGGGGAAAAGGTCAAGATTAAACCATCAGGAGAGAAACAAACCCCTATTAGCCACCTGTGGTCAACTCCACCAAAAACCAAAACGGGCGGGGTGGCCAACCCCGAAGACATTTTATTCGTCTAATTACGGGGGAGACTGGATAATCCACCATTCACCGCAAATGCCCAAACACCCGGTAGAGCCCCACAAAGTAATAATAGGGAGAATAAACATTGCGGCGGTGGTTTTGTCCACAAATAACACCCGCAACAAAGGAAACCCGGAATGAAAACCCTATAATGACCCAAGTTTAAAGCTCAGAGGCCCACCATAACCCTTCCTGGTCTGGAGGCGTATCTTGCCCCACGGCGTCGCCACGAAGGAAACCATGATATAAGTCTCATTACAACAATGACACATCGAATTCTACTGGACAATTCTAGATCAAGTGCAGTTGACCAATCTTTAGGAAGAATTTACAATCCTAAATGAACTCTAACACGTCCTACTTAAATGTTGAGGGACGGTTATAAGAGTAAGATTCCACCACATATAACACTAACATGATTATGTAGCAAAATAAAGAACATGGTAATTTTAAATTAACTAGACAAGAGATCTAAACAACACTAAAAATCAGCAAGTTAATTAATAATAATGATAACAAAAAGTTAGAAATTTCTACAAATCGGGGTGAAGAAAGGAAGAGGAGGATACCATCACTTGCCTTGGCTTCACCAGAGAAAGACATTCAAATCACACCACGACGTAGATCGGGGCTAAAGAAGACGAGGGAAGTTGAAATCTAACAAGAATGGTCAAAAATAGGAGTTAGGGCCGAAAACCCTAGCGAGAAAAACTCAAGGAATGTGAAAAATTTTACCACAATGACGAAAATCTCGTTGGGAGCTTTCCAGATTTATATTCGATTGAGGATTTCGAGCACCGGAGCACCGTCGACTGCCACCGGAAGGATAGGGGAAAAGCATCTCACTCTCGTTCACGCCGCTATGGTTCGGGAGATAGACAGAAATTCGGTCGGCTTAAAGAGGAAGAAAGAGAAGAAGGTGTATATATAAGTGTAGTATTAGGATAACTACACTTAATAAATGAACCGGGTTCTGCTGAATCGGGTTTTCAAAATGAAGAGAGGATTTCTCGAGTGGAAGAGAAATTACTCGAGTAGAAGAAACATCACTCGGGAACAGGTAACAGACTACTCGAGAGCAGCCAAAGGCCTTCTCGAGAAGAAGGTATGCAGTACTCGAGTACTAAAGAAGGATTACTCGAGAATAGAAGATGACTTCTCGGGAACAAGAACGGATTACTAAAGAACAATAAAGCCCCTCTCGAGAACTACATGGACATTTCGAGAGCTAAGAAGATAATTTTCGAGAACAAATACCAGCCTCTCGAGAACAAAAGGTAGTTCTCGATAACAAGGTAGACAATTCTCAAGAACAGGAAGTCAATTCTCGAGAACAAGAAGTCAGTTTTCAAGAACAAGAAGCCAGTTCTGGAGAACAAGAAGCCAGTTCTCGAGAATAAGAAGCCAGTTCTCGAGAACAATAAGCTAGTTCTCGAGAACAAGAAGCCAGTTCTCGAGAACAAGAGGCCAGTTCTCGAGAACAAGAAGCCAGTTCTCGAAAACAAGAATCCAGTTCTCGAGAACAAGAAGCCAGTTCTCGAGAACAAGAAGCGAGTTCTCGAGAACAAGAAGCCAGTTCTCGAGAACAAGAAGCCAGTTCTCGAGAACAAGAAGCCAGTTCTCGAAAACAAGAATCCAGTTCTCGAGAACAAGAAGCCAGTTCTCGAGAACAAGAAGCCAGTTCTCGAGAACAAGAAGCCAGTTCTCGAGAACAAGAAGCCAGTTCTCGAGAACAAGAATCCAGTTCTCGAGAACAAGAAGCCAGTTCTCGAGAACAAGAAGCCAGTTCTCGAGAACAAGAAGCTAGTTCTCGAGAACAAGATGCCAGTTCTCGAGAACAAGATGCCAGTTCTCGAGAACAAGATGCCAGTTCTCGAGAACAAGATGCCAGTTCTCGAGAACAAGAAGTCAGTTCTCGAGAACAAGAAGTTCACCTTGAGAACAACCAGGCAGATCACAAGAATCGGGAAGCACTTCTCGAGTACAAAAGGGCAGTTCTCGAGAACAAGAAGGCTTTCTCGAGAACAAGGCTACAAATTCTCGAGAACATAGCACATCTCGAGAACAACTAGGCAGAACTCAAGTACAAAATCAACTTCTTGAATACAAGAAGGAAGGACAAAAACTGCTCGATGCTTCGTCGAGCTCAGCTCGACGATCGTCGAGCTCCAAACAGCGCCCAGAAAGCGTAAGATGAAAAAACCCACCCCTGTAGGAAGGCTTCCCGAGAATCAAAACAAGCTTAAGGCTTTGACATAATAATTATCATAATCAAATAGTTCAACAAGGAAATATGAGATCAAAAACAGAGGCCCAAATGCGCGTTGAATTAAACGAATTCAACAATTACGACAACCCTACAATCCGACGTACCATTCTTGAGACATAACATCAAATGCTCTCACAATAGAAAAAAATCACCACAAGGGTCCAAACACGTGCCGAGACTCCAAAAATGCTCGGAAATTAACAGAACTGGGCAAGCCCAAGGCCTCAAAACCTTATCTTTAATATCAAGGAAAACATTCCAACCCATCAGAATCCCAAAATCAGGATAAACAAGCTCAACGGACGCAAAACACACAAACGGTGCAGCGTCGTCAACAAAACGAAAAAGGGGTAATGCCCTGACGTCAAAATTATGACGTTTACAAACCAAATAATGACATCACAAAAACAATCAGGGGCATTACAGAGCCTGACACCGGGTGTTGAGCATCAACTGGACTTATCTCCAGGGTCACAACGACGTCTATCGAGGATCCCAGCCCTGCCAACTAGATGGAAGCCTGGCAACGAGAGCATCTCGTGACCTAACCCCAGAGCAAACCATCGGGCACTACCACCGACCCAATCAGCTAGTTGAGAGCCTGACGGCAGGTGTTGATCATCAATCGGTCTTTTCCTTAGCCAACTACCGAGCGGTACCACCGGCCCAATCAGCTAGGTGGGAGCCTGACGACGGGTGTTGAGCATCAACTAGACTTAGTTCCAGGGTCATAACGATGTCTATCGAGTATCCCTGCCTTGCCATCTAGATGGAAGCCTGACAGTGGGAGCATCTCGTGACCTAACCCCAGAGCGAGAAAGATCTCCACTAAGAACCCCTGCCCTGCCAGCTAGGTGAGAGCCTGACAGCGGGAGAAAACTGGGGGCTTACGAAAACTTTGGCATGCTTCATGAACATCATTGCCAAAAAGAAATAAAAAGATCAAAGGGTTTCATTATTCATCAAAGGAAAATACATACATGCTTCATGGATAGAAATGCTTCAAGTCATCACCGTTGCAGGTGTGACTTAGGATCTCGCCCTACACATTCCTAAGGTGGTACCCTCTTGATCTCAATGCCTCTTGTATAATATATGGACCTTCCTAGTTGGGTTTGAGCTTCCCCACTGCGTCTGATCTTCCTACTGCATCTACCTTCTTTAGGTCCAAGTCCCCTTCCGCGAACTGCTTGACTCTGACGTGCTTGTCAAAGTATTTAGCCATCCTCCTTTTGACCTCTTCATGTCGGATAACTAACAGGTCGCGCAAATCCTCCACCATGTCAAGGGAGAGTCAAAGCTCCTCCTCATTCTCGGCTTGCCATTCTTCCCTTCCTCCTTCTGCCTTGACCACCCGAGGCGTCTATACCTCAAACTCGATAAGAAGTACTACTTCGCAGCCGTGGGAGAGTTTGAAATTGGTCTCCCCTATGGCTGTGTTGGGGGTGGTTCTCAAGGTCCAGAGGTGTGAAGGGATCTGTTCCACCCAGCTCCCATTCAAGTTCTCAACTTTCTTCTTCAAGAGGTTCACGATGATCTTGTTTACCATCTCCACCTGCTCTTTGCTCCTGGGATGGTGGACTGAGGCAAACTTAAGGTCAATCCCAAGCTGTCTACAAAAACTGATGAATTCAGCGCTGGCAAATTGAGGTCCATTGTCTGTGACAATGGCCTGGGGTAACCCGTGCCGGCAAACGATGTCCCCCCATACAAAATTCCCGATTACTTGGGAGGTCACCTTGACCAGCGCCTTCACCTCTAACTACTTAGAAAAATAATTGATCATCACCAACAGGAACCTCCTCTGTCTGCTGGCTTGGGGGAAAGGTCCTACCATATCCATTCCCCAGATGGCGAAGGGCCAGGGGGGCGTGACGCTCCTGAGATGCTAAGCAAGTAGAAGGTGGAGAGGGGCAAAGAACCGACATTTATGACACTTCTTTGCAAACTCAGCGACATCATGGCCTAGGGTCAGCCAGAAATATCCTTGTCTGACTATCCTCCCCTCTAGGGTCCGGCTCCCAGAGTGGCTCCTGCACTCCCTAGAGTGGACCTCTTCCAAAATCCTTAGGACCTCCCTCTCGGCCACGCAACATGTCAACATCCCCAAGAGGGTCTTCTTGTATAGCTGCCTGTCACGCATAAGATAATATGTCGACTTATGCTTAAATTGCTTCTTGTCCATCCCCTCTGGATACTCCCCCGTAGATAAGAAAGTTGTAAATGGATCCATCCATGAGGGGTACTGGTCAACCTCTATCAGCTCCCCCTCCTCGATGAATGGGCAGACCAAGTCGGTGATGGTGTAGCCCACTCGGGGTCCGTGCTTGGCCAATTTATCCACCTACTCATTCTCTTCCCTTGGAATGTGCTGGATGGAGAACGTTTGGAATATGTCGATGACCCCCTTCACCATTGCTATGTACAACTTGAGGGTCAGCTCCCTTGCCACAAACTCCCCATTGATCTGGGAGAATACCACCATGGAGTCGATGAGGACCTCCACATCATGCACTCCCAGCTCCCTGACCAGGTACAATCCTGCTATCACTACCGCATACTCGGCTTGATTATTGGTGATAGGAAAATGCACTACCACCGTTTTCTCGATCCTTGTTCCCTGGGGGCTTTCCAATATCACCCTCACCCCCAAGGAATGTATTCCTGAAGCGCCATCCACCATCACCTTCCAGGGGACCAGATGTGCGAGTTCTGCTTCCGCCACCTCCACCATATAATCAATAAGAAAATCAGCCATCGCCTGGGCTTTGATCGAGAGGCGGGGAATGAAGGATTTGTCGAACTCACCCGACTCCACCGACCACTTTTCCAGCCTCCCCGAATGCTCCACCCCCTCAAAGATGTTGCAGAGGGGGTGGTTAGTCACCACTCAGATGGAGTGTGCCTGGAAATAGGGTCGGAGTCTCCGGGCTGAGATGACCATAACAAAAGCCAGCTTCTCCAAGATCAAATATCGAAGCTCTGCCTTCCTCAAGACCTTACTCACATAATAGATAGACAACTGTTTCTTCCCTTCTTCCCGGGCCTAAACAGAGCTCAAGGCCTCGGATCCTACCCCAAGATACAGGGACAAGTCCTCCCCATCCTTAGGCCCATGGAGGAGCAGAGCATGGGTCAGCTGCCTCTTTAAGGCCTAGAATGCCTCCTTGCAATCCTTCCACTCGAACTTCTGCCCCCCCCTCAACGCTATCCAAAAGGGGGAGCATTTCTCTCCCACCTGAGAGAGGAACCTGCTCAGCCCAACCAACTTTCCTGTCAGCTACTGAACCTCCTTGGCATTCCTAGGTGACCCCAACTCCATGATTGCCCTCACCCTATCAGGGTTGGGCTCAACACCAGCTTAAGTAAGGAAATAGCCTAGGAACTTACCCCTGTGTTGGAATCCTATTACTAATTTGGACTAGGATCTTTATTATTTGTTTATGATGATTAGTTTGACCCAATATGTATAGTATAGGGTAATAGGTTTATTTCCATGATTGCATATTCAGAAGGATTTCATAGAAGTTCAGATCGACAAAACACAGAATCTAGATCGACAAATGACGAGCTCACTTAGAAGAATGTTGAGCCCAGTTCGATGAAACTCAGATTCCTAACTATGAGTTTCGCTCGACGAACTTTGGGCTCCGTTCGACGAACTTTGCACAACTCAGATACTCAGCTTGACGAACTCCAGTCTTAGCTCGACGAACTCCGGGCTCAGTTCGATGAAACCCCAGGCTCTATTCGATGATCTCCAGGCTCAGTTCGACGAATTTCTTTGCAGTGTTCAGGCAGTTTTAAGTTCAGAGGCAGAATGATTTTTTAAATGGCTTATTTTTAGTTACACTATGATATTTAATCCTGAAATATTCGCAATGAATATAGTCATTTTCTGGCAGCATTAAATATGGATTATCACAGAGTTTAATTCTGATTAATTACTAGGACAGCTA
Organism: Platanthera guangdongensis; assembly: GCA_039583875.1. NCBI lineage: Eukaryota > Viridiplantae > Streptophyta > Magnoliopsida > Asparagales > Orchidaceae > Platanthera > Platanthera guangdongensis. The sequence continues at coordinate 31,799,931 of CM077164.1, read as the reverse complement.
TAAATCTCAGAGATTCTTCAAACATTTCAAAGAATGGTTTTAAATTCAAATATTTGAATTCTTCTTAGAGAATATATATTCAGAAGATTGCTGCCTAAAATGGGTTGTTGACTTAGAATTTAAGGGATACATTCTTACAGATCAACATATTTTTAACAAATCTTCTGCTTCAGACTTTCAGTGCAAAATATTTAATTAATCAGCATCTTGAAGGCCTACACCCTGAAGAAAATCTTCTCTCTTAATCACAAATTCTACTCAACTCAGGTAGATCTTTTTGCTTCAACAACATTCACTAAAGTCTTCTCAGAGATAGTTGGCAGAGAAGACAACATCAATTTTTAGTTTACTTACTAAACTGTGTACAGGGTTATAACTCCCTTCAAAAGTTAACCTCTTGGTTCATAAGTCACCTGATCAAAAGACTTAGCTTGATTTTTGGGCACCTGATCAAAAGCTCAAAGGGTTGCTAGATCTCCCTTAGAAAATAGATCTTCTGGTGGCAAGGCACCTGATCAAAAACCTGTAGTGGATTCCTACCATGGTGATAGAAGAGTGGACGTACCCAGATTTATTGGGGAACCACAATAAATTCTTTGTGTCATCTATGTTTGTTTTTTTTATTCTTGTACTGTGGATTTTATATATATATATATATATATATATATATATATATATATATATATATATATATATATATATCACCTATTTTCTAAACAGCTCTTAAATAAAATCAAAGTTTTTTAATATACACTATTCACCCCCCTTCTAATATAAAGTAGATCCATCCCTCACTTTCAATTGGTATCAAAGGGAGGTTGATTGTTTTTTATAGGTTAACAGCTGAACCAACAAAGATCCTGGTAGATCTTATTGTACCTAGAGTTTTGATTTTGTCATGGCACAAAATAAAGAGTATGCAAGCACTAGACCTCCTATATGCAATCTTAATAAGTTTGCATTGTGGAAAGCAAGGATTAGACTTTATATGAATTATATTAATGAAGATATCTACAACTCTATTTTGACAGGTCCACCTTTACCATTAGCAACAACAAGTACAAGTGTTGTACCACCTCCAGAATGGACAGAAGCCCAGACAATGGCTAAAATTATTGATGTAAAGGCTATGAACATATTAGCCCAAATAATGTCAGATGACATTTTCCAGAAAGTTGTTGAATGCATCTCAGCAAAAGACATCTGGGACTCCCTCACAGCCATGGTTGTTGGATCAGCTATTGAGAGAAAGGACAGAAGATCTCACTTTATTTCTCAATATGAGAATTTCAAGAAGGGTGAAAGTAAATTAGTAGCTGAAATGTACACAAGGCTCTGTCTCATAATCAATGAGCTGAAGACCTTGGAAAAGGACATTACATTAATAGAAGTCAATGACAAAATCCTCATGTGTTTCCCTAGCACATGGGATTCAAGAATCTGGCCAATTAGAGAAGACGGAAGTGTTAATGAGATTTTTACTAAGACTTTGTTGGGCAATCTCAAATCTTATGAGCAGCTCATCAAAATAAGGGAAGCAGAACAAAGAACTTCACCTTTAGTAAAGAAGGAGAAGAGCATAGCTTTCCAAGTAACAGAAGAAGTAGAAGTCCTTCCAGAGAATGAAGATCTTATGGGTCTTTTAGCTAAAAGATTCTACAAGATGGCTAGAAAATACTTCAGAAAATGATTTTCCAAGAACCAAGACAAACCAAGGTATGATAAAACACCATCAAAAAATTAGTTTGTTATGGTTGTAGGAAAGCAGGACACATTCTTCCAGAGTGTCCAGAAAGTCAAAAGAAGGATAAGAAGAATGTGAAAGATTACAAAAAGCACACCAACAAATCCTCTTCCAGTAGACACAAAAAGAAGGAGAGATGCTTTGTAGCTGAAACTTGGAGTGATATAGAAACAGAATTTTCATCAAGTACAAGTGAAGAAGAAGAAGAAGAAGAAGCCAAAGAAGTATGTCTAATGATAATAAATGCATCATGCAGCAATTCAGATTCTGAATCTGAATCTGAAGAAGATCAGAAAATCTCAATATTTGATTTTACTTCAGATCAATTTAAAATAGATTTTAAATTACTATATAATGACTTAATAAAATCTGAGAAGGAAATAAAACTTCTCGGAGACAAATTAGTTGAAATGAACAACTTGTCTTCTGAAAACTCTAAACTTAAAGAAGATTTAAAAAATCATAAGGAACAATTAATTTCACTAGAACACAAATTATCTGAGGCAAAGCAGTTTGAAGAATCCCTTAATGGGAGAAGTATAAAACTGATGAATATCACAAGCACAGTCAATGCCAGACTAAATGATAAACTAGGCTTGGGAGCTTCATCAAGTCAACCTCATCTTTTACAGAAAAATATTTTAACTGCGCCTATAAAATTCATTTCTGTCAAAGAAAAAGAGAAACTAGAAGACTTAGATAAAGTTACAGAAGTTTTACAAAACCAAATCAAAATAAAAAATTTCATAAAACCTATGTTCAACAAAATTAATTAAACCAAGATCGATGAAATAAATATTATTCGTCGAACAGAGCTCGACGAACTATGAACACAGGAAATGACGCTCGAGGAAATCAATATGATTTGTCAAACTGCGATCGACGAACATGGAACACAGAAAATGAACACTATTTTTCTGTGAATGGAGTTCGACGAACTCAGATCGACGAACTCAATATAATTCATCGAACCCAAATTTTTATAACAAAAATTTTAATTCTTTTCAACAGTATAACCAAACATAAGAATTTATAAATCCTTTTACTTAGTGGATTATTCCTCACAGGAGATATCATTCACTTGGTTATAAGAATCAATCTGAATGTTCTTATATTTCTAATTATCATTATGTCAAGAAACTAGGACCCAAAGTAACCTTGGTCAAAAACACCTAATTTATTTTTATACAGGAAAAAACTATCCTACCACAGAGGAACAATGATATTTGGATAGTGGATGTTCAAAACATATGACAGGTAGAAAAGAAAATTTAAGTGACTTTAAAGCAAAGCTTGGACCTAAAGTTATCTTTGGAGACTCCAACTGTGGACAGACAGAAGGCTATGATAATGTCAAGGTTGGAGCAATTACCTTCAGGAAGGTAGCATATGTGAAAGGTCTCAAGCAGAATCTTATTTCCATAAGTCAATTATGTGATGAAGGTTATCAGGTATCTTTTAATAAGACTTTATGTTCTATTATATCTCATGATAACAAAATTGTTTTAACTGGAATGAGATAGGGTAATATTTACTTAGTTAATTTTAACTCTGCTAAAATAGAAATTTGTTTGTTTAATCAAATTAGTAAAACAAATGAATTATGACATAAGAGATTAAGACATATAAACATAAGAACTATAACTAAATTATCCAAAGACAACCTTGTCAGAGGACTTCCTTCTGGTTCTTGCAAGAAGGAAGGACTTTGCAGGGCTTGTTAGTTAACTAAGCAAACCAAAATAGTTTTAAATCCATTTCTAAAAGTGATTCATCCAGAATTTTGTATTTGCTACATATGGACCTTTTGGACCTATTGTAGTACAAAGCTTGGGAGAAAAGTCATATACTTTAGTTATTATAGATGATTTCTCTATATTCACTTAGGTGTTCTTTCTTACAAATAAGTCAGATAACTTTAAATTTCTTACAGAATTTCTTAGGAACATCAAGATTGAGTACTCTACTCAGATTGCATTGATCAGGAGTGATCATGAAACTGAGTTTGAATCTCTTCTGATGAAAGAATTCTGTGAGAAGGAAGGTATCAGACATTATTTTTCTGCTCTTAGAACTCCTCAACAAAATGTGGTAGTTGAAAGGAAAAATAGAACTCTAATTGAATCTGCTAGAACATTACTTGCAGATGCTCACTTACCCCTATCCTTTTGGGCAGAGCCAGTAAGCACAACAAACTATATTCTTAATAGGAGTCTGATTCATAAACTGAAGGGTAAGACTCCTTATGAATTACTTAAAAATAAGAAACCTAAAGTTCGTTATATTAAAGTTTTTGGTTGTAAATGTTACATACATAACAATGATAAGAAACACCTAAGAAAATTTGAAGCCAAAGCTGCAGAAGGAATATTTCTTGGATATTCTCAAGTTAGCAAGGCTTATAGGGTCTTTAATAAATCTACTCTTAAGATAAAAAAATCTGTTCATGTATCTTTTGACGAAAGTAACATGTTTTACAAGGAGAAGAACACTTTTATCATAGATTCTTTTCAGGTACTAAATTTGTGTGAGAAACTGGATGAATTAATCTTAACACAAGAGGATACATCACATTCTTCTCAACAGATTGATGATGATATCAGTGATGAAGAAGTTTCAGAAATCTATGTTGAAAATATTGTGGCTAGTGTAATTCCACCAGAGGAATTAACACCATAAATAGTTGAAGAACCAACTCCACCTGTTGAATTTGTCACACCTAGAGATCAACCTAGATCTCAAGTGATTGGAGACATATAAGCTGGTGTTCAAACAAGGCATCAATTGAATCAAGGTCAGATGCATGCTTGTTTTATTTCTCAGATTGAATCTCAATCCATAAAAGATGCAGAACAAGATCCCCACTGGATTATTGCTATGCAAGAGCAACTTAATCAATTTGAGAGATATAGAGTTTGAGACTTATTTCCAAGACCCAAAGACTATTTAGTCATTGGAACCAAATGGGTTTTCAGGAATAACTTAGATGCTCAAGGAGTTATTGTAAGAAATAAAGCTAGATTGGTAGCTCAAGGATACTCACAGGAGGAAGGCATAGATTATGATTAGACTTTTGCTCTTGTTATAAGATTGGAGGCTATCAAGATATTTCTTAAAATTACAGCATTCAAGAAATTCAAGGTATATCAGATGGATGTGAAGAGTGCTTTTCTAAATGGAGAGCTCAAAGAGGAAGTTTATGTTGAACAACCACCATGTTTTATCTCTCCAACTCGCTCTTCTCATGTCTTTAGACTTAACAAAGCTCTTTATGGTCTTAAATAAGCTTTAAGAGCTTAGTATGAGACCCTTGCTAGTTTTTTTTAGAAAATAAATTTAGTAGAGGCATGATTGATAAAACAATATTTGTTAGAAATCATAAAACCAAAATTTTACTAGTACAAATATATATTGACGATATAATTTTTGGTTCTACTGATTCCAAACTATGCAAAAAATTCTTTGATCTAATGCATTCTAAGTTTGAAATGAGTAGCATGAGTGAACTATCCCACTTTTTTGGTTTACAAGTGAAGCAAACACCTGATGGCATTTTCATATCTCAGTCTAAATATGTTAAAGAGCTTATTAAAATATTTGGGATGTCAGATGCCTCTTCCATGAAAACACCTATGCATACTAATGTTATTGTCAATAATGATGATCATGGAAAACCTGTTGATCAGAAAACATATATAGCAATCATTGAGTCTCTATTACATTTAACAACAAGTAGACCTGATATTATGTTTGCAACATGTATTTGTGCTAGGTTTCAAGTTAACCCTAAAGAATCACATCTTATATTAGTAAAAAGATTTTTAAGATATATAAAAGGTTGCCTTAACCTAGGACTCTGGTATCCTATTGAGTCAGGATTTGAGTTAACTGGATTCTCAGATGTTGACTATGCTGGATGTAGGGTTGATAGAAAAAGCACATTAGGAACTTGTCAGTTTCTTGGTGATAGGCTTGTTTCATGATTTTGTAAGAAGCAAACCTCTATGTCTACTTCAACTCCTGAGGCTGAATACATTACAGCTGGTAGTTGTTGTTGACATATTTTGTGGATTTAAAATCAGCTACTAGATTATGATTATAACTTAAATAATTCTATTATTTTCTGTGATAACACAAGTGCAATTTCTATATCACAGAATCCAGTACTACATAGTAGAATAAAACATATTGAAATAAGATATCATTTTCTAAGAGATAATGTAGACAAGAATAAAATTAAACTAGAATTTATTTCTACTAATTTTCAAAAAAGCTGATATTTTTACAAAACCTTTAGATGAAAAGAAACATATATTCTTCTTAAATCAGTTAGGAATGATAAATGGAGAATCATTAAATTGATTTGTGTTCTGAAATCGACGAATTGTCCACCTTTCATCGAACAGAGCTTGACGAACTGTGAATATTTTGTGGAACGTTCGTCGAACGGAGATCGACGAACTTTCTTTATGAAACTTTTCGTCGAACTGAGATTGACGTTTCTGTTTCATGTACATTTTGTCGATCAGAGCTCGACGAAATGTCATTCCTTCGCAAAACTATTGTCGATCGGAGATCGACGAAATGCTTTTCTTGTGTGAAATTTTTCATCGAACAAGGTTCAATGCTTTATTTTTTGTCGGACAGATTTCGCCTTTTCGACTTCTGAAAACTTATAAATAGGTTTTCATCGAACTCTATCCCGCGCTTTCTCCATTTTATTTTACTTTGCACTTTATCTCTCTGTCTTGCAGGAAAATGGCAATTTCAAAGACGACTCTCTCTGCGATGAAATTTAATCCTGGATTTGAAATGGACATGGATTCCTTCAGTCATTTTGATCAAGTTTTCCAGGACATTCTGAAATTGTTTGAGGATCAGAATATGTGACAGTTTATGACCACAAGGATCAAACTCCCAATGGCAGAAATCAAAGAATGGGTTCATACATCAAGGATTCCTGATCAAACAACTATTACTGGATCTATCTCTGGAAATCAGGTTTCACTTACCCCGATAATTTTATTTGAAATTTTTAGATTAGTTAATGGAGAAGACGACATAGAATTGTCTAGTTCAGAAATATATATTATGCTTGGTATAATGGGACACATTCAGGGAAATCCTAACCACCTACTGAAGAAACATTTTTCTATTGAATATAAATTCTTAGCTGATATAGTTGGAAAGGTTATTTTGGGCAAACACTCTGCCCATGATTATGTGACCAGACGTCAATTCCTCTTGATGAGTGCTCTGGTGGAGCAGAAAAATATAAACTAGGGGCAATCTTATTGGATTCAATTAAAAAGAAAATTAATAAGAAGGATGTAAGTTATGGCAGGATTCTAGGAATTTTCCTGCAGGCAAAGTGTCCAGAACTTTTGGTCTCTCAGACCATTTTTATCAATGCATCTAAGAGGCTAACTTCTGCCTTGTTTGGAAGATGCGATAGGGTAATCCCTAAGCCTCCAAGGGCTGAATACTCTAGGATTACTTCTAGGATTACTTCTGAAAACACAAGGGCTATTCCAGCCACTCTCTCAACCCCAGAAGAGGTCCCTGCTCCTCCCAATTCTTCTCCTCTACCATCTCCTCACCATTCACCTAGACCTTCCACTCCACCTTCTCAACAACTTTCTTTAACTGTAGAAGTTCCATCATCAACTCCACATAATGATTCTCCACTACCTCAGTCACCACTACCACCTAATCTCATTGAAGATATTCCATCCACATCAATCCATATACATTCCCCCATTGAGCAGTCACCATCTCAATCTCCGCTACTTTCATCTCCTTCTCACTTCTCTCTACTACACTCATCTCCACCGCATTCAACTTCATCTCATATATCTCCACCATACTCACCCATCCAGGAGATAATTCCTGATGCCACTCCTGATGACATTCCTCTTATCATTAACCCTACCTCCATTCCTCGGTCCTTCACTATATGTTCCACCTGTACAACGACATCTGCTCCATCTTCTTCTACTCAAATTCCGTCCTCTACATCTACTCAGGCTACTCCTAAGTATATATATTTGGATTTCTCTTCCATTGCTGCTAATTTTATTGTTTATTCACCCACCAGTCAATTTGCATTCTTTATTTTCAGTATTTGATTTTTTACCAAGTTATCTTCCTACTTTACCAGTTTATGAAGAAGATCTCTCAAGAGCAGTAGTTTGTTATTCTGCTCCCATTAATGCTTTAGCTTTAGAAGAAATTAGATCTTGTTTAAGAACTGTTTCTACTAATTCTTCTCCAGTTTCTCAGCCTACAATAACTATTGATAATATAGTAGATGTTATAGGGTAAGTTTCTTCCCCTCCTACTTTTACTTCAGATGAAACTCTGATGCCCAACTTTGATGATCTTCTTAATGAAGATATGGAGCAGGAAGAAGACATTGTAACTGTACAGCCAGAAGTTTAGTTAGTTGACTCTGTATGGAATTCCTCTCACTCTAGACTGACCTCACTGGATGAGATTCTCCAAAAATGAAATTTAAAGGAGGAAGAAAATGACGAGATATTCTTCACCTCCAAATTCTAGGAGAGGATGTCCTCCTCCTCCTCCAGCTGCAGGGTCATCTGGTAATATTTCTACTTCTCAAAAGCCTACTTCTCATCATTATTCAAGATCTTCTCAGAATAGATAGTATAGACCTTCAAGGTCAGATGCTCACAGCAGCCAGCAACAACAATCAAGTCAAAGTAGACAATAACAACAATCAAGCCAAGAGAGGCCACCTTCACCAGTATATGATCCAGAGATGGATCCAGATTTCAGAATGGCAAGGTTTAAAGAGCTGGTTGCTCTTTCACAGATTAAGAAAGTTAGAGCAGAAGTCAAGGAAACTTCACAGTTCACCACCATGTCCTCATATAGGCAAAAGAAGCTTGACAGATATTCAAAGAAAAGTTTATTCAATGTTGACATGTACATGAATCTGCATCCAAAGACAATAGTTCCCAGAACCACCACTCTGAAGATTATTGGCTCTCAAGATTTAAAGATGAGCCAAAGGGAAGCTTAAGATCCAAACAAAAAGCTAGTCTTCACCAAATCATCTTCAGATTCTCCCTCTAAATCTCCTAAGAAAGACTCTTGATTTCTTATTTTATGTTTTTAAACTATGTTATTGTTTTTGAACTCACAAAGCACTTTCTTTATTTCTTTGAAAATTTCATAATTCTGGCAGATTATTTTTTGTTTTGTGTTTTTCTATTTTTGATTGTATCCTAACCCAAATATGGGGAGACTGTTGGAACCCTATTTCTGATTTGGGCTAGGATCATTATTATTTATTTAGGATGATTAGTTTGACCCAATATGTATAGTCTAGGGTCATAGGTTTATTTTCAGGGTTACGCCTTCAGAAGAATTCTAGAGAAGTTCAGATCGACGGAACACAGAATCCAGATGGACGAATGGCGGGCTCACTTAGATGAACGTCGAGCCCAGTTCGACAAAACTTAGATTCCTAACTCTGAGTTTCGCTCAATGAACTCTGGGCTCCATTCAACGAACGTTGAACTCAACTCAGATACTCAGCTTGACAAACTCCAATCTTAGCTCGATGAACTCCAGGCTCAGTTTGACAAAACTCCAGGCTCTGTTCGACAATCTCTAGGCTCAATTTGACGAATTTCTTTGCAGTGTTCAGGTAGTTTAAGTTCAGAGGCAGCATGAGTTTTTTAAATAGCTTAATTTCAGTTACACTCTGATATTTAATGCTAAAATATTCTCAATGAATATAACCGTTTTCTGGCAGCATTAAATATGGATTATCATAGAGTTTAATTCTGATTAATTACCATTACAATTACAAATCTCAGAGATTCTTTAGACGTATGAAAAAATGGTTTTAAATTCAAATATTTGAATTCTTCGCAGAGAATATATATTCAAAAGATTACTGCCTCAAATGGGTTACTGACTTAGAGTTTAAGAGATACATTCTTACAGATCAACATATTTTTAATAGATCTTCTGCTTCAGACTTTCAGTGCAAAATCTTCAATTAATCTGCATCTTGAAGGCCTACACCCTGAAAAAAAGCTTCTCCCTTGATCACAAATTCTACTCAACTCAGGTCGAGCTTTTTTCTTCAACAACATCCACTTAAGTCTTCTCAGAGATAGTTGATAAAGAAGACAACATCAATTTTTAGTTTACTTACTAAACTGTGTACAAGGTTATAACTCCCTTCAAAAGTTAACCTCTTGGTTATAAGTCACCTGATCAAAAGACTTAGCTTGGTTTTTGGGCACCTGATCAAAAGCTCAAAGGGTTGCTAGATATCCCTTAGAAAATAGATCTTCTGGTGGCAGGGCACCTGATCAAAAATCTGTAGTGGATTCTTACCAGGGTGGTAGAAGAGTGGACGTACCTAGATTTATTGGGGAACCACTATAAATTCCTTGTGTTGTTTGTGTTTGTTTTCTTATTTATTTATTTATATATATATCACCTATCTTTTAAACAACTCTTAAATAAAATCAATGTTTTTAATATACATTATTCACCCCCACCTTCTCTAATGTAAAGTAGATTTATCCCTTACTTTCACCCTACTTGCCCCGAAGACACACTTCAAAGGGTTCAGCCTCATCTTAAACTTTCGTAGGGTGCCAAAGGTCTCCTCCATATATCGGAGGTGAGAACCTACCTCTCGGTTCATTATCATGAGATCATCTACATACACCTCCAGGTTCCTCCTATTTTACTCTTGGAAGACCCGGTCCATCATCCTTTGATACATCGCCCCCGCATTTTTTAGCCCAAATGGCATCGATTTGTAGCAGTAACACCCGTCCCCAGTGATGAAGGAGACATCTTTTATGTCAGGCAGGTGCATCCTGATTTGATGATAACTTGAAAAAGCATCTAAAAAACTCATCATAGAGATACCGACGGCTGAGTCAACCAGCGCATCGATCTGAGGCAAGAGATAACAATCCTTAGTACATGATTTATTTAATTAAAAAAAAAATCAAAACACATCCTCCACTGGTCGTCTCCTTTTCTAACCATTAAAACATTGGAGACTCAGCCGGGGTATTGGATTTTGGATATGAAGCTGGTCTTGAGGAGCTTGGGCACCACCTCCCTGATGGGCTCGGCCAACTTATCCGTCGTGGACCTCTTCTTCTACTGGATGGGGCAGGCTTATGGATATATGTTAATGCGGTGGTAGGCTGTAACGCCCCAAAATTTGAAAGAAGGACGAGCAGCGTCGAGAGCCAAGTTTGTGTCTTGGTAAGGGTCACACGGCCTAAAACACGGGCGTGGTCGTGGCCGTGTCATGTCGGGTTCGTCGAGGGCCCGGGAAGTCGAAGATTTTCGCTCGACGATGTGTCGAGACAGGGAACACGGCCTAGGAAACGGGCGTGTCCATGCCCGTGTCGTGCCGGGTTCGTCGAGAGCCCGGGTGGTCGACAAACTGCGCTCGACGATATGTTGAGACAGTGAACACGGCCTGGGACACGGGCATGTCCAAGGCCGTGTCGAGCATGTTGAGCTTATTCGACGAATTTTTCTGCGAAGTCGATGAAGAGGCAGTCGACGATAGTCAAGACTTTGAATATGGCCTGAGACACGGGCGTGTCCCAGGTCGTGTCCTTCTTGGGTTATGATTGGTCCTGTGTCGATGGAGGAACACACCCAGGCACATGGGCGTGTACTTCATGACACGGGCGTGTCAGCTCTGACACGAGGGTGTTTAGAGCTCGTGTCCTACTTTGGGTGCGACGGTTTCAGCGTCGATTGGGGAACACGACCTTGGACACGGGCGTATCACAAGCCGTGTTCGGCCCAGGTGTTTTGATTTTCAATTTGGATCGTGGCCGTTCATTTTCTTCTTTTGGGATCTGATGGTCCAGGGTTGCCCTTGTTGAGTTAAGTCCGGGAATAGGGTATAGAAACCCTCATTCTTCTTCAAACACTCACTTTCTAAGATCTAGAGAGAAGGGAGAGCAGGGAAGAAGGTGAAGGAGAGATTCGGCTGCTGGAGAAGCTTCGGTGGTCCAAATCGCGAGCCGAGTCCAGATCCATGGAGTAAAGACCATTGCGAAGGTTTTCATCCGGCTAAGTTGCCATGGATAGGAAGAGAGGTCGGAAGGTAACGACACCTCTCCTCTTGGTTTTAGGATGCACGTTTAACATCTTTTACTTTCTAGTTTTTTGCACCAAACTCTCAAATGAGAGGGGTTTGGGTCGCCAATGTTTAAGAGGGACCTCCGGGTCGATTGAGTCCATCCCCGGCATGTTTTTGCATTAGAGATCCGCTCCATTAGTGGATTAGGAATGGTGGGTGAAGCCGTAGTCGCGACCGTTAGTCCGACTCGGTGATGTTGCATACGAGCTTGAGGGATTCGTAGAGATCCGTTGCGGCAAGATGCCGTTTGTGATGTTTGTGATGTTTTCCCCTTCTCTCGAATGAGTACGTGTAGTCAGAACTGGACAAGGTTAGCTCCTCAATGGCGGTAGATGGTTTCCTTGGTGGACAAGGTTAGATCCGCATTGGCGGTAGATGGTTTCCTTGGTGTGCGAGGACGTTGCAGTACGAATGAGGTATTAGGGTGGGAATGGTTTTTGGATTGTAATGTGCTATGGCGTGGCTTTGTCTCCGTGGTCGGCTGGCTATCCCGTGACGTACAGGTCATGTGTGGAGAGTGTCCCGGCGAGACTAGTCCCCTTCTATGAGACTGACGAGAATGCCAAGCATGGGGTAAACCCGGGCAATGAGGCCATGAGCGGGTGGGGTCCAGCAAGGTTTCTTAGAATCGGTTAGTGTGTTAGACGGAATCTTGACATGAGAATTCAGAGCTTGCAGGCAAGCCCGGGTCTAAGACCATGATCGGGTGGAGCCTTGGAAAAAGTTTCGTGTGGCGGCTTGCATACCGTTGGGGGAATTGCAGTGCCCCCTTTATTTGCGACTTAATGCCAATGGGGAAATGATGAGTACCCAGATTATGTGATGATGTGCTAGATGCATACGCGTTAGGGTGCCTTGGGTGAAGCCCGAGTTTTGCATTCATGCTGCATAGTAGGCCCCTTTTCTTTATATGCTCAACAGTAGAGAACGTGCATGTTGTTTGAGACATCCAAGCATGTTCGTTAGTGTTATACTTGTTTTTGTATATTGTATACGAAGTGCTGACTTGCAGGTTAGAGGGGTACCCCGAGGTCTGTTAGGGGCGGCCGGGAGGAGATGTGTTTGCTACACAGTTTGAGGTCAGCCTTTGCTCACCAATGTTACAACCAAATTTTACAGGGCAAGGATCCCAAGCAGGAGCTAGCTCGCCGGCCAGAAAGGCCTAAGCCTCATGAAGTGTTACCATCCTTACTATGGCTTTACTTTTGTGATTTTGTATGTTTGATGTTGTTGTCTTCCGGCTTGCATGCCGAGGTAGCTTAGTAGTACATATGCACTTTGATGTTTATGTATTGTTGGAGATTTGGACTCTCTTTTGTTGTAAGGCCATAAGGCCGTATCGAGACTCTTGTGGATGTGGATAACTTCTAGTCTTGGTTGATGTTTCCGCTGTGTTTTGCTTATGAGTTTTGAGTTTGGGTAGTTATATCATCTTATAATACTAAAGCTGTGGCGTCTGTATGTTGTGGGGCACCGGCCGGACCCATATTATACGGTCATTACAGGGGAGGTGTTACAATATGGTATCAGAGCCAGGTTAGATTCAAGGTCAGTGCGTATAGAAGTTATCCACATAAGAGTAATGCAGGACCGTGAGTGTCCTTATACTTGAGTCTTGTGATTAGAGACTTATTCCTTGTTTTATTGCTTTTCTTAAGAGTGCAAGCAATGAGGCGGGTACGTCAAGACCAAGAGAAGAGCTTTCAGCGAGCAGCGCCACTGCTCAAGGTCCTTTAGGCATGGGTGTAAACCCGGCCGACTTCTATCGCATGCTAGTAGAAGCAATGGTGGCAGCCCAAGCTGCAGCGACAGCTCAGGTAGCAACCCCTGTTACACCAGATACGGCGACGGCCGTGCCGGGCGGAGAAGCTAGGCGAGATGAGCCTTTGGCAGAAAGGGTGGTTGTCGGGCCTAGAGACCAGCAGATAAAGTACTTTCTGAGCTTCCATCCCCCGACGTTCAAAGCAGTCGGTACTTCGACTGATGCAGAGGATTGGTGGGCACGGATTCAAGAGCTTCTGAGGGCGGCTGAGACGCCAGAGGAGAAGAAATCTGAGTTTGAGGCCTTCATGTTGGAGGGAGACGCAAAGTTGTGGTGGGTGAGCCATAGCGGATGCCAATTTCCTGGACGCACCCAGTCCATGGAAGAATTTGGGGATGCTTTCCTAAAGAAGTACATACATGTTTCAACAAGGTTGGCCCTTCAGAGGCAATTTCTGCACTTGATGCAGTGAGATAAGACGGTGGACGAGTATGTTCAGGAGTTCACTCATTTGGGTCGTTACGTGGGGACGACCATGCGGACGATGAGGAGAGGGATAACCTCTTCTACCAGGGGCTGAGGGAGAATCTAAGGCAACCCCTCATCGCCATGAAGTGAACTGGTTTCAATGAGTTGGTTGAGGCGGCCACAACATTGGAGAGTGATCTATAGCGAAGCCAACGTCGCAAGGATTTTGCGCCCAAGCAAGGAGAGGGGAAGCCTTCTCAATCCCAAGGAAAGTCGGAAGGGAATAGATGGAGGAGGAAGCCTCACCAGAACAAGTCCGGTAAGAAAAGTAAGTGGACGTCCGGAGGGTCTCACTCTAAGGGGCCGCCGACGTGCTTCAATTGTGGTAAGGTGGGGCACATTGCTTGTTTTTGTAACTAAGGAGGTGCGGAGCAGGAGGCAAGGCAGGAGCAAACTGTGTGCTTCGGCCCCAGTGCCGCAGAAAAAGGGAAGATGACAGAGTCTAACGCTTCTTGGTTCCAACCATTGCAACCAATGGCCTACAACCTTGGATAGCAGGAAGCGATCCGCCAACCCGATGTGGTGACATGTATGAGGAAGTTTAAGTTTAACCTTGTGCTTCATTCTTTTAGACCGTTATGATTGATTTCTATGTTTTAGGCTTTGTGTTAGTCTTCGGATACCCCGCTAGGGTATTGTTTGATACAGGAGCATCACACTCCTTTCTTGCAGAAAGCTTCATCCGGAGGATTGGAGTTGAATCGTTTTCGGTGGATGCAGAGCTGAAGGTGCGCATGCGCAATGGGTCATTCATGACCATCAGGAAGAAAGGGCGTATTTGTTGGGAGCTAGGCGGAGTTGACTTCGTATTGATAGTAGCGGTCCTACCATTAGTCGAGTTTAATGTGATTTTGGGAATGGACTGGCTAGTGGAGCAGCGTGCCAGTATTGATTTCCTATCCAAGGTGGTGACCCTGAGAAGCGAAGGGCAGACAGAGGTCAAGTTTAAGGGCCTTAATGGAGTGGCCTGTTCTCTGATTTCGGCCTTGCAGTTGGCGCGGGCAGTTCATCAGGGTGAGGTAGCGCCTGTAGAGTTATTGGAGGTTCGCCTTTCCAGGTTATCACTTGGGGAAGTGTCAGTGGTGGCAGAGTTCGAGGATGTTTCCTGAAGATCTTCCTGGGGCACCTCCTCGGCGGGAGATTGATTTCTCAATTGAGTTGGTGCTAGAGGCACGACCGGTCTCACGTCATCTGTTTAGGATGGCACCGAAAGAGTTGGCTGAGCTCAAGGTACAGTTGCAGGAACTATTGGAGCAGGGGTATATTAGACTCAGTTCTTCACCGTGGAGCGCGCCGGTGTTGTTTGTAAAGAAGAAAGACGGTAGTACGCGGCTGTGCATAGACTACCGAGAGTTGAATAAACTGAATATCAAGAATAAGTATCTGATTCCTCGAATTGACGACCTGTTTGACCAGCTGGTGGGGTCGGTGGTGTATTAAAAGTTGGACTTAAAGTCATGATACTATTAGTTGCGAATTCGAGATGAGGACATACCCAAAACAGCGTTTGGTACGAGGTATGCCACTTTGAGTTCTCGGTGATGCCATTCGGGCTGACGAACGCACCATCCGTATTCATGGATTTGATGAATCGAGTGTTTCAGAAATACTTGGACTCTTTTGTAGTTGTCTTTATTGATGACATCATAGTATATTCCAAATCAGAGGTGGAGCATGAGACTCACTTAAGGGTAATCTTGCAAGTGTTGAGGGAGAACTAGCTTTATGCAAAGTTCTCAAAGTGCGAGTTCTAGCTCGAGAAGGTGACATTTTTAGGTCATGTGATTAGTGGGGATGGGGTGGCAGTAAATCCAACAAAAGTGGAGGCCATCAGGGATTGGCCAGTTTTGAGAACCGTGGAGGAAGTCCGAAGCTTTCTTGGACTAGCCGGGTACTATAGAAGATTCGTGGAAAACTTTTCGCGTATAGCTCCACCCCTCACGTCACTAACTCGTAAGGATCAGAAGTTTGTGTGGACACAGGAGTGCAGTCAGGCATTTGAGACACTGAAGGAAAGACTGATGACGGCTCCAATCCTAAGTCTACCGATGGGGATCGAATGTAAGACCCCCCCCCCTTTTTTTCTTTTTGAACATCGGGGTCTTAGGCCTAGAACCGCTGTTTTGCGGTGACTCCTTCACGCCCTGAAGGGTCATCACCACAAAGCGCCGATTCTGCCGGCCAATTCGATCACAGAAAAGTAGCATAATGAAGTAAATGGAAACTTGCAGTCCACAAAAAATCACATATCTTAGTAAATAAATCTCCACGAAGGGAGTGTTCACAGAATAATACATCAGAGTGCTAAAATACGGGCTTAAGCCCGGTACATCATATCCTCACTACAAAATCACTCATGCGGAAGCAAAAGCAGAAAAACTACTCAAGGTCGAGACTCACGGTCCCGGCTGTATGAACTCCGGAGCTAGACTGCCCCACCTCCAAGCGCACCGGTCTCTGGGGCTGCTCCTCCATGCTGGACTCCACGATCCCCTAAATGATGCGGTTCGAAAACCGTTAGTCTAAAAGACTAAGCCCTATCATCCCCCGCCCCTTCCCCCATGGCTCCTAAGCATCGAGCGGAGAGGAAGAAAGGGGAGGACTTGAATGTGGAGAATAATCAAAAACAGATGCCAGCGGACCTATACTAGCAATTCTATAATAGGTATTGACAATAAGATGAAATATGAAAGTAATCTTCACTTATGTGAGAACACATAAGCCAAGGGGTCTTCTGCAAGGCTCCCATCGTATAAAGAGTCCCATACCAATTTATACGTTGGGGTGTCGGTTGTCACACAGCAGTGAATATAAATCAAAATTAACCTTAATTTATAAACTTGCCCACACAAGCTTATAGACCAAGGGGTCATTTTGCAGGTCCTAATGTATAAGCGTCCCATTCCACTTATACATTAGGTGTCAGGGGTTAAATGATTCGATTATGCTATGACATGCAAGTGGGTATGATGGACATGCAAGTGCAACGCACACACCCGACTCTGTGCGCACAGACCTTTAGTTCCCCTTTTCTGGAGCCGTAACCTCCCAGGATACCTTCGTAGTGGCAGACGGAAGCGGTGGGTTGGGCCTCGCCCACCTCTAAACCAGTAAATCACTACCGGTCAGACCTATCGTACGCCTCAATGCTTGGTGCACGAAGCGGACTCCTGCGTACTCTTGCCGGCTGGCGCACCGGACTTCTGTTGGCGAAGTGCTAACCACACTTGCCGAGTCAACGTATTGACGTCGGTGCATCGACCATCCAATACCGAAGACCCACCACCTTAATTTTTCCTTCCTTTTATGCACATGCAAATTTAGCGTAATCAAAAACCGAGCCGAAGCTCCCCGGACCAACACGTCCGTCTCAAACAATCGAGCCGAAGCTCCCCGAACCCAAAGTCCGTCTTTTAACCATCCGAGCCGAAGATCCCAGCTAACTTCCGGTGCTATCAGTGTTTGTGAAAGGTGCAACTCTAATTACAAAGTTACTCTTTTCAGCTTGTTAAAACAGTTTACGTTAACCCAGGACTGCCCCCGGTATTCCCTGTGAAGGGCTCTCAAGGGGCACTAGGAACTATGTTGGGATTACGCCCAACATTCCCTTTCGCAAGATACTTATTTTTATTATTGGTTGATTCCCTTACCCATTGCTTTCTCATGTTGCGATAGACTAGTCCTAGGGTGATTTGACTCTACCTCACCTCGGGGAGGGCGCCTCTAAACCCTAGCCAAAACAACACTCTACTCATTTTATCTTCCAATGATGTGCCTAATTCCAATTATCCTTCCAACAAACCAACAAACCCCATCACATGTGCTCTAATTCACATCCCGAATGATTTCCTGCAGTTTTACTAAATGCAGACCACTTAAGCTATATGACCCGTAAAATGGGAAGTATACCAAATGATCATCCAGTACTCATATAATAATTATTGGAGGACTATATTGGCATTTGTAGCCTGTATCCATAATTTCCAATTTTTCATAATTTAAGTGATAATTTATTTATTTATTCTAATAACTAAAAGTTCCAAGTTTGAACATGAAGTACAAGTTTTAGACAAGATAAAACTCCACTAAATTATATTAAATGCAAAATGAATAATCATCTAAAAATCCAGAATCTCCCAATTTTTCAGCAATGTTTAAGCCCTTAAATGTTATTTCCAATTTATTCCAAAATAAATCATTAAAAGGGGATGTACAACAAAACTACTTCAAAAAATTCAGAGAAAATTCCAGGATGATTGTAAGGGCACAAAAAACCTCTAAGTAAAGTTTCATAATTTTGTTGAAAGAATTATTCCCTAAATTAATTAATTATCCAATTCTCAAAAATATGGCCTTGTAAAGGAAGTTCTGAAAACAGACCTCTAAAAATTATAAATAAATTTCTACAAGTACTTTTTGACCTGGAAACATCAAAACCTAAGTCTCATGATTTTTCAACAGATAAATCATCAAAAATTAATTTTATTCTACCAAGCCCCTTTCCAAAACTTGTGAAGTAAGTACTAGATAAACTCAAGTAAGAATTATAATAAAATTCAGGGATATTCACTTAGGCCTTTAAGATATTCTGACCAAGTTTCATTAGATTTCCAATGCAGGGAATAACCATAAGAAAATCAAACATTATTTTCGGCCTTTTGGTAATTAACAAATGAAGTACCGGGAAAAGAATCCATAAACTTCTATAGAAATTACCCAAGGTTCTAGATTGCCTAAAACCTACTCTACCCAAGTTTCATAACTTTTGGGGAAAGTTTAGTGGCTAAATCTTCAAATTTGTGCTCCTACCCTAAAGCTAGGGTTAGGGTTTTGAGGTGTCTACCTTGCTCCAACTCCTCTAAGGTTCCTACCAGAAAACTTAGGTTACATTACCCTCAATCCTACTAGGTTTCCAAGGCCATACAAGGGCATTTTCCCCCATGTCCTTCACAACCCTCAAAAGTCCTTCCTTAGGGTTTGAGGTTGAACCCTAGGGCAAATCAAGCCTAAATCATCCCATTTTCCTTAAGGGGGTGACATTGGCCATGCCAAGTCAGTTTCCAAAACCTCAGTCTCTGTTGAGGGGAGGGGACCACCCTAAGTCCATAGTGCACTTTTAATCAAAAATACCTCCTTAGGGCCACACTAGCGTTTGGTGATTCCCTAACCAAAACATATTCTAATGAGCTAAACTTTTGTACAGAGCTAGGTATTGATGCCAGGGACCACTCTCCAAAATTTGGGAGGGTTTGGAGGTCATTTGACCACTTAATTAATTTACCCTAGCATTATTAAATAAAAGAAAAAACTTTAGGCAAAGTGTCTCCAACAATTATGAGTTTTGGATAGGCCCTAGGTATAGCTAAGTTAAACTCCCTGCCAAAATTTCAAGTGATTTGGACAAGGGATGAGGTGTGGGCACTCAGTTTAATGACTGTCTAGCCCTAAGTGTATGTCCCACCAAAATGGGTGCCCTGGTCAGACCATGCTCCCAAATTGGTTCAAACCAATTTTAAAATAAATTAGACACAAAGGACTACAACGTTCATGTTGGTGACTTTTCTACAGAGGGGCATAAGTATTTTTAAAATTTAAAACCAATAATATCAAAATCTATGACATAAATCACATTAATATAAACAAATTTCCTATAGTTTAATCATATAGCCGCACGGATCTTGAAGCAAAAGGGACGGGATCCCTTCATATTCCTCCTTGAGCCGACGGCCAGGATCCATCCCGCCTGGGGCCGCTTCCAAGCCCTACCGCCGGCGATCCAGCCCCTTCCCCGGCCGGCCACCGCCACCACCACCTCTGTTGAGGTGGTGGCTATCGCCAGGCGGCGGCTCTGCCGCCGAAGAGGCGTTTTCCGGCGGTTCTAGCAGGATCATTTTTTTGCCGAAAACCATGAAATATTGGTTTTGATCGGGCTCAATTGAGCCCGAAACTTAAACCTAAGGAGACCTATGATCTACCCGTGAGTTAAGGAGATGGGGAGGACCTTCCTGGCGGCCTGAATGCGGGTGGAGCGGCGGGATGCCATAGTTGACGGCGGCGGCGCTCGGCTTCTGCAACAGCAAGTGAGACGGCCTGTCTCCTCCAGGTAAAAGCTCGAAAATGTTCCCCTCTGTCCACTGATGATGTTTAAATGGGCAATTGGGGAGGGGGCGGCTGGTTCTTCAATACCCATCAACACCACTTATGGTGTGGCTCGGGTTGAGTGGAGGGGGGCTGAATCCACCCATTGGTGGCTGAGAAATGGCTGGAATCAACTCCTCTTCCCTAGAGGAGTTGATTGCAGCCATTAAAGGTGGTTGTTAGTCTCCCTTTGGCCGGCTCCACTCTCCCCTTCCTCTCCCCCATCTTCTCTCTCCACCATTAACATGGAGGGAAGCTCCCTTCTCTCTCCTAGTCACCCTTGTTGACTGGTCAACCCCATAGGCTATGTGCAACCCACTTAGTTATGATGATCATGAAAGTGAGGTTAGCCTAAGGAAGAAGTGGCTTGGGCTTGGGTTAGCCCATTTGGGCTAGGTTTGACTTGACTTAAGTTAGGGTTGACCTGGGTCAATTTGATCATCTGGGTTGACCCCATTGGGTCTTTGATGACCCATTGGACTCCCTTAAGGTATAGGAAGACTTATGTAGGGTTACCTTGCACTTTGGAGGTCACATACCCTTAGTAAGGGTACTTTGATCAGATTAGGGGCTTGAGTTGACTTGGGTCAACTTGGCCTCTAGGGCTGACCCCAATGTGTCCTTAGTGACCCCTTGACTTTAATTTAGGGTTAGGGGGCAATAGGTGGGGTCCTCTAGGCTAGCAGTAGGTCAATGACCCTAAGTAGGCTAGTTTGACCCATTTTGGGTTAGCGTTGACCTTGATCAACTAAGTCTCTTTGATCGACCCCAATGGGTCCTTATGGATCTAATGGGGCTCCCAAAATATTTGGGGGTGTTGTGGTAGGGTCTTGGGGTCAAGGTGTAGCCCAATGGTCATCCTAAAATATTGTTCAGAGTTCTACTATTTACAGACCATGATGATTTTCCACACCTTGTCTCCTATCTCTTGGCCCATTTCTGGCTTCCTAGAGTTTGTCATGACCTAATCATGGACAAAAACCACTCCTAGGGGTCTAGTTGGAAATGGGATGTTACACCGAAGGATTTCAAATCTACAGTGACACATCAGGATGCGGTTTGGGTTGCGTTTTGGTGCAACATGGTAGTGTAATAGCCTTTGGGTCTAGGCAGCTGAAGCCTCATGAGTGGAATTACCCTGTTCATGACTTGTATTTGGCGGCGGTAATTTTCGCGTTGAAATTGTGGCGGCACTATGTTTATGGTGCGAAGGTGGAGATCTTCACGGATCACAAAAGCCTGAAGTATCTCCTAGATCAGAAGGACTTGAATATGCGGCAGCGCAGGTGGGTCGAGTTCCTCGGAGACTACGAGGTGGCGATTCAGTATACGCCAGGCAAGGCCAATGTGGTGGTAGATGCCTTGAGTAGAAAATACTCGGGGCAAGGGAATTGGATCGAAGATCATGATGAGCGGTTGGTGCGGGAATGGGAGTCCCTCGGCTTGGAGTGCGTAGCAAGGTACGAGTCTAGCGTGGCTTGGTTAAACTGGATTAAAATGCAGAACGACTTGTCCGATCGTATTCGGGAAGAGACTCGTTTGGATGTGGAGTTTCGGCCAATCATGGTGGAAGCTCAAAAAGGCGAGATCAGCGCCTGGGAGATGATTGACGGGATTCTGAGGAAGGACAAAAGGATTTGTGTACCGCAGTTCGGCAAGCTCCGTGAGGAGTTGATGTTTGAGGCTCACTTCACAAAGTACTTCATTCATCCGGGCAGTATAAAGATGTACTTGGATATGAAGAGATCCTTTTGGTGGCCTGGACTGAAGCAGGACATAGCTTTGTACGTGAATCGATGTCAAACTTGTGCCTTGGTGAAGGCCGAGTGTCAGAAGCCGGGCGGGTTCCTAAAGCCTCTTCCAATCCCCGAATGGAAATTCGATGACATCTCCATGGATTTTGTGCATGCCTAGATCACAGCAGGCCAACGACGCGATTTGGGTGATTGTGGATCATTTAACCAAAGTGGCTCACTTCATCCCAAACAAGAAGGAGGACAGCGTGGAGAACCTGGTGGAGTTATATGTTCGCAACATTGTGCGACTACATGGGATTCCTAAAATTTTAGTCAGCGATCGTGACGGACGTTTCACGTCCAAGGACTGGAGGTTGGTTCAGAAAAGTGTGGGCACGAAGCTAAAGTTCAGTACGGCTTTCCATTCTCAAACTGACTGGCAAACCGAAAGAACAAACCGTGCTATGGAGGATATGCTGAGGATGTGTGTTCTTGACTTCGGCAAGAAATGGGAGGATCACCTCTTCATGGTGGAGTTCGCGTATAACAATAGTTACCAAGCAAGTATAAAGATGGAGCCATACGAAGCTTTGTATGGGAGGCGGTGTCGAACACCGATGTCGTGGACAGAGGCGGGAGACACCAAACTATTGGGAAAAGAAGTGGTAGCTGATGCTTGTGAGTTGGTACGGACCATTCAAGAGCGCATGAAGGTGGCTCAAGATCGGCAAGCAAAATATTTTAATGCTTGCCATAGGAAGTTGGAGTTTGCGGTAGGTGATTGGGTCTATTTGAAGATCAAGTCGTTCAAAGGCGTTTCACGGATTCGCCGACTCAAGAAGTTGAGTCCAAGGTTTTTGGGACCTTTCGAGGTTGTTGAACGGGTGGGAGAAGCAGCGTACCGATTGGTGTTGTCTGCAGAGCTGAGTGGATTGCACGACGTCTTCCATGTCTCCGTCTTGAGGAAAGCCTTGGTAGAGGCTAGTGTGGTGATCGAATCATCATCGATGCCGATAGTGGAAGAATTGAGGACGCGAGTCCGTCCAAGTGCTATAGAGGATTCAAAAATTTGGCAGTTGTGGAACAAAGAGGTCAAACTCGTGAAAGTACGATGGGACAACTGCGGCCGTGAGGAACTCTCTTGGGAGCGAGAACAAACCATGCTGGAGGAGTATCCAGAGTTTTTCTATTCAGGTATCATTTAAGTTTTGTGTACCTCTTTTTGTTTTTTGGTAATTTCGGGACGAAATTCTTTTAAGGGGGAGAGAGTTGTAACGCCCAAAATTCGAAGGAAGGACGAGCAGCGTCGAGAGACAAGTTTGGGTCTTGGTAAGGGTCACGCGGCCTAGGACACGGGCTTGTCTGTGGCCGTGTCGTGCTAGGTTCGTCGAGAGCCTGGGAAGTCGATGATTTTTGCTCGACGATGTGTCGAGACAGGGAACACGGCCTAGGATACGGGCGTGTCCATGGCCGTGTCGTGCCGGGTTCGTCGAGAGCCTGGGTGGTCGACAAACAGCGCTCGACGATGTGTCGAGACAGTGAACACGGCCTGGGACACGGGTGTGTCCAAGGCAGTGTCGAGCGTATCGAGCGTGTTCGACGAATTTTTATGCGAAGTCGACGAAGAGGCAGTCGACGATCATCAAGACTTCGAACGCGGCCTGAGACACGGGTGTGTCCCAGGTCGTGTCCTTCTCAGGTTGGATTTATCCTATGTCGATGGAGGAACACGCCCAGGCACACGGGCGTGTACTGCATGACAAGGGCGTGTCAGCTCTGACACAGGCGTGTTCAGAGCCCGTGTCCTGCTTTGGGTGCGATGGTTTTGGCGTCGATTGGGGAACACAGCCTTGGACACGGACGTGTCACAAGCCGTGTTCGGCCCAAGTATTTTGATTTTTAGTTCGGATCCTGGCCGTTCATTTCCTTCTTTTGGGATCTAATGGTCCAGGGTTGCCCTTGCTGAGTTAAGTCCGGGAATAGGGTATAGAAACCCACATTCTTCTTCAAACACTCTCTTTCTAAGATCTAGAGAGAAGGGAGAGCAAGGAAGAAGGTGAAGGAGAGATCCGGCTGCCGGAGAAGCTTCAGTGCTCCAAATTGAGATCCGAGACCAGATCCGTGGAGGAAAGACCGTTGCGAAGGTTTTCATCCGGCTAAGTTGCCATGACTACAAAGAGAGGTCAGAAGGTAACGACACTTCTACTCTTGGTTTTAGGATGCATGTTTAGCATCTTTTACTTTCTAGTTTTTGGGCACCAAACTCTCAAATGAGAGGGGTTTGGGTCGCCAAGGTTCAAGAGGGACCTCAGGGTCGATTGAGTTCGTCCCCGACATGTTTTTGCATTAGAGATCCGCTCCGTTAGTGGATTAGGCATGGTGGGTGAAGCCGTAGTCGCGACCGTTAGTCCGACTCAGTGATGTTGTATACGAGCTTTAATGATTCGTAGAGATCCGTTGCGGCAAGATGCTGTTTGTGATGTTTGTGATGTTTTCCCCCTTCTATCGAGTGAGTATGTGTAGTCGGAACCGGACAAGGTTAGCTCCTCAATGACGGTAGATAGTTTTCTTGGTGAACAAGGTTAGCTCCGCATTAGCGGTAGATGGTTTCCTTGGTGTGCGGGGACGTTGCAGTATGAATGAGAGATTAGGGTGGGAATGGTTTTTGGATTGTAATGTGCTAAGGCATGGCTTTGTCTCAGTGGTCGGCTGGATATCCCGTGACGTGCAGGTCATGTGTGGAGAATGTCCCGGCGAGACTAGTCCCCTTCTGTAAGACTGACAAGAATGCCAAGCATGGGGCAAGCCCGAGCAATGAGGTCATGAGCGAGTGGGGTCCAGCAAGGCTTCTTAGAATCAGTCAGTGTGTTAGACGAAATCCTGACATGAAAAGTCAGAGCTTACAAGCAAGCCCGGGTCTAAGACCATGAGCAGGTCGGGCCTTGGCAAAAGTTCCGTATGGAGGCTTGCATGCCGTTGGGGGAATTGCAGTACCCCCTTTGTTTGCGGCTTAATTCCAATGGGGAAATGATGAGTACCCAGATGATGTGATGATGTGCTAGATGCATACGTGTTAGGGTGTCTTGGGTGAAGCCTGGGTTATGCATTCATGCTGCATAGTAGGCCCCTTTTCTTTATATGCTCAATAGTAGAGAACGTGCATGTTGTTTGATACATCCAAGCTTGTTCATTAGTGCTATACTTGTTTTTGTATATTATATACGAAGTGCTGACTTGCAGGTTGGAGGGGTACCCTGGGATACGTTAGGAGCGGCCGGGAGGATATGTGTTTGTTACACAGTTTGAGGTCAACTTTTGCTGACCCACGTTACAACCAAATTTTACAGGGCAAGGATCGCAAGCAGGAGCTAGCTCGCTGAGCAGAAAGACCTAAGCCTCATGAAGTGTTACCATCCTTGCGGTGGCTTTACTTTTGTGATTTTGTATTTTTGATGTTGTTGTCTTCCGGCTTGCATGTCGAGGTAGCTTAGGAGTGCATATGCACTTTGATGTTTATGTATTGTTGGAGATTTGGACTCTCTTTTGTTGTAAGTCCATAAGGCCGTTTCGAGACTCTTGTGGATGTGGATAACTTCTAATCTTGGTTGATGTTTCCGCTGTGTTTTGCTTATGAATTTTGAGTTTGGGTAGTTATATCATCTTATAATACTAAAGCTGTGGCGTCTGTATGTTGTGGGGCCCCAGCCGGACCCATATTATACAGTCATTACAGGGGGAGGTGTTACACAGGCGACGTCTGCATCGATTCCCTATAGTTTTGTCGTGCTCCATGCGAAGATGTCCACGTTCTTCTGGATGCACTTCAACATCCTCCCCTAGTCCTCTGGGCTCAGCCCCCCACTGATCTACACTTTCTCCACTCTGCCTCTCTGGGTGAGAATTTCTATCTCCAACACCTCCTCGACAATCTCCAGCCGGGACTGCTGTCCCCACTCTCCAACGGCTCCCTCACTGGGGACCGGGACCTCCTCCTCGACTTCCTCCACGAACATCACCTCGGTCGGCTCCTCCAGAACTCCTTATGCCACCTCCACCTAGGTGCAGACCTCTTCCTCCACTTCTATCTCCTCCACCTCTCCTTCGGCCTCCTGCCGGGACAGCCCTTGTAACGCCCCTGATTTTTCGATGTTATTATTTCATTTGGTGTTGTCATAATTATGATGTTGAAGCGTTACCCCCCTTTTTTACGTTTTGTTGACGGTGCTGCACCGTTTGTGCGTTTTCACGTCCGTTGGATCTGTTTGACTAGATTTTGGGATTTTGATTGGATTGAATGTCTCCCTTGATTGAAAGGATGAAGTTTTGAAGTTTTGGACTTGTCCAGTATTATTGCAATCCGAGCATTTTGGAGTCTAGGCGTGTGTTTGGATCATTGTGATGATTTTTGCTCGTGTAGCCATTTGATGATAGTGTCTCAAAAATGATGCGTTAGATTCTAGGGTTGTCTTCGCTTCTAAATTCGTAAAGTCGGCATTTTATCACAGAATGTTAGTCAAATTCGAATTTCTGAAATTTGACCTGCTTAGTACTCGAGATGGACAACCCTGTTCTTGAGAGTGAATTGTGTAATGTACACGAGAGTTTTGCCCTTCTTTTCTCGAGTGGTCGGGACTTGTTCCCGAGAAGCGCGTTGTCCCTCGAGAAATGTCCTTTCTCTACTCAAGAAATTTCCCCCTCTAGTTCCCGAGAGGTCTTGAACCTCTCGAGAAATGCTTCTGTTGATTTCAATAAATACTCATTTGTTCTCGAGAAGTAAATTATCGTTCTCGAGAAAGCCTTGTCTTGTTTTCGAGAAAGCTCTACCTTGTACTCGAGAACATGAATTGTTGTTCTCGAGTAGTCTCCTACTTGTTCTTGAGTAATGCTTCTTGTACTCGAGAAATATCTTCTCCCTTAGTCGATAAACCTGCTTCATTACTCGAGCAATGCTTCTTCTACTCGAGTAATCTTCGTCCCTATTCCCAAGAAATATCTTCTACTTGAGAAACATTTTCTTCCACTCGAGAAAACCATGGATTCTTCTCGAGATGTTCGGTCTAGCTAACCCTCTTCCTCGGTTCCTTTCTTAGAAATGTTACTGTTGTAGGCAAAATTATTTTAATTATACCTTATATATATAATATGTACTTTTCTTCCTCCTTAGAGCCGTACTTCCTTCATTCTTCCCGAACCAGAGAGGCGTGGGCGAGAGAGGGTTTTTCCGCGATTCTTCCGGTGGCCGCCGACGGTGCTTCGGTGCTCGAAATCTTCACCTGAATATAGATCCAGAAAGCTCTCAACGAGAGCTACACCATCGTGGTAAAATCTTCCCCATTCCTTGAGTTTTCTCGCTAGGGTTTTCTGCCCTAACTCCTACTTTTCTCCATCCTTGTTAGATTTTGATTTCCCTCGTCGTTCTTGGTCCCGATCTACGCCGAGGTGCGATTTGGTGGTCTTCTTCGGTAAAACCAAGGCAAGTGATGATTTCTCCCTCTCTTCTCTTCTTTTTCCCGATCTGCAGAAAATTTCTAACTTCTTGATATCATTATCTTATATAACTTGCGGAATATAGTGCCGTTTAGATCCATTGTCTAATTCTACTTGTAATTTTCATGTTCTTGATTTTGCTACCTAGACTGGTTAAGTGCTATATGTTTTGATGATGTAGTTAAATCTCGCTCTTATAATCGTTCCTTAGCTATTATGTAGGACATGTTAGAGTTTACTTAGGATTGTAAATCCTTCCTAAAGGTTGATCAACCGTTTCTTAAATCTAGAAATGTCTAGTAGAATCTGATGTGCCAAGTCTTGAGATTTATATCATGGTTTTCTTCGTGGTAATGTCATGGGGGAGAGACAAGCCGCCAGGACCAGGAAGGGTTGTGGTGGGCCTCTGAGCTCTAGACCCGGGTCGTTACGGGGTGTGACTTCATGGTTTTCTTCATTGCAGGTGTTATTAGAGGGCGAATCCACCGCCACAACGTCTGATCCCTCTAATAGTACCTTGTGGAACTCTACCAGGTGTTTGGGAATTTGCGGTGAATGGTGGAGTATCCAGTCTCCCCCACAATTATGACGAATTAATATATCTATGGGGGTGTGTCCGGGTGAGTTGACTACCCTACCCGTGTTATTTTTAGTGGAGTTGACCACATGTGGTTAATAGAGTTTTGTCTTCTTCCTGATGATTTAATCGTGATTTTTCCTCTTATAGTCTTGTGCATCTGGGGTACTTTTGTTGTACGTGACGCTTCATATAATTGATCCTTTCTGAGTTTATTTTTGCACCCTACTGATATACTTCATTTTAGTATTTCTTTTTGGTCTTGGGTTGGTACCCCATGACCTTTGTTTACTCTTGGCTTACTTTTCTGCCATCACTTATACTTTCTTGCTGAGGTGTTCTGTCTTTGGAATGCCTTAGCTTCAGAGCTGTAGCTGGTAGCGGGGCTGGTTTTGGAGTTCTTGAGCAGCAGTATTGGTTGTGGCTTTTACCTCGGCGTTGCGAGGTAATTGTTGGAGTTTTCTTTACTAGTTTAGACATACTTTTGGTTTAAGTGGGTTCGTGTCAGATTGTTGACGCCCATATGATAGTTGATTTTGGATACTTTTGTTAGATGCTACTTGCTTTCATTCTGATTATTTGGTTTAGATGCTGTCTGGGATCTTTTATGCTATGTTTGCATGATAGGTATTTTCAAGTAATAAAAAAAATTATTATTACTACTTCACACATTGCATGTTTTAAAATACTAAATCCTTATATTTAATGACCGTAAAAGCTACTTTTACTTCTATTATAAACCTAAAACTTGCATACTATGAGTTGCCCTCCGGGAACCTTTTTACTCATGTAAGATGTCTAATCTTGTAAAACAAGTATTTTCCGCTACGTATAACTATTTTTCCTCGTGGACTAGATGAGCCACTAAGCCGAGGGATACGACTAACTGCTAAACTTAAACTAGATTTGCCTCTAAATAACTTAAAGATCGCTCTTTATGTGGTAAGTAGGAGTTTTTCCCGAGCGTCCGTAGTTATCCCCTGTTAACGGGGCATCATGACGCGCATTTTTCCCTTACTCTGATATTTCTTTTAAGGTAGTTAAAAATGCGGGTTGTAACAGCCCCTCCATCATTCTCTCCATCTCCTCAGCTCCTCCCTGCCAAGAGATGAATTTCACCGCAGTGACATAGCACTCCCTTGCCACCTTGGGGTATCCTCGGACCTGGATGCCCTCAGTGTTGAACTTCAAGCACTGATGGAAAGATGAGGGCACGTAGCGGAAGACACTGATGATGGGTCGTCCGAATATAGCATTGTAATTACTAGGCACGTCCATGATGACGAACCTGCAGTTTCGGGACTACCCCTCCCCCCCCAAGGTAACGTGGAGTCCCACTCCTCCTTACACCTCATTCCTCTCTCCCAAGAACCTGAAGAGAGGTCCATCGGAGGCCAGCACACTCCGGGCCTCCACCTTCATCGCGTCAAACACATTATTGAAAATGAGGTTTACCGAACTCCCGTTATCGATAAGGATTCGAGAGATAGAAAAATTCTCGATGGCGGTATGGATGACCAACGCGTCGCAAAAGGGATCCTCGTGATCCAGCATATCCTTCCTGGAGAAGGTGATCTTCTCCTCCGGGGGTGGGGCTAGAGATGTGGAGGCGATGCTTCGACGGTACATAGTATGGAGACTTATCTTCCGGGCAGCCTCAACTCCCACCCCCGTGTGGATCACTCTGATCCCTCCTCGGGCTCCGACATTAGCCCGGTCCTCGCACATGTCCTCCTCTCCCCTGGGCTGGACTTCCTTGATCTGCACCTCCTGGAGGGGTTGCGGTTGTTGTTCCTAATTTTCCCTCACCTTGAGGAACTCTAGGCATGTGGTCGTAGCATGGCCCTCCTCCTGGTGGAGGTCGCAATAGGGCAACTCCACCATAACTTCCTGTCTTCTCCTCTGTTGACATCTCCTCCTCTAGGCTATCGTGATAGCCTGCTGCTGATCGGGGAGAGGAGGCCTTTGGCCCTGCCTCCATCCCCGGGGGTTGAACTATCCTTGCCCCCCCCTGGCGGTTGTCTCCTCCATGGAAACCTTTCTGCTGGCCTTGGTCCTGCCACTCCTGCTTCCTCCAGCCGAGCCGATTGTTCGGCTCCTGGCGGCCTCATCTCGGCTGCTTTTATTGTTGCTTGTTGTTCCCTCTACCGGGGTTTAGCTCTCCTCACTTATTCCACCTCCTAGAACATTCTCCTCCTTCATGGCCCACATGGCCAACCTCCTTACAAACTCGGGATTCGACGCCTCCCCGTCAACCTCCCTTGAGACCCTCTCCATCAGCTCCTCATAGGAGTGAGGGGGAACCCTCTTCAGCTCTATCCTGAAGAAGCCCTGCTGCAGCCCCAAGTTGAAGGTCATCATCAGGGAGTGCCCTGAAATCTCCTTGACATGGGTGAACTCTTCCTGGAACTGGTCCATATAGCTCCCTAGGGTCTCGTTCACTTTCTGCTTGATGTGGAACAGGGACTCAGACTCCCTCTTCCTCTTCTTGGAGGTGGTGAACCTCAGCATGAACCCCCGACGTACGTAGGTCCTCGAAGCATTAGATAGAGCTGGCCGGCAACTAGTGGAACCAATCTCTTGCCTTCTCCTTGAGGGTGATGGCGAAGAGTCTACATTTGAAGGCATCTGACATCTGCATTATC
This sequence comes from Platanthera guangdongensis, assembly GCA_039583875.1. Taxonomy (NCBI): domain Eukaryota; kingdom Viridiplantae; phylum Streptophyta; class Magnoliopsida; order Asparagales; family Orchidaceae; genus Platanthera; species Platanthera guangdongensis. Next base: position 31,769,146 of record CM077164.1, on the reverse strand, counting down.
GAAATCACATCCTCAAACCACTGGATGTGCTGAACATGGTCATACTTTTCGGTATAGTAGGACATTTCCGGCTCTTGAAACCACTCTATAACTGTGGCGAATGAAACCAACTCACTAAAGGGGCTGCCTCCCCCTACTGGACGAGCCGGGGGGGGGGGGGGGGGTCTCGCACACTCATCTCGCCAACCCGACCTCCACTTATCGAGCTGGGGAACAACACTCGCCCTGGAAGATCTCGCCCAATCTCCTCCGCTGCCTCCTTCCCAGCTCGCCTAGCTGGGTCATCCTCGCCTAGGGCTGGGTTAGCGGAGACTGGAACGGCTGACAACAAACACTCGGCGCACGTGTCGAGTGCGAACTTAACGAGGCTGATCACCTCCTGCCGAAAATCCTCGAACATCCCGAGGGTGGCAAGAGGGGGAGTGGGTGGTGAGTCGTCCCTGCCCGAACCTTGTCCTTCTCCTCTAATCATTGAGCTCGCAGAAGATTTTTTGTGTTGATCACACTCCACGTTCACCGCACCAAAAATGTTGAAACTGAATAATCGGTCTTTGTGCAGTTTGACCCTTGGGGAAGGGGTGATCGCACACTTACTTCTCTCTCACAAGCTATACGACCAAAGAATTAGCACAAGGAACAGACCCAAAGCTCCAACACGGAGGTCCCACCACACACCCAGAAGATCTTAGAGCTCTTCTCCTCCCTAGCCAAGTGCTGAGCTAAGGATACCTTAGAAAGCACAAGAAGATCAGGGCACAAGTAAGCATGCCTTTTGAGGTACCTCCTCGGGTCTATTTATAGTGTTTGAGTTGGTCTGCTAACGGCGCACCTCCGCTGGAACAGCTACATGCAGCAAAAAGTGGTCTGTCAATAGCGTAACTCCGCTATTCTACGGAGTTAAATGCACACCTCTAAGGGTATCCAAGTAATTTTACCTCTGGACCTTACTATGGCGTTGAGTGAAGAAGCATCATTCAATGTCAGGGGCTGCTGCGTTGAGTGGAGAAGCATCACTTAACGCCAAGGGCCAAGAACTATGACGTTGAGTGGAGAAGCATCACTCAATGCCAAGGGCTAAGAACTACGAAGTCGAGTGGAGAAGCATCACCCAACGCCACGGGCTAGGAACTGCGGCGTTGAGTTGAGAAGCATCACTCAACGCCAAGGGCTAGGGTGTTGAGTGGAGAAGCATCACTCAACGCCACGGGATAGGAACTGCGGCGTTGAGTGGAGAAACATCACTCAATGTCAAGGTCTATGGCATTGAGTGGAGAAGCATCACTTAAAGCCACAGACTAGGAACTGCGGCGTCAAGTGGAGAAGCATCACTCAACGCCAAGGTCTAGGGCATTGAGTTGAGAAGCATCACTCAACACCATAGGCTAGGAACTGCGGCGTTGAGTGGAGAAGCATCACTAAACGCCAAGTACTAGGGCGTTGAGTGAAGAAGCATCACTCAACTCCAAGGGATACGACATTGAGTGGATAAGCATCACTCAACGCCAACCCTAAGGACCTCCCGCTGACCCGGGGGCAAGCCTTCCCGCAAGCCCAGGGTGGATGCGGCCTGGCTTGCGCAACTCGCCTTATAAATCTAGGCGAGCACGAGTCGGGCTGTCATGGCTCGCCTGCCCTATACGGAGGCGAGCTGGCGATAAGGTAGCCTAGGCGGGCGCGGACTGGACGGGCTGGCTTGCACGGCTTGCCCGCCTAGCCTTGGCAGGAGCGAGTCAACTATCTGGGTTCGTCCGACTACTGCATTAACACGAGCCGGTCACTTTAGTTCGCTCTCCTAGTTTGGTGGACCCACTCGGCGAACACTGGGTTGTACAACATGGTAGCGATCCGTTGCTCGAGCCAAAGTTTGAGGCTTTGGTGATCAGTGTGAATAATGAATGGACAACCCATCAAGTAGTTCCGCCACTTTTGGACGACCATGACAACTGCTAGGAGCTCCTTCTCATATGTCGAAAGTCGAGCGTTCTTGGGGCCGAGCACCTTGTTAAAGTACGCCATGTGATGAGACGCCTATAATAAAACCTCGCCCACACCGGCATATGTCACGTGTACAACCCCGTGTCCGGTGAGCAAGGTCACCAGGGTCTAGGCAGATCAGGCGGAGGATAATAAGCGAGCTCAGCAGTAAAGGGGGCGAGCTCGCCCTCGGCATCCGTCGACCAGAGATCGACGATCGGCGACCCCGTGCTCGACATTTGCCAGGCAAGCCAAAGTTCGTGTCCTCGCAGTAGAGCTCGGCAGCGGCACGAGAGCAGAACATGCCGAGGTGGTCAAAGCTCCCCAGCCCGCCTGGACGTATGAGGTACTTTTTACTGTTTTGCCCCCGCTGGTCTGCCCATAGCCCTTCAAAACAGCGGAGTTTGTCTGTTGGCAGACCCGACCAAGGGTTTTCTGGTAATTTCAGGTCAGTCCCTTTGGTTATTGGCAGTTCAGATTTCAAAAACTATAAATAGGACCCAAGGGGTACCCCAGAGAGCATGCTTTTGGAGCCTACCTGCTGTTGTTTTCAAGTGCTTTCTGAGGGTACCTTAGCTCGGCCTCTGGCTAAGGAGGGGAAGCGCTCTGAGATCTTCCGGGTTTGTGGTGGGATCTCCCCCGGTGAGCCCTTGGGTCGGTCTTACCTTGTCTTCTCGGTTGTTTTGCTTGCAGGGGTGAAGTAGGGGCGAGATCACCCCCTTCCCCAAGGGCGAGCTCCACAGGAGACTGATTCACGGTTTCAACATTTTGGCGCGGTGAGCGTGGATAGTGGTCAGTGCAGAAAAGCTTCAGCGAGTTCAATGACAGGAGGACAAGGGTCTGACAGGCAGAACTCCCCCCCCCCCCCCCCCCCGCCTCTCGCAACGGTGGGGATGTTGGAAGACTTCAGGAACGAGGTGTTGGGCCTCGTCAAGTTCGCACTCGGCGTGCGGGCCGAGTGCTCGACTCCGGCAGCCCAGATCGCGGCCGCCCCCTCTTTGGGCGAACACGCTCCCGGCAGGCGAGCTGGGAAGGAGGTGGCCGACGAAGGTCGGGGGTGCGAGCTCCCTGGGCGTGAGCTCTTCTCCGGCTCGGCAGGCCGAGGCCGGTTCGGCGAGCTAGGCTCGTGAGACTCGGCAGCTTGCCCAGTGGGGGGAGGCAGTCCTTTCAGCGAGCTGGTCTCCTCAGCTCCAGTCCCAGATGGGTTCAGGGAACCCGAGATGTCCTACTACACCGGGAAGGGAGACCCGGTCCAGCATGTCCAATGGTTCGAGGATGTGGTCTCCATCCGTCAGATGTCGGACGGATTCAAATGCCGACTCTTCACCATCACCCTCCGGGAGAAGGCAAGGGAGTGGTTCCACCAGCACCCGGCCAGCTCCATCTACTACTTCGAGGACCTGCGCCGAGGGTTCATGCTGAGATTCACCACCTCGAAGAGGAGGAAGAAGGAGTCTGAGTCTTTGTTCCACATTAAGCAGGGAGTGAACGAGACGTTGGGAAGCTACGTGGAACGATTTCAGGAGGAAGTTACTCAGGTCCAGGAGATGCCAGACCATAGTCTGATGATGGCCTTTACCCTGGGCCTGCAGCAAGGTTTCTTCCGAATGGAGCTGAAGAGAGTTCCTCCCCTCTCCTACGAGGAATTGATGGAGAGGGCGGCGAGAGAGGTCGACGGGGAGGCGTCGAACCCGGAATTCGCGAGGAAACTGGCCAGGTGGGCCACTGAGGAGGAAAAGGAGTCGAAGGGAGGGAGAGGACAGGAGGAGAAGAGAGGAGAGCCCAGGCAGAGGGAGCAGAGGCAGCTCCAAGGGAAGCAGCAACCGAGGTGGGGGCGTCAGGAGCCCGACCGACGGCTAGGATGGAGACCTGAGTGGTAGGGGCAGGGGCCACAGAGAGGGTATTACGGAAGGGATCACCACCAGGGGAGGCAAGATCAGTTCCACCCCCCGGGCTAGAGGCCGGGCCAGAGGCCCCGGCTCCCCGATCAAGAGGAGGCCATGGCCATAGCCTTGGGAGCAAGGAGGGGGCGTGGAGGAGGAGGAGAAGAGAGGTCAGGGTGGAGCTGCCCTACTGCGACTTCCATCAGGAAGAGGGGCATGCCACGACCACCTGCCCAGAGTTCCTCGAGATAAGAGGGAATAGGGAGCAGCAACAGCAGCAGCAGTGGCGACAAGAAGTGAGGATTGAGGAAGTCCTGCCTCAGACGGAGGAGGATCGTTGCGAGGACCGGGTGGATGCAGGAACCCGAGGAGGGATCAGAGTGATCCACGGGGGGTAGGGGTCGAGGCTTCCCGCAAGGCAAGCCTCCACACCATGTACCGGCGAAGCGTCGCCTCCACATCCCAAACCCCACCCCCGGAAGAGAGGATCACTTTCTCCAGGATCGATATGCCAGACCACGAGGACCCATTCTGCGATGCGCTGGTCATCACGGCAGCCATTGAGAATTTCACTGTCTCTCGAATCCTCGTGGATAACGGGAGTTCTGTCAACGTCGTCTTCGAAAAAGCGTTTGACGCGATAAAGGTAGAGGCAAAGAGGGTGCTGGCCTCAGATGGACCCTTGTTTGGGTTTTCAGGAGAAAGGAAGGAAGTGGAGGGAGGAGTAGGCCTCCATGTTACCTTGGGGGGGGCAGTCCAGGAACTGCAGTTTCGTCATCGTGGACGCCCCCAGCAGCTACAACGCTATTTTCGGGAGACCCCTTATCAACGCCTTCCGCTGCGTCCACTCGTCCTTCCATCAATGCTTGAAATTCAACGCCGAGGGAATTCAGGTCAGGGATAGGGGGGACCCAAAGGTGGCGCGGGAGTGCTATGTCACTGCGGTGAACACCATCTCGTAGATGGAGGGAGCCGAGGAGATGGGGCGAAGGATGGAGGAGGCCAGGCAGGAAGCGTCGGAAGAAGAGCCGGAGATGGAAAACCGCGTAGAGGAGGTGACAGTAGGAGGTCTGGAGGAGGTGGCCGAAGTGATGACTGCGGAGGAAGGGGTGGAGGTGGATGTCACTGTTCCGGAGGAAGGGGATGCTGAAGGATGGGGACAGCAGTCCCGGCTGGAGGCGGCTGAGGAAGTGGTGGAGCTAGAGGTGCTCACCCGGGGAGGCAGGATGGAGAAGATCCGCGTCAGCTGGGGGCTAACCCCGGAGGACCAAGGCAGGATGCTGGAGTGCATCCAGAAGAATGTGGACATCTTTGCTTGGAACGCCGCTGAGATGCCGGGGGTTGACGCAGATGTGTCTTGCCACCGCCTCAACCTGGACCCGGGAACACGCCCCGTTCAGCAGAAGAAGAGGTCCACTGCGGACAAGCTGGCGGAGCCCATGAGGGAGGAGGTGGCGAAACTCCTCAAGGCCGGCTTCGTGTCTGAGATTCAGTACCCCAGCTGGGTCTCCAACATGGTTATGGTTAAAAAAGGAGACGACCGATGGAGAATGTGTATCGATTTTTCCTTACTCAATAAAGCTTGCCCTAAGGAATGTTATCCTTTGCCTCGGATCGACGCGCTGGTTGACTCAGCCGTCGGTTTTTCTGTAATGAGTTTTTTAGATACTTTTTCAGGTTATCATCAAATCAGGATGCACCCCCCAGACATCAAGGATGTCGCGTTCATCACAGGGGATGGATGCTACTGCTACAAGATATGCCCTTCGGGCTGAAGAACGCCGGGGCAACCTACCAGAAAATGATGGATAGGGTTTTCAAGGAGCAGAGGGGGAGGAATTTGGAGGTGTATGTAGATGACCTCATGATCAAAAGTCGGGATGCGGACTCCCACCTCTGGGACCTGGAGGAGACCTTTGCCACCCTGCGCAAATACAAAATGCGATTGAATCCCCTAAAATGTGTCTTTGGGGCCAGCAGGGGAAAGTTCTTGGGGCACCTCCTCACCCCCGCGGGGGTCGAGCCGAACCCAGATAAGGTCAGGGCTATCTTGGAACTAGGGTCCCCGCTGAATGCTAAGGAGGTCCAACGGCTGACAGGGAAGCTAGCAGGGCTGAGTCGTTTTCTCTCTCGGGCAGGGGAGAAGTACTCCCCGTTCTTCAAAATGCTGAGGGGTGGTCAGAAGTTCGAATGGACCAAGGAGTGCGAGGAGGCATTCCAGGCCCTCAAGGTGCAGTTGACTCAGGCCCCGCTACTCCAAAGACCGAAGGAGGGGGAAGACCTGTTTCTATATCTCGGGGTCGGGGCGGAGGCCTTGAGCTCCGTCTTGGTTCGTGAAGAGGGGAAGAGGCAGCTCCCTATTTATTAAGTAAGCCTGGTTCTGAGGAAGGCTGAACTCTGGTACCCGATCTTAGAGAAGCTAGCCTTCGCCCTGGTTGTCTCAGCCTGAAGGCTACGGCCTTATTTCCAGGCGCACTCAATCCGAGTAGTGACTGACCATCCCCTCCGCAATATCTTCGAGGGGGTGGAGCATTCGGGAAGGTGGGCCAAATGGTCGGTGGAGTTGAGCGAGTTCGACGTCTCATTCGTTCCGCGGCTCTCGATCAAAGCTCAAGCGATGGCCGACTTCTTGGCTCACTATATGGTTGAAGTGGCAGAAGAAGAGCTCACCCGCCCTGCCCCTTGGAAGGTGAAGGTGGACGGCGCCTCGGGAAGACATTCCCTAGGAGTGGGAGTGATCCTAGAAAGTCCTCAAGGAACCAGGATTGAGCAGACGGTAGTGGTGCACTTTCCCCTTACCAACAATCAGGCCGAATACGAGGCCGTGATAGCCGGGCTGCGCCTGGCCAGGGAGCTGGGGGTGTTGGACGTGGAGGTCCTCACCGACTCCATGGTGGTATCTTCCCAGATCAACGAGGAGTTTGAGGCAAGGGAGCCCACCCTGCGACTATACTTGGCCAAAGTGAGGGGGGTCATAGGCACCTTCCAAACCTTATCCATCTGGCACGTGCCCAGGGAGGAGAATGAACAAGTCGACCAGCTGGCAAAGCGTGGTCCCCAGGTTGGGGGTACCATCACCGACCTGTTCCACCCCTCCATCGAAGAAGGGGAGATCATGCAGATTGATCAGCAGGCCTCATGGATGGACCCAGTCATAACTTTCCTCTCCACAGGAGAATATCCGGAGGGGGTAGATAAGAAGAAGTTAAGGCACAGGTCAGCGTACTACCTCCTCCAGGACGGGAAGCTGTATAGAAAGACGCTCTCAGGGATGTTGGCTCGTTGCGTGGCCGAAGGGGAAGTGCGGGGGATCTTAGAGGAAGTCCACTCCGGAGAATGCGGGAGTCACTCCGGGAGTCGGACCTTAGAAGGAAGAATCATCAGGCAAGGTTACTTATGGCCCACCCTGGGCCATGACGCAACGGAATTCGCAAAAAGATGCCACAAGTGCCAGCTATTCGCCTACCTCCAGCTACAGCCGGCCCAGCGACTCAAAATTATCACGCCCCCCCTGGCCCTTCGCCATTTGGGGAATGGATTTGGTTGGACCGTTCCCCCAGGCCAGTGGACAGAGGAGGTTCCTCCTACTGATGATCGACTACTTCTCCAAGTGGTTGGAGGTGAAGGCGCTAGCCAAGGTGACCTCCCAAGTTATCAAGAACTTTGTTTGGGGGGAGATCATCTGCCGCCATGGGCTGCCTCAGGCCATCATCACAGACAACGGGCCCCAGTTCGCCAGCACCAAATTCACCAGCTTCTGCGAGCAGCTAGGAATAGACCTCAGGTTCGCCTCAGTCCATCACCCCAGGAGCAACGGGCAGGTGGAGGCCGCGAACAAGATCATCGTCAATCTCCTAAAGAAGAAGGTGGAGAATTTGAAGGGGAGCTGGGTGGAGCAGCTTCCCACGGTTCTTTGTGCCCTGAGAACCACCCCCAACACGGCTACTAGAGAGACCCCCTTCAAGCTCTCCCATGGGTGCAAGGCAGTGCTCCCCATCGAATTTGAAGTACACACGCCCCGAGTCGTTGCAGCCAAGGAGGGCCGAGAGGAATGGCGAACAGATAACGAGGAGGAGCTGAGGCTCTCCCTCGACATGGTGGAAGAGCTGAGGGACCTTTCAGCTATCCGCCAGGAGGAGGTAAAAAGAAGAATGGCCAAGTACTTTGACAAACATGTCAGGGTCAAGCAGTTTGTGGAAGGGGACTTGGTGCTGAAGAAGGTGGATGTAGCAAGGAGGTCGGCATCCATGGGAAAGCTCAATCCCAGCTGGGAGGGACCATTTATTGTAAAGGAAGCTTTGCAGTCAGGAGGCTATCGACTCCAAAATGTAGAGGGCGAGACCCTGAGTCTCACCTGGAGTGGTGACGACCTAAAACGATTTTTTCCCTGAAGCATGTAAGCGATACTTTGATTATAGTGAATTTCTTCAACCCTCCGGTATTGTCACTGCTAGGCTGCATAGGAAAGTGGAATGTATCTGGACCCCGAGTAGATCCCGCTGCCAGGCTCTCACCTAGCTGGCAGAGCTGGAAGTCACTCGGTGTCATCCTTGGCCTCGAGCAGATCCCGCTGTCAGGCTCTCACCTAGCTGATAGGGCTGGAAGTCACTCGATAGAATGTGTTTGGACCCCGAGCAGATCCCGCTGTCAGACTCTCACCTAGCTGGCAGGGCCGGAAGTCACTCGGTGGTATCGGCCTAGAGATTACCGGGAAGAGATCAAGAGCCAAGTGCCAGTAAGCAAGGGGAAAAAGGTTCTGTAGAGGCGAGCTTGGTTTCGGCAAACCCAGCTCGGCATCGGCGAAGAGGTGGCGGGCCCCGAACCTCGCCAAAGGAAGGCGAGCCAGGCCAGGGCACTTCACCCCTTGGCCTATTTCACTTAGAAGATTTTTTCTTCTTCTCTTTTTAAGGTGCAACCTGGATGACTCGCAGGCGAGTTAGGGCGACATGACAAGGGTGGAGAGCGGTCTAGTCCCGAAACGCTTGGGGGTCGGCGGGCACTCAGAAACACATCCACTCGCGGGCGCGCTCTCATGAGTATTCTACTCGCGGAACTTGTCTCGGCGAGGTCGCGTAGAAGATTATTTCACTTAGAAGATTTTTTTCTTCTTCTCTTTTTAAGGTGCAACCTGGATGACTCGCAGGCGAGTTAGGGCGACATGACAAGGGTGGAGAGCGGTCCGCTCCCGAAACGCTTGGGGGTCGGCGGGCACTCAGAAACACATCCACTCGCGGGCGCGCTCTCATGAGTATTCTACTCGCGGAACTTGTCCCGGCGAGGTCGCTTAGGGAAGCACTCGCGTGTATTCAGAGCATAACAAACAAAAGAAAAAGAAAAGAAGGAGGTATCACGGGTATGATCAAAAACTTTCATTTAAATAAGTGTTTACAGGAATAATTACAAGAGGCTCGCCTCGGCGAGTAAGCTAAAAGAAAAGGAAAAAAGTGCAGGCTATCCTCAGGCCCCGCCCCCTCCGCCGGACTGATCCTCGCTGTCGCCCGAAGGATCCTGGAAGCTTTTCCCGAACATCGCGTCCAGGCTGTCCTCCTTCTCGCTGGGCGGCGTCGCCAGGAACAGGCTCGGCATCAGGTCCCGAGCCGAGATCCCCTCGCACCCCTCCACCAGCACCCCAGAGTCCTTCATCATCTGGAGGGTGCACTCGGCAGCTTGGATGGAGTTGATCCGCAATCTCTCGGCGAGGTCGGCCTCGCCGAAGATCCGCGGGCTCTTGTAGGGGAGGGTGGGGTCGATGTCGTGAGGCGGGAAGAAGATCTCCGCCTGGCGACGGACCTCGCCGAGGAGGTGCTGATTCTCTCCCTTCAGCTTGGTGTTCGCCCCCTCCAGCTCGGCAAGGCACGCGCGCAGCCGGCCGATCTCCTCCCCCTGCTCGGCGTTGTGAGCCTGAAGCTCCCCCGCGGCCTTGGAATCCTGGTGAAGAGAATCCACTTAGCGGCAGCACAAAATATTCCAAGTAAAAGACAAGAGTAGTGCTAGACACTTACCAGCCCGCCGGCGGCTTGGGCGAGTAGACCCTCCGCTATGCCGAGCCGCCTCGCCTGGTCGGTGACCTTATCCCTGGCGATGTCGCGAGCCTGCTCAGCCTTTTCAAGTTGGTGGCTAGGGCGAAGCTGCGGCGCGCCAGCATGTGATGCAGTTCCATAGTCCGCAGGTGGGACTGCAGGCCCTCATGGCCGAGCTGCCGGAGGAGGCCTCGGCATCCTCCCGGCCATATAAGCCAAAGCCGAGGGCGTATGCGTGACCAGTGGCAGGCTCGCGGTCGTGCCAGGAGGGGTGCAGCGTGGAGATGGAGACTCGATGAGCGAGCTCGTCCCACTGCAGCATGGGATCGCCCTCCGAATCCTTCCACCGCCCGCCGTGGTTGAAGAGGGGGTGTTGCTTCGGCGGCGCGCGCTCGCGGGCGGCTCTCTTAGCAGATGGAGGAGGGGATATCGCCGCCGCGGAAGAGGGGCCTCTGCCACCTTTCCGGCCCTTGCTGGTTGTCTCCTCCAGCGGGCTCTCCGGCGGCGCGTCGGGAGGAGTCTCCGACGAGCTGATGTACTTGGGGCTGGGCTGATGTTGTTGTTGCCCCCGCGGGGCCAACAGGGCTCTCCGCATCTTCTTCAGTGGTTGCTGGCGGTGCGGCGAGCTCGACCCCGCGTCTTCAGGTCGCCTCTTACTAGAAGAGGGTTGAGAGAGGGACGCCTCGTCTCGGCATGCCGCCGCCGCCGCCCTCTCGTGAGCGATAGGGTCGGTATGGAGCCCCGGATCCGCGAACGGCGGGTTCACAGGGATTATTCGCTCCCCTGCAGGAAAACACTTCGAAAAAGTTAGGAATTTAGCAATGATATGGCGAGTTCGGCGGTCAGGCGAGCTCGGCAAGATGAGGAGAGAAGCATACCTTTGCCGGGCAGAACAGGGGGGAGCGCGTCGAGGCCCCTCCGCAGGAAGGCGACCTCGAAGTCCTTATGGAGAAAGTACTTGTGGAGCTCGGCGTCATTGCCGGAGACGGCCGGCGGGCGGTACACCTCCTCGCCCTTCTGTTGAGGCGAGTAGGGGATGTTGCCGAGATCGCCCTTGATGAAGGCGATCTTGGTCATCCAGGTATGGTGCTTGTTCGCGATCTCGCGAACTTTGATCAGCGAGCCCCCGAAGTAGGCAACCCCGTCCGGCGTCGCCTTGTAGGAGAAGAGCTTCCTGAACACCGTCAGGTTGAACTCGATCCTCTCCCACCGGAGGTAACTCGCGAACGCCACCATCATCGCGATGGCATTGGAGTTCAGCTGCGCTGGCACGGCCCCGTAATATTTTAAGATTTGCCGGATCTCCGGCCACAGGGGGAGACGTAACCCCACCTCGAAATGTGAAAGGGGGAAGGAGAGCTCGACCTCATAAAAGGTATTGATGGCCTCCCCCTATCTCGGCCTGCGAGCCTCAAAGCCCGGCGGCACGCGCTCCGCCACAAACTCAGCGAGCTCCTCCTCGCTAGTGTGCCCCTCGAAGATGTTAAAATTCAACAAAATCGCAGAGGCCTCCTCGGATACCCCGTTGAAACTCAACAAACCGGCGAAGAACACCCCACTTATATTGTTGAAAGTTTTCCCGGATCGTGGAGTTAGCAGGGGTTATCTCAACAAAGCAGTAACAACCAGCAACACATGCAGCACAAGCTTCTTTATTGATCAAGAGCAAACTTCTTTACAAGGCGAGATAAACATGGCGAGACATGCTTCACCAAAACCCAAACCAGGAGAGCAGAGACAGTTACAAAGACAAGAAACAAAAACAAACCGCGCGGACTCAACCACCAAGCCGCCGGTCTACTGCTGTGGAGTCCGCTCAGTCCGCCAGGTCGCCAGACCGCAACCCAAGCCGCGCGGACTACCCCTTATTCCAATGCTTTGCTCTTCACCGCCGATCTACAGGCCGCCTGACCGCGAGGTCGCCTAGCCGCCAGACCGCGCGAGCTGCGTCACCGAATGGAACAGTCCGCCTGAAGCAGGCGACTTCCTGAACCCCAAACCAAGTTGCCAAAGAGGAGACCGCCTGGTCGCTATCCGCGACCTGCTGTTTACCGCCTGTTGCTTAACCGCAGAGTCCGCGCTGTTCCTGACCGCAATCAGAGCCAAGTCCTGGCTTTCTAGCGCTATCCGCACAACCTGCACAGCACAACCGGGTCAACTCTCAAACCGCGCGGACACCAAAGTCCAGACCGCAACAACTTATGCAAGCTCAATTACTGTTCACTTGCTTCGGTTCAGGTTACATATTCCTGATGTGACATGGGTCCTATTTATAGGCACGATGATGAGTATGGTCACCGCCCTAGCCGATAGGATCACCGCCACATCCCGCAGCAAGAACAAGTGTGTCTGCCAGCCCGCGGACACACAATCCAGTTCGCCGCTCCTGTGCATAAAGCCAGTACGCCCCAGCTTCTCCAAGGCCGGACTCCAATATCCAGCCCGCCTTGCCGCCAGAGGCCAAGGCAGGACCACCACAGCCGGACTCCACAACAGCTGTGTCCGCCAATCTGCAGACAAGGCATCAGCCCGCAAACCCGAGCCCGCAGCCTCGCCAACAAGGCACCTGCCGGACTCAGTAGACACCCGACTTCCGTCCGCACCTCCTGAGTCCATTGCCTCTATCTCCAAGGCACCTCCGGACTCAGCGGACACGCCGATCCAGTCTGCTTACACAACAAACTCCAATCCGCATTCCTGAGTTCATAACATTATCGCAAGGCTAAACCGAACTCAGCGGAGTCCAGCTCCAGTCCGCATGCTCTTGCACAGGCAATCCTCCAGTCCACATCCCCCAAGCTAGCAATAAAGGCAATAACACTTCTACTAGGCTTGGCGAACTGAGAAAGCAGCCCGCGCTCCACTACGCGATCTCCCCGGACTGAGCCAACCTGGACTTGGTTCAGATCACACCAAGTCCAGTCAACTGGCCACAAGGGCCAGTCCGCACTTACTGGCGGACACTGGATCTTGCCCGCCATACCGGGCGACCTCCAGCTTCTGTCTGCACTGACTGGCGGTCTCCGCGGCTTCCACTTACCGTTGCACTAGAGCAAGACCAAGGCAACTGCCAAACCGGTCTGCCGAGCTCTAGTTCATCAGTTCGCTCCATGCCGGACTCCGCGAATAGGATTTCTATCCGCCCAGTTACTTCCTGGGATCCAACTGCCTGCTGAGTAATCACCGGCCTGACAGACCGCTGCTGCTGTCCGCGTAGTCCGCGCGAACAGACCGCCCAGGCTGCCACAGAGCAAACCTGTTGGGTACATTGGTCAAATGTACCTGATTTGAAGAAGCCTCACCCAACTCAATGATATACATCATAATGTATTTGATGTATGTTGAGTTTACTTGTGCAGGTTAAGAAATCACTAGACTGAAGCAAAAAGTTTCTAAGACCATGTGTCGACACATAGAGGGAAAGTGTCGACACTTAAGAAAGCTTGTGTCGACACCCAGACAAGCAGTGTCGACACTTGGAGTCATTGTGTCGACACCTGGGATGCAGAGTCGACACCAGACAGAAAGTGTCGACACTTGGAGCTGTGTCGACACTCTGTGAAGAAAAGTGCAGACAGAAAGTGTCGACACTTGGAGCTGTGTCGACACTCAGTGAAGAAAAGTGCAGACAGAAAGTGTCGACACTTGGAGCTGTGTCGACACTCAGTGAAGAAAAGTGCAGACAGAAAGTGTCGACACAAGGAGCTGTGTCGACACCCAGTGAAGCTGTGTCTACACCAGTAAGTGTCGACACTTGGAGCTGTGTCGACACTCAGCAAAAGTCTGCAGAGACTAAGTTAAAGTGTCGACACTCAGAACAATGTGTCGACACTCAACAGAAAGAGTCAACACTTGAAGTAAGTGTCGACACCCAGCACAATGTGTCGACACTTAGCTAAAGACTCAACACTTGAAGAAAGTGTCGACACAAGGAGCTGTGTCGACACTTAGCAAAGATCAGAAAGATCAACAGAATTATTCTAAGTACAAGTGTCGACACTAAGGGAATGTGTCGACACTCAGCTGAAGAGTCAACAAGAAGAAGGTGTGTCGACACAAGGAGCTGCGTCGACACTCAACATGTATCGACATTAAAGACTATATGTCGACACAAAGAAGCAGTGTCGACACTTGACAGATTTGACACTTAGAAGAATTCAGCAAAAGCTAGAAGAACAAGTACTTGTGTCGACACTCAATTTCAGTGTCGACACATGCAGAAGAATCTGTGTCGAGACATACAAGGAGTTGTGTCGACACCTTGTAGACTTGTGTCGACACTTACACAACATGTGTCGACACTTGGACTATAAGTGTCGACACTTAAAGACAGAAAGTCTCGACACTTGTAGACAATTAGAGATTTTCAAGAAGTGACTGGATGACTTGACAGCTGTCGTTCCAGCCGGTCTACATCAACTGTCAGAGATGTCAGAAGTCAGTTATGAACCGGACCAGGCGGTTACCATGAAGAAGGCCTATAAATAGGCACCTACAGTTCACAGAAACAGTGGATCAGATTACTGTTAAGATTGATCATATTGTTGAAGTAATCATTAAAGTGGTACTCAAAGTATCAACACAAGAAGATCTAGCAGTTCAAGTGCAGATCTAAGAAGTTGGAGAGAGAGGGCTCCTTCCAAGAAATCAGCCTCTGTAACTAGGCTGAGAAGAAGGATTCAGATTCAATTCTGGATCTTAAGTGGCAGAGGTCAAGGAACAACTGCAGAGGATTCAGTCTTATTCAGTTCTACTCAAGAAGCTTTGAAGAAAGCTAAGTCAGAGTGAATCCAGCTGAGTTCTTCCAAGAACTCATCAAGAATCTCTCAACTCCCCTCTTATCTTTCTGAGTTGTAGAGTTATTATTTGTAATACTTTTTAAACTTGTAGGATCCTTTGGATCTGAGTGACTTCTAAGCCTATAATTATAAAGGCTGAGGGTAGGGCTTGTGAGCCTGAGTGTAGGAGATTGAAATCTCTGAGTGTAGGCCTTTGTTGGCTGAGTGTAGGCCTTGGTTGGCTGAGTGTAGGCCTTGATTGGCTGAGTGTAGGCTTTGGGATAAAGCTGAGTTGTAAGGCTTTGGGCCTGAGGTAGGAACCAATTTGGGTTCTGAGACAGTGAAGGAGTTTGGCCGAATCTAGTACACTGCTAGATTGGCAAAGGGGGAAAGTGGATGTACCCATATCTTGGGGAACCACTATAAAACACTGTGTGCTGTGCTGTGATTGTGCTGTGGATTAGCTGTGTATGTTTTGTTATTGCTGTTTGCTGTGCAAAAGTAGTTAGAAATCTGTGATATAACTGTTTGGCTGCCAACAAAGTTAGAAAAGGATTAGGTCACCTATTCACCCCCCCATCTAGGTGTTTAGGTACCATATCTTTCAAGTGGTATCAGAGGGAGGTTCCTCAAAAAGGACTAACAGTCTGAGGAGATCCTGTTTGGCAGATTCAGTGTAAGACAAAACACAGTTTCAAGAAAATCAAGAAACACGGGTTCTTATGAGAATCACAAGGAATTGGGTTCCATGAAATTACCCATATGCAGGAAAGAGATCTTTGGGATCTGGAAAGAAAGGGTAAGGCTATTTATGGAAGCCTCTGACCCTAGAATCTACATCACAGTTAAAGAAGGGTCTTATGTGCCAATGAAGATTTCAGTATTGGATGCAAATCAGAGAACTCCAAAGGATTTCTCTGAGATGACAAAGGATGAGATTGTCCTAGCCACAATGGACAAAAGGGCACAAAACATTATTGTGAGTGCCATTGATGATGCTACTTTTCAGAATCTTATACACTGCAAGACAGCTAAAGAGATGTGGGTCACTCTTATAGTGTATATGGAAGGATCTGAAGAAGTTAGGCAAGATAGGAAATCCTTGCTAAATCAGGAGTATGAGAGCTTTAGACAAGGTAAAGGTGATAGCATAACAGAGTGCTACAAGAAGTTCTATAGAATAGTTAATGAACTCATGTCTTATGGAAGAGAGTTCAGTAACTATGAACTAAATGACAAGTTTCTAAGGTCCCTAACCAAAGATTGGGACACAAAGATCTGTGCCATAAGAGAAATGGCTAAGTTGGGAGAAATTCCTCCTCCTACACTGTTTGGCAAGTTATTGTCATATGAAATGCAATTGACAGTGAGGAAAGAGGAAGAGAAATCAACAAGGACTGAACACAAGGAAAGATCAGTTGCTTTCAAGACAAAAGTTCCCAAAAAGTGCAGGAATAAGTCATCAACTCCACCTCCAGAGGTAGTTGATTCAGAGTCTGATGAGTCAGTCAGCACCAAGAGTGAGAGCAGTGAAAGTGATGAAGACTTTGCTGCCTTCACTAGACACTTTCAAAAATTCTTGAAGAAGAAACAGTGGAGGTCAAGACCTTCTTCTTCAAAGGGAAAGGAAGTCTTTTATCAGGAGAAAAAGCCTTCAAAGAAAGACAGGAAGAGGACAAAGTCAAGCAAGGCAACTGGATCAAAGATAGTTTGCTATTGCTGCAATAGACAGGGCCATGTTATTGCAGATTGTCCAGAGAAGAGAAAGGAATCTGGTGACAAGAAAAAGACTCACTTCAAAGGAAAGAAAGAGAAGTCTTTTGTAGCCAAGAAAGAGAAGACTCTATCAGATGTCTCCTCTTCAGAAACTGAGTCTGAGGCTGAAGCCTACATAGGGCTGTTTGCTGAAGAGGAAGAGGAAGAATTCATGCAGATCATGGAGTCTATTTATGAACAAGAAGATAGTCAATGCCAACGGCTAATGGATTTGACAGAGAGTGCCAAAATCCTGGAGCAGCCAGGACCCAGTCAGGTACAAGGTTCATGTTCAAGTTCAGTTTCTTATTCTAGTTCAGATTCAGATTCTTCTTCATCATGTGATGAGAATGTATCTGAGTCTGAGGATGATATTCATCAGCTTATAGATTAATATAAGGTGCTGTTGCAAGCTTACAATAAAAGCAAATCCCTAGCCAAAAGTCAGGCAAAGGAAATTGCTGATCTTAAAGCTGGTGCAACAGATTTTGAGAAGCAGTTTGATCAAAAGTTGAATGAGATAGCTATGCTGAAACACATAACAGTGATTCAGATGGGTACTATATCATTTAAGAATGATCAAATTAAGAGTCTGGAGATCAATCTTCAGAAGGAGAAGGACTTGGTTGCTAGGTTTTCTAAACCTAAGTCAGTGTTACCCATAATTGATGAATTTGTTCATCACAAGGGTAAAGCTGGACTGGGCTTTATTAGACCTGCAGGGACTGAGCAGTCCAAGTATAATTCCAAGGGCAAAGCCCCAACATTCAACAAGCCTGCTGTAGTCAAGACAGCCAAGGCAGTACCTAAGCAAAGGTACAATAAATTTGAATGTTGGTGCTGTGGCAAAGTTGGCCATTTTGCAGTGGACTGTTGGCACAATGTGAGTGCCAAAGTGAGTTCCAAACTACCTGTTGGAAAGCCAGTAGGTAGGTTTGTTAAATTGCAAACTAACAATCACCAAGGACCCAAGAATACTTTGGGTTCTAAGGTTCATTAATTTGTTTTGCAGGTTAGTCCAAGTGGCCATACCCCTACATGGTACTTGGACAGTGGATGTTCCAGACATATGACTGGAACAAGAAGATTACTAAAGGACTATATTCCAGTAAAAGATGCTCTAAAAGTAACCTTTGGTGGTTCTGAAAAAGGAATTATCAAAGGATTTGGTAACATTTCTACAAACTTAGTTACCATTACTCAAGTGGCTTATGTTAAAGGGTTGAAACACAACCTAATAAGTATAAGTCAATTAAGTGATGTAGGGTATGACATCTCATTTGTTAAAAATGGTTGTCATATCAAGAGGTCAAGTGATCAAGAGATCATTTTGACTGGTTATAGGAAGAGGAATGTCTACTGCCTAGACATTATGGTTGAGAACAATGGTTCTCTAGTTTGTCTTGTAGCTGATGAGACAGTCTCTCATTGTGTCAAATGGCACAAGTGGCTTGCCCATCTTAACTACAAGACTATTAGCAAACTCTTTAGCAAAGAGTTGGTGAGGAATGGTCCTCAAGTTAAGTATGTTAAAGATGGTATTTGCTCAGGTTGTCAAAAAGGCAAGCAGACTAAATCCACCTTTAGAAGCATTGAAAACAAAGATGCTGTGAGGTGTCTATACCTCTTGCATATGGATCTCTTTGGTCCAATGCCAGTTCACAGCTTAGGAAGGAAGGTCTATACCTTTGTAGTTGTAGATGACTACTCAAGGTTTTCCTGGGTGTTCTTCTTAAGACAGAAATCTGAAACACCTAGTGTCATCTATAGCTTTGTCAAGCAAATTCAGAATGAACTAAATAGTACAGTGGTCAAAATTAGAAGTGATCATGGTACTGAATTTCAGTCTGATAGCATGACAAAACTGTGTGAAGACTTTGGGATATTTCAAGAATTCTCTTCACCTAGAACACCTCAGCAAAATGGCATTGCTGAGAGGAAAAATAGAACCTTGATAGAGGCTGGTAGGACCCTATTAAGTGATACATCACTGCCAGAGTATTTCTGGGCTGAAGCAGTTAACACTGCATGCCATGTTATAAATAGGGCTACCATCACTAAAGGGCTAAACAAGACCCCCTATGAAGTTGTGAAAGGCAGGAAACCAAACTTATCCTATTTCAGGATCTTTGGTTGCAAATGCTTCATTCTTTACAATGGGAAGTCTTACATAACTAAGTTTGCTGTCAAGTCCCAAGAGGGAATTTTTGCTGGGTACAACAATAATAGTAAGGCTTATAGAGTATACAACTTGACCACACAAGTTGTAGAAGAATCAGTGCATGTAGTTTTTGATGAGATAAAACTTATTAACAATGAGTTGTCTAGCAATGTATGCAGCCCCACAGGTCTGACAAAGACAATGGACAAGCTTACTATAGAAGAGGTGCCTGCTACAAGACAGCAAGTAGAAGAAACAATACAAGATCCACAATGGACTGAAGCAATGCAAGAAGAGCTTAATCAGTTCAAGAGGTGCAAGGTCTGGGAATTAGTTCCTAAACCTAAAGATCACAATGTAATTGGGACTAAGTGGATCTACAGGAATAAGATGGATGAACAAGGGGTCATCATTAAGAATAAGGCTAGACTGGTTGCTAAAGGATATAGGCAAGAAGAAGGTATTGACTTTGATCAAACCTTTGCTCCAGTAGCCAGACTGGAAGCCATAAGAATGTTCTTGGCCTATGCAACCTATCAAGGATTCAAGGTATACCAAATGGATGTCAAGTCAGCATTCCTAAATGGTAACTTGAAAGAAGAAGTCTATGTGGAGCAGCCTTCAGGTTTTGTTGATCCAACTCTACCTCATCATGTCTATAGACTTAGGAAAGCTTTATATGGGTTAAAGCAAGCCCCTAGGGCTTGGTATGAAACCCTATCTAGTTTCCTCATTGAGAACAAGTTCTCAAGGGGGAAAATAGATAAGACTCTATTCCTTAGGGAATCTAGAGGCAAAGTCATACTAGTCCAAATATATGTAGATGACATTATATTTGGGTCTACTGAAAGCAGCCTTTGCAAAAAGTTTGCAAAACTTATGCAAGGTCAGTTTGAGATGAGTAGTATGGGAGAGCTAAAGTTTTTCTTGGGTCTCCAAGTTAAACAGACTGAAAATGGTTTATCCATATGTCAGTCCAAGTTCACCCTAGAACTCATAAGGAAGTATGACATGGATTCATCCAGCACCATGAAGACTCCTATGGGGTCAAGTATGTCTCTTAGCAAGGATGATGCAGGGAAACCTGTAGATGAAACCTTGTATAGAGGGATAGTTGGCTCCCTATTATACTTGACTGCTAGTAGACCTGACATCATGTATGCTACATGTGTTTGTGCCAGGTATCAAGCCTGCCCTAAAGAGTCTCATTTGACTGCAGTCAAAAGAATTTTGAGATATCTAAAGGGCACTCCCTATCTAGGCCTCTAGTACCCTAGGAATGGAGATTTTGATCTAGCAGGTTATACAGATACAGAATTTGCAGGATGCAAAGAGGATAGAAAGAGCACTACTGGAACCTGTCAATTCCTAGGAGGGAGACTAATTTCATGGAGTAGCAAGAAGCAAACCAGTGTGGCTATCTCCGCAGCTGAGTCAGAGTATGTGGCTGCAGGAAGTTGCTGTGCTCAACTTCTGTGGATTCAACATCAGCTAAAGGACTATGGATTTCAGGTAAGTAGAACTCCACTTTTATGTGATTCTGCAAGTGCTATTTCAATAGCTAATAACTCTGTATCTCATAGTAGAACTAAACATATTGAAATTAAATATCATTTTCTTAGGGAGCATGTAAAAAGAGAAGATATTTTACTTGAATATGTTAATACAGATAATCAGATAGCTGATATGTTTACTAAGCCCCTAGAAGAAGCTAAGTTCAATAGATTCAAAATTGAACTAGGAATGATAAACTTAGAATAAGTTTACAGAATGAAAATTGGCTAAGTAAAAAGGTGTCGACACATAGACAAGTCTATGTCGACACAGAATAGTGATGTCGACACTTCAGGAGAAAGGTGTCGACACATATAGGATGTTGGCGTCGACACTTCAGAATGTTAGTGTCGACACATGTCAAGTAGGTGTCGACACATCCAATGTGGTGTCGACACTTAAGTTTTACTCAGAATTTTCTAAGTAAAGTCTCGACAACGTGTCGAGATATGTTGTGTCGACACATAAACAAGTGTCGACACATAAAATTTGTTGACTAAACTTATGTCGAAACATGTGTGTCGAGACATTATAAGTCAGTGTTGACACTTATTGCCAGTGTCGACACATGTTAAGATAGCTGTCCCGCCTGTTCATCTTCAAAATTAGACAGGTATAAATAGGGTTCTGTCTTTGTTTGTCGACACGCTTTCAAAGTTCGAGACCACAACTACTGTGTCGACACCTCTCTTTTCTAAAGACAAATTCTCCAAACCCTAATGGCTCCTAAGCTTGAGGAGAACGTTAACGAGGGCTATGAGCTAGTGCGTGTCGCGTTCGACGATGCCGATGCAGAAATTCAGGCTGTAGTAACCCTAGTCGCCGATTCTGGACTAGAATATCTTTTGTCTGAACCTACAAGGATTTGGAAGAAGGAAGTTCTCGAATTCCTTAATGGAGCTGCAGTCGATGAATCTGGATTCAGAATCAAATCCAGAGTTCATGGAACTAAGATCAAGGTTTCACCTAAGAGTCTGAGGAAGGTACTCCAGCTACCCAAAATTCAAGATGAAGAAGAGGTTATTGCTTCAAAGACTAGGGAAGCTTTAACCTGGTGTGGTCTTGATCCTAAGATGAAGATAGGATCTGTATTCAACAGAAAAGGCATGAATAACCAAGGGAAGTTCATGTCTGAGATAGTAGGAAAAGTCATACTCAGCAAGACTGGAGGGCATGACAGAGTGTCTGCCTACATGTTTGAAATCATGACAAGAATTATCTTCATTATTAAAACTGATTGGTCAATGATAGTGTTTGACAAGATCAAGGAGAGTCTGAAGAAGCCCAACCTGGGCGGAATTATTAGTCTCTACCTAGCTGGTACCATACCAGAGGTAATGAGTACAGCTGCAGGAAGCAAGATCAACCACATGAGGAAGATGGATCAAAGGATCTTTTCCAGATGGGACATGGTGTTGTCAAAGGACATGCCAACCCCTGAGAAGACAATTACTGAGAAGGAGATTCCTCCTAAGAAAAAGAGAAAAACTGCTCCAGTGACACAGGAATCCTCCAGCAGTTCAGGGAGTGAAGAACAAGTTGTTTTCACTCCTGATGATCAAGAGGAAGTGGCTGCAGAGAAGACCCCTGCTGCTCAAAATATTGCTGAGATCCAGGGGGAGTTACCACAGGCTAGCCCCATCCACAGGGATCAAAGCCAGGGGGAGCCTCCAGTTGCAGAAGAACCATCTACTCTGGACAGTGTGCAAGCCACCATCATTATCCAAGAGGTACTCATTGACCTAAATACATTGAATTTTTTTATAGTAGATTCTGATTTGTCTGATGTACATCAACAAACTCAGCTAGACAGTCAAGTTCCAGATGTTGTTTTAGAAGACACATCTGCTGTAGTTCAAGATGATACTTCTCAAGTGGTTGAAGAACCAAGAACTTCTCCTGCACAGTCTCCACCTGAATATACAATGGAAGATTTGTTTCTAAATCTAGATCAAGAAGATTTTAACATGGACAAGGATGCTGCTGCTGAAGATAAGGATGCTGCTGAAGATAAGATTGTTGCTGCTGAGGGGGAGCAACTGACAGTTCTGGAAGAGCCTTTAAGGCCAGAAAGTGAGAAAGCACCTGATGTGCAAACTGAGAAGCCTCAAAGCCCTAAGGACAGGGTTGATATTGCCAGCACTTCAGCCTCTGAAGATGAGGAGAGTGCTAGGGCCAAGAAGAAGAAACTCTATGTCTTCAAGAGGAGAAGCCAGAGTTATAAGAAAGCTCTACAATCCATAGCCCCACAGCCTATAATTCAACAAGCTCCAACAGTTGATTATAGTGCTTTACTGATTGGACTGCAGATTAAAATGGATGAACAAAGAAAAGTCATA
The DNA here is from genome assembly GCA_039583875.1 of Platanthera guangdongensis. Taxonomy (NCBI): domain Eukaryota; kingdom Viridiplantae; phylum Streptophyta; class Magnoliopsida; order Asparagales; family Orchidaceae; genus Platanthera; species Platanthera guangdongensis. The sequence goes on along the minus strand of CM077164.1, from coordinate 31,746,682 downwards.
GAGGCTTATGTAAATGAAGGGCACAAAGCTTTACAATTTGACCTGGCCCAAGATATAAAATCCATAAGGTTTGAAATGAACCTTAACAAGAAGGAAATGAATGAATGCTTCCACAAGGGTGGAAATGCAGTGGTGTATCTGGCAACACACCAAGAGAAGATAAAGGCACAGGTAGATGATATAGCCTTAAAGCAAGGATATGTGCTGGAAAATCAAATCAGAATGAATGACAATCTGACTGAGTCTTATAATGCTATACTCACTGAGTTGAAGAAAAAGGCTGATGAACCATCTACATCTACTGCTGCTGCCAAAGCTGATTTTGATAAAGTATTCCAGGAAGAACTAACTGCTGTTAAGTCTGCTATTAAAGATTCCCAGAAAGTCATCTCTGAACAACTTACAAAGCTGAAACCATTCTTTAAAGAAGGCATTAGATATTTGGATAGTCAAATAAGATTTCAGAAGGATGATGTAAGAGATCATATGGCTAGAGAAGTCATAAAGGGGGAGAGAGTATTAGTCAAGGCTAGCTCTGACCATGCCAAATGGATATCTAATTCCATCAGAGCTACCCTGGGCTATCCTCCACTCTGTGATGATGATAATGTTGCTGAATCAGGGATTCAAACTGCCTATCTTAGAGGTGAGCAACCAGAGGTAGCTCAAGTGATTTATCCACCTCCAGACTTTGAGATGATTCAAGCAGATGTCCAGACAATGTATAGCCCAATTGAAGGGAAGCCTAATGTTATTATGGACAAAGTGGTTCAGCCTATTACTGAAGCCATGCAAGAGGCTCTACAGAAAGAGGAAGAGACAAGGTTGTCCAAGAAGAGGTTTAGGGAACAAGCAGAACAAAAGCCAGATTTTGAACAATGGAGCCCTACCTCTAGAAATATAATTCTAACTGCCTGGAAAGCTGCCAAGGACAATACACATGACAGGAACAAATGGTTTTCTGAAGCTGAATGGAGAAAACATGAGATCAGGCAGGAAGCAATAGTACAATTCAGAAGGAAGGCTAAGATGGGAAAGCTACCTCTTACCGCAGTGGAGCCTAGCAAGTACTTCCTCAAGCCATATCATTATTTTGAGAGGCAGAAGATCAAGGCAGAAGAACTCAAGAAGAATGATCTAAAAGGCAAGAAGCCTGCTGTTGCTGAAACTACTGAAGCTCCTGTCAAAGCTCAAGTCCAATCTGGCAAAGGCATAGTTATCAAAGAACCAGACCAGAAATAGATTAAGAATTAACTTGAAGATTGTTGTAATCTTTTGAATGTAAAACATTTTTGTAAACCATTGAAGATGTATAAGAAAAATGTTAGAATAATATATGATAAATATATTTCATGATTGTTCAGAGAATGTGTCTATTTCTTGTTTATTCTGCAATATTGAATGTGTATACATGTGTGAATTATTACATGTTCATGTTTACCCTGCTTTAAATAATCTGCTTTACATCATTTTGTAATTTTTAATTATGAATGGTGTATATCATTGACTAAGAGTTATGACTTCTCCAAATAGGGGGAGATTATTGGGTACATTGGTCAAATGTACCTGATTTGAAGAAGCCTCACCCAACTCAATGATATACATCATAATGTATTTGATGTATGTTGAGTTTACTTGTGCAGGTTAAGAAATCACTGGACTGAAGCAAAAAGTTTCTAAGTCCATGTGTCGACACACAGAGGGAAAGTGTCGACACTTAAGAAAGCTTGTGTCGACACCCAGACAAGCAGTGTCGACACTTGGAGTCATTGTGTCGACACCTGTGATGCAGAGTCGACACCAGACAGAAAGTGTCGATACTTGGAGCTGTGTCAACACTCTGTGAAGAAAAGTGCAGACAGAAAGTGTCGACACTTAGAGCTGTGTCGACACTCAGTGAAGAAAAGTGCAGACAGAAAGTGTCGACACTTGGAGCTGTGTCGACACTCAGTGAAGAAAAGTGCAGACAGAAAGTGTCGACACAAGGAGCTGTGTCGACACCCAGTGAAGCTGTGTCTACACCAGTAAGTGTCGACACTTGGAGCTGTGTCGACACTCAGCAAAAGTCTGCAGAGACTAAGTTAAAGTGTCGACACTCAGAACAATGTGTCGACACTCAACAGAAAGAGTCAACACTTGAAGTAAGTGTCGACACCCAGCACAATGTGTCGACACTTAGCTAAAGACTCAACACTTGAAGAAAGTGTCGACACAAGGAGCTGTGTCGACACTTAGCAAAGATCAGAAAGATCAACAGAATTATTCTAAGTACAAGTGTCGACACTAAGGGAATGTGTCGACACTCAGCTGAAGAGTCAACAAGAAGAAGGTGTGTCGACTCAAGGAGCTGTGTCGACACTCAACATGTATCGACATTAAAGACTATGTGTCGACACCAAGAAGCAGCGCGACACTTGACAGATTCGACACTTAGAAGAATTCAGCAAAAGCTAGAAGAACAAGTACTTGTGTCGACACTCAATTTCAGTGTCGACACATGCAGAAGAATCTGTGTCGAGACATACAAGGAGTTGTGTCGACACCTTGTAGACTTGTGTCGACACTTACACAACATGTGTCGACACTTGGACTATAAGTGTCGACACTTAAAGACAGAAAGTCTCGACACTTGTTGACAGTTAGAGATTTTCAAGAAGTGACTGGATGACTTGACAGCTGCCGTTCCAGCCGGTCTACAGCAACTGTCAGAGATGTCAGAAGTCAGTTATGAACCGGACCAGCCGGTTACCATGAAGAAGGCCTATAAATAGGCACCTACAGTTCACAGAAACAGTGGATCAGATTACTGTTAAGATTGATCATATTGTTGAAGTAATCATTAAAGTGGTACTCAAAGTATCAACACAAGAAGATCTAGCAGTTCAAGTGCAGATCTAAGAAGTTGGAGAGAGAGGGCTCCTTCCAAGAAATCAGCCTCTGGAACTAGGCTGAGAAGAAGGATTCAGATTCAATTCTGGATCTTAAGTGGCAGAGGTCAAGGAACAACTGCAGAGGATTCAGTCTTATTCAGTTCTACTCAAGAATCTTTGAAGAAAGCTAAGTCAGAGTGAATCCAGCTGAGTTCTTCCAAGAACTCATCAAGAATCTCTCAACTCCCCTCTTATCTTTCTGAGTTGTAGAGTTATTATTTGTAATACTTTTTAAACTTGTAGGATCCTTTGGATCTGAGTGACTTGTAAGCCTATAATTATAAAGGCTGAGGGTAGGGCTTGTGAGCCTGAGTTTAGGAGATTGAAATCTCTGAGTGTAGGCCTTTGTTGGCTGAGTGTAGGCCTTGGTTAGCTGAGTGTAGGCCTTGATTGGCTGAGTGTAGGCTTTGGGATAAAGCTGAGTTGTAAGGCTTTGGGCCTGAGGTAGGAACCAATTTGGGTTCTGAGACAGTGGAGGAGTTTGGCCGAATCTAGTACACTGCTAGATAGGCGAAGGGGGAAAGTGGATGTACCCATATCTTGGGGAACCACTATAAAACACTGTGTGCTATGCTGTGATTGTGTTGTGGATTAGCTGTGTATGTTTTGTTATTACTGTTTGCTGTGCAAAAGTAGTTAGAAATCTGTGATATAACTGTTTGGCTGCCAACAAAGTTAGAAAAGGAATAGGTCACCTATTCACCCCCCCCCCCCTCTAGGTGTTTAGGTACCATATCTTTCAAAACCGCCTGCATCATCCCTGCCGACCTAGCAGTCCGCAAACCATGTCCGCGTAGTCTGCGCTAATAGGTTGCCCAAGCCTTCCATTCACCCACTTTCACTTCACAATTTTCAACACTCCCCCTTGAAGTGATAAGTGGTGAATAACTCCAGCAGCTCCCGTAACCTTGCACCTGGTCCCTCTGATAGCATCTACGAAGAGATGTCCAAGATATAGTCCTCTCCCCGCATATCATGGACCATGAGGGAGCCCTCCAGCATCTCCCAAAAGGAGTCATGCTTCCCTCTTCCTTCTTCAGCATCAACCTCCACTCATGCACCACAGGAGTATCACCAACTTCCTTGGGCACAAAAGCCCAAGCCTTGTTACCTCTGAGAGAAGTCACCTCTTTAGCCTTAGTGTCAACCACCTCCTTGATTCTAGTGGGGTCATCACAGCCAGAAGAACCTTGCTCGACCTGAGGGCTAACAAGGAAACACGGAACCAAGTCCGCTGTGTTCCCTTCACTATATCGAGTTGGTGGCTTACTGATCCTCTTTGATCTTCGAAGAACCTGATCATGGCTAACCACCTCCGCTGCTTTTGAACTAGCTCCGTTCCCGGGCAAGCCCGGAACAATGCTCCCCATGCTTCCTGAACAAGATGCCTCCTCACTGGAACCAAGAGCACCTGAAGCAACGCTCCCCCTGCTACAAGACCCAGAAGACTCCCCTCTTGAACAAGAACTGCCTGGAAAATCGCTCCCCCTACTTCCTGAACCGGAAGCCTCTGCCTTCGAGCCAGAAGATCCTGGAGCTTCGCTCCCTCTTCTTCCCGACTCTGACGCCTTTGCCCCGGAGCTAGAACAACCTGGAGTACCTGGTGACTCAGGCAACTCCACTTCCTTAGCAGCAGCCTCCTTCAGCCCACCATCTAACCTGCTTATCTATAGCTCCACATGAGAGCTACCCAAATACAACGTCAACTCATCGAAGACAATGTCTCTCGACACTATAAGTTTCTTCATCGCAGGATCCATACACCTCCATCTTCTCCTCTGCTCATCATACCCAATAAAGACTAGCTTTGTCTTAAGAGCACCCGGAGAGTGTTTGTAGCAGGTAGATCCAGACACTCGAAGATGTTTCACGCTGGGCTTTACTCCGAACATCAGCTCATAAGGAGTCTTCACTAAGATCGGACTAAGAGGCATCCGGTTGATAACATGAGCAGCACATGCCATCCCTTCCGCCCAAAGAGCCTTCAGAACGCCTTTACTCTGAAGCCAACATTTGCAGGTCGCCGTTAACCAACGGATCATCCGAGCTGCAATACTGCCTTGTTGTGAAGTATGCCCACAAGAAAGCTCTTTCCGGATCCCTTGCTTCCTGCAAAAGTGTGAGAACTCGGTTAAGCCAAACTCACCACCGAAACTTGTCCTCAACACCTTGATCCTCCGGCCAAGCTGGCCTTCCACAAGCTTCTTGAACTCCACTAACAAGCATACCATATTGTACTTCTTCTTCATGAAGTATACCCATGTATACCTTGAATAGTCATCAACCAATATCAACATGAAACTGCTGCCTCCAAGACTGGCCGTGACGATCGGTCCCACCAGAGCACAATAGACAACCGCCAATGGTGCTTTACATCTGGATTGTGCTTTATCAACCATGAAGCGATAGGCTCCACTTTCCTGACATCCCGCACACCCCCGACCATCGCCATAGGATGACAATCTAGCCAAGCCTCTTACGAGTCTTCTTTCCGCCATTGCTTTCAGCTTGTCCATACCTACATGCCCCAGTCTTTCATGTCAGATAGTTGCATTATCACTGGCATTCATCCGATCAGTTCCAAAACTAGTTGATGTCCCAACTACGTTCTTCTCCTTACCTCCGACATGAGCTACGTTCGCTGAGAGCAAGACAACCTTGCACTCCTTCCGAAGATGACCATGTTGCTTGCATTTATAACATCTTGGTCCTTCCTTCCTCTTCCTATCACGCCTAGGAGAAATACTCATTTCTTCCTGATATGAAGTAGAGGGACCATCATCAGCAGCAACCTTCACCTCCTTCCTGAACAACCCATCAAGGGAAGTCCAAACCTCCGCAGCTGACCGACATCCACTGATGTGGTCCAAGAGCTCCGATGAGATCACCTGCTTGAGAATAGACTCCGGTTTCACATTTGTCTCCTTCCAAGCTCTCATCTCTTCAGCATTGCCAGCAGTATCCTCTTGTCTTCCTGCTCTGCATACAACCTCCCAAAGGTCCTCGCCAAGAATAAAGCTCTTCATACAGGACTTCCACCTTTCAAAGTTCGTCTCTGTAAGGAGATCAATACCAAGACAACTTGCATCCTCCACTGCCATGGTTCTACCACTGGTTTCCTCTACAGAAGAGCAACTACTTCCATTGAGCACTGCTTGACCACTCCAACAACCTGGCTCTGATACCATGTTAAAATTCAACAAAACCGCAGAGGCCTCCTCGGATACCCTCTTGAAACTCAACAAACCGGCGGAGAACACCCCACTTATATTGTTGAAAGTTTTCCCGGATCGTGGAGTTAGCATGGGTTATCTCAACAAAGCAGTAACAACCAGCAACACATGCAGCACAAGCTTCTTTATTGATCAAGAGCAAGCTTGTTGGAACACCCTATTACTAATTTGGGTCAGGATCACTATGTATCTAGGAATCAATGCTTGACCTCCTGTATAGCTCAATAGGTCAATTAGAATTGAGTCTAAGGGTTAGAAGTCTAGGTTTGGAAGCTGCCCTCAAGACCAGGATTTTCTGTTTGGAGACTAAGTCATATCGTCGAGCTCAGCACGACGATTCGTCGAACTCCGATCGACGATCGTCTAGCTCAACTTCGACAAATCGTCGAACTCCATTCGACGATCGTTGAGCTCAACTTCACTATATCGTCGAACTCCGTTCGACGATCGGTGAGCTCAGGTCGACGATTTTGACTCTGCTTTGAATCTTTATCTCTGAGCTCATTTCGACGATCTCTGAGCTCAGATCGACGATATTTTGCTGCTGTATATTTCCAGATCGCTGAGCTCAGATCGACGATAGCAGAGCTCAGTTCGACGATTTCAGATAACTTCAAGGATGTTTCTAGATTCAAATTCAAATCAGTTAAGGAGTTATTCTGCAATTAATTCAGAGATTTCCTAGCCATTTTCTTTCATTTCTGGACCAAGTTTCAAGGGATTTTTCAAGGAATATTTCTATGGACTTTCTTCCAGAAGAGATTTTGTAATTAAGGATGCAATTAATGCAGGCCCACAGCTATACTTGACAGAGAATGTTATTCTATTCTGTACCAGAGAATAAAAGATAGAATTTTTCTTAGTCTCTAAGAGAATACAGAGAGAGACACACAGATTACAGAGATACATTCAAAAACATTCCGTCTCAAAGAATTCTCAAGAACACATATCCAAGGAGATCAAGCTTTCTCAAATCTTCAGATCTCCCTAGTTTTCAAGTGTTCAAGGCCAACACCTTTCAAGACTCCAGACATCCAACATTTCAGTCATTGTTGAAATCATCTATTGCTGGAGTTCAATCTCTGAAGGCCTATCACCCTCAGCAAAGCTTTTCTTCCTGAAGATCTCAAGGATTCAGGGGGAGCTTTGACATCAACAATCCACATAGTCTTCTCAGTTGTTTGAGAAAGAGAAGACTTCCATCACTCTCTCACCCCCTCTCTGTAAAGGGTTTCTCAAACTCCCTTCAAAAGTTTGAACTTGGTTTTTGAGCACCTTGTCAAAAGCTCATTGGTGGCAAGACACCTGATCAAAAAATCTAGTTTGGTTTTTGAGCACCTTATCAAAAGCTCATTGGTGCCCAGGACACCTGATCAACTCATCCTGCAGTGGATTCCTACCTAGGGTGGTAGAAGAGTGGATGTACCCAAGTTTAGGGGAACCACTATATTTCCTTGTGTCTTCTGGTTTTGCTTGTCTTTATGTTTGTTTCTGGCCTTGATTATTCTGTGATTTGCTTTTGTTTAACTTAGTTCTGTGATTAGACTTTTAATTGCTTCCCTGCTCACTCTTATTACAACAATTATTGTAAAAAGTTTCAAAGCACCATATACTCTATTCACCCCCCATTTAGAGTATATCAGATCTAGCTGCACTTTCAATTAGTATCAGAGGCAGGTTGGTTAAACATACCATACCTGATTGGTTGTACAGGCTAACACCTGAACCCAAAGATCCCAAGTTAGATCTGCTCTCTTTTATATTTTATTATTAGATTTTACTTTCACAAATCATGGCCCAAAACAAAGATTATGCTAGCACCAGACCTCCAGTGTGCAATCTATCCAAGTTTGCACTTTGGAAAGTAAGGATCAGACAGTACATGAATTCTATTGACGAAGATATTTTTAACTCTGTTTTGACAGTGTGTCCAAGACCCCCAGAGAACACAATCACAAATGTTGTTCCACCTCCATCAGGAACAGATGCTGATATCAAGAGATGGAAGGTAGCTGATGCCAAGGCTATGAACATCTTGGCCCAGACAATGTCTGATGATATATTTCAGAAGGTGGCTGAATGTAATTCAGCTAAGGAAATTTGGGACAAACTCTCAGAAATAGTCTCAGGCTCAGCTGATGAGAGAAAGGATAGGAGATCTCATCTCATCTCTCAATATGAGAATTTCAAAAAGGGAGAAACTGAGTTAGTGGGAGATATGTACAACAGGCTAAGTCTAATTGTTAGTGAACTCAAGACATTGGACAAAGAGATCTCTCTAACTGAACTCAATGACAAGATCCTAATGTGCTTCCCTAGCACTTGGGACTCAAGAATCTGGCCAATTAAGGATGCCAGAAGTCTGAATGAGATCACCACTGAAGCTCTATTGGGTAAGCTCAAATCTTATGAGTTACTCATCAAAAATAGAGAAGAAGAACAGAAGGCTGCCTCACCAGCCACAAAAAAAGAGAAGACCATAGCCTTCAAGGCAACTGAAGATCAGGCTAAAGACAAAGCCACAGGCAATGATGAACTGCTCAGTCTGTTGGCCAAAAGGTTTTACAAGATGGCCAGAAAGGACTTTAGAAGGAAATCATACAAGGAACATGATAAGCCAAGGTATGACAAGTCCACTAATAATTATAATAAAGACATTATTTGCTTTGGTTGCAGGAAACCAGGGCACATAGTTCCTGACTGTCCAGAGAACAAGAACAAGGACAGAAGGGATAGGAAAGAAAGAAGAAAGAAGAAAGACTCCAAGAGGAATGACAATGGCAAACCCTCATCAAGCAAAAACAAACATACAAGAAAGGGGTTTGTTGCTGAATCCTGAAGTGAGACTGAAGAGAAGTCAGAAGCCTCATCCAGTTCCAGCGATGATGAGGATGATGCAGAAGAAAAAGAGTTCTGCATGATGGCAATCAATGCCTCACAGCATAATTCAGAAGAAGAGGAGTCAGAGTCAGACTCAGAGACTCAACCTGAAGAAGACCAGGTAATTGCTTCTTTTGATTTTAGTTCAGAGGACTTTAAATCTGAATTTAAAGCACTGTGTTTAGACCTGCTAAAGTCTGAGAAAGAAATTATCTCTCTCAGAAATCAATTATCTGAACACAATACGTTAACATCAGAAAACCTCAAACTCTCTCAGGAGTTGGAGAGCTGTAGGGAGCAGATAACTTCACTGAAGAGTGAGCTGTCTGAGGCCAAGAAGCTTGAAGAATCCCTTAATGGGAGGAGCATCAAGCTGATGGACATCACAAGTACAGTGAACTCTAGATTTAATAGTACACTGGGCTTGGGTGCTTCATCCAGCCAACCTGTAGTCCTAACAACTCCAATTAAATTCATTTCTGACAAAGGAAAGGGAGTTGTAGAGGTTGCTAGGAAAAATTCTGATCTGCCTCAGAAACCTAAGTCCCAGCAGAAATCGCCGAACGGAGCTCGACGATCGCCGAACACAGATCGACGATCTCAAGCAAAATCGTCGAATGAAGTTCGACGATCTCAGCCAAAGTCGTCGAACGCAGGTCGATGATCACAAATACCTGACCTCAGCCATAGTCGACCATCGAACGGAGCTCGACGATCTGACCCAAGATCGTTGAACGCAGCTCCAAGATCGTCGAATAGAGGTCAGAGCTCTGGAAACTTTTTCAAAGGCAAATCAAAATTGAATCCTAAGGGTCCTTCATCCCAAATCTTTAACCCTTATACTGAATGGATTATACCTCCAAGGAGATATCATCCTGAAGGATATAAGAGTCAACCTGGGATGTCTTTCATTTCAGAATTTAAAGGTTATCAACCTAGGCCCAAGGTAAACTGGGTCAAAAATAAATGAATTGTCTTATGTGCAGGTGAAGACCTATCCAACATCTAACCAGCAATGGTACTTGGATAGTGGGTGCTCTAAGCACATGACAAGAAACAAGGACAACCTCACATCCTTTAGAGCCATGCTTGGACCCAAAGTTATCTTTGGTGATTCAAACTTTGGACAGACTAAAGGATATGGTGTAGTCCAGATTGGATCAGTAACTTTCAAAAAGGTAGCTTATGTGGAAGGACTGAAGCACAACCTAATAAGCATCAGTCAGCTATGTGATGAAGGCTACCAGGTGACCTTCAGCAAAGCCTTATGCAAAATCAAGTCAGAGGACAACACAACTGTGTTGACAGGTAAAAGGAAAGGTAACATCTATCTTGTAGATTTTCTTTCAACTAATGTAGATATCTGCTTGTTCAATTCTGTCTGTAAACCAAATATTTTATGGCATAAGAGACTAGGACACCTAAACCTTAGAACTATTGCTAGGATATCCTAGGACAACCTGGTTAGAGGACTACCTTCTGGCCCCTACAAGAAGGAAGGACTCTGCAGGGCTTGTCAATTAGGCAAGCAAACTAAAAACAGCTTTAAGTCACTTAATAAGAGTGATTCACCTAGGATATTGTATCTGTTACACATGGATCTCTTTGGACCCATCACAGTACAAAGCCTAGGAGGGAAATCCTACACTTTAGTAGTTGTAGATGACTTCTCTAGATTCACTTGGGTGTTCTTTCTAAGGAAGAAGTCTGATAACTTTAAGTGTCTGACAAAGTTTCTCAAATGTATACAGATTGAGTTCAATACTCACATTGCCCTGATCAGAAGTGATCATGAGACAGAGTTTGATTCTCTTCTTATGCAAGAGTTCTGTCAGAGTGAAGGGATCAGGCATACTTTCTCAGCTCCTAGAACTCCTCAACAAAATGGGGTAGCTGAAAGGAAAAATAGAACCCTTATTGAATCTGCCACTACATTGTTGTCAGATGCTCATCTACCTCTATCCTTTTGGGCAGAGGCAGTGAACACCTCCAACTATGTGCTGAACAGAAGTCTGATACATAAACTAAAGGGAAAGACTCCCTATGAATTGCTCAAAGGGAAGAAACCTAAAGTTGATTATTTTAGAGTCTTTGGTTGTATTTGCTATATTCATAATAATGATAAGAAATATTTAGCAAAATTTCAAGCTAAAGTTGATGAAGGAGTGTTTCTGGGATACTCCATGATCAGCAAGACTTATAGGGTCTATAATAAATCATCTTTAAAAATTGAGCAATCTGTTCATATATCCTTTGATGAATCTAACATGTCTTTCAAGGAGAAGATTTCTTCTACCATAGAACTCTTGCAGGAATATTCTCTAGTTGAAGACTTGAACAAGTTACAGGTTACTCAAGAGAATGAAAGCAGTGAAGATGAAGAACATGCTCAACATATTGAAGAACAACTTGAAAAGCTAGTTGTTGTACCACAAGAGGAAACAACAACACAGGTTGGTGAACAATCAACACCCCCTGTTGATTTAGTAACATCAAGAGACCATCCAATTTCCCAAATAATTGGAGACATCTCAGCTGGTGTGCAAACCAGAAATCACGTCAACCAAAACCTGTGGCACACCTGCTTCCTATCTCAAATTGAACCTCAGTCCATTCAAGATGCAGAGCAAGATCCACACTGGATCATTGCAATGCAAGAGGAGTTGCATCAATTTGAGAGAAACAAAGTATGGGAACTAGTGCCAAATCCTAAGGATCATTCCATTGTTGGAACAAAATGGGTATTCAGAAACAAACTGGATGATCAAGGAGTAATTGTAAGAAACAAGGCAAGGCTAGTTGCTCAGGGATACTCTCAAGAAGAAGGAATAGACTACGACCAGACTTTTGCACCTGTTGCAAGATTAGAAGCCATCAGAATATTTCTAGCTTATGCAGCACACAAAGGCTTCAAGGTATATCAGATGGATGTCAAAAGTGCATTTCTAAATGGAGACATCAGAGAGGAAGTTTATGTCAGACAACCTCTAGGTTTTATCTCTCCTACTTTTCCTGATTATGTTTTTAAATTGAATAAAGCATTATATGGTCTCAAGCAAGCTCCTAGAGCATGGTATGAGACCCTAGCATGCTTTCTTTTGGAAAATGATTTTATAAGGGGTAGAGTAGACCAAACTCTTTTCATTAGAACCCATAAGTCCCATACCCTACTAGTACAAATTTATGTAGACGATATTATTTTTGGTTCTACTGACTCCAAATTGTGCAGAAGGTTTTCCAACCTAATGCATTCTAAATTTGAGATGAGTAGCATGGGTGAGCTATCCTTCTTCCTAGGATTGCAAGTCAAGCAGCATGCTGAAGGCATCTTTATTTCTCAAACCAAATATGCAAATGAATTGGTTAAGAAATTTGGTATGTCTGAAGCATCTTGTATGAAAACACCCATGCCTACTAATGTTGTATTGGATGCTGATGAACATGGGAAACCTGTTGATCAGACAATATATAGAGCAATGATTGGCTCTTTACTGTATCTTACAGCTAGTAGACCAGATATAATGTTTGCTACATGTATATGTGCTATGTTCCAAGTAAGCCCTAGAGAGTCCCACCTAACACTAGTAAAGAGGATTCTTAGGTATGTTAAAAGTTGTCCAAATCTAGGTCTCTGGTATCCAAAAGACTCAGCATTTGAGTTGACTGGATTCTCTGATGCTGATTATGCTGGATGCAGAATTGACAGGAAAAGCACCAGTGGAACTTGTCAGTTTCATGGTGACAGACTTGTCTCTTGGTTTTGTAAGAAACAAACATCTGTGTCAACTTCAACTGCTGAAGCTGAATATACGGCTACAGGAAGTTGTTGTTCACAAATCTTGTGGATTCAAAACCAACTCCTAGACTATGGCTACAACTTAGAGAAGTCTAAAATCTTTTGTGACAATACTAATGCTATTTCTATAGCTCAAAATCCAGTCCTCCATAGTAGGACAAAACACATAAAGATTAGACATCACTTCTTAAGGGATAATGTTGAAAAGAATAAAATTGAACTACACTATATCTCAATTGATTTACAAAGGGGAGATATTTTCACCAAGCCATTGGATGAAAAGAAACACACCTTCTTCCTAAATCAGTTAGGAATGTTAGATGGAGGAAGTCTTAAATAATATCCAAGAGGTTGAAAGCTTAAAAATTGACCAAGACTAGGCAAACATCCTGAATTTTCTTAGTGTCTAGAATTTTTCTGATCTCTGAACTGCGCTCGACGATTTGCCCCAAGATCGTCGAACGGAGATCGACGATTTCCGAAATCGTCGAACTGAGTTCAGAGTCTCTCAGATAGTATGAACTATCTCTTCCGGTCAACGATCGTCGAACGACGCTCGACGATTTTGTTCGCTGAATGATCGTCGAACAGAGCTCGATGCTCTCCAATATTGTCGAATGGAGATCGACGATGGTGAAGTCTCTTCAGATTCCGTTAGTAGCCTCGATCGTCGAACTGAGTTCAACGATCTTTCCAATTCTGCGTCGAACCCTAATATAAAATTCATTTTTCCGCCGTCGTTCTCCTTTGCGCTTTCGATTTCTCTGCAAGAACTTTCTTTCCCTCCAAACGGTTCTGCACTTGGTCATTTTGTTTGTTGAATTTTTGCAGGTACCCATGACTGTGTCAATTGCTGTTCTTGCTGCAATGAAGTTTGATGCTGGTTTCGATATTGACATGGAATCCTTCAGCACAACTGACCAGAGTTTTCAAGATATTTTGGGGTTATTCAAAGACCAGAACCTAACAACAATAATGACTACAAGGATCAAGCTGGCTTCTGATGAGATAAAGGAATGGGTCTATACTACCCATAATCAAGATAACAACACCATTGTTGGGTCTATATCTGGAACTCAGGTACCCTTAACCCCAGAAATTTTAACAGAAGTTTTTGAGTTGAGAAATGGTGAAGATTCTGCTGACTTATCTGGAGAAGAGTATTCTGCACTGCTTGCCAGAATGGGTCATTCAGAGGGAAACCCTAGCAAGCTCTTCAAAAGGAACCTCTCTGTGGAATACAGATTTATGGCAGATGTTGTTGGGAAAGTGCTACTGGCTAAGCACTCTGCCCATGATACAATTTCAAGGTATCAGCTCTGCCTCATGTGAGCTCTTGTGGACAAGAAAAATCTGAATTGGGGAGAAGTGTTCTTTGACCTTATCAAGAAGAAAATCAACAAAAGTTTTGTAAACTTTGGAAGGATCATTGGGGTGTTTCTGCAGCACAGGTGCCCTACTTTGCTGGTCTCCTCTGGAATCCACATCAATGCTTCTAAGAGACTGTCTTGTGCCCTCTTTGGAAAGTGGGACAGACAAATCAGCAAGCCCAGCAGGCCCTCCTCCAGCACTCCTTCAGGCACAAGGACTCTAAGAGTCACTTCCCCACAGGTCTCTGCCCCTGCAGATGACCTGCCTGCTGTTGTTGCTCCTCCTCCTCCTCCAATTCCATCCCTTCCCATACCATTTACCATTCCAGCTCCATCCACCATCATCATATCCATCCCCTCTCCAACATCCACACCATCTCCAGTACCTATTCTACCAACACCAGAAGATCAATTCCATCCCTTATTCTCCTACCCTCCACCAGATGTCACCTCATCACCCTCCATTCCATCCTTCACCCTAATTGATGATTCCTTTATGGATGATTCTTCATCCTCTCCTCCTGAGCTACCCTCATCCTCCACTTCCTTTCAAGACCTTCTACACCAAATCATTGACCAACCCACATTTACCCCATCTATCTCCATTCCCCTGTCCTCCATTTCCACCTTACCAACACCTCAGCCATCCCTTCCACCATTCTCCAGCTCTCCAATAACTTCACCATCAGCTGCTCCTCTATCTTCTACCTCTGCTCCAGTCACCCTTGAGCAAGTAGACCTCCCAGCCCTTGCTGACAGGTTGTATGAGTTGCTTGCCCCCAGGCTCTCTCTTCTGTTGGAGACCTCCTTGGCTCCACTACACGTGTCAGTGGCAGCTCTCTCTGCCAGACTCTCTTCCCTCTTCCCTCAGGCAGCCCCTACAGCAGTGTGCCTTGATCCAGACTTGTCTGAATCTAGGCAGGGGGAGATGCCCTATGAAGTGATCCTTCATGCTGCTGCTGCTGCTGTTGTTTCTGTAAGCCTGTCTGCTGCCTCTTCTGCTTCTACTCTTGCTGCTGTTACTGTGCCTCAAGCACAAAGTCCTCCTGCTGCAGTCCTTGCAATAGACCTCAGGTCTTTGCTGTCAAGTTTTGATCAGTTCTACTTCAGCTGTCTGCCAGAGGTCAATGTTATCCAGCCTCCAGAGGATCTATCCAAGGCACTTGTGCCATTTTCTTGCTGTGACCCAAGCATTATCACCTCCTTTATCAATTCAGTGTATGCTGCTGCTGAAAATGTTGATATTGTTGCTGAACTTTCTGATACTGCTGCTGAAGTTTCTGTCATTTCTGTTGAACCAATTTCTAAGGAACTTCTTATGTCAGAGGCACCTGAATTTGTGCCTTCTGCAGTTTCTGATGATATTCCTCCTGTTAATGTTGTTGTTAGTGAAGCTGTTGCTATTGCTGTCACTTCTCCAGAGACTGTTGCTGCTGTTGTTACTGCTTCTACTTTATCTGCTGCTGTTACTACTTCAACACCTGCTGCTACAACCTCTGCCTCATCTGCTTCTGTACAGCTCAAGAAGGATCTAATGAAGAAAATTGATGCTCTCTATGATGACCAGAGTTCTGAAAGTGATGAATTTAGAACAGACTCTGATGACTCTTCTGCTACCATTGCCAGGAAAAGAAAGGCAAGGAGCAAAGCCATGAAGAGGGTACCTCCTGCCAAGGTTAAGGATAACAATGATATTCCATATTACATTCTACATGACTGCCCTATTACTGAGCACTGGATGCAATACTCTAAAAATCAACTGAAGGCAATGAAAAAGAAGAGAAAATATGAGAAGGGTTCCTCCCATTTCTAACACTCTCATCCTCCTCCACCACCTCCTCCTGATGCAGGTGCAGGTGGAAGCTCTGCTGCTCAACCCCCAGCCAGAAGTCAGGCCCCCTATCAGCCTCATGCTAGATCTTATAATAGGGGAAGCCAATCCAGGGGATCTCAATCCAGGAGAGGAGGATACAGAGGAAATCAAAGAGATCTTCAAGTCTACTCCAAATGGTACTCAAGGCAACACCCATATTCTAGGGGAGGACAAACTTCAACTGATACAACATCTGGTCCTTTCCCTTATAAGCTGAAAGAAACTGTGTCTGCCAGGCCTCCTCAAGACAATCCCTCTAACAGATATGAGCCTCCTGTACCTTTTAAGGATCCTGAAAACAATCCAGCTGCTTGGACTGCCAGATTAAAAGAACTAGCTACACTGGATCAGATTAAAAAGGCTAGAGAGCAAGGAAAAGATTCATCCAACGTTTCAACAATGTCTGAACAGAGATAGAAAGAGCTAGAAAGATATGCATCAAGTAAATTCTTTGATTCTGACAGGTATATGGAATTACATCCTGAAGCTATAGTTCCCAGGCCTAAAAAGCAAACATATTTAGGAGCAGCAGATGATACCAGATCAAACAAAGAAGCCCTCAATCCTAACAGAGAGATCAAACTTGTTAAGGGCAAGGAAAAGAAATGACAATGTAAGGTGACAATTTCTGTGATTTCTGATTACTATCTGGATGATATATATCTCTGTGGTTCTGCAATGTATAGCTTGTTGTTTTTCTGATTTGCTGCTTGTATGTTGTTATCTAATTTTTCCAAAAGTTTGTAAATAGTAATCCTAACCCAAATAGGGGGAGATTGTTGGAACACCCTATTACTAATTTGGGTCAGGATCACTATGTCTCTAGGAATCAATGCTTGACCTCCTGTATAGCTCAATAGGTCAATTAGAATTGAGTCTAAGGGTTAGAAGTCTAGGTTTGGAAGCTGCCCTCAAGACCAGGATTTTCTGTTTGGAGACTAAGTCATATCGTCGAGCTCAGCACGATGATTCGTCGAACTCCGATCAACGATCGTCTAGCTCAACTTCGACAGATCGTCGAACTCCATTCGACGATCGCTGAGCTCAACTTCACTATATCGTCGAACTCCGTTCGATGATCGGTGAGCTCAGGTCGACGATTTTGACTCTGCTTTGAATCTTTATCTCTGAGCTCAGTTCGACGATCTCTGAGCTCAGATCGACGATATTTTGCTGCTGTATATTTCCAGATCGCTGAGCTCAGCTCGACGATAGCAGAGCTCAGTTCGACGATTTCAGATAACTTCAAGGATGTTTCTAGATTCAAATTCAAATCAGTTAAGGAGTTATTCTGCAATTAATTCAGAGATTTCCTAGCCGTTTTCATTCATTTCTGGACCAAGTTTCAAGGGATTTTTCAAGGAATATTTCTATGGACTTTCCTCCAGAAGAGATTTTGCAATTAAGGATGCAATTAATGCAGGCCAACGGCTATACTTGACAGAGAATGTTATTCTATTCTGTACCAGAGAATAAAAGATAGAATTTTTCTTAGTCTCTAAGAGAATACAGAGAGAGACACACAGATTACAGAGATACATTCAAAACCATTCTGTCTCAAAAAATTCTCAAGAACACATATCCAAGGAGATCAAGCTTTCTCAAATCTTCAGATCTCCCCAGTTTTCAAGTGTTCAAGGCCAACACCTTTCAAGACTCCAGACATCCAACATTTCAGTCATTGCTGAAATCATCTTTTGCTGGAGTTCAATCTCTGAAGGCCTATCACCCTCAGCAAAGCTTTTCTTCTTGAAGATCTCAAGGATTCAGGGGGAGCTTTGACATCAACAATCCACATAGTCTTCTCAGTTGTTTGAGAAAGAGAAGACTTCCATCACTCTCTCACCCCCTCTCTGTAAAGGGTTTCTCAAACTCCCTTCAAAAGTTTGAACTTGGTTTTTGAGCACCTTGTCAAAAGCTCATTGGTGGCAAGACACCTGATCAAAAAATCTAGTTTGGTTTTTGAGCACCTTATCAAAAGCTCATTGGTGCCCAGGACACCTGATCAACTCATCCTGCAGTGGATTCCTACCTAGGGTGGTAGAAGAGTGGATATACCCAAGTTTAGGGGAACCACTATATTTCCTTGTGTCTTCTGGTTTTGCTTGTCTTTATGTTTGTTTCTGGCCTTGATTATTCTGTGATTTGCTTTTGTTTAACTTAGTTCTGTGATTAGACTTTTAATTGCTTCCCTGCTCACTCTTATTACAACAATTGTTGTAAAAAGTTTCAAAGCACCATATACTCTATTCACCCCCCTTTAGAGTATATCAGATCTAGATGCACTTTCAATTCTTTACAAGGCGAGAGAAACATGGCGAGACATGCTTCACCAAAACCCAAACCAGGAGAGCAGAGACAGTTATAAAGACAAGAAACAAAAACAAACCGCGCGGACTCAACCACCAAGCCGCCGGTCTACTGTTGTGGAGTCCGCTCAGTCCGCCAGGTCGCCAGACCGTAACCCAAGCCGCGCGGACTACCCCTTATTCCAATGCTTTGCTCTTCACCGCCGATCTGCAGGTTGCCTGACCGCGAGGTCGCCTAGCTGCCAGACCGCACGAGCTGCGTCACCGAATGGAATAGTTCGCCTGAAGCAGGCGACTTCCTGAACCCCGAACCAAGTTGCCAAAGAGGAGACCGCCTGGTCGCTATCCGCGACCTGCTGTTTACCGCCTGTTGCTTAACCGCAGAGTCCGCACTGTCCCTGACCGCAATCAGAGCCAAGTCCTGGCTTTCCAGCGCTATCCGCACAACTTGCACAGCACAACTGGGTCAACTCTCAAACCGCGCGGACACCAAAGTCCAGACCGCAGCAACTTACGCGAGCTCAATTACTGTTCACTTACTTCGGTTCAGGTTACATATTCCTGATGTGACATGGGTCCTATTTATAGGCACGATGATGAGTATGGTCACCTCCCTAGCCGATAGGATCACCGCCACATCCTGCAGCAAGAACAAGTGTGTCCGCCAGCCCGCGGACACACGATCCAGTTCGCCGCTCCTGTGCAGATAGCCATTCCGCCCCAGCTTCTCCAAGGCCAGACTCCAATATCCAGCCCGCCTTTCCGCCAGAGGCCAAGCCAGGACCACCACAGCCGGACTCCACAACAGCTGTGTCCGCCAATCTGCGGACAAGACATCAGCCCGCAAACCCGAGCCCGCAGCCTCGCCAACAAGGCACCTGCCGGACTCAGCGGACACCCGGCTTCCGTCCGCACCTCCTGAGTCCATTGCCTCTATCTCCAAGACACCTCCGGACTCAGCAGACACGCCGATCCAGTCTGCTTACACAACAAACTCCAATCTGCATTCCTGAGTTCATAACCTTATCACAAGGCTAAACCGAACTCAGCGGACTCCAGCTCCAGTCCACACGCTCTTGCACAGGCAATCCTCCAGTTCGCATCCCCCAAGCTAGCAATCAAGGCAACAACACTTCTACTAGGCTTGGCGGACTGAGAAAGCAGCCCGCGCTCCACTGTGCGATCTCCCCGGACTGAGCCAACCTGGACTTGGTTCAGATCACACCAAGTCCAGTCCACTGGCCACAATGGTGGCGACGACGGCCCCCAAGTTGACGACGGCCGCCAAATTGATGACGGCCCCCAAATTGATGACGGCCCCCAAGTTGACGACGGCCCCCAAGTGGTTGATGACGGCACTCTAACGGAAGACCCTCCTTCGTCTCCAACAAAGGACTCGCGTCGCCGAGGTGTTCGTATGGAGCGGCGCTACAATTTCCGCCCTCGGCGCAAGACAAATATATAGTTAAATTTACCTTTAGATTTATCTTATTTTCTTTATGCTATTTTATTTGGGATATTGTATTGTGGGCTGCATGTAGCCATTTGGTGTGTTGTTTTTATTTTTATTTTGGGCTGCATATAGCCTAGACTTATTTTTAAGCCTATATATAGGCATGTATGTTTGGTTTAACTTAAGTTGAATGAGAAAAAAAAAACCCTAAAACTCTCCTACCTAAATCCCTCTCTCTCTCTCTCTCTACAACTCCTAGCCGCCACCCCACTTCCCCTCTCTCTCTCTCTAAAAAATTCGGCCAGCACCCTTTGCTTCCCTTCTTCCACAAGCCACCACCACCACACATCCACATCAACCCGACCTCCTCCTTCCATAGCCGGCCAGCCCACAACCACCTCCACCGAGCACCCCCCTTTGAAGAGAACCGGCAGCCCCTCCACGTGAAGCTTGACCGGAAAGGCTTCGTCCTACGGCGAAAAATCTGAACTTTGGCGTGACGCGGTCAAGGCGGACGATCTATCTCTCCATCCGGCGCGACTCCGGTGGATCCGCGGAAGAGCGGCCCATCAAAGGTAGTCGGACCCATCTATTCTGACTTGGGTAACGATCCTCTCCACTCACATGTGCTTCCCTCTTGATGTTCTAGTGGACGGAATAATTTTTGCGTTGGATTTGAATCGTTAGATTCTTCGTGGGTTTTCCTTTGGATTTTGCATCGATCTTATCCGCGTTATTTCCGAAAAGGGTTTGGCGAACCCCGTATTTTTGTTGGGAGAGATCTACCACTTTTTGATCGCACTTTGGGTAGATCTCTTTTGGTACAACCTTCGCTCGGCCGGACCCAATATTGATCCTTTTAGCTTGGGAGAACGTCGGCCTATCGCCGTTCGCTCGACCTTCCCGCGGGGTGGCTACCGTACGTTGGTGAACTGTGAAAATACGCTTGCGAGTGCGCTGCGATTGACTCTAGTGCGTGAGAGATTGTGGATTGAGCGTGGCGTTCGTTTCTTTCCCTTAACCCGTCAAGTGTCCGCGGTAGTGGCCTACATCAAATTTTGGTATCAAAGCGAGGTTCTTGTCAATTTTTTAATTGACACCCTCCCCTCTTTTAGCACGTCAACCTGCACTTGTGTTTGCGCGTTAGTTGTCACAAAAAAAAAAAAAAATCTCTCAAAAAAAAAATTTATCTTTGGTCTGCCAATAGCGGCGTAGTTTTCTTATTTTTCAGCCAAAAAAATCAAAATAAATTTTTTAATAATCCTCTTTTTATTTCCTGTAAGAAAATCAAAAAAAAAATTTATTTTCCTATAGTCTTTAAGCGGGATTAATTCCTTCTTCGTTCTGCCTGAAATCTGTTGTCCTCCATTTGCATGCGTACTAGGCTCGGTACGGAATATCCTCCATCGTCGTCTAATATGGATGATGACCGGGGTGAGGGTCGTCCCCTCACGGAGATTGAGGAGCTCCGTCAGGATTTCACGGAGCAGTTGACGGCCATTAGGGAAGCACTTCACGGATTGGGGTTACCACACGGGGCACCCCGTAATCAACCCGGTCACCCACGGGTGGGCGAGCATCACAACCCTTACCCCCACCCCCCTAATGAGAACGCCCCACGAGCACCGTACGAGTTTGACCTTACTCGGGCCGTCCGAGTCAAGCCACCATCCTACGATGGTTTAGGAGATCCCCAAGTCTTCCAGGACTGGATCATGGAGATCGAATGTTATTTCGAGTGGTATACCCTGAACGACGCGGATAAGGTGCGAGTAGCGAGAATGAAGTTGCTAGGGCGCGCCAAAATATTTTGGCTGAATGAGGAGCGGCGTATGAGGGTCGAGAACGGAGCGTTGCCCATAGGCTGGGATGCAATGAAGGCTAGGTTAACGGAACAGTACGTCCCTACTTACCATCGAACACAAATGTTCGATGATTTAGCCACCCTTAAGCAAGGGACTAGGTCGGTGTCTGAGTATATGAGTTTGCTGAAGGACATGATGGTTAGGTGCGACGTGAAAGAGATGCCCGAGGTCACTCTCTCCAGGTTCCGTAAGGGACTAAACCCCGATATCCAAGGAAAGCTTCTGCGTTATGGTCACACCGATTTGCACACCACTTTCAACGCTGCATTAGATATTGAGCAGCACAACGCGATTAAGGGCAAGTCTCGCTCGTTCCAAAAGGGGAAGTCCATTTTAGGGCCGCCTCCCACCGCCACCTATAAGGCTAAAGGAAAGTATCAGTCCCCCGACTCGACCTCCATAGTCGTAACAGCTAGGAATGATAGAAACCCCTCTGGTGAGAGAGTCCCGGTGGGTCGGGTCAACAGAACGAATGTCACCTGTTACGCTTGCGGGATCCAAGGGCACTATGCTAGTGATTGTCCTACTACACCCAGACCATTAGCCCTGTTAGATTCCGCCGGTGGGGCCGACGACATTACTTACGAGGCGGGCGAAGAGAGCGAGTCGGACGGAGTGCCTAGTGATATGGAGGATGACCCCCGTATGATGGTTATGAGGTGTATCCTGGCGACCCCTCGAGCGTTAGACGATTGGAATAGGACAAACATTTTCACGTTGAATTTTAAGAGTGGTGAAAAATGGTGTAGGTTGATCATCGATAGCGGTAGTTGCATGAACGTAATTTCTGAAGCCGCGGTGAGACGAATGTCTCTTGTTGCCGAGCCACACCCTCACCCTTATAAAGTGGCATGGGTAGACAAGTCGTCCCTCCCTGTGACGAAGCGATGCTTGGTACCCCTTACCATCAAAGCTTATTCTGAGCAGATTTGGTGTGACGTCATCCCTATGGATGCGTGTCATGTATTGTTGGGTCGCCCTTGGTTGTACGATCATGATGTCACCCATTTTGGTCGGGCCAACACTTATGAGTTTAAATTTAATGGCAGAACCATACTCTTAAAACCCGCCCCGCCAAAGGATCCTTCGGCCCCCTCGAAGGATACGGTCGTCCCGGTCGAGAAGAAGACGTTGAGCCTGATAGGAAGGAAAGAATTGAAGCGTACTACCTTCGTAGATGGGGTCCTCTATGCCTTAGTGTGCCTACAAGTTAAGGAAGACGCAGTCCCTTTTGAGGACTTGCCGTCGGCGTTGAGAAAACTCCTAGAAGAGTTTGTGGACGTATACCCGGAAGAGCTACCAGCTGAATTACCCCCATTGCGGGAAATCCAACATGCCATTGATTTCATTCCGGGCTCTTCATTGCCCAACCTCCCACATTATCGGCTAAACCCCTCCGCGCACTTAGAGTTGCAAACCCAGATCTCGGATTTATTGCAAAAGGGTTTTATCCGCCACAGCAAGAGCCCGTGTGTCGTGCCCGCCTTACTTGCCCCCAAGAAGGACGGCTCTTGGAGGATGTGTGTGGATAGTAGAGCCATTAATAAAATCTCTATTAAATATCGCTTTCCCATCCCACGCTTGGATGATTTATTGGACATGTTAGCCGGTGCCACGATTTTTTCGAAATTGGATCTTAGGAGTGGCTACCATCAGATCCGAATTAGGGAAGGTGACGAGTGGAAAACCGCCTTTAAGTCTAAGGAAGGGCTCTACGAGTGGTTAGTTATGTCGTTTGGACTTTCCAATGCGCCGAGCACGTTTTCAAGGATGATGACCCACGTCTTCCAACCCTATATGGGAAAATTCATCGTGGTATATTTTGACGATATTTTGGTATTTAGCACCTCCACGATTGATCATGAGTCACATTTACGAACCATCCTTACCACGCTGAGATCGGAAAAATTATTCGTGAACATTAAGAAGTGTACCTTCCATGTGACATCGGTTGAGTTCCTCGGTTATATTGTGAGTTCGAAGGGGATCCACGTAGACCCCAAGAAAGTGCAAGCCATTAGAGATTGGCCCGAGCCCGCCAACATTCGGGATGTTAGGAGTTTTCACGGGCTCGCTACATTTTATCGGCGGTTTATTAAGGATTTTAGTAGTATTATGGCCCCTATTACCGAGTGCATGAAAAAGGGTGAATTTACCTGGACGAACTCAGCCGCTGCGGCGTTCCAATTAATTAAATCGCGCATGTCGGAAGCCCCCCTTTTGCGGCTACCGGATTTTACCAAGGTTTTCGAGTTGTCATGTGATGCGTCTGGAGTGGGAATTGGTGGAGTGTTGAGTCAGGAAGGCCATCCTGTGGGGTATTTCAGTGAGAAACTAGCAGGTCCAAAATTGAATTATTCCAATTATGATCGGGAGTTTTACGCGGTCATTCGATGCCTCCAACATTGGCGGCATTATTTACTTCCTAAGGAGTTTGTCATCTTATCCGATCATGAAGCGCTAAGGTTTCTTAACTCTCAAACTAAGGTTAGTCCTAGACATGCCAAATGGGTCTCCTATCTACAAGAGTACACTTTCATTATCAAACACCTCAAGGGGACTCTCAACCGCGTAGCCGACGCCCTTAGTCGTGTTTCGTTATTGCTCTCCACGCTAGAAGTAAAGGTGATTGGCTTCGATAGGATTAAGGACGAGTACGTCCACTGCCCAGATTTTAAGGATATCTATTTCGCCACCCAAGATGACTCGCCGACGACCATTACTTCTTTTTACATTCGGGACGGCTACTTATTTAACCATTCGAAGCTTTGCATCCCCCGTTCCTCCCTACGCCACTTCATAGTGTGGGAATTGCATGGAGGAGGGTTAGGGGGACACTTTGGCCGTGACAAGACGATCACGTTAGTTGAAGACAAGTTTTATTGGCCCGGTCTTAAGTCCATGGTTAGTAAGATCGTGGGTAGTTGCCGAGCGTGCCAACTGGCTAAGGGGAACAAAACTAATGCGGGGCTTTATACCCCTCTTCCGATTCCGTCTATTCCTTGGGAAGACGTTAGCATGGACTTCATTCTCGGCCTCCCAATCACATTTAGACGTCACGACTCTATCTTAGTTGTTGTCGATCGTTTCTCTAAAATGGCTTATTTTATCGCGTGTAATAAAACCAACGACGCGTCACACGTCGCGCAATTATATTTTAAAGAGGTGGTAGGCCATCGAGGAGTTCCGAAGTCTATTGTTACTGATAGGGATGTGAAATTTACTAGTTATTTTTGGAAGACCCTGTGGAGGATTATGGGCACCAAACTTCTATTCTCTTCCGCGTACCATCCGCAGACGGATGGGCAAACAGAAGTTGTGAACAGAAGTTTAGGTAGTTTGCTTCGATGCCTTGTGGGAGACCACAAGGGTACATGGGACCTTATCCTCCCTCATGCTCAGTTAGCATATAATAATTCCAAAAATAGGTCCACGGGTTTGTCCCCGAATGAGATCGTGCACGGTTATAAAGCTCTTGTGCCCCTTGACTTGCTTCCGTTACCGCCATCGTTTAAGTCAAGTCAATTTGCACAGGACTTTGCCTCTCACATCCATGATCTTCACAAACGCATAAATGAAACGCTTACCACTCAATACGCGTCTTATCAAGTTCATGCCAACGCCCATAAGAGAGTGTCTCCCTTGAAAGTGGGCGATTTAGTAATGGTACGTCTCATCCCTGAACGGTTGCCTACGGGCACCTTAAAAAAGTTAGCGGATCGGCGAGCTGGCCCTTTTCGGATTTTAAAACGGTTGGGAGACAATGCTTTTCTTTTGGAATTGCCCACTGATTGGGGTATTTCCCCTGTTTTTAATGTTTCGGATTTAACGCCATATATTGCTCCGCCACTAGAACTATCTTCCTCTCCGTTTAGTTCCACTATAGATTCTCATGGGTATGGGGTTGAGGGGGGTAAGGGCTCGCTCTCTCCGTCGGTCTCCAACGGAGGTACGCTACATGTTGATGATATAGATTTTCCCCCTTTGCTGCCTAATGCTTTTCCCAGGTTTGCCAGGACCGCATTTTTGCCCGACAGGATTCTCCAGGATGACGTGTTTCCCACTGCTGATGGCGATGTGCGCCGCTACTTGATCCGCTGGCGTGATCGCCCCGCCTCTGATGACTCTTGGCTCCCGGAGGCGGACGTGGCTCTCTTGGATGGTGTTCTTCTCCGACGGTATCTTCAAGACAACTCATCGGTGATGAGTCCTTTCAAGCGGGGGAGGATTGGTGGCGACGACGGCCCCCAAGTTGACGACGGCCGCCAAATTGATGACGGCCCCCAAATTGATGACGGCCCCCAAGTTGACGACGGCCCCCAAGTGGTTGATGACGGCACTCTAACGGAAGACCCTCCTTCGTCTCCAACAAAGGACTCGCGTCGCCGAGGTGTTCGTATGGAGCGGCGCTACAATTTCCGCCCTCGGCGCAAGACAAATATATAGTTAAATTTACCTTTAGATTTATCTTATTTTCTTTATGCTATTTTATTTGGGATATTGTATTGTGGGCTGCATGTAGCCATTTGGTGTGTTGTTTTTATTTTTATTTTGGGCTGCATATAGCCTAGACTTATTTTTAAGCCTATATATAGGCATGTATGTTTGGTTTAACTTAAGTTGAATGAGAAAAAAAAAACCCTAAAACTCTCCTACCTAAATCCCTCTCTCTCTCTCTCTACAACTCCTAGCCGCCACCCCACTTCCCCTCTCTCTCTCTCTAAAAAATTCGGCCAGCACCCTTTGCTTCCCTTCTTCCACAAGCCACCACCACCACACATCCACATCAACCCGACCTCCTCCTTCCATAGCCGGCCAGCCCACAACCACCTCCACCGAGCACCCCCCTTTGAAGAGAACTGGCAGCCCCTCCACGTGAAGCTTGACCGGAAAGGCTTCGTCCTACGGCGAAAAATCTGAACTTTGGCGTGACGCGGTCAAGGCGGACGATCTATCTCTCCATCCGGCGCGACTCCGGTGGATCCGCGGAAGAGCGGCCCATCAAAGGTAGTCGGACCCATCTATTCCGACTTGGGTAACGATCCTCTCCACTCACATGTGCTTCCCTCTTGATGTTCTAGTGGACGGAATAATTTTTGCGTTGGATTTGAATCGTTAGATTCTTCGTGGGTTTTCCTTTGGATTTTGCATCGATCTTATCCGCGTTATTTCCGAAAAGGGTTTGGCGAACCCCGTATTTTTGTTGGGAGAGATCTACCACTTTTTGATCGCACTTTGGGTAGATCTCTTTTGGTACAACCTTCGCTCGGCCGGACCCAATATTGGTCCTTTTAGCTTGGGAGAACGTCGGCCTATCGCCGTTCGCTCGACCTTCCCGCGGGGTGGCTACCGTACGTTGGTGAACTGTGAAAATACGCTTGCGAGTGCGCTGCGATTGACTCTAGTGCGTGAGAGATTGTGGATTGAGCGTGGCGTTCGTTTCTTTCCCTTAACCCGTCAAGTGTCCGCGGTAGTGGCCTACATCACACAAGGGTCAGTCCGCACTTACTGGCGGACACTGGATCTAGCCCGACATACCGGGCGACCTCCAGCTTCTGTCCGCACTGACCAGCGGTCTCCGCGGCTTCCACTTGCCGCTACACTAGAGCAAGACCAAGGCAACTGCCAAACCGGTCTGCCGAGCTCCAGTTCATCAGTCCGCTCCATGTTGGACTCCGCGGATAGGATTTCTATCCGCCCGGTTACTTCCTGGGATCCAACTGCCTGCTGAGTAATCACCGGCCCGACAGACCGCTGCTGTTGTCCGCATAGTCCGCGCGAATAGACCGCCAATGCTGCCATAAAGCAAACCGCCTACAACATCCCTGCCGACCTAGCAGTCCGCAAACCCTGTCTGCGTAGTCCGCGCGGATAGGTTGCCCAAGCCTTCCATTCACCCACTTTCACTTCACAATTTTCAATAGAAGAAGCAATAGTCCGTGAAGTGCTGAGCGCACTTGGAGCGGCCGTCGGCATCTGGATTCGTCTTGCCCATATTCGCAGAGGGAGAGGTAGAGCGCGAGCAGGAAACGAAAAAGCACAGGGAAGAGAAAAGAAAAGAAGCAATAAAGGCACAGGGCGGGGGTAGGTGAGGAGGGGGGCTATTTATAGGAAAAGAAATTTGGGGCAGGCTGTCCAATCAACGCAGCTCGCCGCCCCAGCTCGCCGACTTCCGGCGCATCCCCACCAAGGCTAAGTCGAACATTGCAGCATTTTATTTAAGTAACAGGATCAAGAATATTCTAAGAGTTATTTATTACAGAAATAAGGTTCAGGATTTAAAAGACAGGGCGCGCAAGTAGGGAGGGCATCGGGATGCGAGTGACGGTCGGCTCGGCAGAGGAGCCGCTCACTTACCTACCTCGGCCTCGCGACCCCCGCCCCCAGGCTGCCGCGCGCGGAGCAGCTCGCGGATCCTTCCGGAATTCCTCTGCGCAACCGAGAGACCGTCATCTATCTCGTCCAGGAGCCGAGAAGGGGACATCAGCTCGCCAGCCTGGCCGCGTCGCACCTCGTCGGCGAGACGCGCGTAGTCGCGCTGCAGCGTCTCGTTGACCCCATGCACCTCGCGCAACCCACACACCAGCTTTTTGAGGAGCTTGACCTCCCTCCTCGTCAACTCGCCTTGATCCACCTCAGGACCCAGGTAAGAGTCCAGCGAGCTCGGGGAAGGGAGGGGAGAATAGTGGGCTGCCCATGAGGATTCCTCGGCAGCCGATTGACTGGGAAGAGCTGTGAAGACAGGTGTTAGCAAAAAGAGGCAGAAAAAACTCATGAAACAAGGAGTCAAGCAGGACTGACCAGATGAGCTCGGCAGCTCAAGGGACGTGTGGGGAGGAATGAACCTCAAATCCTTCCCACGACCTGGGCCGCGAGCCCCCGACGAGATGAGCTCGAATCCCGGGGTGGGGATGGACCCCAGACCCGCAACCGCGGCCATATCAGTTTGGCGAGGAGGGGAGGAGCACACTGGCGAGTTCGGCCTCTGCGAGCTCACAGGCAGGATCCCAAAGAGAAGAGGCGGGTCCCGCAGATGGCTGTCTGATTCCATGAATCGCGAGTTAGCGAGCGTGGTCTCGCCTCGCGGAGTGGGCTCTCACGGCATGATGCCCCCATCATCCGGTTGACCGTCTGGGTTGTCTCCGACCACGACTACCTCCCTGTCCTTCTCAAGAACTGTCTGAGTGGAAGACCTTGTCTTGTGCTCCAGGGTGGCCCTCAGGTCGCGGTAAATGGGCTCGACTGCCTGAGGGAACGACCTCGACTTCTTGGAGCTTGGCTCGGCGGAGCCGATCGAAGGAACTTTAGCAGGGACCGCCGTCAAGGCGGCTACGCGAGCTACACAGGCTTGGCGGGCTCGGTCTATGCGCTCTTGGATCTCCTTAGGAAGAGACATCTTGGCAGGGTAGCAAAGGGAATGGCATGAGTCAGGCAGGTGGGCAGGTGCACATATATATAGCCGCAAGTGGCCCCCACCAGAAGATTCCCTCCAACTCGTCAACCAGTGCTCGTCGCACACTTGGGGTTGGATGTTTCCTTCCGATCTTTGACAAGCTCAAAAGGAGCGGGGATTGTGTACAACCCCGTGTCCGGCGAGCAAGGTCACTAGGGTCTAGACAGATCGGGTGGAGGACAATAGGCGAGCTCAGCAGTAAAGGGGGCGAGCTCGCCCTCGGCATCCGTCGACCAGAGATCGACGATCGACGACCCCGAGCTCGACATTCTCCAGGCGAGCCAAGCCCGCCTGGACGTATGAGGTACTTTTTACTGTTTTGCCCCCGCTGGTCTGCCCATAGCCCTTCAAAACAGCGGAGTTTGGCTGTTGGCAGACCCGACCAAGGGTTTTCTGGTAATTTCAGGTCAGTCCCTTTGGTTATTGGCAATTCAGATTTCAAAAACTATAAATAGGACCTAAGGGGTACCCTAGAGAGCATGCTTTTGGAGCCTACCTGCTGTTGTTTTCAAGTACTTTCTGAGGGTACCTTAGCTCGGCCTCTGGCTAAGGAGTGGAAGCGCTCTGAGATCTTCCGGGTTTGTGGTGGGACCTCCCCCACCGAGCCCTTCGGTCGGTCTTACCTTGTCTTCTTTGTTGTTTTGCTTGCAGGGGTGAAGTAGGCGCGAGATCACCCCCTTCCCCAAGGGCGAGCTCCACAGGAGACCGATTCACGGTTTCAACATCGCGTTCGTATCCACCATGAAAGTTTGTTGAAAATCTGATAACTGAAGCCTCGATGATTATGACACTGCTCGCTTTAATTCTTGGAAAGCTGCTTCGACCTCCTCACCCCAACTGAACTGTTGTCGATGAAACATGGACGTTAGTGGCATTGATAATACTCTGTACCCTTGGATGAAACACTGGTAGTACCTGGTCAGCCCCAAAAAATCGCTCAATCGTTTGAGGTTGGTGGGCGCTGACCAATCCAGCATGGCCTGGATCTTGCTAGGGTTGGTCGTCATGCCTTGGTACGATATTACATGGCCGAAATAATGAATTTGTTGCAACCCAAAGTAACATTTAGAGCGCTTTAGGAAAAGGTGATGCTGGCGCAAAATCTATAATGTAGTGCGTAGGTGCCCCAAATGTTCCTCCCAAGAACTGTTGTACAGGAGAATGTCATCGAAGAAAACGTGGATGAACCTTCATAGGTGTTCGCAAAAAATGAAGTTCATCAAACTCTGAAATGTTGACGGTGCACTGGCCAACTCAACGACATTACAAGGAACTCAAAATGACTGTGGTGGGTGCAAAATGCCATCTTGTGGATGTCATCCAGTGTCATCCGTACTTGGTGGAAGCCCGCCCGCAAGTCAAGTTTCGAGAAGAACATAGCCCCGTGTAGCTATTCAATTAACTGTTCAATAATCGGTATTGGAAACTTGTCTTTGATGGCGTCCCGATTGAGTTGTCGGTAGTCGACGCATAAGCACCAAGTGATATTGCTCTTCTTTACTAGCACCACCAGGGAGGCAAAGCGGGCTGCTGCTGTGCTGAATCAGGTCGGTATTGAGCAAATCCTGCACCATTCGTTCGATAACTGCCTTTTGTAGTGGCATATAACGGTACGGTCGTATATTGACCGAGGAAGCGCCCTCCTGCACCGGAATGTGGTGCTCGTGCTGGCGTATTGTGGGAAGTTCCCGAGGTTCAGAGAAGACATCTTGAAACTCATCCAACATTGCTTGTAGCTGAAGGTGAGACGCAGGTTCCATTGGGGTCAAACCGGGCTGGATGTTTGCCTCATAGGGCCCGGTGTTGGAGCCCAAGATTCTTTCTGGAGGTAACATAATGCCAACATGTTAAGCTCCCCATTCCAGTATATCAGCTTTTGTGTTTGTCGTGGTCGCAATCCAAGTGTTGACGGTGTGCTTCGAGCCACACAGGGAAATCCTACGCCCCTGAACAAAGAATTCCATCTTTAAGTTTTTGAAATCCCAGTGGACGACGTCAAGAGTGACAAGCTATTGTACGCCCAAGACCACCTCGCAGCCGCCTAGCGGCAATACCGACATGTCTGAGGAGAAACATATGCCCTGCATTTTCCACTTGAAACCAATCATCTTGTAGGAACTGTTGAAATTTGTGAAGTGGAAGTGGGTGACGGGACAAGCCGGCGGACTGTGGCGGACAGCTTTGGCGGACTGGGCGGACTGCGTTGTGCGGCCTGGTGGAAAGTCTGGTGGAAGCCGGCTGTTCTTCTGAGCGGGTTGTTTGCATGAAGTCCGCGGACTATGCGGCCTGGTGTCTGCGGATAGGGTGTTTGCTGATTGTCTTTGCCAAGGAGCGGCCTGAGCGGATGGAGGCTTGCGGACTGGTGCATTGCTCAGTGGCCGTGAGTGCAAGCTTGTGCTGATAGGTGGGTTGGCTCATGTTCGCGGGAAGCTTGCGGACTGGTGTGTCCGCGGTTTGGGCTGTTGCGAACTGAGCTTAGAGCTTGGCTGAGGCCTTGTCGAGCTCTGGTGTTACAACAGGTGTTTGCTGTGGAGATCGTTTTGGCGGCCTGGTTTTGGAGTCCGGGATTTGACCGCTGCGATGGGGCAGGAGTGCGAGGAGCTCGCGGACTGTGGCGGTCTGTGCTTTGGTGTTTTGGCGGACGGGGGTTTGCGTCCGCCATGCTTGCATTGGCCCTTCATGGTTTTGCGCTTGGTCACACTTTGTGCCAAGTTTAGTGTGTCCGCCGTTTTCGCCAAGTCCGCTGTGACCGGGCGGACTGTTGCTAGCCACCTTTGGTCATGGACTTGTGGCGGATTGAGGTGTGAGTCTTGCGGACTGCCTCGGGTTGGTGCGGACAGCCATTGAAGGGGGTTTGCTGTCCTGCAGTGGTTGGTGCTTTGCGGGCCGATGCCTTGTCCGCTTAGCCTGAGCGGACTGAAGAGGGTTCGTCAATAGTTGCCTCGCTCCTGGCGGTTTTCCTTGGTAACCGACCAAATTCTTGCGGACTCGGCGGACGGTGGTTTGCATTCGCGCGGGTTGGGGCGGTGTCGCTATCTCTTGGGCGGTGACCACACTCCTCACCTTGCCTATAAATAGGACCCCCCTGGCACATCTACAGTAACCTAAGTAACTTGAGTGAACAGTAAGTTGGGTTGGGCAAGGAGCTGCGGTCTGTGTTTATCAGTCCGCGCGGATTGTTTCAGGCTGACGGTTTGCTGTGCGCAGGTCGCCCGGATAGCTTCAAGGAGCCAGGAGTTTGGCTGTGACTTCGGTCAAGTACTTGGAAGTGTGCGGTCTCTGCGGACTCAGTAGGAGGTCGCTCTGCGGCTTGTTAGTTCTGTTTCATCTTTGCCAGCTTCAATAACCTGTCCGCCGGCTTCAGGCGGGTAGGGGTGTTCCTCAGTTCAGGTTCAGTAGGAGGCGAATAATGGAGTGTCCGCGCGGCCTCGCGGCTTCGGCGGACTCCGTGGCTATTCGGCGGATTGCAGCTCAGTTCGGGCGACTTCGGCGACCTCGGCGACCTCGGCGGTCTTGGCGGACTCCGGTTCTGTCCGTCCAGCTTGAATTTTTTGGTGCTTTCTGTTTACAGCTGTTATACTAGCGAAATCATGTCTCGCTATGTATGCCTCGTGATGTAAAGAAGTGAATGAATAAAAGACCTGCTTGTGCTTCCATTGTTTGTTGGGTGTAACCTCTGGTCCTCGGGTTTTCCACTGGTTCAACGTGAGAACTGGGTAGTTCAGAAGATATTAATTTGGCGTTTGGGCTATCTTGCTGACCACGTTGAGAAAATTTAACATGGTATCAGAGCCAGGTTTCTGAAGTTCAGTTGTGTGAGCGGAAGTCAACCAACGTTGTTACTCAATGATTGAGTGGTGCTCAACCTGTGTTGTTGCTCGGAGCTTCTGAAAGGGTGCCAATAGGTGTTGTAATGGAAGGGATTTTTGCAAGAGGTCTGGGCATTGAACTCTTAACGCCGACTAACTTCAAGAAGTGGAAGTCGTGCATGAAGAGTTATCTTCTTGGCGAGGAGCTGTGGGAAG
Source organism: Platanthera guangdongensis (assembly GCA_039583875.1). NCBI lineage: Eukaryota > Viridiplantae > Streptophyta > Magnoliopsida > Asparagales > Orchidaceae > Platanthera > Platanthera guangdongensis. The sequence goes on along the minus strand of CM077164.1, from coordinate 31,713,495 downwards.
TCGTCGGTGGTGACGACAGACAGGAAGTGACTGCTGCTTTCGGTACTACTGAGCAGGTGAGGCTCTGGAGAAGAACAAATGCTAAGGCGGAGTTCATTCTGAAGAGAGTTGTGTCTCCGGAACTGTTTGATCACATCGTTGGGTGTGAGTCGGCTGCTGATATTTGGACAACCATTGATGAGTTGTTCAATAGGAAGAATGTGGCGCGGCTTCAGTTCCTGGAGAATGAGTTGGCCAGGGCAACTCAGGGAGACCTTTCCATCTCCAAGTACTTCTTAAAGATGAAGAGCTTGTGTGCTGAGCTGTCGGCACTGGATCCTGATGAGCCTATCTCTGAGACCAAGATGAAAAGGCACATTATCCGTGGCTTGCGGAAGGAGTATGTGGCCTTTGTTACATCTGTTCAAGGGTAGGCTACTCAGCCGTCTCTGCTTGAGCTGGAGAATCTGCTTGCCTCGCAGGAGAGCTTAGTAAGGCAGATGGCTGGAGTGAATCTGAATCAGGAAGGCAGCGAAGCTCTCTTCTCAAGCAAGAAGAAAGGATGGGAAGGGAAGAAGAAGAAGAAGGTGCAGGCCGCTGGTGAGAAGGAGACTTCAACTTCATATCCGTCGGAGAGGAGCAATGCTCCTAAGGACTGGAAGAAGAACCTGAAGTGCTACCGGTGTCATCAGCGAGGGCACTTCAAGCGGGACTGCAAGGTCAAACTGCAGCCTGGGCATGCTGCGGGAAAGGAGGAAGCTTGCTCGAGAAGTGAAGAAGCAGAATAGGGCGGAGCTTTTATGACAGGCACTTGTGTCCGGGCCTTGTCTGCTGAGGACTTCAACAGCGAGTGGATCGTGGACTCCGGGTGTGGTCATCACCTCACCAGAGACAAGTCAAAGTTCACCTCCATGCAGGCTTACTCAGGTAATGAAGCTATTATCACTGCTGATAATACTGTTTATGCAGTAGAGAAAGAGGGGGTCGTGTCTTTGGGTAGTGATCAGAGGCCACTCACGTTAAGGAGTGTGTATCACATGCCAGGCATGAAGAAGAACCTCTTCTCGGTGACCAATGCGGTGGACGTTGGGTATCACGTTCTGTTTGGGCCAACAGACGTGAGGTTCCTTCGCAACGTATCAGCGGTGAAGGCTGATGTTGCTCATGTTGGGAGGAGGGTGAAGAACTTGTTTGTTCTTTCCACCAATGCTTATGTTGATAAAATGAGGGTCAATGATAGTGCTGCTATCTGGCATGAGAGGCTGGGACATGTTAGCATGGACAAGCTGAAGGCGATGGCTAGTAGAAGTCTGGTGAGGGGGTTACCGAAGTTGTCCTCCTTTGGTGATGGGCATGTTTGTGCGGGCTGTCAATATGGTAAGGCACATCGCCTTCCATTTGATAAATCACAAACAAGGAGCATGAAATCATTGGAGTGTATTCATGGCGACCTGATGGGACCGACGGTTACTGTCAGCCTTGGTGGAAGCAGATACATGCTTGTCTTGGTTGATGACTACTCAAGGTATACTTGGGTGTACTTCTTAAAGGAGAAGTCGGAAGCCTTCCGTTTGTTCGTGGAGTTCAAGGAGTTGGTAGAAGGCCGGCTTGACTTGCGGATTAAGAAGCTTAGAACTGATAACGGGGGTGAATTTGTTTCCTTCGAGTTTTCTAACTTCTGCAGGAAGCACGGGATCCAACGGGAGCTTACTTATGCTCACACTCCACAACAAAATGGGGTAGCGGAGCGGAAGATCCGTCATCTGACGGAGACCTGCAAATGCTGGCTTCATGCGAAAGATATCCCAAGGTCCTTTTGGGCGGAGGGAATGTCTTGTGCTGCTTATGTTATCAACCGGATGCCACTCAGCCCTATCAACATGAAGACTCCAGTTGAGCTGTTGCTGAAGAAGAAGCCGAGTGTGGGATACCTTAGGGTGTTCGGTTCAACTTGCTACGTGCATGTCCCGGATGCTTCACGGACAAAGCTGGATGCGAAGGCAAGGAAACTTGTCTTTGTTGGCTACGATGAGCGGAAGAAGGGATGGAAATGCATGGACCATGTGACGAAGAAGTTCGTGGTATCAAGAGACATTGTCTTTGATGAGCTGACGTCATATGGAGGTGGCTCGGTGGATTTAACCGGAGATAGCAAGGTTGAGGAAGCACCGGTGGTGGCTGCTGAAGGCTTGGAAGAGGAGCTTATTGTTTCACCAGCAGCTCCTGTTGCTTCGAACTCCGAGGCTGAGCCTTCTGGCTCAGGAAGCAGGGGGAGCACTGCTCAATGCTTGCCCCAGGTAGGAGTGGAGCCTGAAGAAGCAACGGAAGCCGTGAGCAAGGAGCCGAGTCTTCGGAGATCGAAGAGGGTGGTTAAGCCACCGGCTCGGTACTGTGATGGGAATGCAGTGAGCTTTGTCTCCTGCTTCTTTGCAGGTCCTCTGGATGAGCGAGAGCCTGCAAACTTCAACGAGCCCACTGGAGTGAAGGAGTGGGAAGGTGCCATGATAGAAGAGATTGATGCTCTGAAGAAAAATGAAACCTGGGACCTTGTGCCCAAGGTTGATGGCATTACTCCGGTTACTTGTAAGTGGGTGTATAAGTTGAATAAGAAGGTTGATGGGAGCATTGATCGTTTCAAGGCTCGCCTGGTCGCTAGAGGATTCTCACAGCAGTATGGAGAAGACTATGAGGAGACATTCAGTCCAGTTGCGAAGATGACTTCTGTAAGAGTGGTGATCGCCTCGGCTACTAGCAAGGGATGGAGGTTGTGGCAACTCGATGTGAAGAATGCCTTTCTTTACAGAGAGATTGACAAGGACATCTTCATGGATCATCCGCTTGGTTTTGTCTCTGAAAAGCATCTGGACTATGTCTGCAAACTCAGGAAGGCTCTTTACGGGTTGAAGCAAGCTCCTAGAGCGTGGTATGGGAAGATTGCAGAGTACCTGCAATTCTGTGGATACTTTGCTTCTAACTCGGATTCAAGCTTGTTCGTCAAGAAGAAGGGAGAGCTTCGTGTCTTGGTCCTGCTGTATGTGGATGACATGATCATCACAGGGAATTCGGAGGAGGAAGTAGCAAGGCTCAGGGCTGAGCTTGCTATACGCTTCGAGATAAAAGACTTGGGAGAGTTGCATCACTTTCTCGGTCTGGAAGTGGAGAGGAAGGAGTGCGGGGTTCTCATTAGCCAGAAAGGGTATGCTGATCGCATTGTGAAGTGGTTCGGCATGGGCGAAGGGAAGAAGTGCTCTACTCCACTGGAATCTGGGCTGAAGCTTCGACGAGATGAGGGAAGGGTTCTTCATGATCCCTTGGTGTTCAGGGCTCTTGTTGGGAGCTTGATTTATCTGACGATTACAAGGCCTGATATAGCTTATGATGTTGGCCGAGTAAGTCAGTTTATGGCTGAACCAAGGCAATCTCATCTAGTGGCGGCAAAGGGGATTCTGAAGTATGTCAAGGCTTCTTCTGATATGGGACTCCTCTATAGAAGGGACGCGGAGTTTGCGTTGCTCGGGTACACGGATGCTGATTATGGCGGTGATTCGGATGATCGAAGGTCTACTTCAGGTTATGTGTTCACTTGCGGTTCAGCTAGCATCTCATGGTGTAGCAAGAAGCAGGACTCGGTGTCGGTTTCAACCACGGAGGCGGAGTATAGGCTTCGGCCTTGGCTGCTCGGGAAGCCGTTTGGTTGAGGAGGCTTATAGAGGATGTCCATGAAGAAGTGCAAGTGCCTACTTTACTCCGGGGTGACAATGAGAGTGCTCTCAAACTGGTTAACAATCCAGTGTGTCACGCCAGGACCAAGCATATAGAGATTGATCACCATTTCATCAGGGAAAAGGTGTTGGAAGGATCTCTGCTGGTCGGGCATGTTCGGAGTGAAGATAATCTTGCTGACATCTTCATGAAGCCACTGTCGAAGGGGCCCTTTGAATGCTTGCGCAGCTTGCTGGGCTTGGTCACCACTTCCCACTTAAAGGGGGAGTGTTGAAATTTGTGAAGTGGACGTGGGTGACGGGACAGGACGGGCAGACTGTGGCGGACAGCTTTGGCGGACTGGGCGGACTGGGTGGACTGCGTTGTGCGGCCTGGTGGAAAGTCTGGTGGAAGCCGGCTGTTCTTCTGAGCGGGTTGTTTGCATGAAGTCTGCGGACTATGCGGCCTGGTGTCTGCGGATAGGGTGTTTGCTGATTGGTTTTGCCAAGGAGCGGCCTGAGCAGATGGAGGCTTGCGGACTGGTGCATTGCTCAGTGGCAGCGGGTGCAAGCTTGTGCTGATAGGCGGGTTGGCTTATGTTCGCAGGAAGCTTGCGGACTGGTGTGTCCGCGGTTTGGGTTGTTGCGAACTGAGCTTAGAGCTTGGCTGAGGCCTTGTCGAGCTCTGGTGTTACAGCAGGTGTTTGCTGTGGAGATCGTTTTGGCGGCCTGGTTTTGGAGTCCGGGATTTGACCGCTGCGATGGGGCAGGAGTGCGAGGAGCTCGCGGACTGTGGCGGTCTGTGCTTTGGTGTTTTGGTGGACGGGGGTTTGCGTCCGCCATGCTCGCATTGGCCCTTGCTGGTTTTGGGCTTGGTCACACTTTGTGCCAAGCTCAGTGTGTCCGCTGTTTCCGCCAAGTCCGTTGTGACCAGGCGGACTGTTGCTAGCCGCCTTTTGTCGTGGACTTGTGGCGGATTGAGGTGTGAGTCTTGCGGACTGCCTCGGGTTGGTGTGGACAGCCATTGAAGGGGGTTTGCTGTCCTGCAGTGGTTGGTGCTTTGCGGGCTGATGCCTTGTCCGCTTAGCCTGAGCGGACTGAAGAGGGTTCGTCAATGGTTGCCTCGCTCCTGGCGGTTTTCCTTGGTAACCGACCAAGTTCTTGCGGACGGTGGTTTGCATTCGCGCGGGCTGGGGCGGTGTCGCTATCTGAAAGGATTAGGTCACCTATTCACCCCCCCCCCTCTAGGTGTTTAGGTACCATATCTTTCAAGTGGTATCAAAGCGAGGTTGCTCAAAACAAGGACTAACAGTCTGAGGAGATCCTGTTTGGCAGATTCAGTGAAAGGCAATTCACAGATTCAAGAAATTCAAGAACATCAAGAAACATGGGTTCTTATGAGAATCACAAGGAATTGGGTTCCATGAAGTTACCCATATGCAGGAAGGAGATCTTTGGGATCTGGAAAGAGAGGGTAAGGCTATTTATGGAAGCCTCTAACCCTAGAATATACATCACAGTAAAGGAAGGGCCTTATGTGCCAATGAAGATTTCAGTATTGGATGCAAATCAGAGGACTCCAAAGGATTTCTCTGAGATGACTAAGGATGAGATTGTCCTAGCTACCATGGACAAGAGGGCACAGAACATAATAGTAAGTGTCATTGATGATGCCACTTTTCAGAACTTAATTCACTGTAAGACAGCAAAAGAGATGTGGGATACTCTCATTGTCTATATGGAAGGTTCTGAAGAAGTTAGACAAGATAGGAAGTCCTTGCTTAATCAGGAGTATGAAAGCTTTAGGCAAGGAAAGGGTGATAGCATCACTGAGTGCTATAAGAAATTTTACATAATAGTTAATGAACTTATGTCATATGGAAGAGAGTTCACTAACTATGAACTAAATGACAAGTTCTTAAGGTCCCTAACCAAAGATTGGGACACCAAGATCTGTGACATAAGAGAAATGGCTAAGTTGGGGGAAATTCCTCCTCCCACACTGTTTGGCAAACTATTGTCTTATGAAATGCAGTTAACAGTGAGAAAAGAGGAGGAGAAATCAACAAGGATAGAGCACAAAGAAAGAACTGTTGCTTTCAAGACAGAAGTCCCCAGAAAGTGCAGGAATAGGTCTTCAACTCCACCTCCAGAGGTAGTTGAATCAGAATCTGATGAGTCTGTCAGCACAAAGTCTAAGAGCAGTGAAAGTGATGAAGACTTTGCTGCTTTCACTAGACACTTTCAGAAGTTTTTGAAAAAGAAACAGTGGAGGTCAAGGCCTTCTACATCACAAGAAAAGGAAGACTCTTATCAGAAAAAGAGATCTTCAAAGAATGACAAGAAAAGGACAAAATCAAGCAAGACAACTGGTTCAAAGATTGTTTGTTATTGCTGCAATAGACAGGGCCATGTTATTGCAGATTGTCCAGAGAAGAGAAAGGAATCTGGTGACAGGAAAAAGACTCACTTCAAAGGGAAGAAAGAAAAGTCTTTTGTTGCTAAGAAGGAGAAGACTCTATCAGACATCTCCTCTTCAGAAACTGAGTCTGAGGCTGAAGCCTACATAGGGCTGTTTGCTGAAGAAGAAGAGGAAGAATTCATGCAGATCTTGGATTCAATTTATGAACAAGAGGACAGTCATTGCCAAGGGCTAATTGCTTTGACAGACAGTGCCAAAATCCTGGAGCAGCCAGGACCCAGTCAGGTACAAAGTTCAAGTTTAAACTCAGATTCTTGTTCTAGTTCAGATTCAGATTCTTCTTCATCAAGTGATGAGAATATATCTGAGTCTGAGGAAGATATTCATCAGCTTATAGATGAATATAAGGTGCTGTTGCAAGCCTACAAGAAAAGCAAGACCCTAGCCAAAAGTCAGGCAAAGGAGATTGCTGATCTCAAGGCTGTTGCAACAGATTTTGAGAAACAATTTGATCAAAAACTGAATGAGGTAGCCAGGCTGAAACACATTACAGTGATTCAGATGGGAACTATCACCTATAAGAATGATCAAATTAAGAAACTGGAGATCAATCTTCAGAAAGAGAGAGAGCTAGTTGCTAGGTTTTCAAAACCTAAATCAGTGCTACCTTTGATTGATGAATTTGTTCATCAAAATGGCAAGGCTGGACTGGGTTTTGTTAGACCTGCAGGGACTGAGCAGTCCAAGTTTAAGTCCAAGGGCAAAGCCCCAACATTCAACAAGCCTGCTGTAGTCAAGACAGCCAAGGCAGTACCTAAGCAAAGGTACAATAAATTTGAATGTTGGTGCTGTGGCAAAGTTGGCCATTTTGCTGTGGACTGTTGGCATAATGTGAATGCCAAAGTGAGTTCCAAACTACCTATTGGAATGCCAGTAGGTAGGTTTGTCAAATTGCAAACTAACAATCACCAAGGACCCAAGAATGCTTTGGGTTCTAAGGTTCATTAATTTGTTTTGCAGGTGAATCCAAGTGGCCACACCCCTACATGGTACTTGGATAGTGGATGTTCCAGACATATGACTGGAACAAGGGGACTACTGAAGGACTACATACCAATCAAAAATGGTCCTAAAGTGACCTTTGGTGGTTCTGAAAAAGGAATCATCAAAGGGTTTGGTAACATCTCTTCAAACCTTATTACCATTACTCAAGTGGCTTATGTTAAAGGGTTGAAACACAACCTAATAAGTATAAGTCAGTTGAGTGATATAGGGTATGACATCTCATTTGTTAAAAATGGTTGTCATATCAAGAGATCAAGTGATCAAGAGATCATTTTGACAGGATATAGAAAGAGGAATGTCTACTGTCTAGACATTATGAATGAGAACAATGGTTCTCCAGTTTGTCTTGTAGCTGATGAAACAGTCTCTCATTGTGTTAAATGGCACAAGAGGCTAGCCCATCTTAACTACAAGACTATTAGCAAACTCTTTAGTAAAGAGTTAGTGAGGAATGGTCCTCAAGTTAAGTGTGTCAAAGATGGTATTTGCTCAGCTTGTCAAAAGGGCAAGCAGACTAAATCCAACTTTAGAAGCATAGATAACAAAGATGCTGTGAGATGTTTATACCTCTTGCATATGGATCTATTTGGTCCAATGCCAGTTCACAGCTTAGGTAGGAAGGTCTATACCTTTGTAGTTGTTGATGACTACTCAAGGTTTTCCTGGGTGTTTTTCTTAAGACAGAAATCTGAAACACCTAGTGTCTTCCTTAGCTTTGTCAAGCAAATTCAGAATGAACTAAATAGTACTGTGGTCAAAATTAGAAGTGACCATGGTACTGAGTTTCAATCTGAAAGCATGACAAAACTATGTGAAGACTTTGGGATATTTCAAGAATTCTCTTCACCTAGAACACCTCAGCAAAATGGCATTGCTGAGAGGAAGAATAGAACCTTGATAGAGGCTGGTAGAACCCTATTAAGTGACACATCACTACCAGAATATTTCTGGGCTGAAGCAGTTAACACTGCATGCCATGTTATAAATAGGGCTACTATCACTAAAAGGCTAAACAAGACCCCCTATGAAGTTGTGAAAGGCAGGAAACCAAACCTATGCTATTTTAGGATCTTTGGTTGTAAATGCTTCATACTTAACAATGGGAAGTCTTACTTAACCAAGTTTGCTGCCAAGTCCCAAGAGGGAATCTTTGTTGGGTACAGCAATAATAGTAAGGCTTATAGAGTCTACAACTTGACTACACAAGTTGTAGAAGAATCAGTGCATGTAGTTTTTGATGAGACAAAACTTATTAACAATGAGTTGTCTAGCAATGTATGCAGCCCCACAGGTTTGACAAAGAAATTGGACAAGCTTACTATAGAAGAGGTGCCTGCTGCAAGACAGCAAGGAGAGGAGAGTAGCTGCTGTCCAGGGGGAGAACTACATGTGCCAATTGCTGAAGAAATCCAAGGATTACAGCATGATGCAGATGCTGAAGTGGTTCAACCTGAAGTGAGGATGCCTCCAGCTCACAGGCATCTTAGAGATCATCCAGTAGAATTGATTATTGGAGATCCAAGACAAGGAGTTCAAACTAGGAGCAGAAATCAGGATGCTGCAATCTATTCCAGCTTTTTGTCTCAAGTTGAACCTAAAAGATTTGAAGAAGCAATAATGGATCCACAATGGACTGAAGCTATGCAAGAAGAGCTTAATCAGTTCAAGAGGTGCAAGGTTTGGGAACTGGTTCCTAAACCTAAAGACCACAATGTAATAGGAGTTAAGTGGATCTACAGAAATAAGATGGATGAACAAGGGGTCATCATAAAGAATAAAGCAAGACTGGTTGCAAAAGGATATAGGCAAGAAGAAGGTATTGACTTTGATCAAACCTTTGCTCCAGTAGCCAGACTGGAAGCCATAAGGATGTTCTTGGCCTATGCAACCTATCAAGGATTCAAGGTATACCAAATGGATGTCAAGTCAGCATTCCTAAATGGTAATTTGAAAGAAGAAGTCTATGTGGAGCAGCCTTCAAGTTTTGTTGATACAACTCAACCTCATTTTGTCTATAGACTTAGGAAAGCTTTATATGGGTTAAAACAGGCTCCTAGAGCTTGGTATGAAACCCTATCTAGTTTCCTCATTGAGAACAAGTTTTCAAGGGGGAAAATAGATAAGACTCTATTCCTTAGGGAATCTAGAGGCAAAGTCATACTTGTCCAAATATATGTAGATGACATTATATTTGGGTCTACTGAAAGTAGCCTTTGCAAAAAGTTTGCAAAACTTATGCAAAGTCAGTTTGAGATGAGTAGTATGGGAGAGCTGAAGTTTTTCTTGGGTCTCCAAGTTAAACAGACTGAGAGTGGTTTGTCCATTTGTCAGTCAAAGTTCACCCTAGAACTCATAAGGAAATATGGTATGGATTCATCCAGTACCATGAAGACTCCTATGGGGTCAAGTATGTCTCTTAGCAAGGATGATGCAGGGAAACCTGTAGATGAAACCTTGTATAGAGGGATAGTTGGCTCCCTACTATACTTGACTGCTAGTAGACCAGACATTATGTATGCTGCATGTGTTTGTGCCAGGTATCAAGCCTGCCCTAAAGAGTCTCACTTGACTGCAGTCAAGAGAATTTTGAGATATCTAAAGGGCACTCCCTATCTAGGCCTCTGGTACCCTAGGAATGGAGATTTTGATCTAACAGGTTATTCAGATGCAGACTTTGCAGGATGCAAAGAGGATAGAAAGAGTACTACTGGAACCTGTCAATTCCTAGGTGGGAGACTAATTTCATGGAGCAGCAAGAAGCAAACCAGTGTGGCTATCTCCACAGCTGAGTCAGAATATGTAGCTGCAGGAAGTTGCTGTGCTCAAATTCTGTGGATTCAACATCAGCTAGAGGACTATGGATTTCAGGTAAGTAGAACTCCACTTTTCTGTGATTCTACTAGTGCTATTTCAATAGCTAATAACCCTGTATCTCATAGTAGGACAAAACATATTGAAATCAAATATCACTTTCTTAGGGAGCATGTAGAAAGGAATGATATTGTACTTGAATATGTTAAAACAGATGAACAAATAGCTGATATGTTTACTAAGCCACTAGAAGAAGCTAAGTTCAATAGATTCAAAATTGAACTAGGAATGATCAACTTAGACTAAGTTTACAGAAATGAAAATTGGCTAAGTAAAAAGGTGTCGACACATAGACAAGTCTATGTCGACACAGAATAGTAAGTGTCGACACTTCAGGAAAAAGGTGTCGACACATCTAGAATGTTGGTGTCGACACTTCAGAATGTTGGTGTCGACACATGACAAGTAGGTGTCGACACATTCAATGTAGTGTCGACACTTAAGTTTTACTCAGAATTTTTCTAAGGAAAGTCTCGACAATGTGTCGAGTTATGTTGTGTCGACACATAACCAAGTGTCGACACATCAAATCTGTTGACTAAATTTGTGTCGACACATATGTGTCGAGACATTATAAGTCTGTGTCGACACTTATTGCCAGTGTCGACACATGCTAAGCTAGCTGTCCCGCCTGTTCATCTTCAAAATTAGACAGGTATAAATAGAGTTCTGTCTTTGTTTGTCGACACGCTTTCAAAGTTTCGAGACCAAAACTCTTGTGTCGACATTTCTCTTTTCTCAAGACTAATTCTCCAAACCCTAATGGCTCCCAAGCTCGAGGAGAACGTTAACGAAGGCTATGAACTTGTGCGCGGCGCGTTCGATGATGGAGATCAAGAAATCCAATCGGTGGTAACCCTATTCAGCGATTCTGGACTAGAATATTTAGTTTCAGAACCAACCAAGATTTGGAAGAAGGAAGTTCTTGAATTCCTTACTGGAGCTGCAGTTGATGACTCTGGATATAGAATCAAATCCAGAGTGCATGGATCCAAAGTCAAGGTCTCACCAAAAAGTCTAAGGAAGGTACTCCAGCTACCTAAGACTCAAGATGAAGAAGAAGTTTCTACATCCAAGACTAGGGAAGCTCTTACCTGGTGTGGACTTGATCCAAAGCTGAAGATAGGTTCTGTCTTTAACAGGAAAGGCATGAACAGTCAAGGAAAATTCCTGTCTGAAATTGTGGGCAAGGTCATTCTCAATAAGCCTGGAGGGCATGACAGGGTGTCAACCTCAATGTTTAATGTCATGACAAGAATTATCTTCACCATAAGAACAGATTGGTCAATGGTAATCTATGAGAAGATCAAGGAAAGTCTGAAGAAGCCCAATCTGGGCAGAATTATAAGTCTCTACCTGGCTGGTACAATACCAGAGGTCATGAGCACTGCTGCTGGAAGCAAGATCAATCATATGAGAAAGATGGATATGAGGATCTTTTCTAGGTGGGAAAGGGTGCTGTCAAAGGAACTGTCCACTCCAGAGAAGCCAGTTACTAAGAAAGATTCTCCTCCCAGGAAGAAAAGGAAAACTGCTGTTGTGGCACAAGAGTCCTCAAGCAGTTCTGAGAGTGAAGAACAGGTGGTGTTCACACCTGATGAGCAAGAGGAAGAGACAGTAGTAAAGACCCCTGCTGCTCAAGATGTAGCTGAGATCCAGGGGGAGCTGCCTCAAGCTAGCCCCATCCATAGGGATCACAGCCAGGGGGAGCTTCCAGTAGTAGAAGAACCATCTACTCTGGACATTGAGCAAGCCACCATCATTATCCAAGAGGTACTCACTGACTTAAAAACTTTAGACTATATTATAGAAGATGCTAATTTGTCTGATGTCCATCAGCAAACTCAGCTAGACAAACAAGTTCCAGATGTTGTTTTAGAAGACAAATCTGCTGAACAAGAAGTGGTACCTGAGTCAGTGATTGAAGAGCAAAGACTCTCTCCAGCTCCATCCCCTCATGAATATACAATGGAAGATTTGTTTCTAAATCTAGATCAAGATGATTTTGACATGGATAAGGATGCTGCTGCTGAAGATAAGAGTGCTGCTGCTGAGGGGGAGCACATGGAAGTTCTGGAAGAGCCTATTAGGCTGGAAACTGAGCAAGCACCTGCTGTGCAAACTGAGAAGCCTCAAAGCCCTAAGGACAGGGTTGATATTGTCAGCACTTCTGCCTCTGAGGATGAGGAGAGTGCAAGGGCCAAGAAGAAGAAACTCTTTGTCTTCAAGAGGAGAAGCAAGAGTTATAAGAAAGCCTTGCAATCCATTGCCCCACAGCCTATAGTTCAACAAGATCCAACAGTTGACTATAGTGCTTTACTGATTGCACTGCAGATAAAAATGGATGAACAAAGGAAGGCTATAGAGACTTATGTTGATGAAGGGCAGAAGACTTTGCAGTTTGACTTGGCCCAAGATATAAAGTCAATAAGGTTTGAGATGAACCTTAATAAAAAGGAGATGAATGAATGTTTTTCAAAGGGTGGAAATGCAGTAGTCTATTTGGCAACTCACTAGGAGAAGATCAAGGCTCAGGTAGATGATATAGCATTAAAGCAAGGGTATGTGCTGGAGAATCAGTTAAGAATGAATGATAATTTGACTGCCTCCCATAATGCTATAGTCACTGAGTTGAAGAATAAGTCTGCTGAACCTTCTACATCTACTGCTGCTGCAAAGGCTGACTTTGATAAAATATTCCAAGCTGAGATTACTGCTGTCAAGACTGCAATTCAAGATTCCCAGAAGGCCATCTCTGAACAACTTACCAAGCTAAAACCATTCTTTAAAGAGGGGATCAGATACTTGGATAGTCAGATAAGGTTCCAAAAAGATGATGTGAGAGATCATGTGGCTAAAGAAGTCATAAAGGGGGAGAGAGTGTTAGTCAAGGCCAGTTTTGAACATGCTAAGTGGATATCCAATTCCATCAGGGCTACACTTGGATATCCTCCCCTGTGTGATGACAATGAAGTTGCTGAATCTGGACTGAACCCTGCATATTTTGGAGGTGAGCCACAAGAAGTAGCTCAAGTCATTTATCCACCTCCCAATTTTGAAATGATTCAAGCAGAGGTGAGCACAATGTATAGCCCATTTGAGGGCAAGGACAATGTCCATTTAGAAAAGGTTGTTCAACCTATATCAGCAGCTTTACAAGAGGCTTTAGACAAAGAAGAAGAGGCCAGATTGTCAAAGAATAGGTTTAGGGAACAAGCAGAACAAAGGCCAGACTTTGAATAATGGAGCCCTACCTCTAGAAATATAATTCTTACTGCCTGGAAAGCTGCAAAGGACAATGCTCATGAAAGGAACAAATGGTTCTCTGAGGCAGAATGGAGAAAGCATGAGATCAGACAGGAGACTATTGTACAATTCAGAAGAAAGGCTAAGATGGGAAAGCTACCTCCTACTGCTGTGGAGCCTAGCAAGTACTTCCCCAAGCCCTATCATTATTTTGAGAGACAAAAGATCAAGGCAGACAAGAAAGATCTAAAAGGCAAGAAGCCTGCTGATGCTGAGCCTACTGCTGCTGCTGCTGCTGTCAAGGCTAAAGTCCAAGCTGGCAAAGGAATTGTTATCAAAGAACCTGATCAGAAATAGATTAGGAATTAAACTTGAAGCTTGTTGTAATCTTTTGTATGAGAAACATTTTTGTAAATCATTAAAGATGTATTAGAAAAATGTTAGAACAATTTATGATAAATATATTTCATGATTGTTCTGAGTATGTGTCTATTTCTTGTTTATTCTGCAATGTTGAATGTGTATATGTGTGAAGTTTTACATGTTCATGTTAACCCTGCTGATTATAATCTGCTTTACATCATTTTGTAATTTTTAATTATGAATGGTGTATATCATTGACTAAGGGTTATGACTTCTCCAAATAGGGGGAGATTGTTGGGTACATTGGTCAAATGCACCTGATTTGAAGAAGTCTGACCCAACTCAATGATATACATCATAATGTATTTGATGTATGTTTGAGTTATTTGTGCAGGTTAAGAAAGTACTGGACTGAAGCAAAAAGTTCTAAGTCCATGTGTCGACACCCAGAGGGTAAGTGTCGACACTTGAGAAAGCTTGTGTCGACACCCAGACAAGCAGTGTCGACACTTGGAGTCATTGTGTCGACACCTGGGATGCAGAGTCGACACCAGACAGAAAGTGTCGACACTTGGAGCTGTGTCGACACTCAGTGAAGAAAAGTGCAGACAGAAAGTGTCGACACCCAGTGAAGCAGTGTCTACACCAGAAAGTGTCGACACTTAAAGTAAGTGTCGACACTCAGCAAAAGTCTGCAGAGTCTAAGTACAAGTGTCGACACTCAACACAATGTGTCGACACAATGAAGAAAGATATATCACAATAAGATGTGTCGACACTCAACACAATGTGTCGACACACCATCAGAGGACTCAACACTTGAAGTTTGTGTCGACACCCAGAACAATGTGTCGACACACAGCTAAGGACACAACATTTGAAGTATGTGTCGACACCCAGAACAATGTGTCGACACACAGCTAAAGACTCAACACAAGAATAAAGTGTCGACACAAGGAGCCGTGTCGACACTTAGCAAAAAACAGAAAGAACAACAATTTATTCTAAGTACAAGTGTCGACACTAAGGGAATGTGTCGACACTCAGCTGAAGTCTCAACAAGAAGAAAATGTGTCGACACAAGGAGCTGTGTCGACACTCAGCAAGATTCAACATAGAAGACTATGTGTCGACACCAAGAAGCAGGGTCGACACTTGACAGATTCAACACAAGAAGATGTGTCGACACAAAGGAGATGTGTCGACACATAGAAGAATTTAGCAAAAGCTAGAAGAACAAGTACTTGTGTCGACACTCAATCTCAGTGTCGACACATGCAGAAGAATCTGTGTCGAGACATACAAGGAATTGTGTCGACACCTTGTAGTCTTGTGTCGACACTTACACAACGTGTGTCGACACTTGGTCTATAAGTGTCGACACTTAAAGACAGAAAGTCTCGACACTATCAGACAGATAGAGATTTTCAAGAAGTGACTGGTTGACATGACAGCTGCCGTTCCAGCCGGTCTACAGCAACTGTCAGAGATGTCAGAAGTCAGTTATAAACCGGACCAGCCGGTTACCATGAAGAATGCCTTCATGGTAACCGGCTGGTCCGGTTTATAACTGACTTCTGACATCTCTGACAGTTGCTGTAGACCGGCTGGAACGGCAGCTGTCATGTCAACCAGTCACTTCTTGAAAATCTCTATCTGTCTGATAGTGTCGAGACTTTCTGTCTTTAAGTGTCGACACTTATAGACCAAGTGTTGACACACGTTGTGTAAGTGTCGACACAAGACTACAAGGTGTCGACACAATTCCTTGTATGTCACGACACAGATTCTTCTGCATGTGTCGACACTGAGATTGAGTGTCGACACAAGTACTTGTTCTTCTAGCTTTTGCTGAATTCTTCTATGTGTCGACACATCTCCTTTGTGTCGACACATCTTCTTGTGTTGAATCTGTCAAGTGTCGACCCTGCTTCTTGGTGTCGACACATAGTCTTCTATGTTGAATCTTGCTGAGTGTCGACACAGCTCCTTGTGTCGACATATCTTCTTCTTGTTGAGACTTCAGCTGAGTGTCGACACATTTCCTTAGTGTCGACACTTGTACTTAGAATAAATTGTTGTTCTTTCTGTTCTTTGCTAAGTGTCGACACGGCTCCTTGTGTCGACACTTTATTCTTGTGTTGAGTCTTTAGCTGTGTGTCGACACATTGTTCTGGGTGTCGACACATACTTCAAATGTTGTGTCCTTAGCTGTGTGTCGACACATTGTTCTGGGTGTCGACACAAACTTCAAGTGTTGAGTCCTCTGATGGTGTGTCGACACATTATGTTGAGTGTCGACACATCTTCTTGTGATGTCTCTTTCTTCATTGTGTCGACACATTATGTTGAGTGTCGACACTTGTACTTAGACTCTGCAGACTTTTGCTGAGTGTCGACACTTACTTTAAGTGTCGACACTTTCTGGTGTAGACACTGCTTCACTGGGTGTCGACACAGCTCCTTGTGTCGACACTTTCTGTCTGCACTTTTCTTCACTGAGTGTCGACACAGCTCCAAGTGTCGACACTTTCTGTCTGGTGTCGACTCTGCATCCCAGGTGTCGACACAATGACTCCAAGTGTCGACACTGCTTGTCTGGGTGCCGACACAAGCTTTCTCAAGTGTCGACACTTACCCTCTGGGTGTCGACACATGGACTTAGAACTTTTTGCTTCAGTCCAGTACTTTCTTAACCTGCACAAATAACTCAAACATACATCAAATACATTGTGATATATATCATTGAGTTGGGTCAGGCTTCTTCAAATCAGGTACATTTGACCAATGTACCCAACACTATCTCTTGGGCGGTGACCACACTCCTCACCTTGCCTATAAATAGGACCCCCCTGGCACATCTACAGTAACCTAAGTAACTTGAGTGAACAGTAAGTTGGGTTGGGCAAGGAGCTGCGGTCTGTGTTTGTCAGTCCGCGCGGATTGTTTCAGGCTGATGGTTTGCTGTGTGCAGGTCGCGCGGATAGCTTCAAGGAGCCAGGAGTTTGGCTGTGACTTCGGTCAAGTACTTGGAAGTGTGCGGTCTTTGTGGACTCAGCAGGAGGTCGCTCTGCGGCTTGTCAGTTCTGTTTCATCTTTGCCAGCTTCAATAACCTGTCCGCCAGCTTCAGGCGGGTAGGGGTGTTCCTCAATTCAGGTTCAGCAGGAGGCGAATAACGGAGTGTCCGCACGGCCTCGCGGCTTCGGCGGACTTCGTGGCTATTCAGCGGATTGCAGCTTAGTTCGGGCGACCTCGGCGGTCTCGGCGGACTCCGGTTCTGTCCGCCCGGCTTGAATTTTTTGGTGCTTTCTGTTTACAGCTGTTATACTAGCGAAATCATGTCTCGCTATGTATGCCTCGTGATGTAAAGAAGTGAATGAATAAAAGACCTGCTTGTGCTTTCATTATTTGTTGGGTGTAACCTCTGGTCCTCGGGTTTTCCGCTGGTTCAACGTGAGAACTGGGTAGTTCCGAAGATATTAATTTGGCGTTTGGGCGATCTTGCTGACCACGTTGAGAAAATTTAACAGGAACACGCAATCATTTTCTCATTTGCCACCACCACATCAAAGCTCGGAATGGCGGTGAGCGTGCACTTCAGCTTTGTCATGGTATCCAGGTCAAGGAAGTTGTGTGCTACACACATGAAGTGGTTCGCCTTGATAGGAAGTCGTGATTCGCATTGTTTGGATATGGCTCGTTGTAACGACCCTGGCCCATTTAGACCAGGCCTCGCCGGCCTACCAACAGCCCGGGTTTAGAGCTCAGAGGCCCGCAGGCTTGTCTCGCCCCACGGCACCACTGGTAGTAAGCCTAAACATCAAGGCCTGCAGGCCCAATGCACCCCAACCAAATCTCCGCGCCTGTTTTTCAGCAGCGGTAGGTTGTTGCCAAGGGGTTTCGAACCCAAGACCTTGATAAGACTCTCTTTCAACAGAGCTCATCACCAACTGAGCTGCACTTTTTTGTAACGACCCTGGCCCATTTAGACCAGGCCTCGCCGGCCTACCAGCAGCCCGGGTTTAGAGCTCAGAGGCCCGCAGGCTTGTCTCGCCCCACGGCACCACTGGTAGTAAGCCTAAACATCAAGGCCTGCAGGCCCAATGCACCCCAACCAAATCTCCGCGCCTGTTTTTCAGCAGCGGTAGGTTGTTGCCAAGGGGTTTCGAACCCAAGACCTTGATAAGACTCTCTTTCAACAGAGCTCATCACCAACTTGATCATTATATCAAATTTGCAAAAAATCAATAATGTAAATAGTATTACTATTTACATTACCATATACATTTTCATGTTTAAATACCACATTACCTATTTACTTACAAATTAAAAAAACATACATTATACATTACCACCTTCAATAATTACACATAGCAAAACCAATACGACTTTGACTATCCAACTCAACTATGAAATTTGTACTACTCTTTATGATAACAAAAATAGAGCATATCAATGTTCTTCCCTTTAATAAACAACACATTTACAAACTGTTATGCACAACACCATAAATACTCATACTTGAATAATCATCACGTTGCACAAAACATTTATAGAATTAATTTAACATTTTTGCCAATTATTTACATAAAAAATAAAAACAACCCAGTTATCATCATTATTTCAAAAACATTAATATTGAATTCATTTACTCTTACATTCAATAACATGAACACATAACAGTATCTATAAGACATGCAATATAAGCATATTTGTACGAATGGTACGAAATGTACACACAAACTGTTGTTTTCAACCTACACATAGTTCTATGCTTACTTGATGATATCGTCACACTGAAATGACAATACCTACCATCTTCCATTATATTACATTTCTTTACTATGTCGTTTTTATTTTTTACAATATCATTTCTCGCACTTTGGCAACATGTAAAAAATATTCTCATACTTCAGAGTTCTCTAAATAAAAGAATTGTATTTCTTGCGTTTGCCAAATATAATTCTGTGTTTTAATAATATAAAATAATAACATATTACGTTCAA
This sequence comes from Platanthera guangdongensis, assembly GCA_039583875.1. Lineage (NCBI taxonomy): Eukaryota > Viridiplantae > Streptophyta > Magnoliopsida > Asparagales > Orchidaceae > Platanthera > Platanthera guangdongensis. Next base: position 31,694,841 of record CM077164.1, on the reverse strand, counting down.
AACTAATAACTTCTATTATTGTTATTACTTTTACAACAAAATGTACTGAATATTTTACTTTAATATAGACCATATTTTTAAATGAAAAAATATCGACAAAATTATTCGTCCGCAAATATCATTATTATTACATACCCACAATCATACCTGTACCACCAACAACGCTAAATATACTTATTGAAATGAACAAAAATATCTTCAATCAATAGTATCCGAACCTCAAATGCGCATTTACATTTACACTACTGTACATTTCAAGAATTAAATATTTTCCACTAAAACTCAACATATCATTTTCTTACTCTTTCTAAAATTACATGTTCTCTGTCACCATTAAAAAAAATTCTCTATATACAATCATTATTTATTCTCATCTCAAACTGTGCTTTGTTATTTGATACAGTACATACGCATATACTCACAATGTCTGCATACAACTCCTCAGCAACAGTGACTCAAGAGAATACCATGTCATCCACAGTTGAGTCTATTGACTCCTACAACAATGTACCAGTTGATATGCGAGATTACTATTACTTCGCTGTACTACTCAGCACCTTCCTCATGCTACAACCGCAGATTTATTACGATCACTCTTCCAAGATCTTTCAGGCTTCCTACACGCCAGCGTAAGCACTCTTACTGAAAATTGCACTATAAATTATTGCACCATTTGTAACAAAATGAAACCATATAACACATTTATTACTGCAGGTCGACATCAACACATCAGACAATCAAACTACGACAGGAGAACTGATCTTTACAGATGAAGTGTCGATGCATGATGCTGCGAACGTGATAACCGGACAAATAATTGATGGAATACCAATAGCAACCGAAGAGCTACGCCTATTTGATATTAAACCAGAATACTATCAGCATCGTATAAATTCCATATCATGAACAAAAAAAGTCCATATAAATATTCTGTAAAGAATTTCATCAGTCTCACTTCTATTGAATGTATACATCACATAGAACATTACTGACATATTATGCTCCTATGCATTCTACTGCTGTGTCATTTACTTACTGTCTGTTATCCTTCACTCTGCAACGTACTGTATATATCACTGTTAACATATTGTTAATAAAAATTTTTATCAACGATATGCATAGTATCTCACTATTGAATCAATACATTGTAACGCATGTGATATTCTCTTTATTGATGGCATTATAGACAATGTTACACATTCTTATATACTTGCTCACATGCAACTGTACAAAACAGTTGTCATATGATTACATATACAAATTCATGAAAATTTGCATTCAATTTCCTTCCATATAACACGACTATCCATTTAAACTTCAAAATTCCCATAAAACTATAACTACATTATTCTATAATTCTAAATATTAACTGATATGCACAAAATATTTTAGCACTGCTTGCCAATTATTTAAAACATACGTCCAAAAATACACCGTCCTACATTTAAAACAACTACTTACTCAATGCGATTTATGTTTTGAAATAACTGAAACTTCTGCTTTTAAACTAATAGTACTATCCACAAATTTTTTTAGCATAATACTACTTTGCATTAATGAAAATAAAACTCATATTCTCAACACAACCATTATCAAGTCACCTATATAAACAACCATAATACTGCTTTCATTGACAGGAAATATGGTCGCTTCCTCTTCTCATGAACTCTCAAATTTGTTACAATATGTTGCTAATAATAACAAACTGAGATTTGCACATACAATGCTCAGCATCACAAATTGTATGCGGCTTTATGAAAAAATGAACCATTCAATATATGTGGTACTTAATTCATTCCTCCCTAATACCAACAGACATACGCACAAATCAAATAATCTTAAGAGTACAATTTTCTAACCTCCACTACATGAAACTATCAGTCATTTAAACCGCAGATGTCTATCACTATTACAAAGAAAAAATGTCCCATACTACACATTTAACTCACTTAATCATAATAAATACAGTTTAACTACACACGATCTCTTAAAAAATTTATCACAGCTAAATCTCCCCCACACAAAGTGCCTTTAAAAAATGATTCGCTTATTACAGTACTTTGACAGCTCAATGCCGCAACAAGCCTTTGTAATCGTTCACGTCTTCTATGTCATTTTTTAAAATAAAGTATCATTGCGCTTACACTTCTCACAATAAAACATAAAATAAAAACTATATTCCCTCCACGTATACATCTACAGAGCCCTAAATATTCAAAAATGCATTTTAAACTTACGCTTCATCAATTTCAAATTCATCTGATCTTTCAACTAGCAACCAATAAAGCAGAAAACGAAATAATTAAAGATATAAGAACCTATGTACCCGCTCATCGTTTTACTCACGTCCATCTATATGTAACTCTATCAAAATGAACACATTCATCAAACAGTACAGCACTACCTAAAAACAAACTCATTATTTACTCACAGAGCTATATACAAAAAAATGTTGTTCTCAAATAAATTTTCGTACGAACACACATGCAGTCACATAGTAGACTCTCAAATACAATTCATTTTACTACATACAATCATTATACTTTTATTGTACAATTTACATATTCTTTCACAAAACAATTGAACTGTTTATTAATGAATGATGTCACTCGGCATACGAAACATCAACAAATGAAATTTCACCACCACAAAATTCACTTCTGCCAATCAACTTTCCCGACGAAATACTCTGCTCAAAAAAATATCTTCTCTTATTATCGTACTCTAATTAATCTTCTTTGTTCACACAGTAAATAACAAAATCAAATTTGAGCTACACATTATAAAATACACATTCATTTCACAAACATTGCTTATGTCTATATGAATATCAAAATATACAGATGGAAAACAACAATTCATCAAATCCGCTGCCACAGTTACATAATCAGTCAGCCGCGCAACCCAGTAAGTTATTATTACTATTCATATATATATATTACTGCAGCAAGTATTTCAACCTCATATTATAAACTGTGCTTTTCAGATACACCTATCAACAACAACAACTCATCAAACTCTGATGACAATTACTATGATGAGCTTTACCCGCCAACCACCACACGGTGGTCAGATCTTCCCCGAACTGAAATTCCTGGTTTTCGACTACGTATCCCAGCTGTACCACCAGGTCTCACACCACAGGAAGAATGGAACTATGTATTCACAATGATTAGAAGGTAACCCATACTCAATACTTTTCATTACATAACAAACAGTACTATCATCATTCGATCAACATTTCTTAATATTTAATATCACTGTACATGTTCCAATATTACAGAATCTCTGAAGGCCACTAAAGAAAATCTTCCAGCAATCAATATTATTTACTACTAAGAGCTTCGAACTATAGATGCACGTACCAGTTACTATGGTTACATAATCATCAACTCTCAGCAATCTCCAACTACAGACCATAAACTATGCACCATTTACAGTTTTATTTGTTCTATGAAGTTATAATAAGCAAAAGTTACTATGTTTTTATGTGTGTACTTTATTTCTCCGCTCCGCTCATGATATTTGTACTCAATATTACTCACTTTGTGATAACACTTATGGATATACAAAATTACTCCTTTGGATGAACTCCATCTTGATCCTCCATTGCTTAACCTATTACCTTTTTATGACATTTTGATTATATGATTGTTGCAAACTAACATGTGCACTATGAATCAGCTCCCCCTCACATACATGCTGAAATGTATTTTTTGTTTAGCTCAGTTGGTGATGAGCTCTGTTGAAAGAGAGTCTTATCAAGGTCTTGGGTTCGAAACCTCTTGGCAACAACCTACCGCTGCTGAAAAACAGGCGCGGAGATTTGGTTGGGGTGCATTGGGCCTGCAGGCCTTGCTGTTTAGGCTTACTACCAGTGGTGCCGTGGGGCGAGACAAGCCTGCGGGCCTCTGAGCTCTAAATCCGGGCTGCTGGTAGGCCGGCGAGGCCTGGTCTAAATGGGCCAGGGTCGTTACTGTCGTCCCTTCCAAGGCATGGATAGAGACATGGGGTGGTGTCTCGGGCTCCTCCTCTCCTCCTCTGGATCGTCCAGTGGAGCCAGCTCCTCAAGCAGGGCCTCCGGGGAATTCTCCTCCACCACATTGGGGACAATCTCTAGAGCATAGGATTTCCGACGTTCGACACAGCAATCCAGTGCATCATGCTCGTACCAAGCACATTGATGTCAGGTACCATTTTGTTCGAGACTTAATCGAGACAGGCGAGGTTCTTTTGAAGAAGATTGATACCAAGGAGAATCCAGCAGACATGCTCGCGAAGGTGCTTTCAGTCCAAAGTTCACATATTGCAAAGGATTGGTGAACATTCGAGCTTAGAGGTGAGTGCCTTGAGGGGCACTTTTGAAGACCTACACGTGGCTTGATCCCATGGGAGGGGGGTATGTAGGCAGCCTACTTGGCGCAGCCGTTTTTGTGTTGTTGTTTATTGTGTCATCTCATATTTGTTTTATGTCAAATAAGAGACGGGGTGGAGATTTTTGTTTAAGATAGGGTATTTTGGTCTTTTTGTAAGCCCTAATTTCCCCAATAAATATAAAGGGGTTAGAGTTCACTTTGTGAGAGGTAGAAAGTGAGAGAGAGTTGAGTTGTATTGTTTTGGACTCTTATTTTCTCCCACACCGCTGATAGTGAACAACCCCTCACCGTGGATGTAGGCGTTCTTCGCTGAACCACGTAAATCACATCGTGTTCTATTGTTTGTGGTTGTGTGATTTTGATTTTCCGCATCGTTTCACACAACTGGTTAACATCTCGGTTAACCAAGGACGCTTGTTGAACCAGACCGCAAGAGATAAAAGGCATCTGCCAAAGGCAGCCCACCAAATCTATCTGTCAGGCCGTGAAAGACTCTGCGGTCTGTGCGGTTTGACCAGTCTAACCGTCCGACTCTACTTTTACTCTCACTTTAACAATTTCAACAGATCATCAATTGGGATTTTCACCAATAATCTCCCAGCTCAAAAAGTGCTGGAGGTTAAAATCATGGAAAAATATAAAAAAAGTCTCTCAACTTTAGCCGTAATTTAAAATATATGTTTGAAATTTTATTTTTCCCATATTCATTTGAAATAATTCCCTAAATTATTTTTCGTTAAGTTTTAACTGTTTTAAAAGATCTGGCGGTCTTAAGGCGGTGTTGTGGTGCTAGCTTAGGATATTTAGTATTATTACTCGGTCATAAGAGGATGATGTGGTGCTAACATGAATATTAAATATTATTATTTTATGATTATTTATCAGGATCTTCTCTGTGAGTTTGCATAATTACATGTTGCACCCTTCTATTTTTTGAAATTACATTTATCTTCCCTCTAAGTGATAAAGTCTGTCAAATTATGTTATGATATTCAATTCTATGCTTCATAAGAATTTTAAGTTGAAAGGGGCGACCTTTTCCTTTAAAAATATGTCAAATTATGCTATGATATTCTAATTTTACCCTTTGTAACAACTCTGAGTTTGTTACGTTTTATCTTTTATAATCAATCAATGCACTCAACGCACTGGACGTCAAGGTAGCTACACGCAAAGCACTCAACGCACTTATGCCAAGACAGCTACACTCAAAGCACTCAGCGCCTAGCTGAGTTAAGTCCAGGCGTTGAATGAACTCAGCTAGGCGTCAAGTGCGTCGAGTGAATCTGCCTTGGCCTCGAGTGTGTCGAGTGGCTTTTGACTTGGCGTTGAGTGAAGCAGTGAGGCGTCGAATGGTTGTAGACTTGGCGTCGAGTGATTTCAGAGTTAGTATCAGGTAATTTTAGTGTGTCCGTCGAGTGACTTTGAGTTCGTCAAGTCATATTCGTCGAGAATACCTTAGTAATTATTGGTTTTCTTCCTTATGCATCGTCATGGAAATACGATGCTAAGCCTTGAGTTCTTTTCGTTTATTAATTAATTTATGATTATTTGTGGCATTAGTTGGAAGTGGATAAAGGTCCATCTTCTCAATGCCGGTTTGTGAATCATTACACCTTGTGAGTTTTTTTTCTTCTTTTCTTATGGGTTGTTGGATTGTGTTGGACAATGTGGCCAGCACCATAGCGCCTTTTTGAGATGTTTAGTCTGAAGGTTGGTGTTGGATAATGTGGCCCCCCAACTTAGTACCGTTTTTACCGGTGTTAATGATTCACGTGTTTTGAGCTGATCAGTCTCTTTTGTTTATATATATTGTTAGAAATATTGGGTTTTATGTCCGCTCGTGTCGGGTCCGACTCGGAACGGGTTATTGGGTTTGTGTCACTCTAGGGATTGGCTCTACGCTGGAGGTACTATATATATCTATTCCAAACTTGATAGGGACATGTAGAATTCTTTGAGCGGAGCCAACCCAACATTCTCAAAGTAATCTTGCGCTCTGCTAGGGTTTCTTCGCTGCTGTTCACATCCGCTCCCAGCTAATTTCCCGATCCCGCTGTCACTATGTTAGCGATTCTACTTCTCCGTTGTTTGTCGATCGAAGAGGACTACTGTTGCTCTTCGTTCATTCGTGATTCCGCCGTTTTTTGCTTCCCTGATCTACGATTTTGTAGGCGCTACTGTCCATCACGGGGTTGTCCCCGACCGTATACCTTATAATGTAAGTTCACCGTCTGTTTTGTGGTATATGATGTGGGACTCTGGCCAGACCTTCTAGTATATCCTATGTAAACGGATGGGGTTGTTACAGATCGGGATACCATCAGTTGCGTATTCAGGAAGAAGACAACCCGAAGATGGCGTTTAGCAGCAGATATGGCTTGTATGAGTTTATCTTGATGCCCTTCGGGCTCACTAATGCGCCATCGGCTTTCATGAGCTTGATGAACCAAATATTCGAGCCGTACCTCGACAGGTTTGTCATTATGTTCATAAATGATATCTTCATCTATTCGATGACAAATGAGGATCATGCACAACATCTTTCCTTAACTCTGAAGAAGCTCATGGAGCATTAGTTGTATGCCAAGTTCAGCAAGTGCCAGTTTTGGCTGACGGAGGTGGCCTTGTTAGGCCACATTATCAGTGGAGCGGGATTGGCAGTGGATCCGTGAAGATTCAGGCTGTGCGGGACTAGACCCATTTGAAGATACCAAGCGGGCTTCGCCCGCAACCAAGCGGGCGAACATTCAGGCGGGCTTCGCCCGCAACCAAGCAGGCTTCGCCAGCAACCAAGCGGGCGAACATTCAGGCGGGCTTCGCCCGCAACCAAGCGGGCGAACATTCAGGCGGGCTTCGCCCGCTTGGCATTCAGGCGGGCTTCGCCCGCTTAGCATTCAGGCGGGCTTCGCCCGCTTGGCATTCAGGCGAAGCCCGCTTGATGGTGTCCAGTATCATCCGTACTTGGTGGAAGCCCGCTCGCAAGTCAAGTTTCGAGAAGAACATAGCCCCGTGTAGCTCTTCAATTAACTGTTCAATAATCGGTATTGGAAACTTATCTCTGATGGTGTCCTGATTGAGTTGCTGGTAGTCGACGCATAAGCACCAAGTGCTATTGGTCTTCTTTACTAGCACCACCAGGGAGGCAAAATGGGCTGCTGCTGTGCTGAATCAGGTCGGTGTTGAGCAAATCCTGCACCATTCGTTCGATAACTGCCTTTTGTAGTGGCATATAACGGTACGATCGTATATTGACCGGGGAAGCGCCCTCCCGCACCGGAATGTGGTGCTCGTGCTGACGGATTGTGGGAAGTTCCTGAGGTTCAGAGAAGACATCTTGAAACTCATCCAACATTGCTTGTAGCTGAAGGTGAGACGCAGGTTCCATTGGGGTCGAACCGGGCTGGATGTTTGCCTCATAGGGCCTGGTGTTGGAGCCCATAGATTCTTTCTGGAGGTAACATAAAGCCAACATGTTAAGCTCCCCATTCCAGTCAATCAGCTTTTATGTATGTCGTGGTCGCAATCCAAGTGTTGACGGTGTGCTTCGAGCCACACAGGGAAATCCTACGCCCCTGAACAGAGAATTCCATCTTTAAGTTTTTGAAATCCCAGTGGACGACGTCGAGAGTGACAAGCCATTGTACGCCCAAGACCACCTCGCAGCCGCCTAGCGTCAATACCAACATGTCTGAGGAGAAAATATGCCCTGCATTTTACACTTGAAACCAATCATCTTGTAGGAACTCGCAATCATTTTCCCATTTGCCACCACCACATCAAAGCTCGGAATGGCGGTGAGCGTGCACTTCAGCTTTGTCATGGTATCCAGGTCAAGGAAGTTGTGTGCTACACACATGAAGTGGTTCGCCTTGATAGGAAGTCGTGATTCACATTGTTTGAAAATGGGTCGTCCCTTCCATGTCATGGACAGAGACATGGGATGGTGTCTCGGGCTCCTCCTCTGGATCGTCCAGAGGAGCCAGCTCCTCAAGCAGGGCCTCCGGGGAATTCTCCTCCACCACATTGGGGACAATCTCTAGAGCATAGGATTTCCGACGTTCGACACAGCAATCCAGTGCATCATGCTCGTACCAAGCACACTGATGTCAGGTACCATTTTATTCAAGACTTAATTGAGACATGCGAGGTTCTTTTGAAGAAGATTGATACCAAGGAGAATCCAGCAGACATGCTCGCAAAGGTGCTTTCAGTCCAAAGTTCACATATTGCAAAGGATTGGTGAACATTCGAGCTTAGAGGTGAGTGCCTTGAGGGGCACTTTTGAAGACCTACACGTGGCTTGATCCCATGGGAGGGGGGTATGTAGGCAGCCTACTTGGCGCAGCCGTTTTTGTGTTGTTGTTTATTGTGTCATCTCATATTTGTTTTCTGTCAAATAAGAGACGGGGTGGAGATTTTTGTTTAAGATAGGGTATTTTGGTCATTTTGTAAGCCCTAATTTCCCCTATAAATATAAAGGGGTTAGAGTTCACTTTGTGAGAGGTAGAAAGTGAGAGAGAGTTGAGTTGTATTATTTTGGACTCTTATTTTCTCCCCCACCGCTAGGGCTGATATCGAGTCGACTTCGAGCGATTTTGGCTCAGCTCGAAATCGAAATTTTCGACTCGAACTCGGCTCGAAATCGAATCGAGTTGGCTCGACTCGAAGTGACTCGATTCCGAGTCGCCTCGAAATCGAATCGGATCGGCTCAAAACTGAATCAAATCGGCTCGAAATTGAGCAATGTTTCGTTTTATTCCTAATTTGCTCAAAATTAAATTGGGAAACCTATAAATTTAACAAATAAAACATTTAAAGCCTTCATTTTTTTTATTTAAATTTAAATTTTGTTATTTTTAATCTTAAAATAAGAATATATTAATAAATACATAATTTTTTTAATTAATTCGAGTTGATTCGAATCATATTTCGAGCGATTCAGGACTGACTTGAAATTCACTCGAAATCAGATTCAAGTCAAATTGAATCGACTCAAATTGAGTCGAATCAATTTTAACCGATTCCGATTCGGCTCAATTTTCGAACGATTTTCGAGCGAATTTCGAGTTTCGAATAATATGCTCAGCCCTACCCACCGCTGATAGTGAACAACCCCTCACCGTGGATGTAGGCGTTCTTTGCCAAATCACGAAAATCACATCGTGTTCTATTGTTTGTGGTTGCGTGATTTTGATTTTCCGCATCGTTTCACACAACCGGTTAACCAAGGACGTTTGTTGAACCAGACCGCAAGAGATAAAAGGCATCTGCCAAAGGCAGTCCGCCAAATCTATCTGCCAGGCCGCGAAAGACTCTGCGGTCTGTGCGGTTTGACCAGTCTAACCGTCCGACTCTACTTTTACTCTCACTTTAACAATTTCAACAGATCATCAATTGGGATTTTCACCAATAATCTCCCAGCTCAAAAAGTGCTGGAGGTTAAAATCATGGAAAAATATAAAAAACAGTCTCTCAACTTTAGCCAAAATTTAAAATATATGTTTGAAATTTTATTTTTCTCATATTGATTTGAAATAATTCCCTAAATTATTTTTCGTTAAGTTTTAACTGTTTTAAAAGATCTGGCCGTCTTAAGGCGGTGTTGTGGTGCTAGCTTAGGATATTTAGTATTATTACTCAGTCATAAGAGGATGATGTGGTCCTAACATTCTAAGTGATAAAGTCTGTCAAATTATGTTATGATATTCAATTCTATCCTTCATAAGAATTTTAAGTTGAAAGGGGCGACCTTTACCTTTAAAAATATGTCAAATTATGCTATGATATTCTAATTTTATCATTTGTAACAACTCTTCATTGAAATGAGTTTGTTACATTTTATCCTTTATAACCAATCAATGCACTCAACGCACTCGACATCAAGGTAGCTACACGCAAAGCACTCAACACACTTATGCCAAGACAGCTACACTCAAAGCACTCAGCGCCTAGCTGAGTTAAGTCCAGGCGTTGAATGAACTCAGCTAGGCGTCAAGTGCGTCGAGTGAATCTGCCTTGGCCTCGAGTGTGTCGAGTGGCTTTTGACTTGACGTTGAGTGAAGCAGTGAGGCGTCGAATGGTTGTAGACTTGACGTCGATTGATTTCAGAGTTAGTATCAGGTAATTTTAGTGTGTCCGTCGAGTGACTTTGAGTTCGTCGAGAATACCTTAGTAATTTTTGGTTTTCTTCCTTATGCATCGTCATGGAAATATGATGCTAAGCCTTGAGTTCTTTTCGTTTATTAATTAATTTATGATTATTTGTCGCATTAGTTGGAAGTGGATAAAGGTCCATCTTCTCAATGCCGGTTTGTGAATCATTACACCTGGTGGGTTTTTTTTCTTCTCTTCTTATGAGTTGTTGGATTGTGTTGGACAATATGACCACCACCATAGCGCCTTTTTGAGATGTTTAGTCTGAAGATTGGTGTTGGACAATGTGGCCCCCCAACTTAGTACCGTTTTTACCGGTGTTAATGATTCATGTGTTTTGAGCTGATCAGTCTCTTTTGTTTATATATATATTGTTAGAAATATTGAGTTTTATGTCCGCTCGTGTCGGGTCCGACTCAGAATGGGTTATTGGGTTTGTGTCACTCTAGGGCTTGGCTCTACGCTGGAGGTACTATATATACCTATTCCAAACTTGATAGGGACATGTAGAATACTTTGAGCGGAGCCAACCCAACATTCTCAAAGTAATCTTGCGCTCTGCTAGGGTTTTCTGCGCTGCTGTTCCCGTCCGCTCCCACCGAATTTCCCGAACCCGCCGTCGCTATGTTAGCTATTCTTCTTCTCCGTTGTTTGTCGATCGAAGAGGACTACTGTTGCTCTCCATTCGTTCGCGATTCCGCCATTTTTTGCTTCCCTGATCTGCGATTTCGTCGGCGCTACTGTCCATCATGGGGTTGTCCCCGATCGTATACCTCCGCTGATCGTCAGTTCTTCCTCATTTTTCGCTGAACCCAACATATATATATATATATATATATATATATATATATATATATATATATATATATATATATATATATATATATATATATATATATATATATATATATATATATATATATATATATATATATATATATATATATATATATACACACACACTAGCATCTTTGAACGGGCTCTGCCCGTTCTCGACGAGTCGCTGCGGGCTTCGCCCGCTTGATCCCCCGGCGGGCTTCGCCCGCTTGACCCCCCGGCGGGCTTCGCCCGCCCCCCGACGCGCGAACCCTAATTATAAAAAGATTTAAAAGGATTTTAATAATTTTATTAATTATAAAAAATATTAATTAATAAATTAATTATTAAAAAAAACGCATCCCGCCCCCTCACGGACTCGATGCGTCGCTACGGGCTTCGCCCGCAACCAAGCGGGCTTCGCCCGCTTGGCATTCAGGCGGGCTTCGCCCGTGTGGCATTCAGGCGGGCTTCGCCCGCGTGGCATTCAGGAGGGCTTCGCCCGCGTGGCATTCAGGCGGGCTTCGCCCGCAACCAAGCGGGCTTCGCCCGCAACCAAGCGGGCTTCGCCCGCTTGGCATTCAGGCGGGCTTCGCCCGTCACCACGAAGTTTGTCCGCCCCCGCGAAGCACGCCCTTCCGCCGGCCAAATTATAAAAATCAAATTATATAATTATAATTTAATAATCATTTATTTGGCTTCGCCCGCCACAACGAAGTTCACCCGCCCCGCGGAATGTTTCGCCTGCCACGCGAAGCCCGCCCTTCCACCGGCCAAATTATAAAAAAACAAATTATAATTATATAATATAATAATAATTTATTTAATAAAAACCAAAAAAAATGAAAACAAAAGTAATATTAATTTATTTAATAAAATACCAAAAAAATGAGAGAAAATACCAAAAAGCCCGCCCTTTCGCGTCCGCCTCGCTGTCCGCCCCCGCCGGCGGCGGCAGCGGGGGTGACGCCGTGAGGAGGCGAGAGGTGCGGGATGGTATCGGGAAAATGCTGAAAGTGAACAGTGTTTGAAAATAGGATTTGGTTATTGGCAGGCCTTGTGTTTTGAATCCAACGACCCTTATTTGATGGAGCTTGATCGGACGGTCCAGATGAGTTTCATGGTGTGATCCAAATATGCATATTGTATTATATAATAAAGATATATATATATACACACACACACACACACACATTTATGTCTTTATGCATGTACTTGTAGATGTTAATGAAGCATGACTTCATATCGCACTTGGTGCAATTTCTCGTACTAAAACTGTAAATTTTTCATTTGCTTATTATTTTATGATTTATATGTTGTGATTTGGCATCTATTCTGTCTTGGGCTGGTAACCTTTTAACTTATCTTGTTTATTTACCTTTGATTTTCTTTTGCCACTTGTACTTTTTTGCTGAGTCATTCTTTTCTTTTGGATGTCTTGGGCTCGGAGCTGTAGCAGGTTGGATGGCTAGAGTTAGTGGCCTCAGGTTTTTAGTATTAGTAGCAATGGTTCTTACCTCTCATTCGCGAGATAGTTTTGTTGTTTTGTTTCTAGTTCAGACATATATGCTTCATTGGTGGGTTCGTGAGATTTTGTAAAATGTTAAGTTACTTGCTAGCTGTTAAGTCACTTTCTAGATGATTTGCTGGTTTTACTGCTCTCAGGGAAAGTTTTATGTTATGATTGCATGTTAGTTATTTTCAAATTATAAAAGTATCATTATGTTTATCTATACTCATGAACGTAAACGCTTTTCCTACTTATATTAAATTTAGAGATATGCATATCATGAGTAGTCTTACGTGGGTGATCATGCTCATGTAGGATATTAATCGATGCAAATAAAGTATTTACTGCAACTTATATTTATACTTTCATCAATGGACTAGTTGATCAACCGAGCCAAGGGATACGGCTGTCAAACTTAACTAAAAAATATGTTTTATTCAACATAAACTTGAGAATTTCATGATAAGTGTCAGGAGTAGGTTCTTGCATGAGCGTCTGCAGTTATCCCCTGCACGACGTGGCATCACGATACGTGTTTTCTCTTACTTTGATTTATTGTTTAATTTCGGAGAAAATGCAATAATTATAAAATATTGTGCTGCCAGTAAAAATACAGGCATCATCGAAGGCCACACGTCATCACCCCCTCTGTGGATCCGTAACAGAATTCAACTCAACTTCCTCCATAATTGATTATATAATATTTAATGGGCCTTGACTTCCAATCTCAGAAAATTCAAATCTTTAGGCTCCATTTGGCTTGATTTTTTTGTTGCGGTGAGTTTGAACAAAAACATCACAATCATAGAATGTATGTTTGGCATGACAATGATCGTAAATATATGGGTTAAACCATCATTCATTAAGCATCACCTAACAAACATCATCAGTTTGAACAAAAAATTGGATGAAGTTCCTTATGTGGGCATTAACGAATGATAATTTAACTCATGTTCATAACTGCCACAAACTGTGCCAAACGGAGCCTTAGGCTCCGTTTTCAACGATCATGACGGTCATAAACACATGTGTTAAAACGTCATTCGTTAAGGATCGCCTAGTATACATCATCCGTTTGAACATAAAAGTGGATGAAGTTCCTGTAATTGACTCCGCCCAAGATAGTCCACTAAGGCTCATCGATGTGGAATTGTCTTATATAGTACCTCCAGCGTAGAGTCGTTACACTCTAGTGACATGAAACCCATAGGGTTGTTCTGGGTCGGTCTTGACATGCTCGGACATAAAAAACAAATATCCTAACAATCTCCTCTTATATCTACGGTGAGACCGACGTCGGAAAAAGGGGTGGTGTGTGTAATGTTCAACCAGAATTCGACTCAATACACAACCGTGTCCACAACATCTGTCAAAATAAATTGAACCTAAAGAAACAAAAGTTAGTATGCACTCATATGAATAAAACATAAACTCTACAGCAACACATCATAGTAAAAAGTACAATCAAAGAATCAGGTAGTAACACACCTAGTGTCTCATGACTAATTGAAGAGTAACAAAAAATAGTCCAAACAACAGATGAAAAGAAAAGAGAGTTAAGCAGTGCTCTAAGCCAAAGACAAAAAACCAAACGAACACTCTAGAAGTCAGCGTTCAGCAGGTCATCCTCCTCTGGATCCCAACCTACAAGTGCTCCTCCATCAGCAACAACTCATGTAATTTTCAACAGAAAAGTTCATTTAGAATGAATTCAACCTTGGAAAATGTACAAGTATCTGATTCTACTTATATGAACGTAGTACAGTAAGAGGAAGCATGTGTAGAGTATTTAGGTTCTACCTCAGAATCCATTATCTGTTTTCAAAGAAACGATGTTACGGACTTCTCGACACCGCAGCTGTATCTGTGTTCTTATTTGGAATGTCACGGTTACTATTCTTCTAAAATTAATTGGAACTCATCAAATGTGGAATGTAACCAATAAACAGAAGAAGAGTCAAACCTAATCAGCTTGTGTTATCAAATGTGGAATAACACTCTCCTCCTAGATAAGGAAGATGAAACCAGATGAAGTTGTTAACATCAAATGTGGAATGAAACAACTAACCAGATTTGTACTCAGCAACCCCGAACATCAGCAGAGCACAACACGCTTGCTTTGACAAATGAAAGTTGAAAAATCAAAACATTTGGACTAAGGGTGAACTGAATCGCCTAACCTTGAACTAAGGCTGAACTTACATCACCTTGAGTCTCATTTCCACTACTGTTTTGATTGATCGGTCTTTAGGCATTCCTTTTGTGAGTGGATCAATCAGATTATCCTTCGATTGCACATCGATCAAAGTGATAATGCCTTGATTTCGGCTAATTCAAGGGAAATTAGGAATTTGGGTCAAGTAAAAATTAGCTTGTATCGTGATGGAGTTTGTCAAGTATCGTTGGGTCCGTATTTATCGAGTATAGGTGTAGGGAACCTTAGATTCGTTGAGTATAGGTGTAGGGAACCTTAGATTCATCGAGTATAGATGTTAAGGGATTTTCGTCGAGTATCGGTATGAAGTCTAAGTAGAATTCGGCGGGTATCGGGTAGAATTCGGCGAGTATCGCCGAAAGTGGTTAAGTCATTTTCGGCGTGATTCATAGGTTAGCTTAAGGAAGTTCTACGAATATTGCTTGTCCATTCGTCGATTATCGTTTGGAAATCGTCTAATATCGCTGGTTGTCGCAGGTCATTTTTGCCGAGTATAGGGAGATTTGTCGTGTACCGCATTAGAATTCGTCGAGTATGCACGTGTTTTGTCGGGTATACTTACCGAATTTGCTGGGACTTAGACATTTTTCTCCGTTTTTGTCTGATTCGGCGGGTTTAGTCCTTAGGGTGGTTTTAGGACTAGTTTAAGTTTCCTTAAGGTTTAGACTTGGGATTTGGGTAGGATCTGATGTTTCTTCGGCTATGAAGGTTGGCAGTGGATAAAGGACTGCCAACTGGACGTCGGTTTGTGGATCATTGAACTTGGCGGATGTTTGGTCTCTATTTTCTAAGGACTGTTGGTTTGGGTTTGGACAAATGATCATCACCACAGGGCCTTCTTTTTTTGAGATATTTGAGCTTGGGAGCCTGGTATGAGACAATTGGTCACCGACTCCGCCCGGTTGATTTTTTTGCCAAGTGTCAATGATTCACGTTTTTCCAAGCTGTTTAATGCTCAGTTTGTCTCTTAGATCAATCTATGTTTTTTTATATTAATCCTTGCAGATATTGTCGAAGCGTTGCTCCGTTTCGCACTCGGTGCATTTATTCTATTGACTCATTTACTTTAGATTTAATTGTACTTATACTTATTCGGCTAGCTGTGGTCTTCAGCATTTTTTGTACTCGGGTTTGGTAAACTCATCTCTTCTTTACACTTATTACCTGATTATTTTCCTTTGTCACTTGTATTTTTTTACTGAGGTGTTCTTCTTTTGAATGCCTCAGGTTCAGGGCATTAGCCGGTTGAGCGACTAGGTTGGTGTTGCTAGTGGACTGTTGTATTGCAAAAGTCTTCCTCACTGTTATGAAGTAGTTTTTGGTTGTTCTCTTGTTAGTACAGACATACATGCTCACCAGTGGATTCGTGTCAGGTTGTTGACACTCACTGGTGGTTTTCTTTTGTAATGTTAATTACTTTGTTAAGCTGCTGAGCATGTTTGTTTTCTGTGGCTGTTTATACTTGCTCTCTGGTAAGGCTTTATGCTAGGTTGCATGTTAGATATTTTAACCTATAAAAATATTATTATTAGTATTTCATACTTGTCATCTCTTTCAAAACTAAAACACTATTTTCTTGTTAGCGCAAAGACATTTTTTGTACTTATTATAAATCTAAAGTCTTGCATAGCTATATTTTTATTTGTGGACTAGTTGTTCCACTAAGCCGAAGAATACAGCTAACTGCTTAACTTAAAACTGGATGTCCCTTAAATAACTTATAAATCTTTCTAAAAGGTGTTTAGTTGTGGTCTCGCCTGAATGTCTGCAGTTATCCCCTGCTGACGTGGTATCATGTCGCGTGTTTTCTTCTTACTATAATATATTCATTAATGCGGAGAAAGTGCGGGTTGTGACAGTTAGTATCAGAGGGATGGTTTGTTTGACAATTGGTCGAACAACTATCTCTAGTTAGTATTAGTTGTCTAGTGACATTTCATACACACACCAATGTGTTATCAGTACATCTTGGTTGAAGCATGTACACTACACAAAAGATGATTGTTGTTTGAGAACAAGACTGACTATTGCTATTGAGGAACATTGTATGGGTTCGCCAAGAACCTGTGGGAGCTGCCCGAGACTTGGCAGGATCCTCCTGACTACTGTCACCGTCTCATAGGGAAGGAGCATGACTTTACTTCGTTGATGGGATTTGAGGATCCATACAAGCTGGGGGTTGTTCTTTATAAAATCAGTGCATTCATTGTCAAGAAGCGACTAGTTCTTGCGGGCCTTTTGACGAATGCTGAGAGGAGCTGTATCGTGCCACTAGAGCATGGAAAAAAGAGGAAGCTGGACTTTTTGAAGTGGTGGGGAGGGGTGGGTCATCCTCTGTTACCCCCGAGATTGTTATTGATGTTACTAACGACTGTCCAAATGATCTGGTTGTTGATCCTCCGCCCGCAGAGACTGAAGATATGCCAGAGATTCCCGCGATCACGCCGGCTTCTCGAGCGATCCCTGAGTCGTTGTTGGTGACTGGGAGGGGAAAGTAGCGGGAATGTTCTGCTAACTAGGTGCTTCTCCGGAAGGTATGTTGGTTGCCCTTAGTATTTTCCCTCTTTTGCCTTACTTTGTGCATGCGAATAATTTGTTTTTCGTGCTTGCAGCTTGATGAGGTTCGCAATATTGCGCTCTTGTGGAACGGTGCCTACGTAACCACAGAGGATGATTTTCTTTCCCTAACGCAAATCTGGTTGCATCCAAGTACTCACTGGCGGAGGCCTGGAGGAAGAAGGAGGTCGTTTCTTGGCTGGTTAATGCGAAATCTCAGTTGTCCTCTTCTCAGCCCGAGGTGGAGTCTCTTTGGGCCAAGCTGAGTGATGTCAACTCCAAGATCGAGGCTCTATGAGGGAGGCTATTTTCTGCTGAGATGACCCTTACGGAGGAGGTCCGTTGTACCAAGACGGCTGACGCTGCGATGCACCAACAGGAGGAGGAGGTAGAGCAGCTAAAGAAAGAGAACGCTCGACTAACTTCCGAGTGGGAGGAGGTCGAGGCTGTGCATGCCACCGTGGTGGCCGAGTACAAAGCCTCCCATGAATTTGAGGTGGAGCGGTCTTGTATCGTGAAGGAGGCACGTTCTGAGATGATGGTGACAGAGGTTGATCCACTCATAGAGGACGAGCGTGAAGCCGCATACTTCTTGGGCTTCGACAAGGGATTTTGAGCGGCTCGAAAGTTTTCGGTGTGTGATGCCCTATGCGTGGAAAATGCCTTAGACGACGATGTTGATGTTGTCGTAGAGGGATTATCCTTGGGAATTCTTCCTCTCAAGTTTGTTTTGATTTGCCTATTTTTGTCTTGTAGAAATACGTTTGTGTTGTTGCATGCTTTTGCTTTTTATGATGATGTAGCTCAGGTGACACATTTCATTTGAGTGGAGACCCTTTTTTGCTTTCAGATCTACTATGCTTTGGTTGTGTTTTGACGTGCGTATTCCTTTTGTCATAGTAGTTGTAAGACCCCCCCCCCCCCCCCCCTCCCGGATCCCAAAATACGGCACGAAGGGGGTCTTATGCCCGAAACAGCCGCCTTGCGGTAGCATTAGCACACGGGCTAACCTGTACCACAAGACGCCTATTCCGCCGGCTACAACCAATATCAATATAACATGCCAACCATATCATAATATAAAAGAGAGAAGTCAAATCCACACCAAGTATATAGTCCAAATACATCATATAAGAGATGCTAAAACATGCTTCTACAATATCAGAGTACAACTATAAAATTGCTCAAACGGGCTACATCAGAGTCGTTAAACACTCACATCTGTAACCGACGGTAGCGACGACACCGTCACATCAGGACCTGTCGTCCTGGCCTGGATGTCCTGCTGCAAAGTCTGCGGCTACTCTACCTGCGGGGAGACCTCCTAAAAAGGAAGACGTAGCAACCATTAGTCGAAAAGACTAAGTGGCTTCACATCCGCTCCCCCGGCGACTCCTCGGCACCGGACAGAGAAAAGAGCAAGGGTACAAAGTATACTATATAGTATAAGCAGGTACAAGCAGGTGGTGATGGTACAATAATATTAACAACAGTTTATCTAGCAGTTCTACAAGAGTTATAGCAATTCAACAAGTACAAGTAACTACAGTAGGTAAGTAACGTAACTTATAAGGATGCCAATACAAGCTTATAAGGTTCAGTTTACATAAAGTAACTCATCGTATAGGAGTGCCCATACAAACTTATATGATGAGTATCTTGTTATGCAATGATATGAAATGGTATGTATGTTATGCAATGACTCACCCATGCTCACACACATGCAACTGCTATGTCGAGACAGACTATAGTTCCCACTATTCGTGCAAGTAGCTAACCTCTCAGGCATCAACCGTCGTGTCCAGACGGTCACAGTAGAGCGAGCATCTCTACTACTAGGCGGGCATCCACACTGCTTCACCTAGGCCTTCGTACGCCTCAACGCTAAGAACACAACAGCGGAGCCCATGCGTACTATGGCCCAGCGGGGGTCTCGGGTAGATGTGCACCGAGAACACAGCCCCGAACTGACCTTGTGTGACCTGGAAGGGGCCTCGGAAGTAAGCACGTGGACACATCCCAATCGTTCACTTGGCACGGAAGGGGCCCCGGGACGTGAACACCGAGGACACAGCCCAACCGCCCAAAGTCTAACTGTCAACTCTCGTCGGTGTGACGATCGGCAAGCCCGTAGACCTGTCACACTATCCTTAACCCAGGATTACGACACCGCGTGTCGACTCACACCGCATGCAAATTCCACATCACAGTGGCATGGAAGGGGCCTCAGAAGTAAGCACAAGGACGCAACCCAACCATTCACTCGGCATGGAAGGAGCCCCGGGACGTGAACACCGAGGACCAAGCCCAACTGTCCGTTTATACCTCATCTCAACACTAACCCAACTAGTGACGGACAACACCGCACTTACATCCTTCCACAATACAACCCATAGGGAGACTACGCTCTAAGTATTGGACTACTAAATTTCATTGCAACCATAAAACATACTCATGGACATAGTTTATCCTTCTATATGTCATTCCAAATGGTTTCAACATAATATAACATAATGCGCATATATAATAGTCTATCAATTCCTAACAAGTCATTTCGTTTAAGTAAGCTTGCTTCACAATTCAGTTATATGAAATCCAATTAGTAAACTTCATCATTCATAGCACTACGGTGGTTAACATAAAATAGTTCACCAAAATCTCGAGTTAATTTGCAACATCGATTCCACCGAATCCAAATCCATATTATATAAAAACCCAGAATTTAAGTGCAGAATAAATCTGGACAATAATTTCAACCGGAGATTACCAAAGCTACAGGAATCCGATGAAGACGTGTAACCCCTCGATGGAAAGGTCTTTCCATGGGTTACATCTTTCATATTCAGCCCACAACCCAGATTTGAATGTATCCTATTTGAAATTGGCTTCAAAGTCCACTGCGCACAGAACACAATTTCTGCATACAGGTTTGCCAGATGTCAACTCCGTCCAGACGTCCCGTGGCTACAGACTTCAGCTGAAGTCGTGCAACCATTCGTTGGAAAGGTATTTTCAAGGGCTACAACTTTTATGTTTAGTCGACAGCACAGATCTGGCTATATCACACCTAAAAATGGACAAGAAGGTCGATGCGCGCAGAACACAGATTCTGCACGCATCTTAAGGATGAATGAATGACATCGGTTCATCTCCCTCCTCAAGTTGGTCTTCCAAAATCACACAAAAATTCTCCCTCCCTTATTCAACCTCATGAGGCCATGATTCTTCACGAAACCATCCCCCATCTTCGTATAGAAGGTTGGAGAGGTTGAAGACACCACTAACCTTAGAGCACGAGCCCTAGAACGGCCTCTTCCTAGAGAAATCACCATCTCACTAGTCAAGACTCTTTTGAGCCGACATCTCACCTAGATATCTACAGATCTAGCACCAAGGAAGAGGGGAGGAAACTCACCTCATTTCCTATGTTTCCACCATTTCCGGCCATGAATCTTGTGACTCTTCTCCGCGGCATCTTCTCCTTCACGGCGGCGGCAGATCTCCTGCTCTAGAACTAGCTCTAGCAACTTCCTTCTCTCAACAGGAGTTTCTCTCAGAAAATAGAGGATGAAATGAGCATGAAAATGGCTAGGGTTTTCACTTCCTCTTATATATGAAAAGTGATACAGGTAGGGACACGCCCGTGTACTTACCCGTGTTCTGCTTGGGCGAAGCGTCAACGACAGTTTCAGTGTCGGTTCAATACTTGACACGGGTTGGGACACGCCCGTATCCCGACCTGTGTCCACATGACACGGCCGTGTTACCTGGTCGTGTCCTTCTCTGGATACATCTCGACGAACTCAACTCGACACACCGACACATGGGTAGGGACACGCCCGTGTCTCTACCCGTGTCATACATTTCGTCGATCTCGACACACTTCGTCGATCTCGACACGCTCTATCGAGTTCAACTTGACACACACACACACGAGTAGGGACACGCCCGTATCTCTACCCGTGTCATACGATCTCGACACACATCATCGATCTTGACACGCTCTGTCGTGTTCAACTCGAAACACACACACACACACACAGGTAGGGACATGCCCGTGTATCTACCCGTGTCATACGATCTCGACACACATCGTCGATCTCGACATGCACTGTCGAGTTCAACTCGACACACACACACATACGGGTAGGGACACGCCTGTATCTCTACCTATGTCATACGATCTCGACACGCTCTTTCGAGTTCAACTCGACACACACACACACACGGGTAGGGACATGCCGGTGTCTCTACCTGTATCATTTCATACGGGTAATGACACGCCCGTGTCACTACCCGTGTCCTTCTCTGGACATACTCGAGTCATCGACTCGGGAGCTGGATACTCCCACACGGGTAGGGACATGCCCGTGTCGCTACCCATGTCCTATGCTTGACTGATTTCTCCTCCTATCCACATGTGCTGCCCATTTGTCAGCACTCCCTTGAACCCAAGTCAGCTCTCCTTACTCAAAAACACGCACGAGGGGCCTAGTGCAATTCGGGACGTTACAGTAGTGCTTTGCTTGAGCGTTGCTTGTTTACTCGCGATTACGGGAGAGCCATAGACCGCTGAAGGTTTGAAGGTGATATGACCCCGCTTGCTCGTTCCTTGAGCGGGGATGGTGGAGAACCTTTGTTCGTGCCTTTAGAAGAACCGAGGTTTGCCCACGCAGAGGTGACGAGGAACCATCATTCATTTGTTCCTTAGGAGGATCGGGGTTCGTTTTGGTGGAGGTGGCAAAGAACCTTTGTTTGTTCATACCTTAGGAGAACCCAGGTTCATCCAAGTAGAGGTGGAGAAGAGCCCTATTCGTTCGCGCCTTAGGAGAAACAGGGTTCATCCATGTGGAGGTAGCGAAGATCCTTTATTCGTTCGCGCCTTAGGTGAACCTGGGTTATGTAACACCCCCATCTGTCGCATGGCATATAACAGAAGGTCCAGCTGGAACCCGACGCCATATACCACAGACAGTCGGAAGGGATACTAGATGAATAATCAAACCAACCAACTAAGACTACTCGTCCTAATCACAGAGCATTCTAGCGGAAGATTTTAAAGTTGAAAGAACCCAAAATTAAATCCATCAATATGAATGTCCACAGCTACAACAACAGGAATGAAACCCCAAATACACAGAAATGGGTACATGGTCTTATGGCCTTACAAATGTTCACTTAATAAAGAGTGTTTTACATACATCGGCTCGCAGGCCGGCCACACATGATAAATATAAAAACAGCTATTCTACGGCCTTCTAGGGCCAGCACAGCAACATGGGCTTCAGCCCGCTATTTGGCGCTCGGCTCCGCAGCACCTGCAAGCACATACCACCGCACAGTGGCAAATAAAGCAACGGTCAGCTAAAAGCCAACCAAATTATAACGACCCCGCCCCTTACTCGGGACGGCGGTGCTCTTTACGGCGGTGCTCTTTCCCTGCATAACATTAGCCCAACAATATATATAGCGCAATTATAATTCGCCACAGGTGTAGGCTCGCACGGCCAAACACCCCGTGCACTCAGGGCACATTCATGGTGAACCCTGACCCATCAGTGTATTCACCACCACCCCCAGGATGGCAATAACATGTGAGCATTTAGCCTTTCTGACTACCGTCTAAGGCTCCGACTATGCCAACGGCCAGTCCCCGTCTTCGGGTCTCTCGCACCGAACCACATAGCCTAGGTACAATTCCACTTGCCTGTTGCTCACGCCGCATGTCCAATTTAAGTCCTTTGCGCGGGCCAAGCTTCTCTCGGATCCCAAATTTTCCAAAACAATCTCATAACCCAGTTATGATCAAGGCCGGTTCCCAGACCGCCAAGTTAGCAGAACACGTTTCCGCTCAGTTTTTCGGGTGCGCCTTGAAGCTAACCTTCAAGGATCCCTGCTGCAATCTACCGCGTAGAAACCCGAAAAACCCAAAGCACGGAGTCTTCTCCGGCAAAACCACATCAAATGCAACATCACCGATCCAGACGGTACACGTCCGGGTAGGCTTCACACGCAATGCCTATGCTCGTACTTACGATTTCGGGCTCTATATGCAACACAAGGGGGACTATTCACATCAAACCCAAGGAACACCACGCACTCGCCGCACACTCGCGGGAGCGGGGTTCCCTATGCAGAAAGAAAGAGCTTCAAACGCTCAAGTTGAGAATCGTTACCCTTGTAGTCCGTTTTGGCGCCATGGAAAAACTACGCGGATAGAACTCTTTGCAACGACCTTCCCTCCACGGATCCGCTCTCCGATTACGAAACGGTGCTCCGATGCTCCGCCGGCGGCCGGAAACCTCCTTCTTCTTCCTCTTCTCTCTCACTTTGGAAGGGGAGAACTTTGGAGAGAAAATGGGGAATTAACCTCCTATTCCCGGCCTAAAATAGAGCAGGGACTCATCTGAGCCGTCGGATCTAAATTAAAGAAAACGAACGGCTCGGACCTGCACAAAATTCTCCAGACCTGGGTCGAACACGGCTTGGCACACGGCCGTGTCCCAGGCTGTGTGCCTCGATCCAGGCACGATCGTCGAACTGAGAAATACACACGGGCCAAGAAACGCCCGTGTCTGACCTGACACGCCCGTGTCGGGTTCCTCGACATGCCCGTGTTCGTGGGCGTGTCACGCATAACCGCCACGGCAACGGACACGACCCATCAGGACACAGGTAGGGACACGGGTTGGCACACGCCCGTGTCAGATGACACGCCCGTGTCTTCCGACTGTGTTTCTGGCCGTGTCCTTCTCGGGTTGAAAACGGCCAAAAATCACCAGCCAGACACGGCCTTGGACACGCCCGTGTCCTAGGCCGTGTACCCCTACAGGAACCAAAAACCCTTTTTTTCGCGACCGACTCGCACACAACTTTCGGGGCGTTACAAATCTCCCCCACTTAAGGAATTTCGTCCCGAAATTAAGCAAAGGTACACAAAAGCTAAATGATACCTGAGTGGAATAACTCGGGGTATTCCTCCAAAATAGCTTGCTCTCGCTCCCAAGAAAGCTCCTCACGTCCGCAATTATCCCAACGGACTTTAACCATTCTGACCTCCTTGTTGCGGCGTCGTTTAACCGCAACGTCTTCAATTCGTACTTGCTTGACCCTTGTTGTTAACTCATAATCAACCGGTACCTGATTGTCCGCAACGATCTGCGAAGGCTCTTGCACTGCCTTACGCAACACCGATACGTGGAATACGTCATGCAGCCCACTCAACTCCGTCGACAGCTTTAATCTATACGCCGCCTCGCCAACACGCTCCAGGATTTCAAATGGTCCAAGGTATCTCGGACTAAGCTTCTTCAAGCGTCGAACCCTCGATACACCCTTGAACGGCTTAATTTTTAAATATACCATATCGCCAACGTTGAACTCCACTTTTCTATGTTTGGCGTTGTAATACTTAGATTGTCTATCCTGAGCAATCTTTAGTCTTTCCTGAATCGTCCGTATCATTGAAGTGACATCTTCCACCGCTTGCCGTTTATACAACTTTGATTCGCCTGCCTCCAACCAAGACAACGGCGTACGACACTTCCTCCCGTACAAGGCTTCGAAAGGCGCCATTCCAATACTTGCCTGAAAGCTGTTGTTGTAAGAAAACTCCACCATGTACAGGTGATCCTCCCAATGCTTCCCGAAATCTAGGACGCACATGCGAAGCATGTCCTCCATAGTTCTGTTGACTCTCTCGGTTTGGCCATCTGTCTGCGGGTGAAAGGTTGTGCTGAATTTTAGCTTAGTACCCAACAGACCATGCACCAACCCCCAGTCATTTGATGTGAAGCATCCATCACGATCACTCACAATACTGCGAGGCACACCATGCAATCGTACAATACTATCCACGTAGAGTTTGGCTAACTTTTCCACTGGATCCTCCTTTCTCACTGGGATAAAGTGCGACACCTTTGTCAATCTATCTACAACCACCCAAATGGCGTCGTTTCCCTTCTGCGACTTCGGCAAACCGTGCACGAAATCCATAGATATGTCGTCAAACTTCCATTCTGGGATAGGAAGGGATTTCAAGAAACCTCCGGGCTTCTGGCATTCCGCCTTCACCAATGCACAAGTACGGCACTTGGCCACATAAAGTGTCACATCCCTCTTCAAACCCGGCCACCAGAATAATTTCTTCATGTCTCTATACATTTTCGTGCTTCCCGGGTGGATTGAGTACTTGGTATGATGAGCCTCATACATCAACTCCTCCCGAATATTATCCGCACTAGGAACGCATAGACGATTGTCCTTCCTTAGCAACCCATCTTCAACCACAAACTGGGAATTTGACCCATCCAAAGATTCATCCAAGATTTGCTTCATGCTGCTATCCTGAACCAAAGCCCGCCGAACTCCATCCGCTAGGTCACACTGCACCTCTGTCCAAAACAGTTTCGCCTCGGCACTAGCCTGCTTATCGACACAAGATATCTCCAATGCCTCCAACTCTTGGACCAATCTCTCATCATATACTGATAACCAATTGGCTTGTGCGGGAATCTTACGACTCAACGCATCCGCCACTGCATTTCCCTTCCCAAGCACATAGTTTATCTTGAAGGTGTAGTCCCCTAAGAACTCCATCCACCTCCGCTGCCTCATGTTCAGATCCTTTTGGTCCAATAGGTACTTCAAACTTTTATGATCGGTGTAAATATCGACCTTCACACCGTATAGATAGTGCCTCCAAAGCTTTAGAGCAAATATCACGGCCGCTAACTCTAAGTCGTGGACCGGATAATTCCTCTCATGAACCTTCAGTTGTCGTGAACCATAAGCTATCACTCTCCCATTCTGTAGCAGAATACAGCCCAAACCGCTGCCCGAAGCATCACTATAGATCTCGAACCCTTCGGTTCCACTTGGCGAACATAAAATGGGCGTCGTGGTCAACCGCCTCTTCAATTCTTCAAAAGCCTGTTCGCACTCCGAAGACCACACAAACTTCTGATCCTTTCTTGTCAACGTCGTGAGTGGTAGTGCTATCCGCGAGAAGTTCTCTACGAAGCGCGTGTAGTAGCCAGCAAGCCCCAGAAAACTCCGGACTTCTGCCACCGTAGTCAAAGTAGGCCACTCTCGTATCGCTACTATCTTCGCCGGATCTACAGCTATTCCTTCTCCACTGACAACATGACCAAGGAACGCTATCGAGGATAACCAGAATTCACACTTGGAGAACTTTGCATACAACTGATTTTTCCTCAATGCCTCCATCACCATGTGTAAATGCTTGTAATGATCCTCCTCGCACCACGAATACACCAGAATATCATCGATGAATACTATCACGAAATGGTCCAGGTATTCTCTGAACGTCCTATTCATCAGATCCATAAACACGGATGGCGCATTTGTCAACCCAAACGGCATAACCGTGAACTCGTAATGCCCAAACCGCTTACTGAATGCTGTCTTTGGGATGTCGCTCTCCCTTATCCTCAACTGATAGTAACCGGACTTCAAATCTAACTTCGAATATACAGTTGATCCAACCAACTGATCAAATAGATCGTCAATCCTCGGGATTGGATATTTGTTCTTCTCCGTAAGTTTGTTCAATTCCCGATAATCGATACAAAGCCGCAAGCTCTCATCTTTCTTCTTAACAAAGAGAATTGGTGCGCTCCAAGGCAATGAACTTGGACGCACATATCCTTGCTCTAGCAACTCTTGCAGTTGCACCTTCAACTCTGCCATTTCTCTTGGGGCTATCCGATAGGGGGAGCGTGACACCGGTTTGGCACCCGGTGTTGGAACACCCTATTACTAATTTGGGTCAGGATCACTATGTCTCTAAGAATCTGTGTTTGACCTTCTGTATAGCTTAATAGGTCAATTAGAATTGAGTCTAAGGGTTAGAAGTCTAGGATTGGAAGCTGCCCTGAAGACCAAGTTTTTTTGTCTGGAGACCAAGTCTAATCGTCGAGCTCAGCACGACGATTCGTCGAACTCCGGTCGACGATCGTCTAGCTCAACTTCAACAGATCGTCGAGCTCCACTCGACGATCGCTAAGCTCAACTTCACAATATCGTCGAACTCCATTCGACGATCGGTGAGCTCAGGTCGACGATTTTGACTCTGCATTGGATCCTTATCTCTGAGCTCAGGTCGACGATCTTTGAGCTCAGATCGATGATTATTTTGCTGCTTAAGTTTTCCAGATCGCTGAGCTCAGATCGACGATAGCAGAACTCAGTTCGACGATTTCAGATAACTTCCAGAATTCAAATTCAAATCAGACAGGAGTTATTATGCAATTAATTCAGAGATTTGCTAGCCGTTTTTATTTATTTCTGGACCAAGTTTCAAGGGATTTTTCAAGGAATAATTCTGTGGACTTTCCTCCAGAAGAGTTTTTGCAATTAAGGATGCAATCAATGCAGACCAACGGCTATCTTTGACAGAGAATGATATTCTATTCAGGAACAGAGAATAAAAGATAGAATATTTTTGAATGAAGATAGAAGAACAAGAAGAGGACACACAATACAGAATACAGAGACTCTCTCAAATATATCCTGTCAAAAAGAATTCTGAAGAACACTCATCAAGAGATCAAGATTTCAAAAATCTTCAGATCTCTTCAGCTCTAAAAGTGTTCAAGGACAACATCATTTCAAGACTCTAGACACTCAACATTTCGGCTTGCTGAAATCATCTATTGCTGGAGATCTACCTTTGAAGGCCTATCACCCTCAGCAAAGCTTTTCTTCCTGAAGATTTCAAGGACTCAGGGGGAGCTTTGACATCAATCCACATAGTCTTCTCAGTTGTTTGAGAAAGAGAAGACTGTCATCACTCTCTCACCCCCAGTTTGAAAAGGGTTTCTCAAACTCCCTTCAAAAGTTTGAATCTGGTTTTTGAGCACCTTGTCAAAAGCTCATTGGTGGCAAGACACCTGATCAAAAAATCTGCTTTGGTTTTTGAGCACCTTATCAAAAGCTCATTGGTGCCCAGGACACCTGATCAACTCATCCTGCAGTGGATTCCTACCTAGGGTGGTAGAAGAGTGGATGTACCCAAGTTTGGGGAACCACTATATTTCCTTGTGTCCTCTGGTTCTGCTTGTTTACTTTTTGTTTCTGGCCTTGATTTGTTTGTGCTTAGTTTTTGCATAGCTTAGTTCTGTGATTAGATTTATATTTGCTTCCCTGCTCACACATAGTACAACAATTGTTGTAAAAGCTTTTAAAAAGTTTTAAAACACCATATACTCTATTCACCCCCCTCTAGAGTATATCAGATCTAGTTGCACTTTCAATTGGTATCAGAGACAGGTTGGTTAAACATACCATATCTATTTGGTTGTACAGGCTAACACCTGAACCCCAAGATCCTACACTAGACCTGTTTTCCTTTTGTATTTTATTATTAGATCTTGTGTGCACAAATCATGGCCCAAAATAAAGATTATGCTAGCACCAGACCTCCAGTGTGCAATCTGTCCAAGTTTGCACTTTGGAAGGCAAGGATTAGACTTTACATGAACTTCATTGATGAAGATATTTTTAATTCTGTTTTGACAGTGTGTCCAAGACCCCTAGAGAGCACAAGTACAAATGCTGTTCCACCTCCATCAGGAACAGATGCTGACATCAAAAAGTGGAAAGTAGCTGATGCCAAGGCTATGAACATCCTAGCCCAGACAATGTCAGATGACATTTTTCAAAAGGTAGCTGAATGTAATTCAGCCAAGGAAATCTGGGATAGACTCTCAGAAATAATCTCAGGCTCAGCTGATGAAAGAAAGGACAGAAGATCTCATCTCATCTCTCAATATGAGAACTTCAAGAAGGGAGAGAATGAGTCAGTGGGAGACATGTATAACAGACTGAGTCTAATTGTCAGTGAACTAAGGACATTAGACAAAGAGATCTCTCTGACAGAACTTAATGACAAGATCCTAATGTGCTTCCCCAGCACTTGGGATTCAAGAATCTGGCCAATCAAAGATGCCAGAAGTCTAAATGAGATCACCACTGAAGCTTTGTTGGGTAAGCTCAAGTCTTATGAGCTGCTCATCAAGAATAGAGAGGAAGAACAGAAGGCTGCTTCACCAGCCACAAGAAAAGAGAAGACCATAGCATTCAAGGCAACTGAGGATGTGCCTGAAGAAAAAGCTACAGGCAATGATGAACTTCTCAGCTTGTTGGCCAAAAGATTCTATAAGATGGCCAGAAAGGACTTCAGAAGAAGATCATACAAGGAGCAGGATAAGCCAAGGTATGACAAGTCCATTGGTAATAACAAAGACATTATCTGCTTTGGTTGCAGGAAACCAGGGCACATAGTTCCTGACTGTCCAGAGAACAAGAACAAGGACAGAAGGGAAAGAAAGGAGAGAAGAAAGGAGAAAGACTCCAAAAGGAGTGGCAATAGCAAACCTTCTTCCAGCAAAAATAAGCATACAAGGAAAGGGTTTGTTGCTGAATCCTGGAGTGAGACTGAAGAGGAGTCAGAAGCCTCTTCCAGCTCCAGTGATGATGAGGATGATGCAGAGGAAAAGGAGTTCTGCATGATGGCAATCATTGCCTCACAACACAACTCAGAGGAAGAGGAGTCAGAGTCAGACTCAGAGACTCAACCTGAAGAAGATCAGGTAATTAGCTCTTTTGATTTTACTTCAGAAGATTTTAAATCTGAATTTAAAGCACTGTGTTTAGACCTGCTAAAGTCTGAGAAAGAGATTATCTCTCTCAGAAATCAATTATCTGAACACAATGTTTTAAAGTCAGAAAACCTCAAACTCTCTCAGGAGTTGGAGAACTGTAGGGAACAGATAGCTATACTGAAAAGTGAGCTCTCTGAGGCCAAGAAGCTTGAAGAATCCCTTAATGGGAGAAGCATCAAGCTGATGGACATCACAAGCACAGTGAACTCTAGATTCAACAGTACACTGGGCTTGGGTGCTTCATCCAGCCAACCTATAGTCCTAATAACTCCCATCAAGTTCATTTCTGACAAGGGAAAGGGAGTTGTAGAGGTTGCCAGGAAAAATTCTGATCTGCCTCAGAAAACTAAGTCCCAGCACAAATCGTCGAACGGAGATCGACGATCGCCGAATGAAGATCGACGATCGCCGAACGCAGCTCAACGATCTCAGGACAAATCGTCGAACGCAGATCGACGATCTCAACCAAAGTCGTCGAACGCAGGTCGACGATCCCATATACCTGACCTCAGCCATAGTCGACCGTCGAACGGAGCTCGACGATCTGACCCACGATCGTCGAACGCAGCTCCAAGATCGTCGAACAGAGGTCAGAGCTATGGAAACTTTTTCAAAGGCAAGTCAAAATTGAATCCTAAGGGCTCTTCATCCCAAACCTTTAACCCTTATACTGAATGGATTATACCTCCAAGGAGATATCATCCTGAAGGATATAAGAGTCAGCCAGGGATGTCTTTCATTTCAGAATTCAGAGGTTATCAACCTAGGCCCATGGTAAACTGGGTCAAAAACAAGTGAATTGTTTTATGTGCAGGTGAAGACCTATCCAACATCTAACCAGCAATGGTACTTGGATAGTGGGTGCTCTAAGCACATGACAGGGAATAAGGACAACCTCACTTCCTTTAGAGCCAAGCTTGGACCCAAAGTTATCTTTGGTGATTCCAACTTTGGACAAACTAAGGGATATGGTGCAGTACAGATTTTATCAGTAACCTTCAAGAAGGTAGCATATGTGGAAGGACTGAAGCACAACCTAATCAGCATCAGTCAGCTATGTGATGAAGGCTACCAGGTGACCTTCAGCAAAACCTTATGCAAAATCAAGTCAGAGGACAACACAACTGTGTTGACATGTAAAAGGAAAGGTAACATCTACTTAGTAGATTTTCTTTCAACTGATATAGATATTTGCCTGTTCAATTCAGTCTGTAGACCTAATGTTTTATGGCATAAGAGACTAGGACACCTAAACCTTAGAACTATTGCTAGGCTATACAAGGACAACCTTGTTAGAGGACTACCTTCTGGCCCCTACAAGAAGGAAGGACTATGCAAGGCTTATCAATTAGGCAAGCAAACTAAAAACAGTTTTAAGTCACTTAATAAGAGTGATTCACCTGGGATATTGTATCTGTTACACATGGATCTATTTGGACCCATCACAGTACAAAGCCTAGGAGGGAAATCCTACACTTTAGTAGTTGTAGATGACTTCTCTAGATTCACTTGGGCGTTCTTTCTAAGGAAGAAGTCTGATAACTTTAAGTGTCTGACAGAGTTTCTCAAATGTATACAGATTGAGTTCAATACTCACATTGCCCTGATCAGAAGTGATCATGGGACAGAGTTTGATTCTCTTCTTATGCAAGAGTTCTGTCAGAGTGAAGGGATCAGGCATACTTTCTCAGCTCCTAGAACTCCTCAACAAAATGGGGTAGCTGAAAGGAAAAATAGAACCCTTATTGAATCTGTCACTATATTGTTGTCAGATGCTCATCTACCTCTATCCTTTTGGGCAGAGGCAGTGAACACCTCCAACTATGTGCTGAACAGAAGTCTGATACATAAACTGAATGGAAAGACTCCCTATGAATTACTCAAAGGGAAGAAACCTAAAGTTGACTATTTCAGAATTTTTGGTTGTATTTGCTATATTCACAATAATGACAAGAAATACTTAGCAAAATTTCAAGCCAAAGTTGATGAAGGAGTGTTTCTGGGATACTCCATGATCAGCAAGGCCTATAGGGCTATAATAAATCATCTTTGAAAATTGAGGAATCTGTTCATATTTCTTTTGATGAAACTAACATGTCTTTCAAGGAGAAGATTTCTTCTACCATAGAACCTTTGCAGGAACACTCTCTAGTTGAAGATATGAACAAGCTACAGGTTGCTCAAGAGGATGAAAGCAGTGAAGATGAAGGGAATGCTCAACACATTGAAGCTCAACTTGAAGAGCCAGTTGTTGTACCACAAGAGGAAACAACAACACAGGTTGGTGAACAATCAACACCCCCTGTTGATTTGGTAACATCAAGAGACCATCCAATTTCCCAAATAATTGGAGAACTCTCAGCTGGTGTGCAAACCAGAAATCAGGTCAACCAAAACCTGTTGCACACCTGCTTCCTATCTCAAATTGAACCTCAGTCCATTCAAGATGTAGAGCAAGATCCACACTGGATCATTGCAATGCAAGAGGAGTTGCATCAATTTGAGAGGAACAAAGTATGGGAACTAGTGCCAAAGCCTAAGGATCATTCCATTGTTGGAACAAAATGGGTATTCAGAAACAAACTGGATGATCAAGGAGTAATTATAAGGAACAAGGCAAGGCTAGTTGCTCAGGGATATTCTCAAGAAGAAGGAATTGACTACGACCAGACTTTTGCACCAGTTGCAAGATTGGAAGCCATCAGGATATTTCTAGCTTATGCAGCTCACAAAGGTTTCAAGGTCTATCAGATGGATGTCAAGAGTGCTTTCTTAAATGGAGACATCAAAGAGGAAGTCTATGTCAGACAACCTCCAGGTTTTATCTCTCCAACCTATCCTGATTACGTTTTTAGACTGAACAAAGCATTATATGGTCTCAAGCAAGCTCCTAGAGCATGGTATGAGACCCTAGCATGCTTTCTCTTGGAAAATGGTTTTATAAGGGGTAGAGTAGACCAAACTTTTTTTATTAGAACTCATAAGTCCCATACCCTACTAGTGCAAATTTATGTAGACGATATCATTTTTGGTTCTACTGACTCAAAATTGTGCAGAAGGTTTTCTAACCTGATGCATTCTAAATTTGAGATGAGTAGCATGGGTGAGCTATCCTTCTTCCTAGGATTGCAAGTCAAACAACATGCTGAAGGCATCTTTATTTCTCAACCCAAATATGCTAATGAACTGGTTAAGAAATTTGGTATGTCTGAGGCATCTTGTATGAAAACACCCATGCCTACCAATGCTGTATTGGATGCTGATGAACATGGGAAACCTGTTGATCAGACAACATATAGAGCAATGATTGGTTCTTTACTGTATCTTACAGCTAGTAGACCAGATATAATGTTTGATACATGTATATGTGCTAGGTTCCAAGTAAGCCCTAGAGAGTCACACCTAACATTAGTAAAGAGGATTCTCAGGTATGTTAAAAGTTGTCCAAATCTAGGTCTCTGGTATCCAAAAGATTCAGCATTTGATTTAATTGGATTCTCTGATGCTGATTATGCTGGATGCAGAATTGACAGGAAAAGCACCAGTGGAACTTGTCAGTTCCTTGGTGACAGACTTGTCTCTTGGTTTTGCAAGAAACAAACATCTGTGTCAACTTCAACTGCTGAAGCTGAATATATGGCTGCAGGCAGTTGTTGTTCACAAATACTGTGGATTCAAAACCAACTCCTAGACTATGGCTACAACTTAGAGAAGTCTAAAATCTTTTGTGACAATACAAGTGCTATTTCCATAGCTCAAAATCCAGTCCTCCATAGTAGGATAAAACACATAGAGATTAGGCATCACTTCTTAAGGGACAATGTTGAAAAGAATAAAATTGAATTACAATATATCCCAACTGATTTACAAAGGGGAGATATTTTCACCAAGCCTTTGGATGAAAAGAAACACACTTTCTTCCTAAATCAGTTAGGAATGTTAGATGGAGGAAGCCTTAAATAATATCCAAGATTTTGAAAGCTAAAAATTGACCAAGACTAGGCAAAAATTCTGATTTCTCTTAGTGACTAGAATTTTCTGATCTCTGAACTGCGCTCGACGATTTCCCCTAAGATCGTCGAACGGAGGTCGACGATTTCCAGAATCGTCGAACTGAGTTCAGCGCCTCTCAGATAGTATGAACTATCTCTTCCGGTCAACGATCGTCGAACGGCGCTCGACGATTATGTTCACTGAACGATCGTCGAACGGAGTTCGACGCTCTCCAAGATCGTCGAACGGAGATCGACGATGTTGGAGTCTCTTCAGATTCCTTTAGAAGCCTCGATCGTCGAACCGAGTTCAACGATCTTTCCAATTCTGCGTCGAACCCTAATATAAAACTCATTTTTCGCCGTCGTTCTCTCTTGCGCTTTCAATTTCTCTGCAAGAATCTTCTTCCCTCCAAACAGCTCTACACTTGGTCGTTTTGTTTGTTAAGTTTTTGCAGGTACAATGGCCGTATCAGTTTCTATTCTAGCCGCCATGAAGTTTGATGCAGGCTTCGACATTGATCTGGAATCGTTCAACACCACTGATCAAATATTCCAAGACATTCTGAGCTTATTCAAGGATCAAAACTTGTCTGCCCTCATGACCACCAGGATAAAGCTGGCCTCAGATGAAATAAAGGAATGGGTTTATACTGCTCATAATCTGGACAACTCTACTATAGTTGGCTCTATTGCTGGAACTCAGGTACCTCTGACCCCCACAGTTTTAATAGAGGTTTTTGGTTTGAGAAATGGAGAAGAAACTGCTGAATTATCTGGAGAAGAGTTTTCTGACATACTTGCCAGGATGGGTCATCCTGAGGGAAACCCTAGCAAGTTATTCAAAAGGAACTTGTCTGTTGAGTACAGGTTCCTAGCAGATGTTGTAGGAAAAGTGTTGTTGGCAAAGCACTCTGCACATGACACTATCTCCAGACATCAGCTCTGCCTCATGGGAGCTCTGGTAGATAAGAAAAGTTTGAACTGGGGAGAGGTCTTCTTTGACCTAATAAAGAAGAAGATAAACAAAAGCTTTGTTAATTTTGGAAGGATTCTTGGAGTCTTCCTGCAAACAAGGTGCCCTATCTTGTTGGTCTCCTCTGGAGTGCACATCAATGCCTCCAAGAGACTTACCTGTGCCCTCTTTGGCAAGTGGGACAGGCAGATAAGCAAGCCAAGCAGGCCCTCATCTAGTGCTCCTTCAGGCACAAGGACTCACAGAGTCACTCTCCCACAGGTCTCTGCTCCTGCAGAAGACCTGGCTGCTGCTGTTGCTGCTTCTTCTCCTCCTCCCAGTCCAACCCTACCTCTTCCATCCACCATTCCAGCTTCATCCCCCATTACCATCTCTAGCCCATCTCCAACCTCAACTCCATCTCCAGACCCAATTCTACCTCCACCAGCAGACCACTTCCACCCATTGTTTTCATACCCTCAACCAGATGTCACTTCTTCACCATCCATACCATCTTTCACCCTTCTGGATGACTCCTACATGGATGATTCCCCCTCTTCTCCTCCAGAATTACCCTCCTCCTCAACCTCATTCCAAGATCTCCTCCACCACATCATTGACCAACCAACATTCACTCCATCCATATCCATCCCCTTATCCTCCATATCTACCATCCCCACACCTCAGCCAACCATCCCTCC
This sequence comes from Platanthera guangdongensis, assembly GCA_039583875.1. NCBI lineage: Eukaryota > Viridiplantae > Streptophyta > Magnoliopsida > Asparagales > Orchidaceae > Platanthera > Platanthera guangdongensis. The sequence goes on along the minus strand of CM077164.1, from coordinate 31,658,878 downwards.
ACTCTCCAGCCCTCCACTTCCAGCATCCTCAGCCATCCCTATTCCATCTACCTCTGCTCCTGCTATTGAGCATGTAGATCTCCCAGCCTTAGCTGACAAGTTGTATGAGCTCCTTGCCCCCAGGCTCTCTCTTCTCATGGAGGCCTCCTTAGCTCCTCTACAACAGTCAGTGGCAGCTCTCTCTGCCAGGCTTTCCTCCCTCCTTCCTCAGGCAGCACCTCCAGCAGTGTGCCTTGATACAGATGTATCTGCATCCAGGCAGGGGGAGATGCCATATGAAGCAAGCCTTCATGCTGCTGTTGCTGCTGCTTCTGCTCCTGCTGTTGATGATACTGCTGCTGCTGCTGTTGTTTTTGTATCTGCTGTTCCTGTTGCTGTGGCTCCTACTCCAGTTCTGGCAATAGACCTACAGTCTTTGCTTTCTGCCTTTGATACTGCATACTTCAGCTATCTCCCAGAGCCTAATGCTGTCCAGCCCCCAGAAGATTTGTCCAAGGCTCTGGTGCCTTTCTTTGGCTGTGACCCCAGCATTATATCTTCTTTTGTGTTCTCAGAAATTGCTGTTGCTGCTGCTGTTGAAGAAGAGACTGAATCTGCTTCTGAAACTGTTTTTGCTGCTGCTGAAATCCCAACTGCCTCTGATGAGCAGATATCCAAGGATTTTCTGATGACAGAGGCCACTGTGTTTGAGCCTGCTGCAGATTCTGATGATGTTACTGCTACTGTCACTTCTCCAGCTTCTGTTGCTCCATCTGCTGCCCCATCTGTTGTTGTTCCTGTATCTGCTGCTGTATCTGCTGCTGTCCCTGCTGCTGCTCCTTCTGCTTCTGCCTCATCTGCTGCAATTCAACTGAAGAAAGATCTTATGAAGAAGATAGATGCTATATATGATGCCCAGAGTTCTGACTCTGATGAGTTCAAGACAGACTCTGATGACTCTGCTGCCACTATTGTCAGGAAGAGGAAGGCTAGAAGCAAGGCTATGAAAAGGGTTCCTCCTGTAAAAGTAAAAGATGATAATGATATTCCTTATTATATTCTGCATAACTGCCAAATTACTGAACATTAGATGCAGTATTCCAAAAATCAGCTAAAAGCAATGAAAAAGAAGAGAAAGTATGAGAAGGGCTCCTCCCAGTTCCAGCACCCTCATCCTCCTCCACCACCTCCTCCTGATGCAGGTGCAGGTGGCAGCTCTGCAAGTCAAGCCCCATCTAGAAGCCAGGCTCCCTACCAACCCCATGCCAGATCATACCAAAGGGAAAGCCAGCCTAGGGGTTCTTATTCCAGGAGAGGAGGATACAGGGGAAGTCAAAGAGATATTCAGGTTTATTCTAAAGGGCATTCCAGGCAGCACCCTTACTCCAGGGGAGGACATGTTTCATCTGATACTACTTCTGGTCCATTCCCCTATAAGCTAAAAGAGACGGTGTCTGCTAGGCCTCCTCAAGACAATTCTTCCAACAGGTATGAGCCACCTGTACCATTTGAGGACCCTGAGAAGAATCCAGTTGCTTGGACTGCTAGGATGAAGGAGTTGGCTGCATTAGACCAGATAAAGAAAGCCAAAGAACAAGGGCTAGACACTTCCAATATTTCTACAATGTCAGAGCAGAGACAGAAGGAACTAGAGAAATATGCTTCCAGCAAATTCTTTGATGCAGACAGATATATGGAGTTGCATCCTGCTGCTGTGGTTCCCAGGACTTCAAAGCAAACATACTTGGGTGCAGCTGATGACACCAGGTCCAACAAGGAAGCCTTAAATCCAAACAGAGAAATCAAAATGGTTAAAGGCAAAGAGAAGAAGTAACTCTGTAAGGTGAAAATCTTTGATTTTTCTGATTGCTATCTGGATGATATATATATATATATCTCTGTGATGTTTCTGCATGTCTAGCTGCTGTTGTTTTTATGCCTTTCTGATTATATGTTGTTGCTTGAATTTTCCAAAGTCTGTAAGTAGTAATCCTAACCCAAATAGGGGGAGATTGTTGGAACACCCTATTACTAATTTGGGTCAGGATCACTATGTCTCTAGGAATCTGTGTTTGACCTTCTGTATAGCTTAATAGGTCAATTAGAATTGAGTCTAAGGGTTAGAAGTCTAGGATTGGAAGCTGCCCTGAAGACCAAGTTTTTTTGTCTGGAGACCAAGTCTAATCGTCGAGCTCAGCACGACGATTCGTCGAACTCCGGTCGACGATCGTCTAGCTCAACTTCAACAGATCGTCGAGCTCCACTCGACGATCGCTGAGCTCAACTTCACAATATCGTCGAACTCCATTCGACGATCGGTGAGCTCAGGTCGACGATTTTGACTCTGCATTGGATCCTTATCTCTGAGCTCAGGTCGACGATCTTTGAGCTCAGATCGACGATTATTTTGCTGCTTAAGTTTTCCAGATCGCTGAGCTCAGATCGACGATAGCAGAGCTCAGTTCGACGATTTCAGATAACTTCCAGAATTCAAATTCAAATCAGACAGGAGTTATTATGCAATTAATTCAGAGATTTGCTAGCCGTTTTCATTTATTTCTGGACCAAGTTTCAAGGGATTTTTCAAGGAATAATTCTGTGGACTTTCCTCCAGAAGAGTTTTTGCAATTAAGGATGCAATCAATGCAGACCAACGGCTATCTTTGACAGAGAATGATATTCTATTCAGGAACAGAGAATAAAAGATAGAATGTTTTTGAATGAAGATAGAAGAACAAGAAGAGGACACACAATACAGAATACAGAGACTCTCTCAAATATATTCTGTCAAAAAGAATTCTGAAGAACACTCATCAAGAGATCAAGATTTCAAAAATCTTCAGATCTCTTCAGCTCTAAAAGTGTTCAAGGCCAACATTATTTCAAGACTCCAGACACTCAACATTTCAGCTTGCTGAAATCATCTATTGCTGGAGATCTACCTTTGAAGGCCTATCACCCTCAGCAAAGCTTTTCTTCCTGAAGATTTCAAGGACTCAGGGGGAGCTTTGACATCAATCCACATAGTCTTCTCAGTTGTTTGAGAAAGAGAAGACTGCCATCACTCTCTCACCCTCAGTTTGTAAAGGGTTTCTCAAACTCCCTTCAAAAGTTTGAATCTGGTTTTTGAGCACCTTGTCAAAAGCTCATTGGTGGCAAGACACCTGATCAAAAAATCTGCTTTGGTTTTTGAGCACCTTATCAAAAGCTCATTGGTGCCCAGGACACCTGATCAACTCATCCTGCAGTGGATTCCTACCTAGGGTGGTAGAAGAGTGGATGTACCCAAGTTTGGGGAACCACTATATTTCCTTGTGTCCTCTGGTTCTGCTTGTTTACTTTTTGTTTCTGGCCTTGATTTGTCTGTGCTTAGTTTTTGCATAGCTTAGTTCTGTGATTAGATTTATATTTGCTTCCCTGCTCACACATAGTACAACAATTGTTGTAAAAGCTTTTAAAAAGTTTTAAAACACCATATAATCTATTCACCCCCCTCTAGAGTATATCAGATCTAGTTGCACTTTCACCCGGTACCAGCTCTATAGTAAAGTCTATCTCCCGCTGAGGAGGGGCTCCTGGGAGATCATCTGGAAACACATCAGGATACTCGGACACAACTGGGATGTTGTCCAAACTAGGCTTAGGCGTCAAAGTCTGCACTAGAGTGACATACAGTTCTGCCCCAGACCGAACTGCCTTGAACACCTGAAGGGCCGATATCAGAACCTTCCCTGACTCCTTCATGCCCGCAAAAGTAGTCTCCCGATCAGTGTACAGACCCAACTTGACTTCTTTACGGTTGCAATCAATGCATGCACTCTGCTCCGAGAGCCAATCCATACCGAAAATTACATCGAACTCCACCAACGGTAGAACCAACGCCCGCAAATCAAACTCCCGGTCTCCAATCCGAATCTTCATAACACAAACCCTATCCGCACGCATTGAGCACCCATTAGGCAACAACACATCCAACTTGTTTTCTGCCATCGAGAACGGAACTCCGATGCGCGATATAAACTTTTCAGACAAGAAGGAATGTGATGCTCCCGTATCAAAAAGGGCTCTCGCCGGAAACCCAAAAATTAACACAAAGCCTAACACTGACAAACGTAAGCTAACAAATACAAAGGTAACAACTATAAAAGTTAAACCACTGTAATTTAACTCATACATGTCACCACGTCTTCTTGCTTAATGGCCTCCTGCAGACCAAGGTTGTAGACTCTAGGCTGGGCTGGAGCATGATGGGATGCGGTTGACTCCACCGCCTTCCCTTTCTCCTCATAAGTCGCTCCAGGTCTCCTCTCGGACTTTGATCGTCCGCTCCAACACTCCCGAGCAAAATGCCCCGTCTTCCCGCAATTGTAGCAAGCTCCGGGGACTCGACTTGTAGTTTCCCCCGATGCATCAGCCGAAGGGGCTGAGTTCGAAGTCCTCCGCTTCTTGTTCCATCTGCGGAAACCTGTCTTGTTACTTGGCACCTTGAACTCGGTCTTCCTTTCTCCTGGGTCCCTCTTCTCTTAAACTTTCTTCGCAACCTTTTCCAACGATCGGGCCGAATTGACCAAGGCTAGGAAGCCCTGCGCCTTAGGCCCAGCAAGGAGTAACTGTAAATCGCCGCGAAGACCCTCATAGAATCGGTTGGTCTTCCTCTCTTCTTCTGAAAACATAGCACCAGCATAACGACCCAACCGTGTGAACTCATGCAGATATTCGTCCACGCTTCTGGATCCCTGAGTCAACCCAAGAAATTGATTCTCCATCTCCAACTTCTGAGCAGAAGGTACAAATCTGGCTAGGAACAATCTTGAAAATTCCTCCATCGGCACATCCGCAAGTTGCCTTCCCACTAGAAGATGAAACTCCAACTCATCCCACCACAGCCTCGCTTCACCTTCCAAAAGAAAGGTCGCTATGGTGGTCTTCTGCCACTCCTCAGTTATGGTGGCCGTCAAGACCCTCTTTATGAAAGAGAGCCAGTCCTCAGCTTGAGTTGGCATTCCAACCCCATTAAACCTCGGAGGATTAAAGCCCATCACATACTTTAACTGCCTCTCCGTAGTTCTCCTCGGCTCTACTAACTCAACTGCTGCGCGTTCCACCACTCTCGGCTCTGCCGCCCTAACTGGTTCTTGCTCATTTGTAGGAGGTGCGCGATGCATTTGCCCTGCAGGTTGGGCATTTATCATTGCGAACACGGCTTCAGCCACCATCCTGATGGTTTCCGCTGAAGGAGGTGTAGCAGGCACGTCCCTTAGTGCACTACTTTCCGCTGATTGCGGACGCTCTGACTGACCAGCACCGCTCCTAGCTGCCTAAATTAGGAAAGACACACGATTAGACAACAAACAAATTGCTAAATGCAATCATTGGAACACTCAGGTTCCACAAAACAAGTGTATTTTCATTCCTAAGTGGACATTCATGGGTTCTTTTTGATGTTATAACGATGACGCACACATGTGCTCACCACCCATTAAAAGAATTTGCCCACGAATTCATCTAAGCTTGACCGTAACCAGAAGTCTGATACCAAATTGTAACACCCCCATCTGTCGCATGGCATATAACAGAAGGTCCAGCTGGAACCCGACGCCATATACCACAGACAGTCGGAAGGGATACTAGATGAATAATCAAACCAACCAACTAAGACTACTCGTCCTAATCACAGAGCATTCTAGCGGAAGATTTTAAAGTTGAAAGAACCCAAAATTAAATCCATCAATATGAATGTCCACAGCTACAACAACAGGAATGAAACCCCAAATACACAGAAATGGGTACATGGCCTTATGGCCTTACAAATGTTCACTTAATAAAGAGTGTTTTACATACATCGGCTCGCAGGCCGGCCACACATGATAAATATAAAAACAGCTATTCTACGGCCTTCTAGGGCCAGCACAGCAACATGGGCTCCAGCCCGCTATTTGGCGCTCGGCTCTGCAGCACATGCAAGCACATACCACCGCACGGTGGCAAATAAAGCAACGGTCAGCTAAAAGCCGACCAAATTATAACGACCCCGCCCCTTACTCGGGACGGCGGTGCTCTTTCCCTCCATAACATTAGCCCAACAATATATATAGCGCAATTATAATTCGCCACAGGTGTAGGCTCGCACGGCCAAATACCCCGTGCACTCAGGGCACATTCATAGTGAACCCTGACCCATCAGTGCATTCACCATCACCCCCAGGATGGCAACAACATGTGAGCATTTAGCCTTTCGGACTACCGTCTAAGGCTCCGACTATGCCAACGGCCAGTCCCCGTCTTCGGGTCTCTCGCACCGAATCACATAGCCTAGGTCCAATTCCACTTGCCCGTTGCTCACGCCGCATGTCCAATTTAAGTCCTTTGCGCGGGCCAAGCTTCTCTCGGATCCCAAATTTTCCAAAACAATCTCATAACTCAGTTATGATCAAGGCCGGTTCCCAGACCGCCAAGTTAGCAGAACACGTTTCCGCTCAGTTTTCCGGGTGCGCCTTGAAGCTAACCTCCAAGGATCCCTGCTGCAATCTACCGCGTAGAAACCCGAAAAACCCAAAGCACGGAGTCTTCTCCGGCAAAACCACATCAAATGCAACATCACCGATCCAGACGGTACACGTCCGGGTAGGCTTCACACACAATGCCTATTCCCGTACTTACGATTCCGGGCTCTATATGCAACACAAGGGGGACTATTCACATCAACCCCAAGGAACACCACGCACTCGCCGCACACTCGTGGGAGCGGGGTTCCCTATGCAGAAAGAAAGAGCTTCAAACGCTCAAGTTGAGAATCGTTACCCTTGTAGTCCGTTTTGGCGCCATGGAAAAACTACGCGGATAGAACTCTTCGCAACGACCTTCCCTCCACGGATCCGCTCTCCGATTACGAAACGGTGCTCCGATGCTCCGCCGGCGGCCGGAAACCTCCTTCTTCTTCCTCTTCTCTCTCACTTTGGAAGGGGAGAACTTTGGAGAGAAAATGGGGAATTAACCTCCTATTCCCGGCCTAAAATAGAGCAGGGACTCATCTGAGCCGTCGGATCTAAATTAAAGAAAACGAACGGCTCGGACCTGCACAAAATTCTCCAGACCTGGGCCGAACACGGCTTGGCACACGGCCGTGTCCCAGGCCGTGTGCCTCGATCCAGGCACGATCGTCGAACTGAGAAACGCACACAGGCCAAGACACGCCCGTGTTTGACCTGACACGCCCGTGTCGGGTTCCTCGACATGCCCGTGTTCGTGGGCGTGTCACGCATAACTGCCACGGCAATGGACACGACCCATCAGGACACGGGTAGGGACACGGGTTGGCACATGCCCATGTCGGATGACACGCCCGTGTCATCCGGCCGTGTTTCTGGCCGTGTCCTTCTCAGGTTGAAAACGGCTAAAAATCACCAGCCAGACACGGCCTTGGACACGCCCGTGTCCTAGGCCGTGTACCCCTACAGGCACCAAAAACCCTTTTTTTCGCGACTGACTCGCACACAACTTTCGGGGCGTTACAGGTTAGTCCCAGTGGATGTGGCGAAAAACCTTTGTTCATTCGCGCTCAGAAGGACCAGGGTCCGTCCGGAGGTGACGAAGAACCTTTATTCGTTAGTACCTTAAAAGGAACGGGGTCCGTACGGGTAGAGGTGGCGAAGAACCTTTGTTTGTTCGTACCTCAGGAGGAGCAGGGTCCGTCCGGGTGGAGGTGGTGAAGAAACTTTATTCTCTCGTATCTCAGGGAACTGAGGTTCGTCCAAGTGAAAGTGTAGATGAACCTTTGTCCATCTCAACTGGGAGGTGCAGACGGACCTTTGTCCATCTTACCTAAGGTGTAGAAGGGCTTTCGCCGATCTTGCTTGAGGTGCAGAAAAGCTTTTGCCAGTCTCGCCTAGGAGGTATGGAAAGGCTTTCGCCAGTCTCGCCTAGGAGGTGAAGAAAGGCTTTCATCAATCTCGCCTAGGAGGTGCAGAAAGTCTTTCGTTAATCTCGTCTGGGAGGTGCAAAAAGGCATTTGACGATCTCGCCTTGCGATGACCCGCTTGCGTTGGATGGGAAAACAGACACTGCATTGCTGAAAAGAAAGATATAGGTACTCGCGAGTCCACCTTCGCGACTTATTCATCAAGATGGAAATAGGGAAAGCAGTAAACAGTAGGAGGCATGTTGGCTTAGGCCTCGCTCAGACTTCCTTGTCCCTAGTCCTGACTGGGGTACACCTGCTGAAGGTAGCAGAGTCGTGCTGCCTCCTGATTGCCTCATGCGACACCTATCCTGCCTCATGTGACGAACTTTAGTGCTAGGTACAGGATGGAGGGCATTAGCTCAAAGAGCGCTTTGAGTGAATACCCAAAAATCATGTTGTACGCCAAGCTGGAGTTGACTACTACGAATTAGACATCATGGGTTGCTTGTCTTGGGAAATCTCCTAGAGTAATGGGCAGGGTGATCGTTTCCCGTATGGGTAAGAGCACGTTATCAAAGTCGTATAACAGACCGATTGCTGGATTGAGCAGCTCTTAAGAGACCTTCATATTGAGCAGGGTGGATTCAAACAGGATGTCTACCGAGCTCTCACTATCAACCAGAATCCGCCTCACCCTGAAGCAAAGATCGCCAATTCCTGCGTTGATGATGATGGGATCTGGGTGTGGTGTGCACACACATTTCAAGTCTTCATCGCCAAAGCTGATAGTGTTATCCGCTTGTGGCCTCGGCTATTTTGGGTTCTTCTCGTGCTGATCGATGAAGAGGATATGGAAGAGCAAGTCGGCGTTGGTTCCGGCCACCTCGATCTATTGCCTGCCCCTCCCCATGTGCATCTTGGTGTGGAGGGGGCTAATCCCATCCCGGTTAGGGAGGGGGCTGATTGGGTACTTGATTTTGAAAGTATCTCCTCATTCCCGAGATGAAATTCACAGTGATGTGTCTGGTCTCTTCGGTTCAGGTGCAACGGATTCGGGCATCGGAGTATGTCACAGTCTTGGATGGCCATGAGTTCCTGTGGCCAGGTAATATTTAGCTAGGAGAATTTCCGGCGCTGGCAGGGGCCTTAGTCCTGGAGCGAATTTTCACGGCGGTCGTCGTTCTGACGGTGTGTTGGAGGCGCGGGTTCAGACTCCCTCTTCTGCTTGGAAGACCCTTCAAATTGCTAGTCGTTGGCTTCGATGCCCTCTTCAACCACGATTTGTGCTTCGACCCGGTAAACGAGGTCAGCGTGGCTACGGACTGTTTCCCTCATCAGGGAAGAGTTTAATCCACTCTGGCGGAATCCTCTAAGGAAGAAGTCGAGAAGAAGCTCTAAATCGACCCCCGGGATCTGTCACGCCTTAGAGGTGAAGCTGCGGAAGAAATCCTTGAGTGACTCTTTGTCATTTTGGCGGATGTCGGAGAGGTGTGAGGAATCTCTAACGATCCGTCGGTTGGCTATGAAATGGTCAATGAAGAGACATGTGAGCTCTCCAAAGTTGACGATTGCTCCTTCCTGTAGGGAGTGGAACCATGTGTGTGTCCGCCCCTTTAGGGTCGTGGGGAACAATTGGCATAGCAGTTGATCGAGCATATTAAAGAGGCGCATGATTGCCTCGAATTGATTTATGTGCTCCAGGGGTTTCTCCACCCTATCTAAGGCCTCAAAGAGTGGTAGATTGAATTCGTGTGGTACAGGGTACGCCATGAATTGAGGGGCGAGCAGGGACCTGTGGTGGAAGGGGTGTTGCGCGTTCACAGGGTGGCGTCGCTCCTGAGCATAACCTTCCTCAATTATGTACCTGAACTCTTGGCAGGTGAGTCTATGGTCGCATATTTGGGTGTCCACTCCCATTGGTCGAGGTTCAGGCTGAGCGTCATCCTGGGGCTCCGAACTTCGGATGACATGCATCGAGCTTGCTTGGTCGGAGAGTTCCTCGGCGAGGGATCCTCTAGATGAGTCGCGCCTTCGCAAGAGACGTGCCCTGGCGATACCACACGTCGTGCCACGCGCGAATTGTCTGGGCGGGGAGGGTTAGACACTCCCATTTTCTGTAGGAGGTGAGCTTGAGCATTCAGTTTGGCGCTCCTCCATCAATTAGATGCTCTCTTCTACTGCATTGGCGGGAATGGTTGTGGTGGTTGTTTCATTGGGCAGTGGAGCATTGCCCGCGAGTGAGTCGGTTGTGACCGTTTGTATTGTGTGCACTCCTTGTTATTGCTGCTAGTCGAGGAATGTTGAGACTTGTTAGAGCTTCTGGGAACACTTTCCCACGTAAGGCGCCAAACTGGTGTGGGTCGTCCAGTCTTTCCCCGGCTCTGAGTATTCAGACCACTTTAGCTTGGAATTGGACTGGGCGTGCAAACAGCCAAAGTGAACCACAACAAATGACAAAATGCATTTTTTACGTAGAAAACCTAGAAAAGGTGAAAAACACATGGCTCGAACTGAACTGAGCTCAAATCCACTAGTTTCTCGGAGTTTTACATAGTTTGATTTGATCTCGTAGGGCGACAGATCACTACTCCGTTATAGGTGCAGAAAAATGAGGAAAAACGGCCAAATCCTCGGAGCCTCGATCGAAGCGGTCTGGCCTCGGAATGTCATTAAGCTCGCAGAACATGGGTGGGGATGTTCCGACTAGAAAATTCTCCAAGTCCACGGAACTTCTGTAGTGAACGCTCTCGTTGATGCGAAGCCTTGATGGGAACACTCTCGCGGAGGCAGCTGACGTGTCTTGGAGCGTGTTGAAGTGCAAGAAGGTCCAGAATAAAAATAGACAACTGAATCCAAATTTATAATCATATTTATTGAGTCATATTTAATGCGACACATTTATTTTATCATATTTACTAAATCATATTTACTAAGCCATATTTATTGAGACATTGTTATTGAGTCATATTTCTTGTGTCATATTTATTGAGCAATATTTTTTATGCCATATTTGTTAACGCATATTTATTACACCATATTTATTATGTCATATTTATTGCGCCTGATTTTGTTGCTATATTTATTGCGCGATAAACGAGCCCGAATGGGTAAACTTGTTCGTCAATGGATAGACTTTTATGTGTTTTTTTAATTGTCTTTTTCGGGCTGATAACCGACAACATGATCATTGGCTTTTTCGGATTTTTTCGGGCTTTCCACGCTGATAACGCCATATTTACTATGTCATATTTATATAATAATAAACAAGTCCAAACGGGTAAACCTATTCACCAATGGATAAATAATTTTGAGCACTTTTAAATGAACTTTTTCGGGCGAAAAATGGACAACCGGAATAATAGTTATGGTCATATTTTTTGAGCCATAATTATTGTGTCATATTTCGTTGTCCATATTAATTGAGCCATATTTAGAGAGCTATATTTATTTATGTCATATTTATTACGTCATATTTATATAGTGTTAAACGAGCCCGAATGGTTAAACCTATTTGCCAAAGATAGATTTATCAGAGCTTTTTTGAAATGTCTTTTTCGGGATAAATATGGACAACGAGATCAAAAATTATGGCTTTATTTATTGGACAATATTTATTGTGTCATATTTATTGAGCCATTATGATTGAGTCATATTTCATGTGTCATTTTTATTGAGACATAATTATTGAACCATATTTCTTGAAGTATTTTCATTAGAGATACTTAATAAGGTATTTTTATTGAGTCATATTTATTATGCCAATTTTATTGAGAAATATTTATTGCGCCATTTATATTTTGAAGAATTTATTATAACATATTTTTTGAGAGTTGAATGAGCCCGAGCAGGAAAACCTGTTCCCCAATTGATAAAACATTCAGAGGTCTTTTCAATGATTTTTTTCGGGCTGAAAATGGATAACAAGAACAAAAGTTATGGTCATATTTATTGCGCCATATTTTCTTGGTCATATTTATTAAGTCATATTTACTGAGCCATATTTATTTGTGTCATATTAATTGCGTCATATTTATATAGCATTAAATAAAATAACGCGCCAACGTCCACTGTCTCGCCAGAAAACCTTAGAGCTCTCTCTTGTCACTGTAGTTGTTTGTCTTCAAATGAAGCTTTGTGGGCTATTTATAATTTTCTGGAGGGTCATGATGGTAAGTACGCCGAGAAGTGATTTGTGTTGGCGAATGATATTGCTCCGTTCCAATCACCTTGAGCACCATTTCTGTCGAAATGACAGGAGAGCCCACCCCCCCTCCCCCTTCCCCACCCCCCACCCCCCACCCCCACCCCCCCCCCCCCCCCCCCCTCGGGCAATTTGTGCGGCCCAAGCAAGATGCCCTGAGGCGGCGGAGGCCGGAGGCGGTCGGAGAAGGCAGGGGTCGTCGGCGACAGTGACCGCCGCCGGCGAGCCCGCGCGTGGGGCGCGACGATCCGGCCCTGCAGTCGTGTGCGACTGTGCGAGGGGGTGGCCACCCGGGCAGGCTACGCGGGGAGTGGTCGCGCACGCTGACTGCGTGCAGGCCGAACGCGCCTGCACGGCCTTGTCGTGTGTGTGCTCAGGTTCGGCTCCTTCTCTGGGGGCTCCGGGGGCTAGCGGCTTTTATGTGTGTGATCGGTCCGGTCGAGCCCGCGCTACTTGGTCCGCAACTTGCCAGTTTAACTTAGAAATTTCAAGGGGGTCCCCGTCAAGACTATATTTTTATACTTATTTTTTATGTAAAAATATAGTTGGAAGTAATTAACAAAAATACTTTTACAACTGTATTTTTACCTATTTTATCCCAAAACATATGCATGTGAGCACTTAAAATAATCATAAAAATAAAATAACAACACTCAAGCCTTTATCCCACTATAATGGGGTCGGCTATATCGAACCTTTGTCACTATTGTGCACATCTTTTGTCATAATCGCACTAATGCATAACTACATCATGTCAAGATAATCATAAAAATACATAAATTAATATTTTGTTAATTATTTTTTAAAAAATCAGTTTTTGAAAAAAAAAACTTATCTCCAACACACCATGCTCCATATATATACGTCCATATTTTTTCCAGTATTTATAGGCTTTAAAGCTTAACAACCTACGGGTTCACTAATCTCATCTTTTTATATTTTTGTTTATTCTAAAAAAATCGATATCATTGGATCAGGTGATTAGAATGCATCTAGACCATGAAATGGACCACCATTTGAGCTCATTTGAGGGTCCAAAAGAAGCGGATCCCGATTCGCCAAAATTGATGGTTACAAAGCTACTCCCACTATGACTCTCATGCATGCATTCACCAATTGAGTTTATAAGCACCCTTCACTGGGACTCTTTCCCGGACTCAGGGTGTTTGCCAAAGTTATGGTGGTGAAGAGGCAGCGAGCTAGAATCAAGAAAGTAGAGCACGACCACCATGAAAAACGAGCACAAGAACATGGGTATCGGGCCGAAGATCCACATCAACAGCACGGTGGCGAAGTAGAGCGCCCGCAGGCCCAAAGACCAGAAGTTGCCACCCCGGATGACTGCCCTCTGCACGTAACCGACGGGCAAGTCGGAATCGAACATGCTCATCAGATAGCTCGCATGCACAAAATACCTGGCCGAGTGAATGAAGAAGGTGAAGGACACCAGAAAGCACACCAGCAAAGCAATATACTTCACCGATGATGTCGACTGAGTCGTGTCTCCGTATATCACCTCTGTCATGAACACCTTTGACGTGCTTCCCACCCACGTTCCGATAAGCGAGCTCAGCGCGATGGAGAGCGACGCCATGTTGCTCGATGCCGAAATGCTGCTAGATATCACCGTCAGTGCCAACGCCGTCTCCTCCGTCGTTCCCTGCGTGCGTTACATTACTCGCACGTTAGTGTTTGATATTAATTATGGTCATTGTTATTAGCACTGCGTTTTTGACTATCCACACTTATGCCTACCCGCAAACATACTTTTTAAATCAGATATTTGCAAGTCAACTAACCGCACTCAAACATTGAAAAAGAAAGAAGCTGCTAAATATGATTTCGGCCGTTTCATTTTCTAGACCGAGGGCTAATGGAGATAAATCGGCGTTTGTATTTCGTAAATGTTTTGGGAAGAAATAATTTTATTTGTTATATTGTTTATTTTATAAAGAAATAATCAGCGGAATACTCAACTATGTATTTTTACGATTATTTTATGTACTCATATGTATATATTTTAGGATAAAAAAAGTCACAAAATACAGTCGTAATGAATCTCTGTATTTTTTAACTATTTTACGACTATATTTTTACGGCAAAAATAGGTCTAAAATACGACACTAATTACACGTAATATGTTGGGCGTATCTAAAATTTACACAACTCCAAGGAGAATCCAATGACTATGGAGAGATAAATCGGCGAAATATCTATGAAAATAGAAAGGAGCAGTGCCCCACCGCCGGGAAGGAGAAAGACTCACCTGAAAATCGCGAAAAATGGAGTAAGGCGACGAGAGCCTAAGTCGGCTTATTAGTGAGTGCGTGTAGGATTTTAAAAAACCCTTAAAAATGAGTGCTAATAGCAATCCCCTTAATTATTTCTTATGGAATGCAACAAAGCTAGCTAGCTAGCTTATTGCATGTTGATGAGAGACCTGGAGCATTCGCCGGACCCAAGCTAGCTTGTTGTGGTTCTCGTAGCCAATGCTTGTGATTTCGGGACGGCGAAGGACGCGGTAGAGGAGAAAGAGGTGGTAAATGAGCATGATTGCTAGGCCGGAGGGCACAAGCACAAGGTCTATATTTCCCTTATAAAGCAGCATCCCTCCCCTACGCTTCAAACCGCTGGCTAGCGCTGTTGTGTATATATAGAAACTAATAGCTTATATTTATGTAGAGGATGCATGATTCGGACAAACTAGTTCAACTGTGGCTGATTGGTTGCATGTGGCCCATGAATTAATTATGGAACCTGCTTGTTTAACCTTGCGGGACAAGGAAAAGGAGGGATGGACGGAGGCAAGTTTTGCCTTTGATTTCGTACGGACAACTAGCTGTTTTCTTGCACGCCAGCTTTTCTTCTTTACGTTCAAGATTAATTAATTAGCTTAAAAACGTTCTTCTGAATTTTAAGGTTTCGTTTGACATGGCGGTGGCGGTCGGAAACGTATGGGTTAAACAGTCATTCGTTAGGATCGGGATCCTCTTCATTTCAGGCGAACTGGAGAGGTCCAGTTCGTGGCCCTGATCTCGCCTCCTAAATTGGACGGCGGAGAAAAAGTGAACTACATGCGCGGGGCCCACTCGCCAGGTCAACCGCGAGTGGAGGTCCGCCGTCCGATTTGCCAGGAGACATCAGTGCCGCGAACTGGACACCCTCCAGTTCGCCGCAACTGGAGAGGATCCGCGTCCCATTCGTTAATGATCATCTAACAAACTTTATCAGTTTAAATATAAAAATGGATGAAGTTTAGTAGGTGTATGTTAATAAATGACGGTTTAACCCACATGTTCACGATCGTCACCAGCCTGCAAAACTAAGGCTCTGTTTGGTATGATGGTGGTGGTCGTAAATGCATGGGTTAAAACGTCATTCGTTAAGGATCACATAACAAACATTATCCGTTTGAACATAAAAGTGGATGAAGTTCCCTAGGTGGGCATTAACAAATGACAATTTAACCCTTGTGTTCATGACTGCCACAGCGTCAAACGGAGCCTAAGCCTAATATTTATTTTTAATTAAACTTCAGACCGGAAAATAAAGTTCCATTTGGCACTGTGGTGGCGGTCGTAAACGAATGGGTTAAACCGTCATTCGTTAAGGATCGCCTAATAAACATCATCTGTTTGAACAAAAAAGTGGATGGAGTTACTTAGGTGGGCGTTAACGAATGACAATTTAACCCTCATATTCATGAGTGCCACGATCGTGCCAAACAAGAGAAACTTAGATCCGATCAGCGGATCATCCTCATGGTCTGGAACCAATCAGGACCTTGAAAATGAGGAGGGGCCCGCACAGTTTTGGTTTCTGTCGTACCCTAAAATTAGGTGATTGTTAACCGCAACCCGTTATTTTGGTAGTCGCACCCTAAAATCTCTCAAGTTTTTGCGTCTTTTTGAAATACGCCTTGTACATACAATATCAGGAAAAGTGTTCATCATGAAAGTTGTAGATATCGAGGAGATCTACAACTTTCGTGTTGATCACGTTTCCTAAAAATGCATGTACAAGGCGTACTTTGGAAATATGCCCAGATTTTGCGCTTTTTCAAAATACGCCTTGTACATGCAATGTCAGGAAAAGTGCTCAACACGAACGTTGTAGATCTCGTCGATATCTACAACTTTCATGTTGAACACTTTTCCTGAAATTGCATGTACAAGACGTATTTCGAAAAAACACGAAAAATTGTGAGACTTTGGAATACGACTAGCCAAATACGAGTTTCGGTTAACAATCGCCAAAAATTAATAGCCAAGCAGAGCCTAAGGCTCCGTTTGGTGGGACTTATTTTTACCGATCAGGCGGTTACAATCGCATAAATCAGACCTTAATTATGGTCCGATTCATGTGGTCGTAACCGCCTGACCGGTGAAAATAAGTCCTTCCAAACGGAACCTAAATCTATTTAGTGGCTTAACTCTTAAGAGAGCGGATGTTGCTTATGTGAGCATAAACAGGTGTGCTCATGTAAAAAACAATATTAGTATTTGTGTGTGCTGATTGTAAGAGGATAAACATGTAAAAGTCAAAGTGTATCTATAAATACCTTAGACTACTGCTTTAACTTGGGTTTTGTCTTAACTTTATCTATAACTCGGGCTACTATATAAAGCCTTGTTGCGGGTCATCTAAATTTTCTCCAGTTCAGAGAATCAGATCGTATTAGCTTGGAATTAGACCGGGTGCACAGACGGTTAAAAAGAAACTACAGCAAATGACAAAGGATATTTTTTAACGTGGAAAATCTAGAAATTGTGAAAAATCACGTGATCGGAACTGTGCCGAGCCAAAATCCACTATTTCTTGGGAGTTTACAAGAGTTAGGATGATTTCTCGGAGGGCGTCAAGTCATCTCACCGTACCAATTACAAAGTATGAAAACAATGAAAAAGAAACTAAGTCATCAGAGTCTCGATGGAAACGCTTCGGTTAAGAAAATAGCCAAGTTCACGGAGCCTTGATGAAAGCGCTCTGACGGAGAAAATTGCTTAGTCCATGAAGCCACAATGGAAGCACTCTGGCTGAGAAAATTATTTCAAGTCCACGGAGATGTAAGACCCACTTTTTTTTGCTACGCTACCGGGTCTTACGCCCAGAATCGCCGTTTTGAGGTGACACCAACTGTTGAGTTCATTGTCCACAATGTCCTAGATTTGAAGAAGTCGATTTTGTCAATGATATACATATATCAGTAGATGACAGTGACGGGACAGACAACATATGTGGCTAAGTCAGGAAAACTCTTACCTAAGATATGGTTTGAGAAATTTGGCCAAGTCCAAATTCGTCTAACTAAGTTCAGAGTTAGTCAAGTTGAGCAAATCGTTCGTCGGACTAAGCTCAGAGTTTGAGAAACTTGGCTAAGTCTAAATTCATCGAACTGAGTTCAGAGTTCATCGAGCTGAGCTCACTGTTCGTCGAACTCAGTTCCGCATTCGTCGAACTCAGTTCAGATTTGAGTGAGGCTGGTTGAGACAGTCTATGCTTGAGGTTTAAGTGGCAGAAAATGTGTCTGAGTCCACAGGCATTGAGTGAAAGTCATTCACTCTACGCTACAGCCACTTAAGTGTTGAGTAACACTCAGTCAGTCAAAGCCAGTACTTTTAAAGAATACAGAAATTTGGCTAAGGCAGAAAGCTTTGAGTGAGGCGTGGTCACTCAACACTCTGAACGTCATGACGTGGAATTTGTTAAAGCAAAAGGTGTTGAGAGAGGCATTACTCACTCAACGCAGTCAACACTTAAGATGCTGAAGAAGCATAAATGGCTAAGACAGAAAGCGTTGAGTGAGGCATGTTCACTCAACGCTCTCAACGCCATACATACAGAAGAGGCTGCAAAAATTGTTAAGGCAAAAAGAGTTGAGTGTGCATTACTCACTCAACGCTGTCAACGTCTAGTAAAGACAGAATTTTGTCTAAGGAGTTTAGCGTTGACTGATGCTCACTCACTCAATGTCAAGCAGCAGAAAGCTGAGAAAGCAAGTTGGCGTTGAGTGAAACTGAATCACTCAACGCATAAAAACAGATTTATATTTTAAGTAGTTTGGCGTTGAGAGAAGCTAACTCACTCAACGCCAAGAGACAGTAAAACTGTCTAAGTACTTTGACATTGAGTGAAGCTCATTCACTCAACGCCTATACTACAAATGTTTGAATTTTGACTAAGTCTTCAGGTGCTGATATCAGTAAGTCAATAAGTCAACCATATTCAAATTGTTAGCGGAAAAGTCACTATACACGACAAAAGGTGTCGCAGGCCTACAGTACGATAGATGGGCGTTAAAGCAAGATGCAGCTGGACGCTACAGGTGGGTCCCACTGATCTCTAAGAGCCATTGATCAGCGGACAACAAAAGGAGGAGATGGGTGATACATAAAACAACTTTTAGGGCATTATCAACAGAAAAATTGAGCAGCCGATTTCATCTTCTTCGTCATTGCTGCATGCAAAAAGCTTGAAGCTCTCCTATAAGAAAAAGTTCAGATAGCTGTGCAATCTCCATCAGCAACAGCAGAATCAGAAATTATTCTAAAGAAAGAAGATCCTTCAGCCTGGGGCAGGTTCAGTTAGCTGCTTGAAGACTCAAGATCAACAGATCTTTAGCCTTCTTCAGCAAGTTCAGAAGTCAGCTTCTGAGTACCTCCAACAATATTTTTCTCTGTTGTGAGAAGAGTTATAGCAGAAATTTCTCTGCTCTAGTTGTTGACACAGAGAAATTTCTCTGTGTCAAAGTTAATTAAATTATTTCTTAATGTAGGATCCTTCTAGATCTGAGCTGTAGGGCCTTGGGCCTGAGGTAGGGCAAATTTGTCTGAGCTGTAGGAGAGGGCTCCTCTCTAAGTGTAGCATCCTGCTAGGATCTGAGGTAGGTGAGTTTTACTCACTGAGAAGTAGTGCAATATTGCCTGAACTGTAGATGAGTGTATCTCTCTGAGTTGTAGGAGCAAGTTTGCTCTGAGATAGGGCTATCCTCTATAGCCTGAGTGGTAGGGCTTAATTGTTTGAGGTAGGTGATACTTGTATCACTGAGTGTATGTCTTTGTGGATGAGGTGTCACTACTAAAAAACAGACTTTTAGCTACGGTAGATTGCCGTGGCAAAAAGTCAAAAACTGTGGTTAATACTTTTTAGCCACGGCTTACCCACGACAAATGGGCGTGGGCAATGCGAGCGTGGCTAATAGTATTAGCCACGCTGAATTCGTGGAAAAAAGAGTTTTAGCCACGAATTTTAACCACGTTTTAGAATCGTGGCTAAAGGGTCTCTTTTCAGCGATTATTAGCCACAGTCTCATTGTCGTGGCTAAAGCTCCTTATTCGTCACGGTTGAATTTTCATGGCTAAAGGGGTTGTAACAAACGAAAAAGATTCCGCCGCCGCCGCCCGCCACCCGCGAGCCCAGATAATTCAAACATTCATTGCGGAATGTGCTATATAAACCCGAAATTTTTATTGAAATTGGCGGTGTGGGACTAAAAATGTCACGACTTTTTGCCACGGTTCAGGCTTCCGTGGCTAATACTAGCTTATTAGCCACGAAATAGACAAACCGTGGCAAAAAAGTGTTTTTTGCCACGGTTCAGTCATCCGTGGCTAATACTAACGTATTTGTCACAGTTCAAGTGTCGTGGCTAATACTTCATTATTAGCCACGGTTTTTTGCTGTGGCAAAAAAAACCGTGTCTAAAAGTCATTTTCTAGTAGTGTGTTAGTCTTAAAGGAGACTAGGAGATCCTGAGGGATCTGAGGTGTAAGCTCCTTGAAGCATTGATTTGGAAAAGTGTCTTGACTAACAGGAAGTTAGCAAGGTGGGACGAGAGTGGATGTACCCATAATTATGGGGAACCACTATAAAAAATACTTGTATGCTTTTTTGTGTGTGTTTTCTGTTTGCAAGTACATAAAAAGCTCTCAATCACATAGTAACTAAAGAAGAAATAAAAAGAAATCAAAATACCTAGATAAACCTATTCACCCCCCCCCCCCCTCTAGGTTGCTAGCTAACTTGAAAATAAGAACTTTCAAGTGATGTCAGAGGAAGGTTACTCAAAAAGGGATTTAACAATCTGAGTGATCCCCAAAGGTAGCTACAGTTAAGTGATCATGGGCTCTAGAGAGAGCCAGAGAGAGCTGAGTTCCATGAAACTTCTCCTCTCCAGGAAGGAGTATTTTGGAATATGGAAAGAGAGGGTGAGACTATTCATGGAAGCCTATGATCCAAGGATTTTTGTAACAGTCAAAGAGGGACCTTTCATCTCTATGAAGGTCTCTATTCTGAATGCTAATGACCAGACTCCTAAGACATACTCTGAGATGACCAGGGATGAAATCATCATTGCTGGACTAGACAAGAGAGCACAGAATATTATTGTCAGTGTTGTTGATGACTCAACCTTTCTGAATCTAGTTCACTGCAAGACTTCCAAAGAAATGTGGGACATACTTGTTGTCTACATGGAGGGGACTGAAGAGGTAAGGGATGATAGGAAGTCTCTGCTCAACCAAGAGTATGAGGCTTTCAGGAAAAACCTGAAGGATAATATAACTACTTGTTATGAAAGATTTTTCAGGATCATAAATGAGTTGAAGAACTAAGGGAGGGTCTTCAATAATTATGAAATAAATGACAAGTTTTTCAGATCTCTCACTAGAGACTGGGATACCAAGATCTGTGTCATAAGAGAGGTGGCTAGGCTTCCTGATACTCCTCCCCAAATATTGTTTGGAAAGCTGCTCTCCTATGAGATGCAGCTAGCTGCCAGGAAGGAGGAGGAGACCACCAGCAAATCCCTATCCAAGGAAAAGTCTTTGGCCTTCAGAGCAAAACACACAAGGAAGGGCAAGGAGAGGATTCCTTCTCCACCAATAAGACCAGCTGAGTCAGATAGCTCAGACTTAGAGGCATCAGACAGCAGCATATCTGATGAAGACTTTGCAGCATCTTTCAGACAACTCCAGAGGCTGATGAAGAAGAAGCATTGGAAGAAGAGGTCTTCCAACTCCACTCATCATAGGAAGAATCAGTCCAAGACTGACAAGTATGGTTCCAAACCTAATAAATATAACTCTTCTAAAGCAGTTTACTGCTGTTGCAGCAAGTCTGGGCATATGATAGTTGACTGCCCAGAGAAGAGGAAGGAGGCTAAGGAGAAGAAACAGCACCACCACAAAGGAAAGAAGGAGAAGTCTTTCATTGCCAAGAAGGAAAAGAGCTGGACAGACTCATCATCATCTGAGTCTGAACAAGAGGAAGCCTACATTGGGCCAGTTGCTGCTACTGCTAATGATAAAGTTGTTGCAGCAGAAAAAGTTTATCCTCCAGTGAGGATAAGAATCCGGGCCCCTCCGGCACTATCAGATAGTGACTCAGAGATAGATGAAGATGCCCATAGCTACAGAGGGCTGATGGCAATGACAAGTGAAGAGGGCAGCCAGGATCAGCCTGGTCAAAGCAAGCTACATTCATTACCTAATTCTGCTTCTCTGTCTGAGTATGAGATCAGTCCTTGCTCAGAAGCCTCTTCACCCAGTGGTGAAGAAGATTCTAGATCTGAAGGAGATGTCAATCAACTGATTGACAAGTATGGAGAACTTCTGAATGCCTTCAAGAAGGTCAAGAAGTTGTCTAAGAAGCAAGCTAAAGAGATTTCATCTCTTAAGCTTGCAGTTGCCCAGCAACTGTAACAGCTAATCTGCCAGACCAGAAAGCTAGGGAAATAAGCCAACTGAAGTCCCTCTTGGACATCCAGATAGCCTCCATCTAGATCAAGAACTGTCTCATCAGGGAGCTTGAAGATAAGCTTGAGAAGGAGAAAAGAATAGTGTCTAGCTATTCTAAGCCAAGTACAGTCTACCCTTGATAGACACCTTCTCGTCTAAAAAGGGTAAGAAGTGGTTGGGATTCAAGGGAAACACAAGAGTTGCTCCTTCCAAAAGGAAGGGCAAAGCTCTAGCTCCACCTCATCCTATTGCTTCTAAGCCTCCCATTCTTTTTAGAAAAGTTCTGTTACCTTCTAACAGGTATGACTAGGAAAGCTCTTGTGGTCACTGGGAGAAGGGTTGTTCATCTGGGGTGAACAAAGATGTTCACTGCCATGGTGAAAGCTCTAGCCGGGTAAGTGCCTTTGCGGCTACCCATGAGAAATTTTAGATGGCCCAACCAGGACCATTTGTTTTTGGTGCTTCAGCACCAACACTCAAGAATGTTGTTACAGACAAGGCTCTGAATCGGACAACTAATGGTCAGACTAAGAGCAAATCTAACAGTCAGGCTGATTTGGGCATTTCTAATGCCATCAAAAGCATGCTCTCTGAAAAGAAGATTGCTGCTGATAGCACTCATAGTAGACCAAACAAGCCTGTTAGAAGACTTACCTTCAATCAAATTCTAGCTGAAAGAAATCAGGAAATGGTTGCAATACATCTTCCTCCTGTTAGGACTGCTGCTAACCAAGCTGCATGACCTACACAAAAGAGAAGATATAATATACATGACTATTGGTACTGTGGTAAGATATGGCATTTTGTCATTGACTGCTGGCACAATCCCAATGTGGCCAGAGCTAGGGTTAGTTCACCAGACAGAAATTCTGTTGGTAGACATGTTCAGTTTGATACTAATGTGCACCTAGGACCCAATAGATATTGGGGTCCTAAGGTAAAGTAAATTGTGTATTGCAGGTTAGTCTAAGTTGTCATACCCTTATATGGTACTTGGACAGTGGTTGTTCCAGGCACATGACTGGAACAAGGAGCAACTTAAAGAATTTTACTCCAGTAAAAGATAGACCCAAAGTCATCTTTGGTGGTTCAGATAGAGGTGTAACCAAGGGATATGGTAAGATCACCAATGACATAGTCACCATCACCAAGGTGGATTAAGTTGAAGGGTTGCAACACAACCTTATAAGCATAAGCCAGCTCTCTGATCTTGGCTATGTTATTGTCTTCCATAAGGATGAGTGTCTAATTAGGAGGTCAAGTGACCAAGAGGTCATCTTGATAGGCACTAGGTGTGGGAACGTTTATTGCTTAAACTTTCTATGTCTAGATACAGATTCTCCTATCTGTCTAGTGGCAAATGAGAAAGTCTCCTACTATGTCCAGTGGCAAAAGAGGCTAGCTCATTTGAATTACAAGACTATTGGTAAGCTCTTTAGTCAGGAACTAGTTAGGAATGGCCCCAATATGAAGTGCTCCAAAGAGGACATTTGCTCAGCTTGCCAAAAGGGCAAGCGAACAAAAGCCTCCTTCAACTACATTGGGGCCAAAGATTCTGTGAGGTGCCTATACCTCCTGCATATGGACTTGTTTGGTCTTATGTCTGTTCATACTCTTGGTAGGAAGGTCTACACCCTTGCGGTGGTTGATGACTTTTCCAGGTTTGCTTGGGTATTCTTCTTAAAGAGAAAGAATGAAACTCATATATCTTCACTAAATTTGTCAAGCAAATTCATAATGAGTTAAACAACTCTGTGGTCAAAATCAAAAGTGACAATGGGACTGAATTCCAGTCTGATAGCATGACAAGATTTTGTGAAGAACATGTGATTCATCGGGAATTCTCTTCACCTAGAACACCCCAGCAAAATGGGATTGTTGAGAGGAAAAATAGGGATCTCATAGAAGTTGGTAGAACACTGTTGAGTAATATATCTCTCCCAGATTTTTTCTGGCTGAGGCAGTAAATATTGTTTGTCATGTCCTCAATAGGGCATCTATCATCAAAAGCCACAAGAAGACTTCATATGAGATCTTGAAAGACAGAAAACCAAACCTGAGCTATCTCAGAATCTTTGGTAGTAAGTGTTATGTACTTCATAATGGAAAGTCCTATGTGACTGAGTTTCATGTCAAATCCTTTGATAGAATTTTTATTGGGTACAACAATCATAACAAAGCCTATAGGATCTACAACTTGAAAAGCCAAGTTGTCAAAGAATCAGTTCATGTCATTTTTGATGAGTCTACTATGTTTAACAAGGAGATACCAAGCTCCTCTTATAGTACTACAGGTACAGAACAGATGATAAACAAACTGACCATCAAAGAAGCATCACTAGTTATACAGGATGAAGTGGACATTCCAGAAAAAACTACTAGGTGGACTGGGAGTGGATGAAGATCAACAAGAGGCGGGACCTGAAGCTGAAGCTGTTGTTGAAAGAAGACTGCCACTAACAGTCAGACACATAAGAGATCATCCAGCTCACTAGATAATTGGTGAGGCAAGCCAAGGAGAAACAACAAGGAGTAGAAGTCAGAATACTACTATGTATTCAAGCTTTCTATCCCAAGTGGAGCCCAAGATGTTTGAAGAAGCCAACATAGACCAGCATTGGATTGGTGCTATGCAGGAGGAACTGAACCAGTTCAAAAGGTGTAAGGTCTGGAAGCTGGTTCCCAGACCATAAGGACATAATGTCATTGGAGTCAAGTGGATCTATAAAAATAAGCTTGATGAAAATGACATTATAATCAAGAATAAAGCCAGACTAGTGGCTAAGGGGTACAGGGCCTTTGATCAAACCTTTTCCCCTGTAAGAAGATTGGAGGCCATCAGACTGTTCCTTGCATATGCTGCACACAAGGGATTCAAGGTCTACCAGATGGATGTGAAGTCAGCCTTCCTGAAGGGTGACTTAAAAAAGGAAGTCTATGTTGAGCAGCCTCCAGGTTTTGTACTTCCTAACTCAGCTGATTATGTTTATAGACTTAGGAAAGCCCTATATAGGCTGAAGCAAGCCCCTAGAGCATGGTATGAGACTTTGTCTAGTTTACTCATTGAGAGCAAATTCTCAAGGGGGAAAATAGACAATACCATATTCCTAAGGGAATTTAAGGGTGAGATCATTCTAATTTAGATCTATGTAGATGACATCATCTTTGGATCTACTGATGACAACCTCTACAAAAAGTTTGCTAAACTTATGCAAGGGAAGTTCGAGAGGAGCAGCATGGGTGAACTTAAGTTCTTCTTGGGCCTCTAAGTAAGACAGACTGATGATGTCTTGTTCATATCCCAGTCTAAGTTCACTATGGAGTTGATAAAGAAATTTGGCATGGAGAACTCCTCCACCATGAGAACTCCCATGGGGTCAAGTATGTTTATATGCAAAGATGAGGCAGGTAAACATGTTGATGAAACTTTGTATAGAGGGATAATTGGCTCCCTTCTATATCTGACTACAAGTAGGTCAGACATCATGTATGCTACAAGTGTTAGTACTATGTATCAGGCTTGCCCTAAAGAATCTCACTACTCTGCAGTTAAGAGAATCTTGAGGTATCTTAAGGGCACTCCAGATCTTGGTCTATAGTACCCTAGGAATGGGGAGTTTGAACTAACAGGCTATTCAGATGTAGATTTTTCAGGCTACAAAGAGGACAAGAAGAGCACATCTAGCACCTGCCAGTTTTGGGGAGGGAGACTGGTATCTTGGAGCTGCAAGAAACAAACCAGTGTTGCACTATCAACTGCAGAGTCAGATTACATCTCAGCAGGTAGCTGTTGTGCTTAGTTGTTGTGGATCCAGCACCATCATCAAGACTACAACCTCCAGATAAGTAGAACTCGTCTATTCTGTGATTCTACTAGTGCAATCTCAATTGCTAGGAATCCTGTCTCTCATAGCAGGACTAAGCATATAGAGATTAGATATTATTTCATTAGAGAGCATGTGGAATGTGAAGACATCACCCTTGAGTTTGTTCCAACAGACAAGCAAGTGGCTGGCATATTCACTAAGCCACTAGATGAAGCTAAGTTTAACACCTTCAAATTTAAGTTGGGTATGTTAAACTTAGTATAGCTTCAGTTGCTCCTCATCTGGTTGCTAGCTATTTGGTATTTTGCAGATGGAATTGTTCTTTAAAGAATTGAAGATTCTCCAATTGAGGGGGAACATGTCCAACACAATTCCAACAACTCGTTGCTGCCTAATTGAAGGGGAGCAGATGACAAGATGATTAGATGATAAGATGAATCCTAACAGCTATTTGCTGAAGTCAAAAAAAGGAGGAGGAAAAGATGATCAGATGACCAGATTAATGTTCTAGCATGGTAGCAGTAATTCAGGGGAAGCAGGTGTAGTGATGTTCCACTTTGCAGGCTGGGAAGTATGGTAACTATAGATAACTTCTCAATTATATAGTTTTTTATGTTTATTGATGCATGGTTCTGTGTATCATTGACTCACTTGCTTAAGAGTTTTGACTTCATCAAATAGGGAGAGATTATTGGGTCCATTGCCCATAATGTACTAGATTTGAGGAAGTCAATCTTGTCAATCATATACATATATTAGTAGATGACAGTGATGGGACAGGTAGCCTATGTGGCTAAGTCAGGAAAACTCTTATCAGTAAATGAAATTTGGCCAAGTATAAATTTGTAGAACTGAGTTCAGAGTTCGTCGAGCTAAGCTCACTGTTCGTCGAACTCATTTCAGCAGTCGTCGAACTCAGTTCAGGGTTGAGTGACGCTGGCTGAGACACTCTATGCCTAAGATTTAAGAGGCAGAAATGTGGCTAAGTCCACAGGCATTGAGTGAATGTCATTCACTCTACGCCATAGCCTTTGAAGTGTTGAGTAACACTTAGTCAGTAAAAGCCAGTACTTTTAAAGAATACATAAATTTGGCTAAGGCAGAAAGAGTTGAGTGAGGTGTGGTCATTCAACGCTCTCAACGCCATGACACAGAATTTGTTAACGCAAAAAAGCATTGAGTGGGGCATTACTCACTCAACGCTGTCAACGCTTAAGATGCTGAAAAAGCAGAAATGGCTAAGGCAGAAAGCGTTGAGTGAGGCATGTTCACTCAACGCTCCCAACGCCATACATACAGAAGAGGCTGCATAAATTATTAAGGCAAAAAGAGTTGAGTGTGCATTACTCACTCAACGATGTCAATGCCTAGTGAAGACGGAATTTTATTTAAGGAGTGGCGTTGAGTGATGCTCACTCACTCAACGCCAAGTTGTAGAAAGCTGAGAAAGCAAGTTGGCGTTGAGTGAAACTGAATCACTCAATGCCTAGAAACAGATTTATATTTTAAGTAGTTTGGCGTTGAGAGAAGGTAACTCACTCATCTCCAAGAGATAGTAAAACTGTTTAAGTACTTTGGCATTGTGTGAAGCTCATTCACTCAACGTCTATACTACTGATGCTTGAATTTTGACTAAGTCTTCAGGTGCTGATGTCAGAAAGTCAAAAAGTCAACCATATTCAAATTGTTAGCGATAAAGCCACAGTACACGACAAAAGGTGCTGCAGGACTACAGTACGACAAATAGGTGTTAACGCAAGATGCAGCTGGACGCTGCAGGTGGGGCACACTGATCTCTAAGAGACGTTGATCAGCGGACTACAAAAGGAGAAGATGGGCCAAGACACAAAACAACTTCTACAGCATTATCAAAAGAATAAGTGAGCAGCCGACTTCATCTTCTTCGCCATTAGTGCATGCAAAAAGCTTGAAGCTCTCCTGCAAGAAAAAGTTTAGATAGCTGTGCAATCTCCATCAGCCATAACAGAATCAGAAATTGTTCTGAAGAAAGAAGAACCTTCAGCCTTGGACAAGTTCAGTTAGCTGCTTGACGACTCAAGATCAACAGATCTTTAGCCTTCTTCAGCAAGTTCAGAAGTCAGCTTCTGAGTACCTCCAGCAATATTTTTCTCTGTTGTGAGGAGAGTTAGAACAGAAATGTTTTTACTCTAATTATTGACACAGAGAAATTTCTCTGTGTTAAAGTTAATTAAATTATTTCTTATTATATGATCCTTCTGGATCTGAGCTGTAGGGCCTTGGGCCTGAGGTAGGGCAAATTTGCCTGAGTTGTAGGAGAGGGCTCCTCTCTGAGTGTAGGATCTTGCTGGGATCTGAGGTAGGTGTGTTTTACTTACTGTGAAGTAGGGAAATATTGTCTGAGATGTAGGAGAGTGTATCTCTCTAAGTTGTAGGAGCAAGTTTGCTCTGAGGTAGGGTTATCCTCCATAGCCTGAGTGGTAGGGCTTAATTGCCTAAAGTAGGTGATACTTGTGTCACTGAGTGTAGGCCTTTGTGGCTGAGGTGTTAGTCTTGGAGGAGACTAGGAGATCCTGAGGGATCTGAGGTGTAAGCTTCTTGGAGCATTGATTTGGAAAAGTTCCTTGACTAACAGGAAGTTAGCAAGGTGGGCGGAGAGTGGATGTACCCTTAATTTTGGGGAACCACTATAAAAATACCTGTGTGCTTTTATGTGTGTGCTTTCTGTTTGCAGGTACATAAAAAACTCTCAAACACATAGTAACTAAAGAAGAAACAAAAAGAAATCAAAAGATCTAGATAAACTTATTCACCCCCCCCCCCCCCCTCTAGGTTGCTAGTTACCTTAAAAACAAGAACTTTCACCAACACTCGGGGTGGTCGTCACTACAAAACGCTAATCCTGTCGGAATTGATGATCACTGAAGAAAATAAAAGTACAATTGAACAATTATAAGTCCAAATTCACAAGATCATATATATATAAAAAAGAAAGTGTTATAGTCCACAATGAGTACAGATATGAAAGAGAGTAGAAAAGAAATGGGCTTAAACCCGGTACAGGTCTAATACAAATGATCTCTCTCTCACCACTCACAACATCTAAGCGGAAGCAAACTGATATCCATCTTCGACCTGTCGTCATGTAGTAGTGGTAGTACGCAGCAACTGCTCCTTGTGTCCTGCCTCCTTGTCCTACTGGTGCTGATGCTCCTGCTTCTCGGTCCCCTAAAATGATGTGGTCAACCGACCATTAGTCAAAAAAGACTAAGTCACTATCATCCTCGCCTCACGACGCGACTCATAGGAACCGTGCAGGGAGGATGGAAGTGGAGGACAACAAAGCAGGGTGGAATAAACAGGTGACAACTACCCTAGTAAGTGTATGTACAAAGAACTATAAAAGGAAAAATAAGCTAGCAATTCTATAATAAGGAAGCAGTATAGTAAAGAAGTAGAGTAGAGCAGTAAGTGTAGGAAAAGTAAACTAAGAAATAAGTAATCATAACTTATATGAATGCTCATACAAACTTATAAGTTAAGGGGTCTTTTGCAAGACTCTCATCGTATAAAAAGTCTCATATCAACTTATACGATCGGGTGTCAGGTTTAATGCAAGTATGAGTGTAGTGATATGTTAAGTCATGATTCATGCAAATGCAACACACGCACACGACTCCATGCGCATAGACCTTTAGTTCCCCCTATTTGGAAGCTAGCATCACTCCCAGGAGCCTTCGCTGTGGCAAATGGAGACAGTGGGTCGGGCCACCCCACTCCTAGCAGGTATCCGCACTACCAGGCCTAGCCCTTACATATGCCCCTGAAGGACACAACCAGGGTATCCGCGTGCTATGCTGACCCACCTCCAGACTTTCCCTTGGATAAGTGTCCACCATACCCGCCGAGTCAACATATCGACGTCGATGCGAACGACTGTGTAATACTGAAGACCCACCACCTTTATGCATATTCAATTATGATAGATATAAATCTCTGAGCCGTCGGCTCCTCAGACTAACCCGTCTGTCACAACAACCTTCCGAGCATACCGCTCGTGAGTCTAAACCAAACTAGTCTCCCGAGTCACCGGGGTGAGTGAAAGTGAGGCCCTAGTATTTATAACTGGGGGTCTATCATGACATATTTAGACTAAATCCAGAAACTTGTAATATTCCTAATTAATTTGGCATTTATTAGATTTTCTGCACAGTAAGGTCAACAATGCTTTTGAACATCAAGTACACTTTTCTATCTAGGTGAGGCATTATCAAAATTATGTCAGGTGTGTGTCATCAAAACAACAATAAATACTGAAATTCATAGTTTTCCAGAATGAATTTGACCGTCAATTAATTATTGAATAAACCACTACAATGTTAGGATAACTAATGGAAAAATAGAATCAACCCTCCAAAATTTATCAGAAAATTACTACATTGAAAATATGATCAGAAAAGTTCATTGACCAAGAATTATTATTTTTCAACATCATTTGGTCTAATAAATAAATCATTTAAAATAAAATAATATTAGGCACCTTGTGAAGCAACCCATATAGACAGTCTCCAATAATTCTATAAAAATTCACAGAGCTCATGTATGACTTAAAAAGTCCTTCTACCAAATTTCATAATTTTTCAATGAGAAGATATCTCTTAATAAATTCCTTAATGATTTGGGCTACTACAAGAGTTGTGAATGAATTATCTCAAATACAGACACAAAATTCACACTAAATTTTCAGAGCTTAATAGCAATATTATCTGGTCACGGCCTAAACTTCAAGTTCATCCAAAGTCCTATGATACAGTAATAAATTCAAGTGTAAAAGTACCTTAAACGGTCCTAAGTTATTATAAGGGGATTATAAACTCTAAAAGTCCTAGAATTACTTTCTAGGGTTATTTACCATCCTAAGATCACATGGACTAAACCCCAAGTCCATACATGGACATAACACCTTATGTCCTTCACAAACTCCCAAAGTTCAACCTTTGAGTTTGAACTAGGATCCTAGGGCAAATCCACCCTAATCCACCACAAACTCCAAGTGAGGGTGTTTTAACTGACCATGGAGCTCTGGCCAAAGCACCAACCCCTTTGGGTGAGAATTGACCCCTCTATTCCACAAACACTCTTTTGCCCTAAATTACCCTTAAGGGACCAAACTTTGGTCACACCAATAGCTATTCAAATCAACCACAAAGGGGCTGAATTTTTTATCAGGGTCCTATCATGACCCTAAGAGTCAGCCACCAAAAGTTTGGGGACTTTTGAGGTCATTAGACTCTCTAATTAAATCATACAAGGTTTATTAAATTATTACAAAACATATGGGAAATGTTTTTCCAAAAATTCTCATTTTTGGATATGTTATAGGTATAGACAAGACAGACCACCAGTCCAAATTTCAAGTCATTTCGATGGCTGATTTGATAGGGGCACTCAATTTAATCTTTGGTCAAGCATACGGATAGGCTAGACCATTTTGAGTGTTTTAGTCAAACCACTTACTCAAATGGGTCGAAATCAATTTTAAAATAAATTAGACTTCAAGGTATACAACTTTCATGCTGGACACTTTGCATGATTCAGCCCCTAAGGCCCTTAATTTTCTATTTTAATCGAGTGCACAGTAAAGGGGAAAAATAAGCTAAATTATATGATTTATATAAGTCAGCTCCAATGGTGATGGAGTTGTCTTCCTCCTCCAGCCTACGATCGTGATCAGCCCGACTTGGAGTTGATTTCAGAGCTATTTGCCGGCAATCCAGCCCCCTCCCCGGCCGGCCACCACCACCTCTGTTGAGATGGTGGCTATCGCCGGAAGGCGGCACAGCCGCCGAAGAGACGGTTTCTGGCGAACTCGCATGGAAGCCCAAATCCGAAAATTCATGAAATTTGAAGTTTGGAATCGGCTTAGCTGAGCTTGATTACACATCCTAGTTGATCTAGATACTAGCACAAGGGGAGAGGATGAGAAGTGGACCTGTGTGTGTGTGTGTGTGGGGGGGGGGGGGGTTGTTGCCTTACCAGCCGCCGCGTCGCCATATCCGGCAGTGGAGCTTTTGGTGCTCTGCAACTTCACAGCCAAAGGGCTCGGTTTCTTCAGGTGAACGGGGCAAACGAATACTCTGACCTTGTGGAAGATTTTAATTGAACCAAAAGGGGGAGGGGAGGGGTCAAGCACCAATTGTCATTAATGGCTTGAAAACTCATTTTCGGCCAACTGAAATTCACTGAATCCAGCCACCTAGGGGGGTCGGCCATGGTTGTTAAACTCCTCTAAACTGATGAGGGGGAATGTATTAAACCTTTGGAGGTGAGGAGAGGAACTCTTGATCTCCCATGGCCATTAATGGCCTTCTCTCTCCTCTTTCTCTCTCTTTCTTATTGGAGAAATTAATTTCAGCCACTTTGGTGGCTGGCCATGGCTGTCAAACTTCCCCTAACTGACTAGGGAGGAGGAACCTTTCCAGGGGAGAAGGATTGAGGAGGCCCTTGGCCTTCCATGGCCATTAAAGCTCTCTTTCTCTCTCTAAATTTGGGGGAAAACTCCCATTTTCTCTCTCCTAGTCACCATGGCCGATTATTGATGATTATTTCAGCCAAAAGCACCTCATTAACTCAGATAAATAATTAAAATGAGGTTAGCCCAAGTGGATTTATGTTTGAGCTTGAGTTAGCCTATTTGGGTTAAATTGACCTAATGTGGGTTAGCCCAACCCTAGGCCACATTGGGTGACCTAACTAATCCTAGTGGGTTGTCATGGGTCCCTTGACACCACCTAGGGCTAACCTTGGCTTGGTGGGTCATATTGGGCCCATTTGGATTCCCTTTGACCACAATTAGGCTTAGTTAACCTAACTAGGGTTATAGTTGACTTAGGTAAATTTGACCTTTTGGGTTGATTCCAATGGGTCCTAGTGACTCATTGGCCTCTCATAAGGTCTAGGGAGACTTGGGTAGAGTTGGTTTGGCACCTTGGAGGTCACTTGACCCTTAATTAGGGCACTTCGACCATTTTAGGGTTAATGCTGACTTTGGTCAACTTGACCACTTTGGTTGACCCCAATGGGTCCTTGGTGACCTATTGACCCCCCCTTAAGGGTTAGGGGTGTTGTTGTGGGGTCCTGGAACCAAGTTAAATCCCTAAGGTCAAACCATAGGTCTGGTGATTGGAAATTACTATTTGCAGATCATGATGATCTTCACCTTCATACCTAAGGTCACATGGTCTCTTGAGCTTCCTAGGATTTTGTCATGACCTAGTCATGACAAAACCACTCTTAGGGGTCTAGTTAAAATGAGATGTTACAGGAGACTCGATGGATGCGCTCATGTTGAGTCGGAGTCTCGATGAGAGCGTTCATGTGGAGAAGAATGTCGCTCCTTGAAAGCTTTGAGATGCCTTCGCACTAGAGAGTGAGCGGAGTGAATTCTGAGCAGAGGAATGATTTGAGTCCCACGTTCTCGCCGAAAAATCTCAAAGCTCTCTCTAGCCTCTGGAGTTGCTTGTCTTCAAATGAAGGCATAATTGTCTATTTATAGTTCCTTAAAGTAATATGCTAATAATTGCGTCGGGGCGAAATTTATGCTGACGAATGACGTCACCCCATTTCGATCAACTGGATCACCAATTTTAGCAAAATGATGAAAGTGCCCACCAGGCGGATCGGGCGGCCTGTGTAGGTTCCCCGTCGGCAGACGGATGCGCGCGGCGTGCGCGCGAGGGTAAAAAATTACGGTATTAATATGTATAATATAAAAGTCATCCCAAGTGATGGATCATCAATATATGCACTAGAATCTATATATTTGGATATAGAAAAAAAATGTTGAAAACTCAAACATTAAATATCATTCAAATTGAATTAACATCACAATATGCCTTGTATCCACAAAAGGAAGACATAACTTCAGCAGGATACACTTTATTTGCTAGCACTGATATTACAATAGCCCGATATCATACGCGTGAAGTATACCTCGGCCTCAAAATCATTTTTCCCCTAGGATATTTCTAGCTCATCACAAATATACCTACTATCTCAAAAAACACAATTAATGACTACATTCACTATAATTCGCCCCTTTGATACCCAAACAAAAGCCATCATAATTAAAAATATGGCAATTGACGATATTCAAATCGAATTAAGGTGATCGCATCGCATTATTAATAATTGTTGGGTGCACTATTTATATGTACCAGATTTGGAGAAGCCTCATCTTAATCAATAATATACATCAATTTGTATTTGATGTATATTTGAGTTTCATTATGCAGGTTTAAGCATTGGAAGAAAATTTTCTAAGTAGAAGTGTCGACACTTGTGAAGAATTATGTCGACACTTGTGAAGAATCATGTCGACACCTAAAGAAGAAGTTGAGTCGACACCTAGGTATTGTGTCGACACCAACAGAAGAAGCTGTGTCGACACCCAGACTTGTGTCGACACTTATGAAGAATTGTGCCGACACCTAAAGAAGAAGTTGAGTCGACACTCAGACTTGAGTCGACACCTGAGCCAGGAATTATGTCGACACTGAAAGAAGAAGTCATGTCGACACCCAAGAGCTATGTCGACACTGAAAGCAGAAGTTGTGTCGACACCCAGGAGTTATGTCGATAATGGAAGCAGAATTATGTCGACACAGATGGCTTATGTCGACACATTTAACAGATGTTGTGTCGAGTATCAGAAGAATGACTATGTCGACACATAGAGTGTTGTGTCAACATCATCAAGATTTGTGTCAACACTTAGTCCATTTGTGTCGACACATGTGAAGCAGTTTGCTGAGTGGTTCATGCTGAGTTGGAAAGTCTTTGAAGAATTAGCTGACATAACCAACCGGTCTGACACCTTTGTCAGAACTGTCAGAAGACTATCACAAACCAAATCAGCCGGTAATCAGGAGGAAGCTCTATATAAAGGACTGGTTCGATACAACAAAAGAGAGACAATAGCAAGGAAAAGAGAACGTACAACACTAAGAAGTGAATACTTCAGAGAGAGTTTTCTACAACAAGAAAAGGGGAAACCCTTATGAAGGCAGATTCAGATCAGTCTGCAAGGAAGATTCAGATCACATTTTGAATTGAAGGAAGAAGCTATCTGAAGATCAACTTCTACATCAAGTGAAGATCAACCTTATTTTGGTCTATCAAGAAGCTTTGAAACAGCTAAGTCAGGTTGGATCTAAAGATCAGACTATTCAAGAACTAATCAAGAAGCACACCAGTGAAGAGATTCATCTAGTGAAATTTCTGTATCTCTTAATCAAATAATTTCTGGTAGGATCTGCTATAAGATCTGAGTTGTAAGCTTGTAATTATAAAGGCTGAGGTAGGGCTTTTGCCTGAGTTGTAGGAGTGGGGTTTCACTCTGAGTTGTAAGCCTAATGACATAGGCTGAGGTAGGGCTGAGGCCTGAGGTAGGGTTCTTGGGGAAGAATCTGAGGTAGGACTTGTATAAGTCTGAGTTGTCGGAACCATTCTTGGTTCTGAGCTGTAAGATCTGCGGATCTGAGAAGAAAGAAGGAAGTTAGGCCGAATCTAGTACACTGCTAGGTAGACAAAGGGGGAAAGTGGATGTACCCGGACCTTGGGGAACCACTATAAATCTGGTGTATGTTGTGCTGTGTTCATTATTCTGTGTTTTACATTGTTTCCGTGCTGAGTTAAAATTTGATATTTGCCTAAAATTTTGAAGGAAAAATTAGAACCTATTCACCCCCCCCCCCTCTAGGTGTCTAGAAAGCAAGTCTTTTAATATTACTTAAATATGAAGATTTATCTATGATAAGAAAAAAATGATCTAAGTGAAATAGATGAACGCTCTCCAAAAAAGAGCAGATATAATTATGATTTTTTTGAATTATCATCATTTAATATTTTAATTAACATTTACGAGGAGACAACCAATAATACTCTCGCAAATAGTATTGGAAAAGAATATATCATAACCGATGAAGATGTCAAACGCCTAAAAGCCGTCATACAAAAAACACAAAAATGAAATTTATAAAGTAAATAATTAGAAATCAAGATTTCTGAACAAAAATGTTTATATATTTGAGCGCATGCAAGACAATATATAACTTAAATAAGAAGAAAATTTTATTGTCTTCATATGAAATAATTAAGGGGATAGCAATTCAACATAAGAGGTTTCCTTCTATAGGCCCCTTCTAGATAATGAATTCATATGGATACATGAAATCTATTCACTAGTTACTATTGTAAAAGTACAAGCAACAAATGAATATAAAACAGCTTTACTTCTCTATCCGAGACTTGTCATGTATTTTTTATATTAGCTTTATAGGAGAATCCTGGAATAGTGTCATCATGTGGCTTTGTTGGAGCATCCTGAAATAGTAGTCTTGTTGGATCAGAGAAGTGGCCAAGCTTGCTGATACACCTCCACCAACTTTATTTGGAAAGCTGCTATCATATGAAATGCTGCTCACTGCCAGAAAAGAGGAGGAGAAAAACAGTAGGCCTAAATACAAAGAAAGGTTTGTAGCCTTCAACGCTGAAGGCACAAGAAAGGGTTGGAAAAGGTCTTCTTCTCCACCCAAAAGGAGTGCTGAGGCTGAAGAAGAAAATCTTGACAACAGCACATCAGATAGCCACACCTCTAATGAGGACTTTGTTGCCTTTACAAGGCAATTCCAAAGGTTCATGAAAAAGAAGAAATGGAGAACCAAGCCATCAACATCTTTTTCTAAGGATGAGTATTACAAGAAAAAGAAGACTCCCAAGGAGGACAGGTATGCATCAAAACCTAGTAAACAAATTAATATTAAGATTGTGTGTTATTGTAGTAACATGCCTGGACATGTCATAGATGATTGTCCAGACAAGAGGACTGAATCCAAAGATAAGAAGAAGTATCAAGTGAAAGGCAAGAAGGAGAAATCCCTTGTTGCTCAGAAGCAGAAGAGTTGGACAGACACTTCATCTTCAGGATCAGGAGATGTAGATAATGCTGAAGCATATGTTGGATTGATCTCAACTGAAGAGGATTCTAGGGAACTAGAATTCCTACAAATTCTGGACTCCATAAATGGAGCAAAGACTATTGTTGTAGAGGGCTGATGGCTCTATCAGAAAATGATCGGTGTTAGGATCAGCCTGGTCCTAGTAAGGTATACAGTTCTTCCTCAGCTTCAGATTACTGCACTACATCAGATTCAGAAACTTCTGCATCAAGAGATGTGGATGGTTCTGAATCAGAAGGGGATGTGCATCAACTCATTAATGAGTATGGTGGGTTGTTGCAAGCTCTAAAGAGGAGCAAGTTTCTTGTCAAGGAGCAGGCCAAGGAGATTGAGTCTCTGAAGCAGGCTGCATCAGATTCAGCCATGTTGACAGATTCAAAACTGAAGGAGATTGCCAAACTGAAAAATATTACTGTTATTCAGATGGGCACAATCTCTTTCAAGGAAAATCACATCAAGAAACTTGAGGCAAAACTTCAGCAAGAAAGAGAGTTAGTGGCTAAATTCTCTAAACCAAAATCAGTCTTGCCCATAATAGATAATTTCATTTCTTATAAAGGAAAGACTAGTTTAGGTTTCAAGGGTAGAACTAGGGCCACCAATTTTCATAGTAAAGGTAAGGCCCCAGCACAGCCACTAGCTTCAAAGCCCCCTATTTTCTTTAGGAAAGTGATGCAACTAACAAACAAGTATGATCATGATAGTACTCATGGTCACTGTGAGGATGAAGATCTCATGGGCAAGGGTGCAAATGCCCATAGATCACATTATAGGCAAGCCCATCAGGTTCAAGAGGAAGTCTTGGGGTTTACTGCTCCAGCACCTACACTCAACAGAACTGCTGGCAACAAAGTAGTAAAGTCTGTACCTAAGAGAAGGTATAATAGTTTTGAGTGTTGGTGCTGTGGCAAAGTGGGTCAGTTTGCTAGGGATTGTTGGTTCAACACAAGTGTTAAAACCAAGAGTAGTCTACCTGTCAGAACAGCTGCAGGATTTCAACCTAACAATGACCTAGGACCCAATAACAATTTGGGTTCTAAGGGTAAGTGATTTTGTATTTGATGCAGGTGAATCCAAGTGATCATACCCCTATATGGTACTTGGATAGTGGATGTTCCAGACACATGACTGGAACAAGAAGAATGTTGAGGGACTATGTACCCATAGAGAATGGACCTAAAGTAATCTTTGGTGGATCAGAAAAAGGAATCATCAAAGGATTTGGTAACATTTTTAGTGATTCAATTACTATCACTAAAGTGGCATATGTGAAGGGTCTAAAACATAACCTGATCAGCATAAGTCAACTTAGTGATCTAGGTTATGACATCTCTTTTCTCAAAGTGGAGTACCAAATAAGAAGGTCAAGTAATCAAGAGATTATTTTGACTGGCACTAGGAAAGGGAATGTATATTGTCTTAACCTAGATTG
This sequence comes from Platanthera guangdongensis, assembly GCA_039583875.1. NCBI lineage: Eukaryota > Viridiplantae > Streptophyta > Magnoliopsida > Asparagales > Orchidaceae > Platanthera > Platanthera guangdongensis. The sequence goes on along the minus strand of CM077164.1, from coordinate 31,620,805 downwards.
TGAGTTTGACAACTCACCCATTTGTCTAGTTGAAGGAGAAAAAGCTTCACTATGTGTCAAATGGCACAAGAGGCTTGCCCATCTGAACTATAAGTCAATAGGACAGCTGTTTAGCATGGGGTTAGTGATGAATGGTCCTCAAGTCAAGTGCATTAAAGAGGGTGTGTGTTCTGCTTGCCAAAAGGGCAAACAAATTAAGTCCTCTTTCCATGCACTTGATATCAAAGATTCAATGAGATGTTTATATCTCTTGCATATGAATTTGTTTGGTCCTATGCCAGTTCACAGTCTTGGTAGGAAAATATACAAATTAGTTATTGTGGATGACTATTCTAGATACACATGTGTTTTCTTCTTGAGGCAGAAATTTGAAACCCCAACTGTTTTCCAGACTTTTGTTAGACAAATTCAGAATGAATTTAACAGTTCTGTGGTCAAAATCAGAAGTGACCATGGAACTAAATTTCAGTCTGAATGTATGACACAGTTCTGTGATGAATTTGGGATTCATTAGGAATTCTCCTCACCTAGAACTCCTCAGCAAAATGGAGTTGCTGAAAGAAAGAATATGACTCTAATTGAGGCAAGTAGAACACTACTTAGTGACACTACTCTCCCTGAATACTTCTGGGCAAATACAGTAAATACTGCATGTCATGTTCTCAATAGAGCCTCCATCAATAAGAAACATAAGATGACCCCCTATCAGATTTTGAAAGACAGAAAACCAAACATTTCCAACTTTAGGATCTTTGGTAGCAAGTGTTATGTTTTAGTTAATGGAAAGCACTACCAAACAAAGTTTGCTGCCAAATCCCTAGAAGGGATATTTGTTGGGTACAACAATAATAGTAGGGCATACATAATCTATAACTTAACTACCCAAGTTGTAGAGGAATCTGTGCATGTTGTATTTGATGAATCTAGATTGATTAACGGTGAATTGTCTACTTCTTCAGTTAGTTCAACAGGTCTAACAGATAGGCTGGACAAGCTGACCATCAATAGAAAGGTACCTGCTAGGCTGAATGAGGAAAACGATGCTTATTATCCAGGGGGAGAACAATACTCACTGAATGAAGAAGACAATGAGGAGCGTCGGGTTGAAGAAAATGAAGAAGTCCATGAGGTTGACAGATTTCCTCCAGCAAGAAGACACTTGGAGGATCATCCTGCACACCAAATTATTGGTGATGCAAGTCAAGGTGTTCTTACAAGAAGCAAAAGTATGAACACAGTTCTATGTTCTAGCTTCTTGTCACAAATAGAACCCAGAAAGTTTGAAGAAGCAATGCTAGACGAAACTGGATTGATATTATGCAAGAAGAGCTGACTCAATTCAAAAGGTGTAATGTATGGGAACTGGTTCCTAAACCAAAGGATCATAACATCATAGGAACCAAGTGGATCTACAGAAACAAACTTAATGAGAATGACACTATAATCAAGAACAAGGCCAGATTGGTAGAAAAAGGCTACAGGCAAGAGGAAGGGATTGACTTTGATCAAACTTTTTCCCCAGTGGCAAGGTTGGAGGTTATAAGATTGTTCTTGGCATATGCTGTCTATCAAGGGTTTAAGGTATATCAAATGGATATAAAGTCAGCATTCCTGAATGGTGACTTAAAAGAGGAAGTCTATGTTGAACAACCCTCAGGTTTTGTAGACTCTCATTATCCCGATTATGTATATAGGCTTAGGAAAGCTCTATATGGTTTAAAACAAGCCCCAAGGGCTTGGTATGAAACCTTGTCTGCTTTTCTCATTGAGAATAAGTTCTCTAGAGGAAAGATAGACAAAACTTTATTCTTTAGGGAATCTGAAGGCAAGATAATCCTAGTACAGATATATGTTGATGACATTATATTTGGTTCAACTAAAAACAACCTTTGTAGGAAGTTTGCTAAACTTATGCAAGGGAAGTTTGAGAAGAGCAGTATGGGTGAGCTGAAGTTTTTTTTTTGGGACTTCAAGTTAGACAGACTGATGACTGATTGTCCATATCTCAGTCTAAGTTCACCAAGGAGTTGATTAAGAAATATGGTATGGACTCAGCCTCCACCATGAAAACTCCTATGGGAACAAGTATGTCTATAGGCAAAGATGAGGCAGGGAAACCTGTTGATAAGTCTTTGTATAGAGGGATAATTTGCTCCCTACTTTATTTGACTGCTAGTAGACCTAACATCATATATGCAACATGTATATATGCTAGGTACCAAGCTTACCCAAAGGAATCTCATTATACTGCAATTAAAAGAATTTTGAGATATCTTAAGGGCACACCTAATTTAGGCCTTTGGTACCCAAAGAATAGAGATTTCTTACTAACAGGTTTCTCAGATGCAGACTTTGCAGGATGCAAAGAAGACAGGAAGAGTGTAACACCCCCTATCCGTCACATAGCATATAGCAGTAGGTCCGGCCGGGGCCCGACGCCATATACCACATACAGGCCGGGTGGTTACTTATGGAAACCATCCAACCAATCTCAACGTCTTACACAGAGCATTCTAGCGGAAGCAGTTTATAAAAGTTGTAAACAAGAACACAGCATCGAAGCACGAATGTCCACTAATACAGATTAGGAATGTTATACAAAATACCCAAAACAAGCCTTAAGGCCTTACAAAATGGTTCACTTGAATATTACATGTTTTACAAACTACGGCACGCAGGCCGGTCATACATGAATAAAACAGTAAACACTTCCATTTGGGCCTTCGAGGGCCGGCTTCGCAAAAAGGGGTTTTAGCCCGCTATTGACCGCTTGGTCCAGGTGCACCTGCAAGCAACAACCCACCGCACGGTGGCAAAACAAGGCAACGGTCAGCAATGCTGACCAAATTATAACGATCCCGCCCCCAACTCGGGGCGGCGATGCTCCTTCCCTGCAATTCATTAACATAAGCGAGCAATATATATATATATAACGATAGCCATTTCATCAGAGACGTTGGCTCGCTCGACCACACGCCCCGTGCACTCAGGGCACATTCTCGGTGAACCGGTCGATGTCACGTCAATTAAAGCCATTAACATACCGGACTCACCACCGCCACTTTGACGACAAAATCTATGAGCAATTTGTCTTCCCGGCATGGGTCACGACAATTTAAGCCATTGACCGCCGAAGACTCACATCTATGCCAACGGCAAGTGCCACGTAACTTTAGGTCTCTTTAACCCGAACGACATAGATATGGGTACGGTTCCATCTAACCCGTGCTCACGTCGCAACGACAATTTAAGCCATTTGCGCAGGTCAAACTTCTCCAGAGTCCCATTTTCGTCACACAGTTTCACATAACTCGGTTATGTTCAAGTTGGCTCTCAGGCCTCCATGTTGGCAAGATCACGCATCCGCCCAGTTTTCCGGGTGCACCTTAGGGTTAATCCCCAAGATTCCCTATTGCAATCTACCGCGTAGAAAACCCGAAAAACACCCAATCGCACGGAGTCTTCTCCGACATTTATGCAATGCAACATCACCGATCCGGACCAACATGTCCGGGTAGGCTTCACACATCATGCATATGTTCGTTCTCGCTTACGGACTCTAACAACGGGGACTATTCATGTCTACCCGTAGGAACGCCTCCAACTCACTGCAAACTCGCGAGAGCGGGCTTCCTATGCAAAAGAAGGAGAGCTATTCATGCTCAAGATGAGGATCGTTACCCTTGCGTTCCTCTTTGGCGCCATTGAAAAGTAATCGGATGAAAACCACCGTACTAGCATTGCCTCCGTGGATCCGGAGTCGGCTCGCGATTCGGAGCTCCGAAGCTCCTCCAATGGCGGGATCTAGCTGCTTCTTCCTCCCTTGGCTCTCCTCTCTCTCTAAGGATTTAGAAAGATGATAAGGTATGAAAAGTGAGGGTTTTCCAAGTCCATTCACGGGTATATCCCTTCAGGAACATCCCCCAGCCGTTGGATCTCAAAACAAGGAAACGAACGGCTTTGATTCGGGGCTGAAATGCCCAATCTGGACCGAACACGGCCTGACACACGCCCGTGTCCAGGGCCGTGTGCCGCATTCGCCGTCAAAATCGAATCTCCTGGAACCTCACACGGGTATCGAACACGCCCGTGTTCGAGCTGACACGCCCGTGTTCCACCTCACACGGCCGTGTGGCCGGCCGTGTACCCCATGATTTTTCCCCAAAATCAACTCGAGCACTGCACGGGTTCTAGGACACGCCCGTGTCCTTACCCGTGTCACCTTGACACGCCTGGACCCCAGGCCGTGTACCCGGTCTAGACATTTCGTCGAGCGAAGATCGTTGACCTGATGACACGGCCTTGGACACGCCCGTGTCCTAGGTCGGGTGCCTTGTCTCGACGATCGTCGAGCGAATCTCGTCGACTCCCCGGGACGATCGTCGACACGGCTCGACACGCCCTGCGACACGCCCGTGTCGCGGGCCGTGTGCCCACTCTCGACGAATCGTCGAGAACATCTCTACGACTTCGCGTCTAAGTGTCGACACGGGTCGACACGCCCTGCGACACGCCCGTGTCGCAGGCCGTGTGCCCACTCTCGACGAATCGTCGAGAACATCTCGACGACTTCGCGGCTAAGTGTCGACACGGGTCAACACGCCCTGGGACACGCCCGTGTCCCAGGCCGTGTGCCTGCTGCCAGAACCCAAACTGGCCCAAAACGTCCCCCTTTTGCTCCTTTGAGTTTCGGGGCGTTACAACTCTACCCCTCTTAAAAGAATTTCGTCCACGAAATTATATAAAGGAAAGACATGTACAAAACCAAAATTTGAACATGAGCGGAACAACTCTGGATACTCGTCAAGCATAGTCTGCTCTCGCTCCCAAGAGGGCTCCTCACGACCGCAATTGTCCCACCGGACCTTGACCATCCTGATCTCTTTATTGCGTAGCTGCTTGACCTCCGAGTCCTCAATCCGCACGGGCTTGCCTTTGTCGTTAGCCCACTATCCACCGGCACTTGATCAACCGCGATCACTTGCGTAGGCTCTTGCACCACCTTCCGAAGCACCGAAATGTGGAATACATCATGTAAACCACTAAGCTCCACTGAAAGCTTCAACCGCTAGGCCGCTTCACCAACTCGCTCCAGAACTTCGAACGGTCCAAGGTACCTCGGGCTTAGCTTTTTCAATCGCCGCACCCGCGAGAAACCCTTGAACGGCTTGATCTTTAAGTATACATAATCGCCCACAGCGAACTCCACGTTCCTGTGCTTGGCATTATAGTACTTTGCTTGCCGGTCCTGAGCGATAAGCAACCTCTCCCGAATGGTTCTCACCAAAGAAGTAGCATCCTCCACTTCCGATCGCTTATACAACTTTGACTCACCCGTTTCTAATCAAGACAACGGCGTGAGACATTTTCTACCATATAGGGCCTCGTAAGGCGTCATCTGAATACTCGCTTGGTAGCTATTGTTGTATGCGGACTCCACCAAATAAAGGTGGTCTTCCCATTGCTTTCCAAAATCCAAGACACACATGCGAAGCATGTCTTCCATGGTTCTATTGACCCTCTCGGTCTGCCCATCCGTTTGCGGATGGAAGGCTGTGCTAAAATTCAACTTTGTTCCCAACATTTATTGCACCAGCCTCCAATCATTGGACGTGAACCGCCCATCTCGGTCACTCACGATGCTGCGGGGCACACCATGAAGCCGTACTATGTTATCCACATAGAGCTTTGCCAGTTTCTCCACCGGATCATCCTTCCTATGCGGAATAAAATGCGACACTTTCGTTAATCGATCCACGATCACCCAAATGGCGTCGTTCCCGTTTTGCGACCTTGGCAAACCGTGCACAAAGTCCATAGAAATGTCGTCAAATTTCCACTCCGGAATAGGCAAGGACTTAAGAAATCCTCCCGACTTTTGGCACTCCACCGAATTACCAAGGCGCAGGTTTGGCACTTCGCTATGCATAGCGCCACATCCTTCGTTAAACCCGGCCACCAAAACAGTTTCTTCACATCACGGTACATCTTAGTGCTCCCCGGGTGAATCGAGTACTTGGTATGGGGTGCCTCGTACAACACCTCCACCCGTAACTTGCCCACGCTTGGGACGCACAGACGACCGTCTTTCCAAAGTAGTCCGTCCTCCACGACGAATTGGGAATTCGACCCACCCGGAGCCTCTACCATGAACTGCTTCAGTTCTTGATTGTCTGTCCACACCAACAATCTCCAACGCCTCCAACTCTCGCACCAACCGCTCATCATGCACCGATAGTCAATTGGCTTGAGCTGGGGCTTGGCGACTCAACGTGGCTGCGACCGCACTCCCTTTACCAGGCACATAGTGGATCTTGAATGTATAGTCACCCAAGACTCCATCCATCTATGCTACCGCATTTTCAGTTTCTTCTGATCAATCAGATACTTCGCGCTCTTACGACCGGCGTAGAGATCCGTTTTTCCCATCGTACCAAATTATGCCCCCACGGCTTCAAGGCAAAACTCACTACCACTAAGTCATGGACCGGATAGTTCCTCTCGTGCACTTTTGGCTGTCTCGTGCCATAAGCTATTACACCTCCGTGTCGTAGTAGCACGCAACCCAAACCGCTGCCCGAAGCATTGTTATTAACTCCCATAGCCTCTGGGCCCACTCGGCGAAGTTAGCGCAGGCGGCGTGGTCGACCGACATTACAACTCCTCAAAAGCCCGCGCGCACTTCGGCGTCCAAAAGGACTTCTGCTCCTTACTCGTCAAAGTAGTGAAGGGTAACGCTATCCGCGAGAAGTTCTCCACGAAGCGCCTGTGATAGCCGACGAGCCCCAGAGGGCTCTGGACTCCCGCTATCATAGAAAGTTCAGGCCACTCCCGTATCGCAACAATCTTCGCCGGATCACTGCAATACCTTCCTCACTCTACAAGTTCACCAAAACGTCGTTGATGAAGACGTTCACAAAATGGTCCAAGTACACATTAAAGGTCATGTTCATCACATCCATGAACACTGACGGCGCATTGGTCAGCCCAAACGGCATGTCCGTAAACTCGCAATGCCTGTATCTTGCACTGAACGTTATCTTAAGGATATCACTCTCCCTTATCTAATTTAGAGTATGTCGTTGACCCGACCAACTGATCAAGAAGATCATCGATCCGGGAGATCGGGTACTTGTTCTTTTCCGTTAACTTGTTGAGCTCCCGATAATCCACACATAGCCTCAAGCTTCCTTCTTCTAAATAGAGAGGGTTGATGCGCTCCAAGGCGAAGGACTTGGACGCACATGCCCTTGCTCCAACAACTCTTAGAAGTTGCACTTTCAGCTTCGCCATTTCCTTAGGCGCTAGCCGATATGGAGAGCGTGATACAGGCTTTGCACCTGAGACTAGCTCAACCATGAAATCTATCTCCCGTCGAGGCGGGGCTCCAGGCAGATCTCTAGGGAACGCATCAGGGTACTTCGACACCACTGAAATATTAACCCCCGCGGGCTTCGGCTTTGCAACCTCCACTAGAGTACAGAACAGCTCTACAACAGCACGAACTGCCTTCACCACCTGAAGAGCGGCCAACAACATCCTGCTCGACCTCTTTGAGCTCGTAAGGGTCGTCTCACGACTTGCTCCCAAGTTGACTTCCTTGCTACCACAGTCTATGTAGGCTTGCTGCTCCGAGAGCCAGTCCATGCCAAATATAACGTCAAACTCCACCAACGGAAGTAACGATGCTTGCAGATCGTACTCCTAATTCCCAAACCGCAAACTAAGAGCAACGAATTCTACCCTCGCAGAATGAGCACCATTGGACTATAACGCATCCAATTTATCTCTTTCCATCGAAGGAGGGACTCCAAGGCACAATAAAATTCCTAATAAAGGAATGCGAAGCTCCCTAAACGAACGGTGCTCTCGCAAATAAAATACAGTCATAACAAGGCTTAGCACCCTTAGTTCTAAGCTAACATGCACAAGGGCGGCAAGTGTTTAAGGAAAAACTATCTTTAAACCATACCTGTCGTCGCAACGGCGTGCTTCCTCCAGGGTTTTAGGAACTCACGGGCATAATGCCCCGGCTCCCCATAGTTGTAACATGCTCCCGGGGTTTGGCTTGTAGTTGGCCCCGAAGCTCTGAGTGGAGGGACTAGACCCAAAGTCCTAGCCTTCTTGTACCACTTTCGATATCCAGACTTTGAGGTGCTCGGCACTTTGAATGCCGCTTTCTTTGCACTAACGTCCTTGACTGCTCCTGACTTAGCTTTCTTACCCTTCTGAGCACCATTCCAACAGTCTCGGGCAAAGTGCCCTTTCTTTCCACAAGTAAAACATGTGTAAGTAGTTTTGCTAGTCGATGTTATAGCCCCTTTGTCCAGCACTCCAACGGATGCAACTCTTATGGGGCTTGCATAGTTCGATACCATGGGCGCTGGCATCGGGAGAGTCTTCCTCAAACCTACCTCTAAAGATCTAGCTGATTCCACCAAGGCTCGGAATCCCAATAACTTTGGTCCTAGCAGTAGGACTCGTAACTCGGCGCGCAGGCCATTATAGAATCTATCGACTGTAGTTTGCTCATTATCCAACTCAAAGCATGGGTAGCGACTTATCATAAGAAATGCTTGCAAATATTCCTCAACTGTGTGCGCTCCCTGCACTAAATGCATATTCAGCTGCTGCCCCAATGGTCTACCAAAGGTCGTCTGCTGCATCACGCCCACCGGCGTTGAAGCCACAACAGGGGCGCAGGGTTGTACATTTCCTCTAAGCTGTGCACCCGTCACAGCGAACACCGCTTCTACAATCCTTCTAACGGTTTTATATGAAGGAGGAGTCTCAAACACCTCACTGGGTGCACTATGCTCCTCAGAAACTCAGCGTTCTGATGGCCCAACACCACTACTGGTCACCTATAGTGGTATAAAACACCGTTAAGCGACCAAATAAAATTGCAAAAAGCAATTATGGGAACACGCAGGTTCCCCAAACACGAGTATTTTCATTCCTAAGTGGACATTCATGGGTTCTTTTACCATTATAACGATGACGCACACAATGTGCTCACCACCCCTTAAAAAGAATTCGCCCACGAATTCAGTTTAAGCCCGACCAAAAACCAGTAGTTTGATACCAAATTGTAACACCCCCTATCCGTCACATAGCATATAGCAGTAGGTCCGGCCGGGGCCCGACGCCATATACCACAGACAGACCGGGTGGTTACTTATGGAAACCATCCAACCAATCTCAACGTCCTACACAGAGCATTCTAGCGGAAGCAGTTTATAAAAGTTGTAAACAAGAACCCAGCATCGAAGCACGAATGTCCACTAATACAGATTAGGAATGTTATACAAAATACTCAAAACAAGCCTTAAGGCCTTACAAAATGTTTCACTTGAATATTACATGTTTTACAAACCACGGCACGCAGGTCGGTCATACATGAATAAAACAGTAAACACTTCCATTTGGGCCTTCGAGGGCCGGCTTCGCAAAAAGGGGCTTTAGCCCGCTATTGAGCGCTTGGTCCAGGTGCACCTGCAAGCAACAACCCACCGCACGGTGGCAAAACAAGGCAACGGTCAGCAATGCTGACCAAATTATAACGATCCCGCCCCCAACTCGGGGCGGCGATGCTCCTTCCCTGCAATTCATTAGCATAAGCGAGCAATATATATATATAACGATAGCCATTTCATCACAGACGTTGGCTCGCTCGACCACACGCCCCGTGCACTCAGGGCACATTCTCGGTGAACCAGTCGATGTCACGTCAATTAAAGCCATTAACATACCGGACTCACCACCGCCACTTTGACGGCAAAATCTATGAGCAATTTGTCTTCCCGGCATGGGTCACGACAATTTAAGCCATTGACCGCCGAAGACTCCCATCTATGCCAACGGCAAGTGCCACGTAACTTTAGGTCTCTTTAACCCGAACGACATAGATATGGGTACGGTTCCATCTAACCCGTGCTCACGTCGCAACGACAATTTAAGCCATTTGCGCAGGTCAAACTTCTCCCGAGTCCCATTTTTGTCACACAGTTTCACATAACTCGGTTATGTTCAAGTTGGCTCTCAGGCCTCCATGTTGGCAAGATCACGCATCCGCCCAGTTTTCCGGGTGCACCTTAGGGTTAATCCCCAAGATTCCCTGTTGCAATCTACCGCGTAGAAAACCCGAAAAACACCCAATCGCACGGAGTCTTCTCCGGCATTTATGCAATGCAACATCACCGATCCGGACCAACATGTCCGGGTAGGCTTCACACATCATGCCTATGTCCGTTCTCGCTTACGGACTCTAACAACGGGGACTATTCATGTCTACCCATAGGAACGCCTCCAACTCACCGCAAACTCGCGAGAGCGGGCTTCCTATGCAAAAGAAGGAGAGCTATTCATGCTCAAGATGAGGATCGTTACCCTTGCGTTCCTCTTTGGCGCCATTGAAAAGTAATCGGATGAAAACCACCGTACTAGCGTTGCCTCCTTGGATCCGGAGTCGGCTCGCGATTCGGAGCTCCGAAGCTCCTCCAATGGCGGGATCTAGCTCCTTCTTCCTCCCTTGGCTCTCCTCTCTCTCTCTAAGGATTTAGAAAGATGATAAGGTATGAAAAGTGAGGGTTTTCTAAGTCCATTCACGGGTATATCCCTTCAGGAACATCCCCCAACCGTTGGATCTCAAAACAAGGAAACGAACGGCTTTGATTCGGGGCTGAAATGCCCAATCTGGACCGAACACGGCATGGCACACGCCCGTGTCCAGGGTCGTGTGCCGCATTCGCCGTCAAAATCGAATCTCCTGGAACCTCACACGGGTATCGAACACGCCCGTGTTCGAGCTGACACGCCCGTGTTCCACCTCACACGGCCGTGTGGCCGGCCGTGTACCCCATGATTTTTCTCCAAAATCAACCCGAGCACTGCACGGGTTTTAGGACACGCCCGTGTCCTTACCCGTGTCACCTTGACACGCCTGGACCCCAGGCCGTGTACCCGGTCTCGACATTTCATCGAGCGAAGATCGTTGACCTGATGACACGGCCTTGGACACGCCCGTGTCCTAGGCCGTGTGCCTTGTCTCGACGATCGTCGAGCGAATCTCGTCGACTCCCCGGGACGATCGTCGACACGGCTCGACACGCCCTGCGACACGCCCGTGTCGCGGGCCGTGTGCCCACTCTCGACGAATCGTCGAGAACATCTCGACGACTTCGCGTCTAAGTGTCGACACGGGTCGACACGCCCTGCGACACGCCCGTGTCGCAGGCCGTGTGCCCACTCTCGACGAATCGTCGAGAACATCTCGACGACTTCGCGGCTAAGTGTCGATACGGGTCGACACGCCCTGGGACACGCCCGTGTCCCAGGCCGTGTGCCTGCTGCCAGAACCCAAACCGGCCCAAAACGTCCCCCTTTTGCTCCTTTGAGTTTCGGGGCGTTACAAAGAGTACAACAGGAACCTGTCAATTTCTAGGAGGAAGGCTGGTGTCATGGTGCAGCAAGAAGCAAACAAGTGTAGCTATATCAATAGCTGAGTCTGATTATATAGTTGCAGGTAGTTACTGTGCACAGTTGTTGTGGATAAAGCACTAACTAGAAGATTATGACATCAAGGTAAGTAGAATTCCACTGTTTTGTGATTCTACCAGTGTTATTTCTATTGCTAAGAATCTTGTATCTCACAATAGAACCAAGCATATAGAAATTAAGTTTCATTTCAACAGAGAACATGTTGAGAAGGAAGATATTAGTCTAGAGTTTGTGAACACAAATAATCAAATAGCTGATATATTTACAAAACCTCTAGAAGAAATTAAATTCAATTATTTTAAAATTGAATTAGGTATGTTGAACCTAGAATAGATTAGCACAAGCTTCCCTAACAATAATATGTAAGTACAAAATTTCACAGGAAATTTGTCTAAGTACAAAGTTTGTGTCGACACAAGCCCAATTGTGTCGACACACTCAGTATGTTGTGTCGACAAAGAATAAGGATGTGTCGACACAGAAATAGTATTTATGTCGACAGAAGAATAGGTGTCGACACAACCTTGTCAAGACCTTATATCTAAAGGATTTTTCATGTCGACACATAAAAGTTGGTGTTGTCACAACTATGTCAAGACATGACCAGCCCGTGTCGACTTTGACACATGTATGTCGACATCTAGACATATCGACTAAACCTAAGTTTTGTCGAGACCTAGGTCATTTTTGTTGACACATGTAAAATTTGGTCAGCTATGGCACATCTTTTGACCTGCCCTTTACGCTAACACTATAAATAGGTTAAGCCAAAATCTGGTCGACTATGCTTTCAGAAATCTAGGATATGCACCTTGTGTCAACAAAGATCTTCTCTTATTTTCTCTTCAATCTCTCTCGACAATGGCGCCTCACCAAGATGATAAGGTGAATGAAGGATATAAGCTGGTTCGTGGAGGATTCACGACAGCTTCACAAGAAATCCACGGTGTCATTACCCTAATTTCTGATAATGGATTAGAATTCTTGGTCTCAGAACCAACAAAAATTTGGAAAAAGGAAGTCATGGAATTCTATTCCTCTGCTACTGTGGACCCAGAAGGGAAGAAGATCAAAGCCACAGTCCAGGATTCACGAGTTAGACTAACGCTAAAGACTATCAGGAAATCACTCCAACTTCCCATGATTAAGGATGATGAAGAAATAGTTCCATCCAGAACTAAAGAAGCACTAAGTTGGTGCGGGCTAAATCCTAATATTAAGTTTGGATCATCTATTGCCCGAAAAGGGATGAATTCCCAAGGAAAGTTTCTATTTGAAGTAGTTGGGAAGGTAATTCTTTGTAAGACTGGTGGACATGACAGAATTTCAGTCCACATGTTTAATTTGATGACAAGGAATATTTTCTCCATAAAATTAGACTGGGCATCAATAGTTTTTGATAAGCTTCAAGAAGGAATAAAGAAACCAAATCTGGGAAGAATTTTGAGTTTATGTCTATCTACTACAATACCAGATGCTTTGCACCAACTTCCAGGAACCAAAATCAACCACATGAGGAGGATGGATGTGAGAATTCTATCTAGATGGGATAGAGTTTTAACAAAGGAAGTATCTACTCCACAGAAAGCTGTTAAGAAAGATAAACAGCAGAAAAAGGTTATTCCACAAGCAGAATCCTCCAGTGATTCTGAAGAAGATGTGGTCTTCAGTTCAGATGACGACATACCACAAAAGGTAGCATAGGATCAAGTGGAGAGAAGTATGCTTTTAGAGCAACAGGTAGTCTCCACTCTAGGGGGAGAAAATTCTGAACCAGCAGTACAAGACATAGTACAACTTGAGCTGCCTGCCCAAGGGGGAGGTATTACTGAAGCTGCTCTAGAAAGTGAGCATGCTGCTGATACTATTGTGGCAATAGTGTCAGAAATTAACAATGAAGGACTACTAAATGATGAGAAAGAAGAACAAGCTGAGCAGCTATAAGATACTGCACAAAATATTCAAATAAGTATTTCCTTTTCAGAGAATGACCTGGACAAAGATCTGGATGTCTAGGGAGAACCATCTGTTTTCCAAACAAATTTTGTTCCTCCTGTTTAGCTGCAGCAAGAGGTAACTATGGAAGAGTTATTCCCTGAACACCCAACAGCATGGACTGAGGGGGAGCAGCAAATCATAGAAAAAAAAACTTCCAGGTACTGATGGGGAGATGTCTCAGCATGCCCCAACTGATAAGGAACCAGTAAATATACAAAGTTCCTCAGAATCTTCTGATGATGAAGAATCCTCAATGGCTAAGAAAAGGAAGTTAGCTGACTTAAGGAAACGGAGCTCGGGCTATAAAAAGGCCTTACAAACAGTCACACCACCATCTGCTCAAAGTATGGATTTCAGTTCCCTACTGGTCCAATTACAGGTGAAATTGGATGAGCAAACGCAGTCTTTAGAAAGGTATGTGGATGATACACATAAAGATTTGCAATTCAATTTGGGTCAAGATATCAAATCAATCAGGTTTGAAGTAAATCAAAATAAGAAAGAAATGACAGATTGCTTCCATAAGGGAGGAAATGTTTGGGTATACCTGGCAAAGCAACAACAAAAACTCACTACTAAAGTGGATGACATTACAGTTAAGCAAGGATATGTTCTTGAAAATCAAATCAGGATGAATGATAACCTCAAAGAGTCACACTTTGTTATTCTTACCAAGATTGATAATCTAACCACTACTCTCAAAGCTGAAGTATCCACGCAGATCAAAGAAGATCTAGCTGTTGTTCATGACACTTTTACAAAATCTCACAAGAATATTTCTGATTTCTTGCAGAAGTTCAGGAATTATTACAAAGAAGACACAGATTATCTTGTTAACCAAGTCAGATTTCAGAAGGATGATCTGAGAGATCATATTGAAAGAGAAGTCATAAAGGGGGAGAGGGTGTTAGTCAAGGCCAGCTCAGATCAGGCTAAATGGATATCAAATAACATCAGAGCAACTCTTGGATATCCCCCCTTATGTGATGATGACAATGTTGCTGAGTCTGGAGTGCAACCTGTTTATATTGAGGGAGATCAACCTGAAGTTGCTCAAGTCATTTACCCTCCACCTGATTTTGACATGGTTCACCAAGAAGTTTAGTCAATGTACAGCCCTCCACAGGAGGCTAAAATATTATTATTGGAAAAGTGGAAATGTTAGAGGCTGTCAAGGAAGCTCAGAAGGAAGCACAACTGTCCAAGAAAAGGTTTAGAGAACAGGCTGAACTGAAGCCTGATTTTGAGCAATGGAGCCCTACTTCCAGGAACATTATATTGACTGCCTGGAAAGCTGTGAAGGACAAGACCCATGAAAGGGGTAAATGGTATACTGAGCAAGAGTGGAACAAGTATCAAGCCAGATAGGAAGTCATTCTTCAATACAGAAGAAAAGCAAAAGCTGGGAAGTTACCTGCTAATGCTCTGGAGCCTAACAAGTACTTCTCAAAGCCTTTTCATTATTTTTAAAGGCAAATGATAAGGGCTGAAGAACAGAAAAAGAAGGATCTGAAAGGAAAACAACCTGCTGATGATGTTGAACCTACTGTGCAGGCTCAGATCAAATCAGGAAAAGACATTGTGATTAAGGAGCCTAATCAATTATAGGATAGTTAGGCTTATGTATAGCACAATGTAACCTTTTTGGATTTTGTTCTAAAGAAAACTGTGTAAACTTACCATTTCTCTCTAAGTAAATGAAATCAGTTTCAGTATCCATTTCAGTTGTTTACAATGTTTATATGTTACCCTGCAGTGAAATGCATGTACAGCTATTTTTTATGTGTTTTATTATTATGAGTGATGTATATCTTTGACTAAAGGTTATGACTTCTCCAAATATGGGGAGATTGTTGGGTACACTTTTTATATGTACCAGATTTGGAGAAGCCTTATCTTAATTAATGATATACATCAATTTATATTTGATGTATGTTTGAGTTTCATTGTGCAGGTTTAAGCATTGGAAGAAAATTTTCTAAGTACAAGTGTCGATACTTGTGAAGAATTATGTCGACACTTGTGAAGAATCATGTCGACACCTAAAGTAGAAGTTGAGTCGACACCCAGGTATTGTGTCGACACCAACAGAAGAAGCTGTGTCGACACCCAAACTTGTGTCAGCACTTGTGAAGAATTGTGTCGACACCTAAATAAGAAGCTGAGTCGACACTCAGACTTGTGTCGACACCTGAGCCAGGAATTATGTCGACACTGAAAGCAGAAGCTGTGTCGACACCCAAGATCTATGTCGACACTGAAAGCAGAAGCTGTGTCGATACCCAGGAGTTATGTCAACAATGGAAGCCGAATTATGTCGACACAGAGGGCTTGTGTCGACACATTTAACAGATGTTGTGTCGACTACCAGAAGAATGACTATGTCGACACATGGAGTGTTGTGTCGACATCATCAAGATTTGTGTCGACACATAGTCCATTTTTGTCGACACATGTGAAGCAATTTGCTGAGTGGTTCATGCTGAGTTGGAAAGTCTTTGAAGAATCAGCTGACATAACCAACCGGTCTAACAACTTTGTCAGAACTATCAGAAAACTGTCACAAACCAGATCAGCCGATAATCCAGAGGAAACTCTATATAAAGGACTGGTTCGATACAACAAAAGAGAGACAATAGCAAGGAAAAGAGAACATACAACACTAAGAAGTGAATACTTTAGAGAGAGTTTTCTACAACAAGAAAATGGGAAACCCTTATGAAGGGAGATTCAGATCAGTCTGTAAGAAAGATTCAGATCACATTCTGAATTCAAGGAAGAAGCTATCTGAAGATCAACTTCTACATCAAGTGAAGATCAACCTTATTTTGTTCTATCAAGAAGCTTTGAAACGGCTAAGTCAGGTTGGATCTGAAGATCAGACTATTCAAGAACTGATCAAGAAGCACACCAGTGAAGAGATTCATCTGGTGAAATTTTTGTATCTCTTAATCAAACAATTTCTGGTAGGATCTGTTGTAAGATCTGAGTTGTAAGCCTGTAATTATAAAGGCTGAGGTAGGGTATTTGCCTGAGTTGTAGGAGTGGGGTTTCAATCTGGGTTGTAAGCCTAGTAACATAGGCTGAGGTAGGGCTGAGGCATGAGGTAGGGTTCTTGGGGAAGAATCTGAGTTAGGACTTGTATAAGTCTGAGTTGTAGGAACCATTCTTGATTCTGAGCTGTAAGATCTGCGGATCTGAGAATAAAGAAGGAAGTTAGACCGAATCTAGTACACTGCTAGATAGGCGAAGGGGGAAAGTGGATGTACCCAGACCTTGGGAAACCACTATAAATCTGGTGTATGTTGTGTTGTGTTCATTATTCTGTGTTTTACATTATTTTTGTGCTGGGTTAAAATTTGCTATTTGCCTAAAATTTTGAAGGAAAAATTAGAACCTATTCACCCCTCTCTAGATGTCTAGAAATCAAGTCTTTCAATAATACTTAAATATGAAGATTTATCTATGATAAGAAAAAACGATCTAAGTGAAATAGATGAACGCTCTCCAAAAAAGAGCAGATATAATTATGATTTTTTTGAATTATCATCATTTAATATTTTAATTAACATTTACGAGGAGACAGCCAATAATACTCTCGCAAATAGTATTGGAAAAGAATATATCATAACTGATGAAGATGTCAAACGCCTAAAAGCCGTCATACAAAAAACACAAAAATGAAATTTATAAAGTAAATAATTAGAAATCAAGATTTTTGAACAAAAATGTTTATATATTTGAGCGCATGCAAGGCAATATAGAACTTAAAGAAGAAGAAATTTTATTTCCTTCATATGAAATAATTAAGGGGATAGCAATTCAACATAAGAGGTTCCCTTCTATAGGCCCCTTCTACATAATGCATTCATATGGCTACATGAAATCTATTCACTAGTTACTATTGTAAAAGTACAAGCAACAAATGAATATAAAACAGCTTTACTTCTCTATCTGAGACTTGTCATGTATTTTTTATATTAGCTTTATAGGAGAATCCTTGAATAGTGTCATCATGTGGCTTTGTTGGAGCATCCTGGAATAGTAGTCTTGTTGGAGAATCTCCTAATATGAAAAGGTTGATTGTACAATCTCATATCCAGCGAGCGGGATTGACAGGAGATGGCCCTGTCTCGTAGCCCGGGGGTGTGAGTGCATCGGTGCAGCTCGGCTCGCCCAGATTGGGGTAAGGCGGGCGCGAGGCGAGTGGGACGGGCCAGGCCCGCACTCGCCCCAGGTAATCTAGAGGCGGCGAGTGCTATCCATATCGAGCATTCGCCGCCCCATGTATGTGGAAGCTTCAAGGACCACTCGCCCAGTAACATGTGCAATCCAGTGTTCGCCGAGCAAGCCGCGCGAGCCCGTCGCTTGGCATTGAGTGAGGCATGCTCTGTCGACGCCTTCAGTTCCTTGGCGTTGAGTGAGGTGCGCTCTGTTGATGCCTTCTGCTCTTGGCATTGAGTGAGGCGAGTGTTGTTGACGTCTTCAGTTCTTTGGCGTTGAGTGAGGTGAGTGTTGTCGACGCCTTCAGCTCTCTTAGCGTTGAGTGAGGCGAGTGTTGTCGACGCCTTCAGCTCGCTTGGCATTGAGTGAGGCGCACTCTGTCGACGCCTTCATTTCCTTGGCATTGAGTGAGGTGAGTTTTGACAATGCCTTCTGCTCTTGGCGTTGAGTGAGGCGAGTGTTGTTGATGCCTTCAGTTCCTTGGCGTTGAGTGAGGCGAGTGTTGTCAACGCCTTCAGCTCGCTTGGCGTTGAGTGAGGCGCACTCTGTCGACGCCTTCAGTTATTTGGCATTGAGTGAGGCGAGTGTTGTCAATGCCTTCTGCTCTTGGTGTTGAGTGAGGCGAGTGTTGTCGACGTCTTCAGTTCCTCGGCGTTGAGTGAGGCGAGTGTTATCAATGCCTTCAGCTCGCTTGGTGTTGAGTGAGGCGAGTGTTGTCGACGACTTCATCTCCCTTGGCGTTGAGTGAGGCGAGTGTTGTCGATTCTTTCAGCTCGCTTGGCATTGAGTGAGGCGAGTGGCCTTAGATCTCACATTTACACAAGATGGGGTACCGCGAAGGCGAGTGTCTGGTTTACCCTAGCACTCGCCCATTTAACCGAGTGGCGCCTTCATGGGGCACTCGCCCAGTATGGTCCGGAGGTAAAATTACCTGGATGCCCTTGAAGGACTGCGAATACCCATCCAGAACAATGGAGTGTGGTTGTTGGTAGACCGCTTTTAGCTGCATATAACCATTCAGAACAATGGAGTTATGTTATTTTTAGGCGAGATTTTAAAAAACTATAAATAAGCCCAAGGGGATACCTTAGAAGGCAAGCTTTCTAGTTCTCTTACTCTCCTGTCTTATAGCGCCTTCTGAGGTGTCATTAGCTCAACACAGACTAAGGAGGGGAAATACTCTAAGATCTTTCGGGTGTGTGGTGGGACTTCCGTGCTGGAGTCTTGGGTCAGTTTCAAGTTCTAAGTTTTCGGTCAGCCAAGTTTGCTAGGCAAAGTAAGAGTGTGATCACCCCTTCTCCAAGGGTTCGGACTCCACAGAAGCCAGTTTCTGATTTCAACATTGATGATGACTTTGTCATTTTATATTTGAAGGAATCTAATAATAGTAACTCTGCAATGATGACGCATAATGGAGGAAACTGGAGAGGACTTCTTTGATGGTGGCATCGTCATCATTTACTGCTACTCACTAGTGTCTTTCTTCTGTTGGAAGGAACTGATGGTGGATTTGTTGAGATGCGTAGATCTTTTTGTCTGTGCTATGATCATGCCAATTTTTTTGTTGTAGTACTCATGTATTGTTATTATATTTGCAGATGGTACCAAGTGATTCTACGGTGGAATAATCAATCCACTCTACGAAATTGTTCCAATTTAAAGAACTTGTCTCCACTTTGATCTGTTGGTCTTTACTCCTTTTCTTGATTAATTCTATGTTTGACAGCCTTTCGGCAAGTAACTTCATTATTTCAATGAAATTTTGTTTTCCACCATGATCAAATTCATATAATAAATTATCAAGAAACTGATAGTCATAATACTTCAATTTTTGATGTGAATGGAAAAGTGGAGTTTGAAAATGATATAGTTTAAAGGCTTCTATCGCATGTGTTGTTGTAATGCTTTGGGTTGCGACCCTTTTTATCAGAAGTGTCTGATAAAGTCATTCGATGTTAACTTTATCAAGTGTCTGACATATTTGTTAGGGGTGAACTCTTTTTAGATAGTGGTATCCTTATTTTTTTCATAACCTGCATATGTCAAAATAATTTAGACCAATTGGGTATGTAGATATATTTCAACCAATAGGGTTGTCAACAATAATAAGACCAATTGAATATGTAGATATAATTCAACCAATAGGATTGATGAGACCTGTTAAGTCATAAATAGACAAGTGAGTCTATAAGACCAATGAGTCATATCATATTTGTGATATGAGTACTTTTACCCGTAAATTCCCTAATATGGGATGAATATTTGTTTTATCATTTTATCAAATTTTTTGGTGAATTTAATAGTTCGACCTTCAACCGAAGTATTAACCTGGTCATCTACTTTGTTAGTAGCAAAAAGATCATTAGTGTGGGTAAAGTTAGTTGTAAAATGCGAAAAATTGCTTCGCTTAATCCTTGAGCTTGAAGAAGTGTCTTCATTCTTATGTTGGTATGTAGTGGTAATAGAATTACCTATGGCGATAAAAATTTCCTCTGACATTGTTATTTGTCGAGAAATTTCTTTAATAAAAACTTGAAAATCCGTATCATTTTGAAAATGAATAAAATTAAGGATTCTGAGTTTTATTGTTTTTCCGGTACCAACTTCATATAAAGTTATAGAATCTTTTGGCATAATAGAGCTAAAAGTTGATGTATTATTTAAAGTTATACAATGTTCCCAGAACCATTGATCCAGTAATCATAGAGACGTTTTTTAAGTTTAATGATAGCGTGATGGAATTTGCTATGTTTCGATCATGAAGACTTACGCAGTAGTCTGGGTGTATATTGACTCCAAAGAAGCTATTCCCGAGATTCAATTTCGCTCCTCCTAAAAAGCTATTTAGGGGGTTGATAATGAGTTCATCTCTACAGATAACTAAAATAGGATTATTTATTCCAGATCAAAATAATCCAGTTATTTTTATCTGAATTCATCCTATATGTAGGTAGTTTTTATCAGGGTATCGTTTCTTTAATTTATTTAGTTTATTTCTATCTAGAATTTGAATTGAATTGAAATTTTCTCCTTCTTTACGTCCTATATAATCTTGCATGTGCTCGAATATATAAATATTTATGTTCAGAAATCTTGATTTCCAATTATTTATTTTATAGATTCCATTTTTTATGTGTATTTTCTTCTACAATACTATCCACGAAGGTATTATTGGTTGTTTTCTCGTAAGTATTCATTAAAATATTAAATGATATTTAAAATAATCAGAATTGTTAGGAATGAGATCCCTCTTTATAAGTATGGGTGTGCACATAACCACACACCTCATGATCTCCACCAAAAGTAGTGGTTTCATGGGTTTGACCGCACGCGTGATCACCGTACCTGATCGCGCATCGATCTCATCACGCGTAATGAACGAACCGCCACGGACGCCGCCTCGCCAGCGTCGGGCGTCCGACCGCACCCCCCGGATGTCAACCGCCCCTCCTCTCGCCGCGCCGGCCGCCGGCACGCGGCCGAAAGGGCGGCTCCGGCAACCGCTCCCCCTCAACCGCCGGTCATGGCCGAGCGAGCCGCCGCGAGGGCCGCTCCTCCTCGGCCGCCGGTCATGGCTGAGAGAGCGGCCATGCGGGCCGCCCTCCCTCGGCCTCCGGCAATGACCGAAAGGGCGGTCACATGGGCTGCCCCTCCTCGACAGTCGGTCGCGGCCGATGGTGCGGACGCGCGGGCCACTACCCCCCATGGTCGCCGGCCGCGGTAGCTGCGCAGGATGCTCTACCTCGGTCGTCGGCGCACCTCGGCCGCCGGCACGGGGCCGAGGAGGCGGTCGCGCCGGCAGCTCCTCCTCGGCCGCCCGCGCGCGGCTGAGGGAGAGGCCAAGCCGGCAACCCCACCTCGGCTGTCACCTGCGGTCCTCCCCTAGCTGGTGGATTCGACGGCAAGTTCGTCGGTTGCCCGTGGAAGTACGTCCCCTCCATCCGATCATGTCGGGTCGTTCCCCGTTGTATGATTCGCGTGTAACCACTCACTAACCGCCGGGTTAGTGGGGGAATTTTATTAATAATTTAATAAAATATTTAGGGTGCAAATAGTGAATTAATTATCGTAAATACGCGCCCCTAAACCATAGGAAAAATATTAATTTCGGGTGGTCATGGTGTGCTGTAACGCCCCCGATTTTTTGATGTTTGGTTTAATTCTTTGTTTGACGTATTTATGACAACACGACGTTACGTCGACGCGTGTTCGACATGTGTCGTGGTCAAAGCGTGGTTTTTTGCTTTTTGAGTTTTCAGTTTGGCTGTGTTTAGCCTGTTTACAGATTCTCTTGTGAGCCAGGTCGGGTTAGGTGGCTCGGTGGAGCCTTTTTTGGGAATGCTTGTGTTTTAGCTTCGGG
Organism: Platanthera guangdongensis; assembly: GCA_039583875.1. Taxonomy (NCBI): domain Eukaryota; kingdom Viridiplantae; phylum Streptophyta; class Magnoliopsida; order Asparagales; family Orchidaceae; genus Platanthera; species Platanthera guangdongensis. Next base: position 31,598,724 of record CM077164.1, on the reverse strand, counting down.
ATGTGTTTGCCCGAGTTTTGTTTGTCGGATTTCGATTCCGACTTCACTGTTGGATTCGTAACATCGGTATTTAGGTACGGTGTGATTTTTTTAAAATTCCGAGTTATTATGGACTTCAGATCGTTTTGGAATAATTAATAGTAATTGTAATGTGATATTTTATTATAAATAAATTAATTATTATTATAATATAATATTTATGTATATACATATACGCGTATAAGGTAATCATAAACCCTAGTGTTACTATTCATCGTCTTCCCGATGGCAGACATTTCGCGAGAAGATGTTCGGCAGATGGAGCTTTCGGCCGGCAAAATCGGGAGTTCGGGTGGCCGGTTTCGACGTTTGAGTAAAGATTCAGAAAGTTCTCGGCGAGGGCTTCGCAATCGCGGTAAGATCCTCCCGTTTCCCCGATTTTTGTGGTTAGGGTTTGAGGTTTTGACCGTCTTTCTCCTCCAAAAGTTTCAGGAAACGTTGATAGAGCCTTTCTACGACCGATCCGTGTCGCGGTGCGGGCGGGCGGCGCTTCTTTCGGAGATTTCAAGGAAAGTGGATCTTTCCCCTTGCTTGTTCGTATCTTACTTGATCTTCCTTCTCTTTTCCACCTCCCTTAGAAAATAGGAGTAGTGTAGGGACCATGAAAAGATCCCCTAGGTTAGGGCTTGATTTTCGGTCAAACCATAGCAACTGGGAAATTCGTTGGGTTTAGGTATGGAGTTTTCGTCGAGTAACGGTATGTAGCCTAAGTAGAATTCGGCGGGTATCGGGCAGGAATTCAGCGAGTATCGCCGAATTAGGCTAAGTCATTTTCGGCGTGTATCATTTGTAGTCGCCGAAAATCAAAGGTTAGACTAAGGCCGTTCGGCGAGTTTCGCCAATCCATTTTTCACCGAGTATTATGGGAATTTGTCGGATAATATCTTCGAATTCGTTGAGTATACTCGACGAATCGTGTCGATTTGTCGAGTATCGTCAGGTAGATTTTTCGTCGCCAATTCCTTTTTGCCGACTCGAAGAGTATCATCGTGGGTGTCGAGTATATTCGTCGAATTTTTGCTGAACTTGGTGATTTTCACCGAATTTGGACAGGACTTAGAATTATTTTCCTTGTTTTTGGCCCAATTCATCGTGCTTGGTCCTTAGAGCAGTTTTAGGACTGGTTTAAGTTGTCTTGGGGTTTAGACTTGGGATTTGGTTATGATCTGATGTTTCTTTTGTTATGAAGGTTAGTAGTTGATAAAGGACCACCAACTGGACGTCGGTTTGTAGATCATTACACTTGGAGGATGTTTGGTATCTATTTTCGAGGACTGTTAGGTTGGGTTTGGAAAAATGGTCACCACCGCAAGGCCTTCTTTTTGAGACATTTGGGTCTGGGATCCTGGTATGGACAATTGGTTTTGCCTAGTGTTAATGATTCACGTTTTTTTTATCGAGCTGTTTTGTGCCCAGTTTGTTTCTTAGGCCAATCTATGTTTTTTATACTAATCCTGGCAGATATTGTCGAAGCATGGCTTCGTTCCACACTTGGTGCATTTAATTCAATTAACTCTTTCATTATGGACCTTTTTTTGTACTTGTGTTTATTTGGCTAATCAGCTGTAGTCTTTAGCATTCCTTGTACTCAGGTTTGGTAAACCCTTTTCTTGCTTTGTACTTATTACCTGATTATTTTTCTTTGTCACTTGTATTTTCTTGTTGATGTGTTCTTTTTTTGAAAGTCTCAAGTTCAGGGCAGTAGCCGGTTGAGCGGATAGGTTTGGTTTGCTGGTGGACTGCTGTATTACAGAGGTCTTCCTCACCGTTGTGAGGTAGTTTTTGGTTGTTCTCTTGTTAGTACAGACATACAAGCTCTCCAGTATGTTCGTGTCCGGTTGTTGACGCCCACTGATGATTTTCTTTGAAATGTTAATTACTTTGCTAAGATGCTGAGATGCTTTTTTTGTGGTTGTTTATACTTGCTCTCTAGGAAATAGTTTTACGCTAGGTTGCATGTTAGTTATTTTAACTTATAAAAAACAATACCACTAGTATTTCATACATGTCATCCCTAAAACTAATATACTATTTTTTAAGCTAACGTAAAGACTATTTTTATACTTATAATAAATCTAAAGTCATGCATGCCGCGGGTTGTCCTTCGGGGATGTTTATGCTCACTTATGATGTTAAATCAACATAATCAAAGTATTTCCGCTGCGTATAACTATATTTTTACTCGTGGACTAGTTGATCCACCGTGCTGAGGGATACGACCTTCTTAACTTAAAACTGGATTTCTTTCATAATGACTTATGAATTTCATTTAAGTAATAGGGTTCGGAATCTTGCCTGAGCGTCTGCAGTTATCTCCTACTGACGTGACATCATGACGCGTATTTTCCCTTACTCTGATACATTGTTAAATGCAGAGAAAATGTGGGTTGTAATAGTTAGTATCAGAGGGATGGGTTGTTGATAATTGGTCGAGCAACCGTCTCTAGTTAGTGTTAGTTGTCTAGTGTCATTTCATACACACACTGATGTGTCATCAGTACGTCTTGGCTGAAGCATGAACACTACACTCATAGCATGATAAGAAGTATATGAGGCATATTATGTAGTATGGGATGCATAATATGGGTTTGTATATGGATTCACTATAGGTGATAACATGTGACGGTTATGTAGTATGAGATGCATAACCACCATCACATGGGTGCCCATTAGCACGTTTTCTTTTTTCATTACATGTGATGTTATGTAGTATGGGATGCATAACATTTCATGCGTACGCCGCTCATAACATGCATTAAGGCCTTTTTTAGATTACATAACATAACATGCATTGCATAACATTGCATCAACACACATGTCAAGCTAAAGATCTACATGATGACATATGTACACACATGGTTTTGAGTCAAAAAGAATAAAAAATTCATGCATTCATGGTTAGGCACATGAGCCAGTAGGATGACGGTATATCATCCTAAGTTTAAGCATGACATCATAATTGGAATCCCAGAGCGAGTTAGCAACTTGAGCAAGTACTTAAGTATGTTTTGTCTGGACTATATTGTTTGGTGCTAGCGGTTGGGCTAGGTTTTGATTAGTGTTTGTTGTTTTATTAGAATGGCGCATAAGTGTGTGGCGACTAGGTTGACTCCCCAGTCTGAGGGCGAGTATTCAGGTGCGCAGAGCGAAGCGGTGATTGAAAGTCTGCGGCAGAGAAATGAGACTTTGTACAGACAGATGGTGGAGGTGCAGTCGCAGATCCAAGCGTTGTTATCGGTTGTGTCAGGACAGTTGTCCCGAGTGCAGGACCTGGCTGAGGGTCCGGTTGTTCCTGTTCCCCCTGCTCCTCTGGTGCTCCCGGTGTTGTTGCCACCAGAGATGACGTTTATCTCACATTTTCAGAGACTAGGACCTCCTTCTTATGATAGTAGGGTAGATTATATGGCTTTGGATGATTGGATAATAGCCATCGAGGAGATGTTTGCTTACTCAGGAGTTTCAGAGGACCAGAGGGTGATGGTCACTGCATATCAACTCAAGGGACTTGCTAAGAGTTGGTGGCTGAGAGAGAATGAGAACCTTAAGGCTGGGTGTTCATGGGAATCCTTCAAAGAGTTGTTGTTAAAGAGGTTTCTGCATTCGGTCGAGTGAGACCGTCTGATGAATGATTTTCTACACCTGAAGCAGAGGCAGCTCGTTGTTACCGAGTACGAGGTCGAGTTCAGCAAACTGAGTCGTTTTGCCCCGAACATGGTGTCTTCAGAGTCTAACCGAGTTAAACAATTTTTGGGTGGTCTCAGGAATGACATCCAGCAGCTAGCTAGTGCTTATGGATCTGAAAGTTATGCCAAAGTTGTGGAGGCTGCTCTGAAGGTTGAGGCGATTGACAACGCCAAGAATCAAGGTCAACAAATGAGAAGGGATAAGAGGAAGACTGGTGAGGGTAAGAGTTCCCAAGAATCCAGCACCGCTTCAGGGAAAAGAAGTAAGGAAATGTGCAGTTTCTGTGGCCGGCCCAGCCATCCATTTGAAAGATGTTATCAGAGATTAGGAGCCCAGAGGAAAGATCAGGTTCATGCGACTCAGGGCGATCCTAAAGGAGATTTGGTTTGTGTTGCATGTAAGAGGAGGGGCACGATGCTACACATTGTTGGCATAAGGACAAGACCTGCTTCTAGTGTGGGCAGAAGGGACATGTTAAGTCGAAGTGCCCGCGGGCTCAGCCCCCGTTTCAACCAGTGCCACTTTAGGCTTTGCCGCCGCCGTAGCTATTGGACAAGGGGAAGGGGAAGCTGAACGTGATATCTTTGGAGGAAGCTCAGACATCTTCTCAAGTTATTTCAGGTTAGATCATAACCTATTTCTAGCTTTCAATTTATAGCTGAAGTTTTGGCGTACGTTTCCTTAGTTGCGTGTACGATTTTATATGAAAGTTTAAGATCAAGAACGGATAGGCGCGCGTTCTTTTCGATTCCGGTGCTGCCCACTCGTTCGTGGCTAGAACCTTCGTAGAGCATCACGATTTGACCATCGATCTCGTTGGGGACGTGTTTTGTGTCAAGTTCCCCTCCAGTGAATCTGTGGTATCGGACCAAGGCATTCAGAGTTGTTCGATTCAGTTAGGAGATTTTTTAGTCATTGCTAATTTAAAGGTGATAGACTTGAAAGATTTTGATGTGATTTTGGGCATGGACTGGTTGTCCAAGTATGATGTGGTCATTCAGTGCAAGGTCAAGCCCTTGGACTTTAAGATGAACAATGGTCAACCCAGGAGCGTTCATGGTTTTCCACGCCAACTTTCTCCGATTATTTCTACGGTACGTGCTCGGAAGCTGGTAAATTTCGATTGTTTTACTTGTTTGGTTTCTGTGTTGGCGACCGATAGTAGTTTGTCGCGAGTGTAGGAGATTTTTGGTGTGCACAAGTTTCTGGATGTATTTCCTGATAATCTTTTTGGTCTTCCACTAGAGAGAGACATGGAGTTCGTCATAGATCTGGAGTCGGGTACCCGTCCTATTGCTAAGGCGTCATACTGTATGGCCTCGCGTGAGCTAGAGGAGTTGCGTACCTAGTTGGATGAGTTGCTTCAAAATGGATTTATTAGGCCGAGTTCTTCTCCATAGGGTGCTCCAGTGGTGTTTGTAAAGAAAAAAGATGGATTGATGAGCCTTTGCATCGATTATAGAGAGCTGAATAAGATGACCATCAAAAATAGATATCCCCTGCCAAGGATAGATGACATATTCGATCAGTTGCTTGGTAGTCTAGTGTTTTCAAAGATTGATCTTTGTTCAGGCTACAACCAGTTGAGGATTCGTGAGACAGACATTACACGGACTGCCTTTCGTTCACGGCATGGACATTTTGAGTTTTTGGTAATGTCTTTGGACTGACTAATGCACCCTCTTCCTTTATGGATACGATGAACAGAGTATTTAAGGATTTCCTGAACCGTTTCGTGGTTGTATTCATAGACGACGTCCTGGTATACTCCCGCAGTGCTGATGAGCATGCCCAGCACTTGCGCCTAGTTTTGTCTATCTTAAGGGAGCATAAGTTATATGTCAAGCTAAGAAAGTGCGAGTTTTGGCTTCCTCAGGTTTCTTTTCTGGGTCATGTGGTTAATAAGGATGGAATTTTTGTGGACCCTGAGAAGATAGTTGTTGTCATGGACTGGAATAGGCTTATCATCCCCAAAGAGATAAGGAGCTTCCTAGGGCTGGCTGGCTATTATAGAAGGTTTGTTGAGGGTTTCTCTACGTTGTCTGCGTCATTGACTAAGCCTACGCAGAAGAACACAGCGTTTGTTTAGAGCGATAAGTGTGAAGAGGCTTTTCAAGAACTAAAGAGGAGATTATGCACTGCTCCGACTTTGGCCTTGCCTACCGACGGGATGGAGCATGTTGTGTATGTGGATGCATCGCACGTTGGACTTGGTTGTGTATTGATGTAAGAAGGCAAAGTGATACCGTATGGGTCGAGACAGTTAAAGACTCATGAAAGGAATTACCATACGTATGATCTAAAATTTGCAGCTGTGATTTATGCCTTGAAGTTATGGAGACATCTTTTATATGGTGATTTGTGCAAAATTTACACTGATCATAAGACTTGAAGTACGTCTTCACTCAAAAGGAAGATTTGCGCCAGCAGGGGTGGTTAGAATATGTGGCAGCTTATGATGTAGAGTGTAAGACCCCCCCCCCCCCCTTTGGAACACCGGGGTCTTAAGCCCAGAACCGCCGCTTCGCGGTGACACCTTCACGCCCGAGAAGGTCATCACTACAAAACGCCAATCCTGCCGGCCAAATCGATCACAACTGTAGCAGTATAACAAAAGACAGGTCCATAGAAAATCACATATATACTAATAATCTCCACGAAGGGAGTGTCCACAGAAATAATAAAGACTCTAAATCTTGGGCTCATGCCCAGCACATCAAATCCTCACTACATATCTCTCATCGCAGAAGCAAAATAAATATAACTACTGGTGATCAGGACTCACAGTCCCTGCTGTCTGAACTCTGGTGCTAGACTATCTCATCTCTAAGCGTGTCAGCCTCCGGGGCTGCTCCTCCATGCTGGGCTCTGCGGTCCCCTAAAATGATGTGCTTCGAAAACCGTTAGTATAAAAGACTAAGTCCTATCATCCCCCGGGTTTGGCTGCGGAGTCGGAACATATTGAGCCCTAAAAGCCTCCAAGATAGCTATCAGAGTCTGTCCCATCTCTGACTGTAGGAATGGAGTGGGGACCGGGGGAGGTGGTGCAACATTCGGAGTCTGCTGGACTCCGCCTTGTGGCATAGGTTGTGTTGGGGGCTGCGAAACAAACTACTTCAGTAAGCAATCGACTCAAACCTAACTAAAGTGGACAATTTACATGTGATCCCCCATATGGGCACACCACTGCTTCCGCTGCTTAGTTTGTCCCCAAACTAAACTCGCGCGGGGGTGACCCAGGGGTTGTGGACTGCTACTTTTCGATCGAGGTTTGCTTTGATACCACTTGTAAGACCCCCCCCCCCCCCCCCCCCCGTTTTGGATCCGAACCTCCCAGGATACCTCCGTATTGGCAAACGGAAGCGGTGGGTTGGGCCTCGCCCACCTCGAACCCGGTAATTGCACTATCAGTCAGACCTATCGTATGCATCAATGCTGGTGCACTAAGCGGAGCTCCTGGGTACTCTTGTCGGCTGGCGCAGCGGACTTTATTTGGCCAAGTGCTAAACCACACTTGTCGAGTCAATATATTAGCGTCGGTGCATCGACTCTCCAATACTGAAGGCCCACCACCTTATACCTTATGCACATTCAACCTTGATGTATAAACACCGAGCTAAAGCTCCCCGGACCATCCCGACCGTCATAAACAGCAACCGAGTCAAAGCTCGGCAGGCCAACCTGCCCATCACAAACATCATCCGAGCCAAAGCTCGTCGGGCCAACTTGCCCATCACCAACTCCACCAAGCCTACCGCCCGAGTGACCCAACCTAACATTCCGAGACCACGAGGTGAGTGAGAGTGAACCCCTAGTTACACTAGTTACTCTTGCAATTTAGTTTTACCTACAGTTTTAGGTTAGCCCAGGACTGCTCAAGGTATACCCCGTGAAGGGCTCTCGAAGGCACTAGGAACTACGATGAGATTACGCCCAAAGCTCCCTTTCGCAAGACACTTACTATTATTGATTGCTACCAGATTTCCCAAACCTTTACTTGTTGTAGTGGATCTAACCCTAGAGTATTGGACACTTCCTTCCCACGGAAAAGACGATCTTTTGTCGATCCCGAGCACCGCTTAACACTAGCCGATCCAACACTCTACTCATCCTATCTTCCAATAATATACTCATTTTTATTTAACCAACCCAGCAAACTCTCTATCCCCAACTCATGTGCCCAAATTCATATTCCGACATAATTTCTGCAGTTTTATTAAATGCAGACCAAGTTAAGATATATAACATGTAAAATGGGAGGTACACAAAACAATCACCCAGTACCCCTATAAAAATTACTTGAGGGCTTTCATGACCTTTTTAACCTAATTCCAGAAATTTATAATTTTCCTATTTTAACTGCTAATTTATTTAATTAATCTAGTAATCTAAAACCCCAAGTTTGAACATGAAGTACCAATTTCAGACAAGCAAATGCTCCACACAATTTATGATAATTTCAATATGACTATTTAAAATAAAATCCAGAGTCTCCCAATTTTTGAGCAAGGTTTAGCCTCAAATTCTAGTTTTTGAAATTATCCTATTCTTATCAATTTTAAGAGGTAAGTGCAGCAAAAACATTTCCAAATATTCTGAGAAAATTCAGGAATGATAGTAAGGACATATAAAGGCTCTGGTTCAAGTTTCATAATTTTTTAGCAAGTAATGATCCCTAAATATATTATTGAACAATTTTCCAAATTAATGAGCTTGTGAAGTAAGTACTGTAAATATATATATTCAAAAATCCTAACAAAATTCATACAAGAACAATGGGGTCTAAAATTCCCTCTGCCAAATTTTCATGAACTTCCAATGGGTAGTGGGATCATAATATCCAAATAAATAATTAGGGCTATCTCATGCATTTATAAAGAAAGTACCAAAATCTTTGACCCAAAATTCTCACTTAAATTACCAGAGGTTCAATCTATCCTTATGACCACACTACCCAAATTTCATTGTTGTTCAAATAGTTTTGTTAACCTATTCTAACCCCACAAAGTTTGTGCCCTAAACTAGGGTTAGGATTTTGTGGGGCCTACCTATTCCCAAATCCCCTGATATTTTTACCAGATGGCTTTATCTATCCTAGCACCCTCCCTGCCAAATTTTAAGTTCATTCAAAGTCTTTTTACCACATGTCCTTCACAAGGCACAAAAGTCCTTCCTTAGGGTTTGGCCTTAGATCTTAGGGGCAAATCTATTCCAATCTACCTCATATTCCATGGGGAGGTGCTAAAAGCCATGTCAAGGCAGTGGCCCCAATATCAACCTCTGTTGAGGTGATTTGGTCACTCAAAACCCCAAGTGCACCTTTTTGACCCAAATACCCTTTTAATGGCAAAGCTAGGGTTTGCATGATTGCAATTCAAACCACCTCCAAATGAGATGAATTTTTAACCAGAGCTTTAAAATGACCCCTAGAACCACTTACCAAAATTTGGGTGAGTTTGTAGGTCATTTGGTCCTTAAATTAAATTACCCTATGTAAATTAAATTATTTCCAAAACTATAGAAAAATTGTCCCCAAAAATTCTCATTTTTGGGCAAGACCTAGATATGGACTAGGGTGACTCCCTGTCCAAATTTCAAGTCATTTGGCAAAGAGATGAAGTGTGGGCACCCATTTTAATTTCTGCCTAGCCTTAGGTATGGACCCCACCAAAATGAGTGCCCTGGTCAAACCAGGCACCCAAATTGGTTCAAACCAATTTTGCAGTAAACTAGACTCTACATGCTACAATGTTTATGTTGACCATATTCTGTGAATTACCCTCCAAGTATTTTTAAAAATTAAAATCATTAAATACACTAAGTGTGACAGAGATGAAATAATCATACACATAACCTATAGTTTAAAATCATTACAACACGAATCTTGGCGCAGCTTTGGACGGCATCCGGTTGTCTTCCACCTCCAGCCGACGATCTCGATTCAACCCGCCAGGAGCCATTTCCAACCGCTGCCGCCGGCCATCCGGCCACCTCCCCGGCCGGCCACCGCCTCCACCACCTCCGTTGAGGTGGTGGCTGTCACCAGGCGGCGGCACAGCCGCCGGAGGGCCTTATTCCGGCGAACCCGACAAGTGCATTTTTTGCGGAAAAACATGGAGAGAAGCTCTCCCGTTCGGGTTCAATTAAGCCCGAACCTTGGCCCTAAGGATTGCTATGAACTACCCATGGAAGGAGTGGAGGAGGACCATGTTTGCGGCCTGGAGACGCGTCGATCGCCGGGAAGCCATTGGTGGTGGTGGCGCCGCTCGGGTATCTGCAACTGCACAGTGGGAAGGCTCGAACTCTTCAGGTAAACAGTGGGGAAAACTCCCCTCTGCCCACTGATGGTGTTTAAAGCCTCAGTTAGGGAGGGGAGAGGCCAAGTCATCAATGGCCATTAATGGCCATTGAAAGCTTGGCTCGGCCATGGTGGTTCTCCTCCCCTAGCCACTGCCATGGCCAGGAAAACCCTTGGCCTCCTCTTAACTGCCTAGGGGAGATGGTTCCAGCATGGGGAGAGGGCTCTTGGCTCCCTAGCCATGAATGGCCTCTTCCCTTCATTTTCTCTCTCCTCCATTAAAGGGGCAAACGGAATTTTCTCTCTCCTACTCACCATGGCCGAATTTTAATCTCTCCACCTACTTATTGGCACCCCACTAACTCATATGAATAATAAAAATGAGGTTAGGCCAAGTGGGGGAATTGGGTTTGAGCTTGGGTTAGCCTATTTGAGCTAGGTTTGACCTAACCTTGACTATGGTTGACCTAGGTCAAATTGGCCTTTTGAGTCACCATCATTGGGTCCTTGGTGACCTATTGGGCTCCCCTAGGTTCTAGGTAGGGATGGGTAGGGATGGGTAGGGTTGACTTGGCACTTTGGGGGTCACCTGCCCTTAGGAAGGGTACTTTGCCCAAATTAGGGTTAGGGTTGACTTTAGTCAACCCAAACTCTTTGGTTGACCCCAATGGGTCTTTGGTGACCCTTTGACCTCACCTAGGGTTGGTATGGTATGGGTGGGGTCCACTTTGGCTAGGGGAGGGTCAATTGACCCTAAGTAGGCTAGTTTGACCCATTTAGGGAAAGAGTTGACTTTGGTCAACTTAACCACTTTGACAACCATCCATGGGTCCTTAGTGACCCATTGACCCCACTTTAGGTCTAAGAAGACCCTGGTAGGGGCAGTTGGGCTTTTACTAGGGCACCCTGCCTTTAGTTAGGGCACCTTGTCTAATTTAGACCTAGAGTGGTTCTAGGTCAACTTGGCCACCCTAAGTCGACTTCAATGGACCCCTTTGGGCTCAAATGAACCTTACATTGGATTGGTGAGGCTATGGTGGGGTCTTGAAGTCTTGGTGAAGCCCCATGATCATCTTAAACTAGGGTTCAGAAATCTGTTGTTTGTAGACCATAGAGGTTTCACCTTCATTTTTAGGTTCACTTGGCCTCCTTGGGCTTTCTAGGATTTTGTCATGACCTAGTCATGACAAAACCACTCCTAAGGGCCTAGTTGTTTGAGGGATGTTACATAGAGATCCAATATCATCCGGGCAAAGCTGATATGGTAGTCGATTCCCTGAGTAGGAAGTCAGCGAAGATTTTTAATCTTTTTTGTGGATTAGGTGGTGGAGGAATTTCTTCTGATGGATATATCGATGAGGAGTAGCGACTCGCCCAGCAGTTTGGAAGTGTTAGAGCCTTCATGTATTTCACTAACGAGGGTACATCAAAGGGATGACCTTGATTTATTGTACCTTTAAAACAGAACTGTGAAAGGGGAATTGCCTGACTTTTCGATTGATGACGCAGGCACCTTGAAGTACCGCGGCAGATTTTGCATTCCCGCAGTTGAGGACATCCGAGTTAAGTTGTGCAAAGAGTCGCATGGTTCTAGTGTTTCCTACCACCCCGGTTCTACTAAAATGTATAAGGATCTGAAGCAGATCATTTGGTGGTATAGTATGAAGGGCGATATAGCTAAGTTTGTATCAGAATGTTTACTTGCAAGCGAATAAAGGTCGATAATAGTAGGCCTAGAGGCAAGTTGACGCCCTAAGAGATTCCAAGTTGAAAGTGGGAGAGCATTTCGATGGATTTTATTACTGGATTGTCGAGATCTCCCCAAGGATACGATTCTGTTTGGGTTATTATGGACAGATTAACGAAGTGCGCTCACTTCGTATCGTTTAAGATCAACTACTCCATGAAGAAAATAGATGAGTTATATTTGGATGAGGTCATCAGGTTACATGGAGTGTCCATCAGTATTGTATCAGATCGAGACTCCAGGTTTACGTCTCGCTTTTGGAAAAGTCTACAGGAAGGTTTGGGTACCGATTTGAGGTATTTCATAGCTTATCATCCGCAGACTAATGGTCAAACAGAGATAGTAAATCAGATCGTGGAATATATGATCATATGTTATATTTTGGACCACATAGGAGCGTGGGATGAGCATTTGAGACTGATGGAGTTTGCATACAACAACAGTTACCAAGAAAGTTTGCAGATGGCCCTGTTTGAGGCTTTGTATGGGAGGCATTGCAGAACTCCCTGATTTTGGGCCGAGGTTAGTGAGAGACCGTTGTTGGGTCCTGAAGCGTTAGAGGAGATGGATGTTTTTGTAAAGCATATTCAAGAGAAGCTTCGGATAGCTCAAGAGCGATATAAGAAGAATGTCAATTGGTGTAGGTCTGATTTGGAGTTTGTCGTAGGGGACATGGTATTTCTTAAAGTTTCCCTGATGTCTGATGTTAAAAGGTTTGATAAGAACCATAAGTTGGACCTGCGATATGTGGGACCATTTAAAGTTGTAGAGCAGATTTGTGTGTCAGCTTATAGGCTGGATTTGCCCGCGAGTTTTCCCAGTGTGCATGATGCTTTTCACGTGAGCCAATTGCGGAAGTGTGTGCTAAGCGACAGGCAAGTTCTTGATGTTGTGCCCCAGTTGGAGCCTAACTTTTCATATGTGGAAGTGCCTGTTCGTGTTTTGGATACTCAAAATCGGGTATTGCGAAAGAAGACAATACCGATGGTTAAAGTTTTGTAGCGAAACCAAGACGTGGAAAGCGCGACTTGGGAGTTGGAGTCTGCTATGAGGGAAGCTCATCCTCATTTGTTCTCCTGATGTTTTGGTAAGTGTTTTCTTTATTATCCTATGATGTTTTTATTCTGTATGAGATTTGATCATATTTATGTTAAGTTTCAGGATGAAACTTTCTTTTAGGGGGAGTGGCTGTAATGCCCCTGATTTTTCGATGTTTGGTTTAATTCTTTGTTTTGGCGTATTTATGACATCAGGGCATTACGTCGACGCATGTTCGGCATCTGCCGTTGTCAAATTGTGATTTTTACTCTTTGAGTTTCAGTGTGGTTGGGTTTATCCTGTTTGCAAGATTCCCTTGCGAGCCGGGTCGGGTTAGGTGACTCGGTGGAGCCTTTTTGGGAATGCTTGTGTTTTGGCTTCGAGAGGTGTTTTCCATAGTTTGGTTTGTCGGATTTTGATTCTGACTTCACCGTTGGATTCGTAGCGTCGATATTTAGCTACGGTGAGATTTTCGTTAAATTCTGAGTTGTTATGGACTTCGGATCGTTTTGGATTAATTAATAGTATTTGTAATGTGATATTTTATTATTAATTAATTGATTAATATTATTATATAATATTTATGTATATACATATACACGTAAAAGGTAATCGTAAACCCTAGTGTTACTATTCATCGTCTTCCCGACGGCAGACATTTCATGAAATAAGACGTTCGGCGGACGGAGCTTTCAGTCTGTGAAATCAGGAGTTCGGGTGGTCGGTTTCGACGTATGAGTAGAGATTCGAAAAGCTCTCGGCGAGGGCTTCGCAATCGTGGTAAGATCTTCACGTTTCCCGGATTTTTGTGAGTTAGGGTTTGAGATTTTGACCTCCTTTCTCCTTCAAAAGTTTCAGGAAACATTGATAGGGCCTTTCTACGACCGATCAGTGTCGCAGTGCGGGCGGGCGGCGCTACTTTCGGAGATTTCAAGGCAAGTGGATCTTTTCCCTTGCTTGTTCGTTTCTTACTTGATCTTCCTTCTCTTTTCCTCCTCCCTTAGAGAATAGAAGTAGTGTAGGGAGCATGAAAAGATCCCCCAAGGTTAGGGCTTGATTTTCGGCCAAACCATAGAAACTAGGAAATTCGAATGAAGTAAAATTCGGCGTATATCGTGAGAGAATTCGACGAGTATAGATGTAAAGAACCTCAAATTCGTCGGGTTTAGGTAAGGAATTTTCGTCGAGTAACGGTATGTAGCATAAGTAGAATTCAGCGGGTATCGGGCAGGAATTCGGCAAGTATCGCCGGATTAGGCTAAATCCTTTTCGGCGTGTATCATTTGTAGTCGCCGAAAATCATAGGTTAGTCTAAGGCAGTTCGGCGAGTTTCGCCAATCCCTTTTTTGCCGGGTATTATGGGAATTCGTCGAGTATCGTTGGGTAGATTTTTCGTCGCCAAGTCCTTTTCGTCGATTCAACGAGTATCATCGTGGGTGTCGAGTATACTCGCCGAATTTTCGCTGGACTTGGTGATTTTCACCGAATTTGGCCAGGACTTAGAATTATTTTTGCTGCTTTTTGGCCCAATTCGTCGTGCTTGGTCCTTAAGCAGTTTTAGGACTGGTTTAAGTTGTCTTGGGGTTCAGACTTGGGATTTGGTTAGAATCTGATATTTCTTCGGCTATGAAGGTTGGCAGTGGATAAAGGACCGCCAACTGGACGTTGGTTTGTGGATCATTACACTTGGACGATGTTTGGTCTCTGTTTTTGAGGACTGTTGGGTTGGGTTTGGACAAATGGTCACCACCACAGGGCCTTCTTTTTGAGACATTTGGGTCTGGGAGCCTTGTATGGACAATTGGTCACCGACTCCGGCCCGGTTGATTTTGCCTAATGTTAATGATTCATGTTTTTTTTTATCGAGTTGTTTTGTGCCCAGTTTTTTCTTAGGTCAATCTATGCTTTTTATACTAATCCTGACAGATATTGTCGAAGCATGGCTTTGTTCCGCACTTAGTGCATTTAATTCAATAAAATCTTTCATTACAGATCTTTTTCTTTACTTGTGTTTATTTGGCTAATCAGTTGTGGTCTTCAGCATTCCTTGTACTCGGGTTTGGTAAACCCTTTTCTTGCTTTGTACTTATTACCTGATTATTTTCCTTTGTCACTTGTATTTTCTTTCTGAGGTGTTCTTCTTTTGAATGTCTCAGGTTCACGGCAGTAGCCGGTTGAGCGGCTAGGTTTGGTTTGCTGGTGGACTGCTGTGTTGCGGAGGTCTTCCTCACCGTTGTGAGGTAGTTTTTGGTTGTTCTCTTGTTAGTACAGATATACATGCTCTCCAATGGGTTCGTGTCAGGTTGTTGACGCCCACAGGTGGTTTTCTTTGAAATGCTAATTACTTTGCAAAGCTGCTGAATTGTCTTTTTCTGTGATTGTTTATACTTGCTCTCTGGGGAATATATTATGTTAGGTTGCATGTTAGTTATTTTAACTTATAAAAAGCATTACCACTAATATTTCATGCATGTCATCTCTCTAAAACTAATATACTATTTTCTAAGCTAACGTAAATACTATTTTTATACTTATAATAAATCTAGAGTCTTGCATGTCGCGGGTTGTCCTTCGGAGATATTTATGCTCACGTAGGATGTTAAATCAACATAATCAAAGTATTTCCACAGCGTATAACTATATTTTTACACGTGGACTAGTTGATTCATTGTGCCGAGGGATACGGTCATCTTAACTTAAAACTGGATTTCTTTCATAATGACTTATGAATTTCATTTAAGTAATAGGGTTCAGAGTCTTGCTTGAGCGTCTGCAGTTATCCCCTGCTGACATGGGTTCAGAGTCTTGCTTGAGCGTCTGCAGTTATCCCCTGCTGACATGGCATCATGACGCACATTTTCCCTTGCTCTGATATGTTCTTAGATGCGGAGAAAATGCGGGTTGTGACATGTTCGGATAGTCGCATAACCACCATAACCACCCCTGGAGTCTATAAATTGAGTTTTAAGCCTCCTCATTTCTCACTTTTTTTCTCGGAGTCTTCTCCTTCCTCAAGTCGAAGCTCTACCAAATTTCTCCTACGAGCAGCGTTCGAGCCGCACTCAAGCCACACCTCAGCCACGTTCGAGCCATATTCAAGCCACCTGACGAAGTCCGATCTCCCCGCTTCCAGAAGGCCACCGAGACCTCAAACTCAAGTACTCCGCTTCCGTGTTCAGTTCCAGCGGGATGCCAAGCGAAGCCCATCGTCGCAATGTGCGATTTGTAACAAATGTCAGGCGCGACAGTTGTCGTCCGCCGAGTGCTAAGTACTCTTTCACTTCAAAATTGTAACGGGAGGCGGTCTGTCTCCCTCGATTCACCAAACACATTGTAATAGCTAGGAAATAGTGGACTTTGACTTGCACAGATCCGCTCACGTGATTTTTTACCCGGTTGAGGGGTTTTTCCACGTTAAACTTTCATGTATACGATCAATCTACTTCATTGACTGTGCGTGCGCTCGACCGTTCCGAGAGCTAAGGCGGTTCAGGTTATTCCGGTCTGACCGAGATGTCTAATTAGACCGCAACAAGAATTATATCTGCTCTTTTTGGAAAGCATTCATCTGTTACACTTAGAGCGTTTTGCTTTATCATGGGTAAATCTTCATATTTAAAGATTATTAATAATGCAACGTGGTCACCTTGTTCGATTTGAATATCGTCAATTACTATATTTTTAATTATGATGAATATTATTTGGGTATCGGAGGGGCGAATTATCATGATTGTAATCATTAATTATTTTTTTGCGATATTAGATCTATTTGTGATGAGGCCAAAATGTTATAGGGAATGGTGTTTTTGAGGTAGAGGGGTATTTCGTATGTATGATATGAAGCTATTGTAATATCAGTGCTAGCAAATAAAGTGTTTCCTGGTGAAGTTATGTCTTTCTTTTGTGGATACAAGACGTATTGTGATGTTAATTCGATATGAATGGTATTTAATGTTTGATTTAAGGTGATCATGATTATGTTTAATTTTTCAACATTTTTTCTATATCTGAATATATAGATTCTATTTCATATATTGATGATTCGTTACTTGGGATATCTTTTATACTATACGTATTAATACCGTAATCATTGAGATTTGGGATGAAAAAAATTTCTTATGGTGGTGTTGGGTACATTGGAATATATGTATCTGATTTGAAGAAGCTTCACCCTACTCAATGATATACATCAAAATATATTTGATGTGTTTTGAGTTTAGTTGTGCAGGTTAAGTATTTGCAGGGAAAGCTGAAAAGTTTCTAAGTCCATGTGTCGACACTCAGAAGAAAAGTGTCGACACTTAAGAAGGCTTGTGTCGACACCCAGAGAAGCAGTGTCGACACTTGGAGTAATTGTGTCGACACCAGGGATGCAGAGTCGACACCAGAAGGAAAGTGTCGACACATATAGGCTGTATCGACACTCAATGAAGAAATGTACAGAGAAGCAGTGTCGACACTTAGAAGCAGTGTCGACACCCAGAGGAACTTTGTCTACATCAGAAAGTGTCGACACTTGGAGGCTGTGTCGACACTCAGCAAAAGTTCAACAAATTCTAAGTACAAGTGTCGACACAAAGGAGATATGTTGACACTCAGCCAAAGTCTCAACACATGAAGAATGTGTCGACACAAAGGATCAGTGTCGACACACAGCAAAAGTCTCAACACATGAAGAAAATGTCGACACTAGGAGGCTGTGTCGACACTCAGCAAATTTCAATGAAGTCTAAGTACAAGTGTCGACACAAGAAAATGTGTCGACACTCAGCGAGTATCAACATAAGAAGATGTGTCGACACAAAGGAGTTGTGTCGACACTTACAAGAATTCAACTAAATACTAAAGAACAAGGAGTTGTGTCGACACACAATATCAGTGTCGACACATGTTGAAGAAGCAGTGTCGAGAAGCAGATTCTACAACACAAGGAGTTGTGTCGACACCATGAAGGCAAGTGTCGACACTTAGTCTACATGTGTCGACACTTAGTCTATCAGTGTCGACACTTAAAGACTGACTGTCTCGACACTTTCAGACAGTTACAGAAAATTCAAGAAGTGACTGGATGACTTGACAGCTGTCATTTCAGCCGGTCTACTGCAACTGTCAGAGTTGTCAGAAAGTCGTTAGAAACCGGATCAGTCGGTCACCATGAAGAAGGCCTATATAAAGGCTTATTCTGTCAACAGAAGAAGATGATCAAGCAATTCATTGAAGAATCAATTCAAGTGAAGATCTAAGTAGTTGGAGAGAGAGAGCTCCTTCCAAGAAGACAGTTGTTGAACCAGGCTGTGAAGAAAGTTTCAGATTGAGATCTGAATCTTAAGTTGCAGTGATTGAAGATCAGCTGCAGAGAGACTCAACCCTATTGTGTTCTAAATTCAAGAAGCTTTGAAGAAAGTCAAGGGAGGTTGATCTCAGCAAAGTTCTTCCAAGAACTCATCAAGAAACCTGTCAACTCTTCTCTCTCATTCTGAGTTGTAGGTTTATTCATTGTATTTTTAATTTCTTGTAAGATCCTAAGGGATCTGAGTTGTAAGCCTGAAATTATAAAGGCTGAGTGGTAGGGCATGTGTGCTTGAGTGTAGGAGATCTATTTCTCTGAGTGTAGGCCTGTTGTAGGCTGAGTGTAGTCCTTGTTGAAGGCTGAGTGTAGGTCTTGGTGAAGACTGAGTGGTAGGGCTTTGAGCCTGAGCTGTAGGAACCTGTTTGGGGTTCTGAGTGTAAGATCTGAGGATCTGAGGAATAATAGAGGAGTTTGGCCGAATCTAGTACACAACTAGATAGGCGAAGGGGGAAAGTGGATGTACCCAGACCTTGGGGAACCACTATAAAACTGTGTGTACTCTGTGTGTGTGTGACTCTGTGATTGTTGTGCTGGATTGCTGTGAAAAATTATTTATAATTCTGTGATATAATCTGCCTAAAAGTTTAAAATGATAAGGTCACCTATTCACCTCTCATATAGGTGTTTAGGTACAATTTCTTTTAAGTGGTATCAAAGGGAGGTTGCTCAAAAAAGGACATAACTGTCTGAGTAAAGGATCCTGTTGGCAGATTCAGTTTAATCAAGTGCAGAATCAAGAAAATCAAGAAAATGGGTTCAACAGAGAATCACAAAGAACTTAGATCCATGAAGTTGTCAATCTGTAGAAAGGAGATTTTTGGCATCTGGAAAGAAAGGGTTAGACTATTTATGGAAGCCTCTGACCCTAGAATCTATATCACAGTCAAAGAAGGGTCATATGTGTCTATGAAGGTATCTGTGTTAGATGCAAATCAGAGAACTCCAAAAGACTATTCAGAGATGACTAAAGATGAAATTATTCTAGCCACCATGTACAAGAGGGCCCAGAATATAATTGTGAGTGCAATAGATGATGCCACATTTCAGAATTTGATACACTGTAAAACATCAAAGGAAATGTGGGACACACTGATAGTGTACATGGAGGGTTCTGAAGAAGTTAGACATGACAAAAAGTCTTTGTTAAACCAAGAATATGAGAGATTCAGACAAGGAAGGTCTGATAGCATAACTGAGTGCTACAAGAAATTCTATAGGATTGTCAATGAGTTGATGTCTTATGGAAGAGAATTCAGCAACTATGAGCTGAATGATAAGTTCTTGAGATCCCTAACTAAAGACTGGGATACTAAGATTTGTGTCATAAGGGAAATAACCAAATTAGCAGACATTCCTCCTCCAACATTGTTTGGAAAATTGTTATCCTATGAGATGCAGCTAATGGTTAGGAAGGAGGAAGAGAAGACTACAAGAATTGAGCATAAAGAAAGAGCTGTGGCATTCAAGACATAAGCCACCAGGAAATATAAAAGTAAGTCTCCATCTCCACCTCCAAAAGTTGCTAAGACTGAGACAGATGAGTTAGAAAGCAAGAATTCTGAAAACAGTGAGAGTGATGAGGACTTTGCAGCTTTCACAAGACATTTTCAGAAGTTCCTAAAGAAGAAACAGTGGAGGTCTAAGCCATCCACTTCACAGAAGTCATCAAAGTATGACAGGAGAAAGTCCAAGACAAGTATAACTACATCTTCAAAGATAGTCTGTTATTGTTGTAACAAACAGGGACATGTTGTTGCTGACTGTCCTGAGAAGAGAAAAGAGTCAACTGATAAGAAGAAGACTCAGATCAAGGGCAAAAAGGAAAGGTCCTTTGTTGCTAAAAAGGACAAAAGTCTGTCAGATATGTCTTCTTCAGAAACTGATTCAGAAGCTGAAGCTTACATTGGACTGTTTGCTGAAGAAGAGTAAAAGGAGTTCATCCAGTTAATGAACTCTATATATGAGCATGAGGACAATCAGTGCCAGGGACTGATAGCCTTGTCAGAAGAAGACAAAATCCAGGAGCAGTCTGGACCTAGTCAGGTACAAAATTGTTCTGATAGTTCAATTTCTTGTACTGGTTCAGAATCAGATTCATCAGCATCAAGTGATGAGAATGGATCTGAATCTGAAGGAGACATTCATCAATTGATTGATGAATATAGAGTAGTGTTGCAAGCTTTGAAGAAAAGCAAATCCTTGACCAAGAGTCAGGCTAAGGAGATTGCTAATCTTAAAGTTGCTGCAACAGATTTTGATAAGTTGATTGATCAAAAATTAAATGAAATAGCCAGGTTGAAACACATAACTGTTATTCAGATGGGGACTATAACATTTAAGAATGATCAAATCAGAAATCTGGAGATTAGTCTTCAGAAAGAGAGAGACATAGTTGCAAGGTTTTCTAAACCAAAGTTTGTTCTACCTTTGATAGATGAATTTGTACATCAAAAGGGTAAAACTAGATTAGGGTTTACAAAACCTGCTGGGACTGTAAAGTCCAAGTCTAAGGGCAAAGCCCCGGTACTCAACAAGGAGTCTGCTGTAAATAAAGCAGCCAGGGTTGTACCTAAGCAAAGGTACAACAGATTTGAGTGCTGGTGTTGTGGCAAGGTAGGCCACTTTGCCATAGACTGTTGGCACAATTCTAGTGCCAAGGTGAGTAGCAATCTGCCTGCTAGAAAACCTACAGGTAGTTTTGTTAAGAGGCAAACTAACCAGCACCAAGGACCCAAGAATTCTTTGGGTTCTAAGGTTAACTAATCTGTTTTGCAGGTGAGTCCAAGTGACCATGCCCCAATATGGTACTTGGACAGTGGATGTTCCAGGCACATGACTGGAACTAGGAGATTGCTAAAGGACTACACACCAATCAAGGATGGTTCTAAAGTCACCTTTGGTGGTTCTGAAAAAGGAATCATCAAAGGTTTTGGTAACATTTCTAGCAACCTTATAACAATTACTCAAGTGGCTTATGTTAAAGGTTTGAAACAGAACTTTATTAGTATAAGTCAACTGAGTGATGTAGGATATGACATCTCATTTGTCAAAGATGGTTGTCATATCAGGAGATCAAATGATCAAGAGATCATTCTGACTGGTTATAGGAAGAGAAATGTATATTGTCTAGACATTATGTGTGAGAACAATGGTTCTCCAGTGTGTCTTGTAACTGATGAGAAAGTCTCTCATTGTGTCAAATGGCACAAGAGACTAGCCCATATTAACTACAAGACAATTGGTCAACTCTATAGCAAAGAGTTAGTGAGGAATGATCCTCAGGTTAAGTGTATTAAAGATGGGATATGCTTAGCTTGTCAAAAGGGCAAGCAGACTAGATCCACATTTAATTGCATTGAAAACAAAGATGTTGTGAGGTGTTTATACCTCTTACATATGGATCTTTTTGGTCCTATGCCAGTTCACAGCCTAGATAGGAAGGTCTACACATTTGTGGTTGTAGATGACTACTCAAGGTTTTCCTGGGTGTTCTTCCTTAGACAGAAATCTGAAACACCTAGTATCTTCTATAGTTTTGTCAAACAAATTCAGAATGAGTTAGACAGTACAGTGATCAAAATAAGAACTGACCATGGTACTGAATTCCAGTCTGACAGTATGACAAAGCTATGTGAAGAATTTGGGATATTTCAGGAATTTTCTTCACCAAGAACAGCTCAGCAAAATGGCATTGCTGAAAGGAAAAATAGAACCTTGATTGAGGCTGGTAGAACCCTATTAAGTGACACATCTCTCCCAAAATATTTCTGGGCTGAGGCAGTTAATACTACATGTCATGTAATTAATATGGCTACTATCACCAAGAGCCACAATAAGACCCCCTATGAGATTGTGAAAGGAAGAAAATCAAATCTATCCTATTTCAGGATCTTTGGTTGTAAATGCTATATACTTAACAATGATAAGTCTTACTTAACCAAGTTTGCTGTCAAATCCCAAGAGGGGATCTTTGTTGGGTACAGCAACAACAGTAAGGCTTATAGGGTCTACAACTTGACTACTCCAGTTGTAGAAGAGTCAGTACATGTAGTGTTTGATAAAGCTAGACTCGTTAACAATGAATTGTCTAGAAGTATTTGCAGCTCCACAGGTGTGACTGAGAAGATGGACAAGCTCACTATTGAAGAAAGATCTACTGCAAGTCAGCATGTGGATGATAGTGGCTGCTGTCCAGGGGGAGTACTAGATGCACATGTTGTAGAAGAAGACCAAGGGGTGCAGCAAGTTGAAGAAGCTGAAGCAGTTCAACCAGAAGACAGGCTGCCTCCAGCTAATAGACATCTAAAAGATCATCCAGCCAATCAAATTATTGGTGATCTCAGACAAGGGGTACAAACAAGGAGCAGAAATCTAAGTTCAGTACTCTACTCCAGTTTTCTATCCCAAGTTGAGCCAAAGAAATTTGAAGAAGCCATCCTAGACCCTCATTGGATTGAGGCAATGCAAGAGGAGCTGAACCAGTTCAAAAGATGCAAAGTCTTGGAGTTTGTTCCTAAACCAAAAGACCACAACATAATTGGAACCAAGTGGATCTTTAGGAACAAGATGGATGAACATGGAGTGATTATAAAGAACAAAGCAAGACTGGTTGCAAAAGGTTATAGGCAGGAAGAAGGTATTGACTTTGATCAGACATTTGCTCCAGTAGCCAGACTGGAGGCAATAAGGATGTTCCTGGCTTATGCAACCTATCAAGGGTTTAAAGTATACCAAATGGATGTTAAGTCAGTCTTTTTGAATGGAAATCTGAAGGAAGAAGTCTATGTGGAACAGCCATCAGGTTTTGTTGATTCAACTAAACCTAATTTTGTTTATAGACTTAGGAAGGCTTTGTATGGGTTAAAACAAGCCCCTAGGGCTTGGTATGAAACTCTGTCTAGTTTCCTCATTGAGAATAAATTCACAAGGGGGAAAATAGACAAGACTCTATTCTTTAGGAAATCCAGAGGCAAGATCATTCTAGTCCAAATATATGTAGATGACATTATATTTGGGTCTACTGAAAATAGTCTTTGCAAAAGGTTTGCAAAACTTATGCAAGGACAATTTGAAATGAGCAGTATGGGGGAACTTAAGTTCTTCTTTGGTCTCCAAGTTAGACAGACTGAGAATAGTTTATCCATATGCCAGTCTAAGTTCACTCTAGAATTAATAAGGAAGTATGGTATGGAATCATCCAGTACCATGAAAACTCCTATGGGATCAAGTACGTCTCTTAGCAAAGATGATGCAGGGAAACATGTAGATGAGACTTTGTATAGAGGGATAGTTGGCTCCCTCTTGTATTTGACTGCAAGTAGACCAGATATCATGTATGTTACATGTGTCTGTGCTCGGTACCAAGTGTCACAACCCGCATTTTTTTCATTAATAAATAAATCAGAGCACGAGATAACTACGAGCTGTGATGCCACGTCAAGCAGGGGATAACTGCTGACGCTCAGGCAACACTCTAATCCTTCAAATCATAAGTTAAAATGAATAGAAAACTGATTTTTTTTTAAATTAATTGGCTGTATCCCTCGACTCAGTGGATCAGATAGTCCACGGTTTGAAAACTATTTTTATACGTAGCGGAAAAATGCTTCATTTATGTTTAACATCCTAAAAGAGCGCATAAGTGTCCTAAGAGGACAACTTACACTATGCAAGACCCTAGATTCCAATTTATAATATTTATAAAGAAAACAATCTTTTTACGCATTTGGAAAAAAATGATTGAGCTTTTATAA
This sequence comes from Platanthera guangdongensis, assembly GCA_039583875.1. Classification (NCBI taxonomy): domain Eukaryota; kingdom Viridiplantae; phylum Streptophyta; class Magnoliopsida; order Asparagales; family Orchidaceae; genus Platanthera; species Platanthera guangdongensis. The sequence goes on along the minus strand of CM077164.1, from coordinate 31,574,815 downwards.
AACATGCTGATCATGCAATACATATAGTAGTTTTTTTTATAGGTTTTAAAGTAACTAGCCACCTAGCATAAAACATTCCCAGAGAGCAAGTGAAACTACCACAAAACAGGTAAACTAGCAGCTAAGCAAAGACTTAGTATCACCAAGAAAAATCACCAACGAGCGTCAACAACCTGACACGAACTCGCTGGCGAGCATGCATGTCTGTACTACTACAAAGCTAAAGAACTACCTCAACAGGTGAGGAAAACACTGCCACAATGCAGTCCACAAGGGAACTCCTGAAATTAGCCATTCAGCCGGCTACAGACCTGAACCTGAGGCATTCAAAAGAAGAACACCTTAGCAAGAAAATAATAAAACAAGAGGCAAAGAAACATCAGATAATAATCGAATGAAAAGAGTAGAAAGAGAAAGGGTCATCAACCCTGCAAGAGAAATGCTGAAAATCTCAGCTAAAGAATCCAAAAAGGGACAAAATGTCAGTATAACAATCAGTAAAGTGAGAGAAATGCATCAAGTACTAAAACGTACCAAACTCCGCTCAAGCCTGCAGAGACAAAAAGGAAACCAATATGCATCAAATGAACAGTATGAAAGAAACTAACAGTCCTAAACTTGTAAATCGTTAGCACTGTCACAAATCTCAAACCTGTGTCGGAGACTAAGAACAGTCACAATCGAACAACCAGGTCCAGGTGTCTCAAGAGTACTAAAGGGGCCGCCACAGGGTCCACACACATAGAGTTCCAACCTCTTATAGGAACCCAAAATGTCCAAAGGAGGGAATGGTGGTGGCCACGGCTCGAACTCCCCCGGTACCATACTCCCTCAGAAACCCAGCTACCACATGTTAAGCATCCACGATTCGGCGCCAAAACTAGTCGACGACACCACTTAGAAACTACCAAGTTCTACAACCAAAACCCGCCGAAATAGACTTAACCTAAATTCGGCGATACCCGCCGAATTATTTCCCACTACCCGCCGAATTATTTCCCCCTACCCGCCGAATTATTCCCCCCTACCCGCCGAATTATTTCCCCCTACCCGCCGAATTCAACTTAAAATAAATTCCGCTATCTATCTAGTTTAGGCCGACTATAAGCCCTAACCTAGGAATATTTCTAATCTCACTCATACTACTCCGGTATTCTACGACAAGGATAGTTAATAAGGCGAAATACAACCCATGGAGGCACGCAAGAGGGGAGAAATCCACTTGCCTCAAATCGTTCTTGAAAACGTCCACCCAAAATACTCCACCACGTAGATCCGTCCAAAAAGGGGGCACGCGGAGACGTGATCTACGAAAAAACGGACAACCGGGGTTAGGGCCGAAAACAATCTATGACGAAACGGTCACCGAAACGGGAAAAGCTTACCGCGATCACGAAGCTCTCGCCGAGAGCTTTCCAACGCCGTGATCGGATCGAGATTCCGTCCACCGGATCGGCGGTGGCGGCCACCGAAAGGTTCGCGAACGAGAGGATCCGCACTCGCCTCTTTTGTTTTCGCACGGGAGGGGGGCTGCTGGTTCGGAGGAAGGAGAATGGCTTCTTCTATTTTATATATATTATATATATACTTAATAATATTATTATTAATAATAATATAATATTTATTAATAACATAACAAAAAGGGGGGGCTGCAGGTTCGGCGGGAAAGGCAGGGGGGGCTGAATCGGTGAGAATGGTAAACCATTCTCACCGATTCCCTCTCCCCCTTTTTCTCTTTTTTTTTATATTATATATATATAAATAATAATATTTATAATTATTTAAAAAATGATATAACATTATATCGTTACGGAGGGCCAAACGCGCGCTGAATCGAACGAAATTCGCACCGTAGGCAAATGACGACGCTACGAATCCAACGGCGAAGTCGAAATCGAATTCCGACGCACCGTTTTTGAGATAATAATTTCTAAAGTTAACGGCGTACGCGAAAACATACAAACTTCAATGGAGCGCCGAGGCTCCAAAAATACTCGGAACGCGACGAAACTTGACGAGCAAGTCTAAAATTAGCCGATCTAATTTCCTAATGTAAAATTTTTCACTCCCGACGCAAATCCCAAAATTTGGCCGGTCAAACCTAACGAACGCAAAACGCGCTAACGACAAAGTCGGTAACAAAATCCGACGAACAAAACTCGGGCAAATTTCTCCCGAAGCCAAAACACAAGCATTCCCCAAGAGGCTCCACCGAGTCACCAAACAGACTCCGGCTCGCTAGGGAATCTTGCTACCAGGCATCACCAAGCCACGCAGGGAACCTAAAGAGCTAAGAGCACGCTCTAACAACGTCACATGAACAACACGCGCTAACATAACGCTCTGACGTCATAATACGTCAAATAAGAAATTAAATAAATCACTGGAAAATCGGGGGCGTTACACCAAGCTTGCCCTAAAGAATCTCATTTGACAGCAGTCAAAAGAATACTGAGATATCTTAAGGGCACCCCTTATCTAGGCCTTTGGTACCCTAGGAATGGAGACTTTGAACTGACAGGTTATTCATATGCAGATTTTGCAGACTGCAAGGAAGATAGGAAAAGTACAACTAGTACCTGTCAATTCCTAGGTGGAAGACTGATATCTTGGAGTAGCAAGAAGCAAACAAGTGTGGCTATCTCCACAGCAGAATCAGAGTATGTTGCTGCAGGAAGTTGTTGTGCTCAACTTCTATGGATTCAACATCAGCTTGAAGATTATGGTATTCAAGTAAGTAGAACACCTCTATTTTGTGACTCTACTAGTGCTATTTCTATTGTAAACAATCATGTCTCTCATAGTAGGACTAAGCACATAGAAATAAAATACCATTTTCTAAGGGAACATGTGGAAAAAGGAGATATTTCACTAGGGTATGTTAATACAGACAATCAACTAGCTGACATGTATACTAAGCCCTTAGATGAAACCAAATTCAATAAATTTAAAATTGAATTAGGGATGATAAACTTAGAATAAGTTTACAAAAAAATTGGCTAAGTAAAATGGTGTCGACACACAGAGTTGTCTGTGTCGACTCAGAAAAGTGGTGTCGACATTTCAGGGATATGGTGTCGACACATCTAGAGAGTTAGTGTCGACACTTCAGAGAATAAGTGTCGACACATGCAGAGTAGGTGTCGACACATCCAAGGTGGTGTCGACACTTAGGCTTTACTTAGAATTAGTCTGGTAAAGTCTCGACTAAGTGTCGAGCTAAGTGGTGTCGACACATAAACAAGTGTCGACACATATATTCTGTCGACTATACTTGTGTCGACACATAGTTGTCGAGACATTATAAGTCTGTGTCGACACATTTCAACAGTGTCGACACAATTTGAGTATTTTGACGCACCCTTTCATCTTCGATTCTAGAAAGGTATAAATAGGTTTTTGCCATTGTCTGTCGACACGCTCACCAAAGTTTCGAGACCAAACTTGTGTGTCGACATCTCTCTTCTCTAGATTCAAATTTCTTCAAACTCTAATGGCGCCCAAGCTAGAAGAGAATGTGGATGAAGGATATGAACTCGTGTGGCATGCTTTTGATGACGCGGAATCAGAGATCAAAGGCGTGATAACCCTAATAGAAGAGTCAGGGTTAGAATTTCTTGTTTCTGAACCGATCAAGATCTGGAAGAAGGAGGTCCTGGAATTTCTGAATGGAGCAACAATAGATGAATCGGGACTAAAGATTAAGTCAAGACTTCATGGGGCAAAGGTGAAGGTCTCTCCTAAGAGTCTGAGAAAGGTACTACAACTACCTAGGACTAAGGAAGAAGAAGAAGATGTTTCTGCTTCTAAGACTAGAGAAGCATTAACATGGTGTGGACTGGACTCCAACATGAAAATTGGATCTGTATTCAATAGAAAAGGAATGAACAGCCAAGGCAAATTCTTATCTGAGATTGTGGGCAAGGTTATCATGTGCAAGCCTGGAGGACATGACAGGATTTCAGCTCATATGTTCAATCTAATGACAAGGATCATATTCAAACTGAGTATTGATTGGTCTACAGTCTTGTTTGATAAGATTAAAGAGAGTATGAAGAAGCCCAATTTGGGTAGAATACTAAGTCTATACCTAGCTGGTAGTATACCAGAGGTCATGAGTCAAGCAGCTGGAACTAAGATTAACCACATGAGGAGAATGGATTTGAGAATCTTCTCTAAGTGGGATACCAAGGAAATGTCAACTCCTGAGAAGGAAACACCCCTGAAGAAGAAGAAAAAGACAGCCCCTGTGGCTCAAGAATCATCAAGTAGCTCTAAAGAGGATGTAGTGTTCACTCCTGATGAAGAAGACACTGGAAATGCTGGTCAGTCACCTGCTAGACAAGAAGATGGACCAAGGCAGGGGGAGCTACCACAGTATAGCCCAATTCACCAGGATTCAATCCAGGGGGAGCCTCTACTGGTGGATAAGCCAACTCCACTAGAAAGTGAACAAGCTACCCACACTATACTTGAGGTAATCACTGAAATTAATGAATTAGATTTCTCTATTGAAAATGAAGATATGACTGACAGATTGTCTGATGTTAATCAGCAACCTCAGATTCCTAGTCAACCCCAAGATGTTGTCATGAAGGACACATTTGTTGTTGATCAAGTTGTTGATGAGATAAGAGTTTCTCCAGCTCATACTCAACAGGAATTTACCCTAGAAGAGCTATTCCCAGATCTTCTACAAACAGATTTTGAGAAAGAGAAAGCTGGTGCTGAGGGGGAGAAGGCCCATGTTGAGGGGGAGCATGTGGTTATTGTTGAGGAAACTGCAAGAAAGGAGACTGAGGTGCCAAAAGATGTTGAAGGGATACAAAGGACTAAGAAGGAGTTACCTTCAAGCCCTAAGTATAGGGTTGATATTGCTAGCACATCTGCATCAGAGGATGAAGAGGCTGCAAACGCCAAGAAGAGGAAATTTCAAGTCTTTAAGAGAAGGAGCCAGAATTATAAGAAAGCTTTACAAACAATTGCACCACAGCCTGCACCACAGCCAACCCCATCTACAGATTTCAGTTCTCTGATGGTTGCTTTACAAATAAAGATGGATGAGCAAAGGCAAGCAATAGAAAAGTATATAGATGAAGGGCATAAGTCACTACAGTTTGATCTTGCCCAAGACATCAAGTCAATCAGATTTGAAATGAATCTGAACAAGAAAGAGATGACTGACTGCTTCCATAAATGAGGGAATGCAGTAGTCTTTTTGCCTACTCATCAAGAAAATATCAAGAAACAAATTGAAGAACTAGCAGTAAAGCAAGGCTATGTCCTGGAAAACCAGATAAGAATGAATGACAATTTGACTGAATCACACAATGTGATAGTCACTGAGATGCAGAATCTGGCTGCTGCTCAAACTACAGCAAGGACTACTGCCCAGGAAGAGTTTGATAAGAAGTTCCAAGAGCACATCACTGCTTTTAAGACTATTCTTGAAGACTCTAAGAAGACAATAACTGAACAACTTCAGAAGTTCAAACCCTTCTATAAGGATGGAGTTAATTATCTGAATCATCAAATAAGATTTCAGAAAGATGATCTGAGGGATCACATTGAAAGAGAAGTCATAAAGGGGGAGAGGGTGTTAGTCAAAGCCGGCTCTGATCATGCAAAATGGATTTCAAATTCCATCAGAGCCACCCTTGGATATCCTTCATTATGTGATGATGACAATGTGGCAGAGTCTGGTATTAATCCTGCTTATCTTGGAGGGGAGCAAGCTGAAGTGGCTCAAGTCATATACCCTCCACCAGACTTTGATATGATACATCAAGACATACAGTCAATGTATAGTCCTCATGAAGGAAAGAAAAATGTCATCCTTGAGAAAGTAGTTCAGCCAGTGCCAGAGGCTATACTGAAAGAACAAGAGGCTTTGCAGAAAGAACAAGAAGCCCAATTGTCTAAGAAGAGATTCAGGGAGCAAGCTGAATTGAGGCCTGACTTTGAACAATGGAGCCCCACTTACAGGAATATCATTCTGACTGCATTGAAGGCTGCCAAGCACAATATCCAGGATAGAAACAAGTGGTATTCTGAACTGGAGTGGAGGAAGCATGAGACCAGGCAAGAGGCAATTGTGCAATATAAAAGAAAGGCTAAGATGGGAAAGCTACCTCCTACTGCCCAGGAGCCTAGCAAGTACTTTCCAAAGCCTTATCATTACTTTGAAAGGCAAAAGATCAAGGCTGAAGAGCAGAAAAATAAGGATCTTAAAGGAAAGAAGCCTGCTGCTGCTGAAGATGCTGAAGCCCCTGTCCAAGCAAAGATACAATCTGGAAAGGGCATAGTTATCAAGGAGCCTGAATAGCAATAGGATAGACTTTTTCTTTAGTTTACAGTTGTAATCACTTGTATTAAAATTTTCTGTAAACTTTTGAATAATGAAAATGTTGAAGTTCTTAGAACTATGTGATATGTGTTAAATTTATTACATTATTGTTCTAAGATATTTGTGTATACATGTTTTGTTTAATACATATTTATATACTTATCATGTTATATAATCCTGTTTTACATCATACTGTGATTTTGTTATGTATGGTGTATATCATTGACTAAGGGTTATGACTTCTCCAAATAGGGGGAGATTGTTGGGTACATTGGAATACATGTACCTGATTTGAAAAAGCTTCACCCTACTCAATGATATACATCAAAATGTATTTGATGTGTTTTGAGTTTAGTTGTGCAGGTTAAGTATTTGCAGGAAAAGCTGAAAAGTTTCTAAGTCCATGTGTCGACACCCAGAAGAAAAGTGTCGACACTTAAGAAGGCTTGTGTCGACACCCAGAGAAGTAGTGTCAACACTTGGAGTAATTGTGTCGACACCAGGGATGCAGAGTCGACACCAGAAGGAAAGTGTCGACACATACAGGCTGTGTCGACACTCAATGAAGAAATGTCCAGAGAAGCAGTGTCGACACTTAAAAGCAGTGTCGACACCCAGAGGAACTTTGTCGACATCAGAAAGTGTCGACCCTTGGAGGCTGTGTCGACAATCAGCAAAAGTTCAACAAATTCTAAGTACAAGTGTCGACACAAAGAAGATGTGTCGACACTCAGCCAAAGTCTCAACACATGAAGAATGTGTCGACACAAAGGATCAGTGTCGACACACAGCAAAAGTCTCAACACATGAAGAAAGTGTCGACACTAGGAGGCTGTGTCGACACTCAGCAAATTTCAATGAAGTCTAAGTACAAGTGTCGACACAAGAAAATGTGTCGACACTCAGCGAGTATCAACACAAGAAGATGTGTCGACACTTACAAGAATTCAACTAAATACTAAAGAACAAGGAGTTATGTCGACACACAATATCAGTGTCGACACATGTTGAGGAAGCAGTGTCGAGAAGAAGATTCTACAACACAAGGAGTTGTGTCGACACCATGAAGGCAAGTGTCGACACTTAGTCTACATGTGTCGACACTTAGTCTATAAGTGTCGACACTTAAAGACTGACTGTCTCGACACTTTCAGACAGTTACAGAAAATTCAAGCAGTGACTGGATGACTTGACAGCTGTCATTCCAGCCGGTCTACTGCAACTGTCAGAGTTGTCAGAAAGTCGTTAGAAACCGGATCAGCCGGTCACCATGAAGAAGGCCTATATAAAGGCTTATTCTGTCAACAGAAGAAGATGATCAAGCAATTCATTGAAGAATCAATTCAAGTGAAGATCTAAGTAGTTGGAGAGAGAGCTCCTTCCAAGAAGACAGTTGTTGAACCAGGCTGTGAAGAAAGTTTCAGATTGAGATCTGAATCTTAAGTTGCAGTGATTGAAGATCAGCTGCAGAGAGACTCAACCTTATTGTGTTCTAAATTCAAGAAGCTTTGAAGAAAGCAAGGGAGGTTGATCTCAGCAAAGTTCTTCCAAGAAATCATCAAAAAACCTGTCAACTCTTCTCTCTCATTCTGAGTTGTAGGTTTATTCATTGTATTTTTAATTTTTTGTAGGATCCTAAGAGATCTGAGTTGTAAGCCTAAAATTATAAAGGCTGAGTGGTAGGGCATGTGTGCCTGAGTGTAGGAGATCTATTTCTCTGAGTGTAGGCATGTTGTAGGCTGAGTGTAGGCCTTGTTGAAGGCTGAGTGTAGGTCTTGGTGAAGACTGAGTGGTAGGGCTTTGAGCCTGAGCTGTAAGAACCTGTTTGGGGTTCTGAGTGTAAGATCTGAGGATCTGAGGAATAGTGGAGGAGTTTGGCCGAATCTAGTACACAACTAGATAGGCAAAGGGGGAAAGTGGATGTACCCAGACCTTCGGGAACCACTATAAAACTGTGTGCACTCTGTGTGTGTGTGACTCTGTGATTGCTGTGTTGGATTGCTGTGAAGAATTATTTATAATTCTGTGATATAATCCGCCTAAAAGTTTAAAAAGATAAGGTCACATATTCACCTCCCCCCCCCCTTCTAGGTGTTTAGGTACAATTTCTTTCAGGTGGGACATTCATTTGTATACTGACCATTTTGTTTGCATTTAAAGCATTTGTAATTTTTTTGTATTTTTGCTATATAAATTTTTGTTTTTGAAAATTATTATCATTTTTATATCTTTGCTTGAAATCGAAATTCTATTTTTTCCGAGTTATTTTATATTTTGCTCGTTGATGTGACTGGTACCCATGAGTGCATCCATAATATAAATTAGTATCCTCATTATACAACCTTGAATTCATTAAGTGGGACTCTCTGACAAGTTCAAGGCATAGTAGCATGACTTTCAGGTCCAGGATTAGTCAAAGTAGCGAATGGGGTAGGCTAGCTCAGCGCATCAGTGAGCTCTCGCCAAGGTTAGGGGGCAATCGGGCCCTCGGGCGAGTGCGGTCTTCATCATGCACTTACCCAAGACTCGCACCTTAATACACATGTAGAAGGGTTTTTGCCAAGACGGGTGAGTGACGGGTAAAGCCCGCACTCTCCTAGGAGGCGAATGAGCGGCTCATCCAGCATTCACTCCTTCAAGCGAGTGGTGTTTCTACGAACCACTCGCCCAGTGTGGTCTATGGGTGAAATTATTTGGTTGCCCCTGGGGCATGCAAATAACTTTTTTTGACAGCGGAGTTACGTTGTTGGCAGACCCAGTTGGGCTGCGTATAGTAGTTCTGAATAGCAGAGTTATGTTATTGGCAGACCAAACTTGAAAATCTATAAATAGATCCAAGGGGCACCTTTGGAGGGACATATTCTCTTAATTTCTCATTCCTCGGGCTTTTCTTAGCAAGCCTAGAGTGTTCTCCAGGGTGCCCAAGCTCAGCATTGGCTTGGGAGGGGATGCACTCTTAGATCTTCAAGGTGAGTGGTGGACCTCCTTATTGGGACCTCGTTTCTGTTTCGGGGTTTATGAGTCTTTGGTCTGGAGTGCTAGCTTGAGGGAAGTACGTGTGAGACTACAATCCTTTTGGGACCCCGAACTCCACAAGAGACCAGTTTTTTAGTTTCAACACTCATCATATTTATTACCGCAACTTGTCCTAATTTTGAGGAGGCGATTTGATCTTTTATTTGTTTTAAGGTTTTACCTGCACATAGTAGCCTTTTATCGTTTCCATGCAAGATTTTTTGAGAAATCCAATGTTATGAGAGCAATTTGTGTCGGTATTACAAGTTTGTTATATTTTCTTTGATTAAGGTGTTCCAAGGTGCTGGAATTTTTGAAAAAAGTTTTTTATCCCACAAAATTCTTTTTAACGTCATTTAGTTCGAATATATAGCCAATATACGCAGCAACAAATTCTTCTAGCATACAAATGTCACAAAGTTGCATTTTTAATAGTAGTGCTTCTATATTGCGTATGTTTGTTAGACTATCTCTTATAAGGTTTGCGTATAAAATTGAAATTAATCTATTAATTTTTTTTGTCATAGCAAATTTAATATTTTGAACTTCTTCAAGATGCATGATATCAAAGTTTTTTAATCAGACCAGAGCAAATCTTTCGCAGAGGCTTGTGGCATATTTAGTAAGAAATCTTCTTGACTAAGCTCTTTAGGAAGAATTTGTATGGTATCATTTATGTACTGAGTCCATTCAGCTGTGATTTTTTTTTAAATGTCGATGTGGGATATTATCGGTATTGAAGAAACATCCTAGATTGTTATGAGAATTAGGTGTGGGTGTCTTATTACGATATTGTTTGTGATTATGATATTTCATTCATTCTTGTCATTTAACATATCTAAAAAACTCCGGATCAAAAGTTTCATCCTTAATCTCGTTTCATTCATGTTTTCTAGAAGTGTTACCGTCTTCTGCAATAACTTCACTAGTTTCGACATATATTTTACAATTATTTGGTGTTTTGAATTATTTTTAAAGTCTTGATATTTATAAAAATTTATGACATGTTGGTGTTTGTGATAATGTTCATAAAGTTGCGCACAACTTATTTTGTCATTAAGTTCTTAATGTTTTAGTTCAAGAAATGCATCATAATATATATGATCTAGTTCGGTGATATTAATTAAAATTTTCTCTTCAGAACTAAATTTTATCATATTGATGTTATTTAACCAATAAAGTTTGCCTTTTTCAATTCATTTGGATTCGGATATTGACTGTTTTCCTTTTATGTTGATGGTTAACTTGTGTAAATCTGTACAGATTGCTTGTAGTCTCTCAATTATAAAATTTAAAATACTATTTCTAGCATTACAATTTTCATTCATTCCATTTGTGGGAAAATGAATGTTATTATAATATTGGGGATAAGTTAGATTATACGGACAACAGTAGTCGTCTTCAACTGAAATGATTGGTGAAATAACGGAATGTTGCATTTATGGGAAATGGATCCGTCTGTGCAGGAGAATAATTAGTTTGCATACTAGAAGTAATATATGTTTTAAAAAATAAATTTTCATTTAAAAATTTGTGACTGTAACTGAAGGATTACAATGTTTATCATTTATTTCCTGGTTTTGACCATTTTCTCTATGGCTAGATGTCGGGCCTCAATCCTCGGATTTCTGGTAGCATGAAGCGGCAAACTCATACCAAAGGCTAATTCGACCGCTTCATAGAGAGAGACGCAACTTTCGTTCGTTTTCTACCATAAAGCGTAGCAGAAAATAAATGAAAATACCACAAATTTTTTTTAGGAAAAAAGATTTAAAACAAGGTCTTCTACATGGCAAAAAATTAAATCAACACACACAGAGTAGATCTAGCGGAACTTGAAACATTAAAAAAACTTACAAAAAAACCCTCGGGGGAGAAAAACGACCCTCTGATACCAGATGTGGTATAGGTAGGGACTATCTAACAAGAGTTCGCCTCAGACAACTATGTCAAACACTTTTGATAAAGTCGTTCGCATTGAACGACTTTATCAGACTCTTCTGATAAAAGAGTCACTTCCAAAGCATAACAACAACGCATACGGTGAAAGTCTTTAATCTATATCATTTTAAAACTCTCATTTTTCATTCACATCAAAAATTGAAAGCGAAATTTCATTGAAACAATGAAATTTCTTGCTGAAAGGCTGTCAAACATAGAATTACTCAAGAAAATTAAGGAGTAAGGTCAAATAGATCGAAGTGGAGACAAGTCCTTTAAAATGGGACAATTCCGTAGAGTGGATTGATTATTCCTCCGCAAAATCTCTTGATACCATTTGTGAACATAATATCAATACATAAGTATTGTAGCAAAAAATTTGGCATGTTCATAGCACAGACGAAAAGGTCTACGCGTCTCAACAAATCAACCATCAATTCCTTCCAACAGAAGAAAGACACTGGTGAATAGCAGTAAATGATGACAAGACCACCATCAAAGAAGTCCTCTCCAGATTCCTCCATTATATATCATCATTGCAAAGTTACTATTATCAGATGCCTCAAATATAAAATGACAAAGCCATCAACCTTCTCCTACTACAAGATTCCCCAACAAGACTACTATTCCATAATGCTCCAACAAAGTCATGATGAAACTATTACAGGATTCTCCTACAAAGCCAATATAAAAAATATATGACAAGTCTCGGACAAAGAAGCAGTGTTGTCTTATGTTCATATGTTTCTTGTACTTTTACAATAGTTGGAATGCAAGGCTTAAGAGCATGTTTGTTGGTGTATAAGACAAACTTATCTTAAGCATTAAAAAAAGAAGCGACTAAAATTTATTTGATTGTTTTTTGAATATCATTCCGACTAACTTTGTGGTTCAATTAAATGGGCTCTGCCTGTCTGTGGGTTCAATTAAATGGGCTCTAACATTTCAAATAATTGAAGATTGAATAATAACTGGTTTATTGGAGGAATTTAATCGAACAGTTGGAATGCAAATTAATTGGTCTCTATAACACTATGCATATCATACAGTAATGATAAACAATGAGAATAAGTACTTAGGTTGAAATATGTAAACTATAAGTAGTTAGATGGCTTAGCTGGTAGTAGTTTTTGACAACCTCTAGAGAATGTTGAAAATGAGGAGAGACGTGAAATTAATCAAGAACATGGCTCTTCTCTGGTGAATGTTGCAGATTCCTAGACTCTTTTGGTTGAAGATTCCAAAAGCACCTACCCTTGGAGGAAGAGCGTCAGAACAAATGCTAGCATGCTTGGGGAGAATTATCCAGAGCCACCTTCCACGCATGAGCAGGAAGAAGGACCTAAGACCGATGATTGAATAAAAACATAAATATAATTATGGGGTAATTGGCAAAGTGCACCCTCAAAATATCAGATTTTGGTAAAATGCATCACAAAAGTTTAAAATTGGCAAAATGCAACCCCAAAATGATTTTTTTGGCAAAGTGCACTCTCAATAGGCAAAAAATAAAATGGTCAAAATGTACACTCTAGGGAGAGTGTACATTGTCGAAAAAACCATTTTGGAGGTGTATTTTGCCAATTTAAAACTTTCGGGATGCATTTTGCAAAAAACCTATATTTTGAAGGTGCACTTTGCCAAAAAACCTAAATAATGTTTTAAAAATGAAATTGCATGTAGCAAAGATGAAAATGTGTTTGGCAAGATAAGGGGAAGGATCTAAAACCAAATAGAAACAATGAAGAAGAACTTATGATGGCTTTGCAGGTGTCGATCCCACTACTTCTTAGGTGTCGACTCCAAAGAAGCTAGAACCCGATTTAGAATACAGAATAGCACCCGAAGCGGCAGATGACGATATTGCTCTGTGAGAAGAAGTAAGCAGACGAAGATTGCAGACATCGAGTCGCCTCCGATCTTGAATCCCTCATTCACCGTCTCCTTGCTGAAATACCCAAGGCCACCTTCCACCCGAGAGAAAAATGAAGACCTCCGAGAGGAGGTTGTAGTCGGCCCGGCAAGGAGGCTTCTAGCGAGAGAAGTAAGGTTTCACGCAGATTTGTGTGTTTGGAGAGTTTCGGGGATGAGCAAGCTGCGGGAGGGAGGAGTCGCGGGCTGCGAGGAGTTGTGCAACCTGGCCGCACGGAGTTTGGGGAAGAAGCGAGATATAGAAGTAGGGTTTCGATGGCGAGGAAATACGCGAGTTGTAGGATTTTTTGATCGGTCGATTGGTTTCGATTTGATGTCTTAAAATGAATGCTTGTTATTTATGTTGGTTCCATTGATCCTAATGTCTCAGATTTGTAAGAAGTCAAACAAGTCAATGGTATACACATAGTTGTATTTGATGTATGTTTAAGTTCATGCAAGCAGGTTAGTCTACGTCATATTGATTGGACTAGTGGTCCAAGTGACATTGACAGGTGGACTCAAAGAAGCTGAATGGAAAGGCGGGAAATTGGCTAAGTCCACAGGCGTTGAGTGAAGCAAGCTCACTCAACGCCAGATGAACCAGAAGCAAGTGACAGTGAAGAAAAATGACTAAGTCCAAGAAAAATGACTAATTTCCCAAGCGTTGAGTGACACTCAATGTCATACAGATAATAGCGCTACGTGAAGTCAGGACAGTCAAAGCCCAGCAAGTTGCAGCGCAGAAAAATGACTAAGTGTATAGGCATTGAGTGAAGCTAGTTCACTCAAAATCATACAGCTAACAACGCTGAGAGAGGGCGGGCAGTCAAAGCTTTAAGTGTTGGCAAGGTAGAAAAGTGGCTAAGTCCACAAGCGTTGAGTGAAGTCAACTCACTTAACGTCATATAGCCAAAAGCATTGAGTCATGTTGTTTCTGTCAGAGCCATAGAAGAAAGAGACAGAAAATTAGTTAAGTCCAGCAGCGTTGAGTGAAGCTTGTTCACTCAACGCCATGTTGTTTCTGTCAAAGCCAAAGAAAAAGGAGACGGAAAATCGACTAAGTCCAGAAGCGTTGAGTGAAGCCAGTTCACTCAACGTCAAGATCAAAAGGCTTTGAGTCATGCTAATGTAGTCAGCCTAAAAGGAAACAGAGAAATCAGCTAAGTCCAGAAGCGTTGAGAGAAGTCAGTTCACTCAACGCACTCAACGTCAGATTTCAGAAGAAAATGAAGAAAGCATTGAGTGAGGTCAGCTCACTCAACGCCTTCAGACAGAAGGAGATTTGACTAAGTACAATAACGTTGAGTGAAGCCAACACACTCAATGCTTACTCAAATGTTGAGACTGAAGGAGAAAGCATTGAGTGTAGTCAACACATTCAATGCCTTCATGCAGAATAAGATTATTCTAAGTCCAGAATCATTGAGTGAAGTCAGTTCACTCAACGCTCTCCATGGCATAGTTGTAGAAAGACCTGAAAATTATTCTAAGTCCAGAATCATTGAGTGAAGCCAGTTCACTCAACGCTCTCAATGTCATAGTTGCAAAAAGAGCTGAAAATTATTCTAAGTCCGGAATCGTTGAATGAAGTCATTTCACTCCACACTATCAACGCCTAGCAGAGTAGGAAATTTTCTAAGTCCAGATTTGTTGAGTAAAACTTGTTCACTCAACGTACTCAACGCTTGGGTAGTTGTCTGAAATTTTTCAAGTCCAGAATGGCTGACGTCAGCAAAGTCGACAAAAGTCAATAAAATTCAAAAATGATCACGGAAGAGCTACAACTCATTACTAACGTCATCGTCAGTCTCATTATATAAAACTAAGGATATAATCAACCGTTAATGCAGCGACACGTGTCAATCATCTCGCTGGATGATGGGATTATAAATAGAAGATGAGATCTGGATTGAAAACAGTTTCTAAGGGATCAAATCATTTCGAAAAAGTTGTTTGGGACTTTGTCTTCTTCCCATGCCATTGTTGCAGGGACATGAGCTTCAATTCAAAACATCTAAAGGGTTTCTGAGTTAGCTACGACAATCAGCATCTGCTACAGCAAGATCAGAGGATTTCTCTGAGGAACAAGAAACAGCCAAGGATAGCCCTAGCTGTAGTGACTTCTTGATCGAAGCAGAGCCTAATCTGAAGATCAATTTCAGGATCGGTGAAGAAGAAATCTGTTTAGGGTTTTCTTAGGACAGAAGGAGTGGCAGAGCACTTCAATTTCTGCCAAAATAGGTTAGTTGATTGAAGACTATCTTTTTTGATCTTCTCTCTTCATTAGTACAATCAATATTCGTTTCTGAGTCGATTCCAGCACAAGCATCAGATTCTGGAAGATCTTTATCCTTGTTGCTGAGAAGAAAATTGGGTTGAGATTCTCTTAGTTCAAGAAGCTGTAGACTCAGAGAATCAGTCTCTGGAGTGTAATCTTTATCAATATCAAATCCATCTCTATAGGATCTTTTTCAAGATTCGTGTTGTAAGCCTAGTTTATAAAAGGCTGAGTGTTGGATCTGGTGAGATCTGTATTTTAAGCCTAAGTTATAAAGACTGAGTGTAGGATCTTGTATAGATCTGAGTGGTAGGATCCAGTCTTGGATCTGTGTGTGGTAGGGCTGTTTTCTCAGCCTGTGTTGTAAGGAATTTGTGTCTGAGGTAGGTGATCAGATGATTACTGAGTGGTTGGGTTGTATGCCTATGGTGTAAGTCTCAATGGAGACTAAGTGATCCTATAGGATTGTGTTTTAATCTTTGAGGAGTCAAGTTGTTGGAGAAGTGTCTTGTCTAACATTTTGTTAGAAAGGCAGAAGGGACAGTAGATGTACTCATATACTGGGGAACCACTATAAAGCTAATGTGTCGTCTGGGTGATAATCTTGAAATCATCAACAATCATATCATAACACACAGCATAATATGATAAAGGTTAAAAGTAACTAAAAAGCTCAAGAAACCTATCTCCCTCCTCTAGGTGATTACTCACCCGTGTATTCAAAGACTTTCAAGTGGTATCAGAGGGAGGTTGCTCAAGAAAGGCTTAGCAGTCTATGTAGATCTCCAAGGGTAGCTGAAAGAAGACACTGATCGGTTCAGGAGAAAATCACAAGTAACTAGGTTCTATGAAGCTTCCTCTCTGTAGGAAGGAGAATTTTGGAATATGGAAAGAAGGGGCTAGATTGTTCATGGAGGCATCTGATCCTACAATTTATGTTACAATACAAGAAGGACCATTCATTCCATTGAAAGTGTCTATTCTTGATGCAAATGTCAAGACTCCTAAGAGTTATGCAGAAATAACTAAAGATGAAATCATCTTGGCTGCAATGGATAAGAGGACATAGGACATTATAGTTAGTGTCATAGATGACTCTACTTTTCAAAACCTTGTGCACTGCAAAACCTCAAAGTAAATGTGGGACACTCTGGTGATATATATATAGAGGGTACTGAGGAAGTTAGAGATGATAGAAAGTTTATGCTCAATCATGAGTATGATGTTTTCAGGCAGATCAAGGAGGAGACCATAGTTAGCAGCTATTAAAGGTTTTTCAGAACTGTAAATGAGCTAAGGACATATGGTCGGGTCTTTAGTAATTATGAGCTAAATCATAAGTCTCTTAAGCCTCTTTGTAACACCTCCATCCGTTAAATGACATATAATAGAAGGTTTGGTCGGGGCCCCACACTATATACCACAAAACAGACGGCGGGGTCACATGTTAATATCAAAGGTTACAACACGCATGCTAACTCAGAGCATTCTAGGAGAAGCATTAGGGAATTAATACTGAACTCAGCAATCATGAATGTCTACTATATATATGAACCATCAATATATATATCCCATAAAGGAATGTCTACAAATACACAAAATATTTGGCCTTGAAGCCTTACAGGTTTTCTTCACTAGTTTGGATTACATACATCGGCACGCAGGCCGACCACACATTAAAATAGCAAAACACCTCTTTAATTGGCCTTTGAGGGCCAGCATAACAGTAGCAGCAGCAAGGGCTTCAGCCCACTATTTTTTGCTCGGCTCTCTAGTACCTGTATGGGGACAATCTACCGCAATGGTGGCAAATAAAGCAACGGTCAGCATTCAGCTGACCAATTTATAATGACCCTACCCCTTTCTCGGGCAGAGGTATTCTTTCCCGGCAGGCATAACATTTCACAAGCAGATATATCACAAGATGTGCACTCATGCACTATCAATATATCACAAATGTCGACCACACGACCCGACGCTCCGTGCACTCAGGGCACATTATCGGTGTACCAGAATACTAGGGTCACACCACCATTCTCAGGTCTCAAACCCAATGGTAAAAATTGAGCATTCATGCTCCGCGGCCCACGGCTGGAGACTTTAGTATTGATGGCGAACAACCTAAGACTCTCATGATGTGATCCTAACGAAGTCATTTACTTAGGCACTCAAGTTAGACAATCATCATGCGGATACAGTTCAGCCCTTACCTGTTGTTCAAATCGTTAGTTCAATGTTTAGACTGATGTGGGTCGGCATCCCCTTATCCGTTCGGCTCACTGGCCTTTAAGAGCACATAGCTCACAATAGCCACACTGTCCCCGAAGGACTGGCTTCACAATCATTGGTTAGCTAGGAGCTATTGCCAACGATAACCACGATCGCCTGACGTTAGCGACAGAACTCTCTTTCTGTACCCAGCCCATCATATCTAAACCAACTATCCAGAAAACCCTACAGCTACCTGCAGTACCAAAAACACTGAACTTTCAAAGCATACATCACATGCACTTCGAGGGTATTTTCCTGGAATTTCACTCAAGTACTTCCTGCTACTCCACTTCACAAGCACAACCCACCGACTCCACACAACACTCATTTATACGCAGAGTCTTCTTTGATGTGCAAAATAAAACATCATCAATCTAGACCAACCTGTCCAGATGGGCTTCACACAGTATGTCTATTTCGTACTACAAATTTTCGGATATATATGCAAGACTTCTTTGGGATTTCAAGAATCAACCCCACGGAAATCCCTCAACATTCCACCTTTTGGCAGGGGAAATCCATGCATATGCCAAATAAGGACTTCACATGTCCAAGGAAGAAGATCGTTACCCTTGAAGTTCTCTTCGAAGCAATGATAAAGCTTTTCTACGCGGAAGGAAAAGATCGCCTCACTTTCCCCTACGCGATTCAAGCTTCAACTCTTGTTTCCAGCCTATTGCAGTATCGAGGTCGGGCGGTCTGTTGTTGTTCGGAGGTCGGGCGGCCGTGCGGTTTATCCTAGCCAGCTTGTATGCCGGGCTGTTTTTGTTTGGTATCCCAGCGGTCTGGCGGATTGTCTCAGGCGACTTGGATACCGGGCGGTCTAGCGGTCTCCTGTGGCGGCTTGTTCTTTGAGGCGCTTGTTCTCTCCTACTATTAGTTATCGGGCGGTTAGCCCGCACGACTTGTCTGGTTTGTCTATTTGTAAAGCCGCATATACTTGTAATTTTTTAGCCTCACATTACTTATTTGTAATCTTTCTCATCTCCTTCATTCTATAAAAGGGAGGTTATACCTTTGTAATAGATACCCTTTTGGATAATAAAGATTTTGTTACTCCAAATTTTTGGTCTACTTTTTTTTGTTCGCACATGGTACCAGAGGACTCGATCTTTTCCTCCTGATTCTATGAGCCCTCTCTGTCCGCGCGACTTGTTTCTTTTTCTCGTGACCTGTCTTCGCGGCTTGTTTCTACCTCTGGCTCTTGCCCTGTTCGCGCGATTTCTCTCATTGTCATTGCTCCTCTTCTTTATCGCTGCGACTAGTTCTTAAGTCGCCGCACTTCTCTTTCTAGCCGTGACCTATTCTTTGTCACCGCGACCTCTCTTTCTAGCTGTGACCCGTTCTTTGTTGCCGCAACTTCTCTTTCTAGTCGTGACCTGCTCTTTGTCGCCGCGACTTCTTCTTCTAGCCACAGCTTGTTCTTCTTGTTGCTCTCCTCTATGGCCAACTCTGATATCTCTACCACCACTACTCTTGTTGTCGCTCATCCTCCTACACCTCCCACTCCTTCTGATAACCTTGGCACCACTTCCAAACTCATCGGTCCCAACTACCCAGATTGGAGTGTCTCCTTCACCTTCCTTCTCCGCTCTCAACACAAACGTCATCATCTCACAGATGACCCTCCTCCGCATGATTCCCCTCTATTTGACGATTGGGATGTCAGTGATGCTCTTGTCCGCACATGGCTGGCTAATAACCTCTCTGATGAATGCCTCCCTGTCATCCGTCATGATGAAACGATCAAGGATGCTTGGCTCTATCTTACCGCTCTCTACTCTAAGGGGACTTAGACGTCTCGCATCTATACTCTGTATGCAAACCTCTTTGCTTGTCCCTCCATGTCTCCAGCTGCTGCTTATTAACAAGTTCAGGCTCTCGGAGCCGAAATTCTCCAAAATCAGCCCTTCTCTGCGGATCTCGCTGAGCAACACAAACACTTCCAGGAGCTTCTGGTTGTGTGTTATCTTCTACGACTTCCTGAGTCGCATGACATGATACGTCAGCAAATCCTTGGCGAGGCGGAGTCTCCCACCCTGGATGTCATTGCTGCCCATATATCCGTTGTAACATCTCTACTCCAACGTCCATTGTTTTCCTCCCCTCCTCAACCAGACAACTCCGCTCTCCATACTCCGCGAAGTGGCTCTGGTGGCCGCCACCTCCCATCAAGTGATTGTGGTGCTTCCCGCTTTCTCTGCTCTCACTATGGCCGCACCGGCCACACAGTTGATCGCTGCTAGAAGAAGCATCCCCATCTTAGACCATTTGGGGACGCTTCCCGCTTTCTTCTTCGAAGCCGTTCGCCTCCGTGTTCACGTCTTCAGGTAGTGTCCATGTCGCTACTCAAGGTAAATGGCTAATCGACTCTGGTGCTACCAATCATATGACTGGCAATCCGCAATGTTTTTCTCTCCTAGAATAGCATGACAGGTTGCCCTCGGTCCTTATTGCGGATGGCTCTCCCTCACTGGTCAATGGAATGGGCGTGGTTCAAGTCACTCCGTCTCTTCGCCTAGCGTACACCCTCTACGTGCCCAAGTTCCCTTGCAACTTGTTATCTGTTACTTCGCTTTGCAAACAACTACAATACTCTATCACATTCACTTCCACTACTTGTTCTTTTCAGTATCCGGGCACCAAGCGGACGATTGCTACTGGGACTGAGAGCGGCGGCCTCTACTTCCTCGACAATGTTTCCGCACTCTCCACCTTCTCCACATCTTTTACTGATCTTCTCCAGTGGCATCTTCGTCTTGGTCATGCTTCTCTACGTCTTCTACGTCAGCTTCTACTACGTCTTCCTCCGCAGAGTCCACCTCTCAACTGTGATGCATGTCAGCTTGGCAAGCATCACCGCTCCTCCTTCCCACCGAAGCAAGGTCGTGGCTCCTCCCGGCCATTTGAACTTGTTCACTCCGACATCTGGGGTCCTGCTCCTACCCTCACCAAAGGTCGGGGTAGTTCATATTTTGTAACATTTATTGATGATTTTTCTAGATGTACGTGGGTGTATATTTTAAAGGATCGCTCCGAACTCTTTTCTGTATGGACATCATTTTATAATATGATTAAGAATTAGTTTGATATATCTATTAAAATATTTCGTTCTGACAACGCTAAGGAATATCTTAGCACTGCTTTCTCTTCTCTTTGTATGCAACATCGTATTATTCATCAAACTACATGTGTCTATACCTCCCAACAAAATGGGATGGCGGAACGCAAGAACCGTCACCTCCTCGATGTCGCTCGCACTCTGATGACACAGACGCACGTTCCTCGCTCCTATTGGGGCTACGCTGTCCTCATCTCTTGTTACCTCATTAATCTCATTCCGTCCACAGTTCTCCACGGACAAAGCTCATTCTCTATTCTATATCCAAGCAAGGATTTGTTTCCTCTCCCTCTGCGTATCTTTGGGTGCTCGACTTTTGTGCACAATCTTTTCGCCACTCATGATAAACTCGACTCATGTGCCACCAAATGTATCTTTTGGCTTGCTCAACTACTCAAAAAGGTTACTGTTGCTTTGATCCCGTTCTTCGTAAACAATACATATCCACAGATGTGACCTTCTTCGAGAATGTGTCCTATTTCTCTTCTGACCTCTCTCCCTCTACAGTTCTTTCGCCTTCTCCCACCATCCCCTCCACCCCGTCTATTCCCATCGAGATTTTCCCACCATCACATCTAATGTCTCCTCCTTCCCTCTCTTTCTCATCACCACCGCTCTCTCCCTCCTCTCCACGACCGTCTCTCTCCTCTCCCGGGCCAGCTCTCTCCACCACGGATGCTCCAGTTACTGAGGAACACGCTGACCTGGATCTTCCCATTGCTCTTCGCAAAGGGGTACGGACGTGTACCCAGCATCTGCTGGCTGCTGTCATTTCATATGATCATCTCACTCCTTCTCGCATAGTGTTTGCATTGGCTATCTCTTCGACTGTCACTCCCCGCACCTACCAAGAAGCTCTTGCTATTCCTCATTGAAAGGTTGTCATGGATGAGGAAATTTCTACACTCACTGAACGGGGTACCTGGACCCGGGTTCCCCCCTCCTTTTGGGTACCGATGTGGTTGGCTGTCGCTGGGTCTTTGTTGTAAAGTTCCATCCGGATGGCAGCGTGGATCGATATAAGGCCCGTCTGGTTGCCAAAGGCTTTACTCAGACCTATGGTGTTGATTACTTTGACACCTTCTCTTCTGTTGCTCGTCTCAGCACCATTCGGGTCCTTCTCTCTGTTGCTGTCAACAAGGATTGGCCCATTTCACAGTTGGATGTTAAGAATGTTTTTCTCTACGGTGATCTTCAGGAAGATGTTTACATGAAGCAACCTCCTGGGTATGTTGCTCAGGGGGAGACACAAGTATATCAGCTAAAGAAGGTTATCTGTGGCCTAAAGCAAAGCCCTCGTACTGGGTTTGACAAGTTCAATTGCATTGTTGCGGCCATTGGTTTTGCAAGAAGTTCAGCCGATCACTGCTTGTTCGTTAGAAAAATCGTCTCGGGACTGGTAGTTCTTGCGGTATATGTGGATGACATTCTTCTTACTAGTGATGACCAGGATGGGGTAACTTTGAGAAAGAAACACCTCCGCCAACACCTGGTCACAAAGGATATGGGCTCCCCAAAATACTTTCTGGGGATTGAAATCTCTAGGAATCCCAACTCCATGGTCTTTTCCCAACGAAAGTATGCTATTGATCTTCTAAAGGAGGCAGGGTTGACTGGTGCTAAACTTGCCCGATGTCCCATGGCCGCTGGAGAAGACAAAACTTGGACAGATGACTCGCCCCTTCTATCTGATCTTACGAGGTACCATCGTCTGGTTGGCAAACTCATTTATCTCACTCTAACCAGACCTGGCATCTCTTATGTTGTGGGCAAGGTGAGCCAGTTCATGCAAGCTCCTAGGGAGTGTCATCTACAATCTTCCCTAAGGATATTGGAGTATGTTAAAGTAATTCCAGGGAAAGGACTCCTTTTTCAGAAGTATGGTCACTTAAGGGTTGAAGCGTACTCAGATTCGAGCTATACTGATGACAAAGGTGACCGCAAGTCAACCTTAGATTTCTACACATTTGTTGGAGGAAATCTTGTGAGCTGGAAGAGCAAGAAACAGTCTGTGGTCTCCAAGTATAGTGCAGAAGCAGAATATCGCAGTATGGCATCAACCACATGTGAGTTGAAATGGTTACGAGCTCTCATGTTGACTTAGGAGAGGTCTACAACTATCCTCGTCCTATGTTCTGTGACAACAAGGCCGCGATATACATCTCCAAAAATCTTATCTTCCATGAGAGGACAAAACATATAGAAGTCGACTGTCACTCTATTCGGGAAGAGATCTTGAAGAAACAGATTTGTACTCCATTCGTCACTTCCAACAACGAGTTGACAGATGTTTTCACCAAGCCAGTGTCTGCTTCCTTCTTCCACATTTAATTTACGATAAGCTGGGCATGATTGATATATATGCTCAAGCTTGAGGGGGAGTGTTGTAGTATGGAGGCCGGACGGTCTGTTGCTATTCGGAGGCCAGGCAGTCTAACGGTTTATCCTAGCCGGCTTGTCTGCCGGGCTATTTCTGTTTGGTATCCCAGCGGTCTAGCAATTTGTCTCAGGCGACTTAGAGATCTGGCGGTCTAGCGGTCTCCTGTGGCGGCTTGTTTTTTGTGGCGCTTGTTCTCTCCTACTATTAGTTGTCGGGCGGTTAGCCGGCTTGTCTAACCGCACGACTTGTCCTGTTTGTATATTTGTAAAGCCGCATATACTTGTAATTTTTTAGTCCCATATTGTTTATTTGTAATCTCTCTCATCTCCTCCATTATATAAAAGGGAGGTTATACCTTTGTAATAGATACCTTTTTGGATAATAAAGATTTTGTTACACCAAATTTTCGGTCTACTTTTTTCTATTCGCACACAGTCCAAAGAACTTCTCCAACAACTCAACAAGTCCACTTAAACCATAGCAGTCGAGAGATCTCTATTCCAGAACTCAGGAAGTGAGGAAGAGAGAAAAAAAAGGAAAGAATGATTTCCTTAATCCATTCCTCTACCGATAAGGCCTCGGGTTGTACCCCAGCCACACGATCTCTTCAAATCAAAACCTAGCAACGGCTCGGGTCGAAGCTGAAAAGTCCATCACCACTCAGTGGAAGCACACCAGCCACCTGACACGTGTCACCGCTAGTGGTTGAGTGGATTGGTACATCTAGTGTTGTTCAAATCATTACCGATACTGCTGCAAATTACAAAAAGGCGGGAGAGTTACTATATGTAAAGTATGGCAACATTTACTGGTCTCCATGTGTAGCTCACTGCTTAAATTTGATTTTAAAGAACATTGGAAACTTATCGCATATGAGTGAAATAACAAAAAAAGCTTCAAAGGTTACCGTGTTTGTTTACAACCATATTGTTCTTTTATCTTGGTTGAGAAAACGGGAAGGGTGGAAAGAAATTGTTCATCAAGGAGCTACAAAATTTGCAACCACATTTATTACTTTGAAAAGTATATTTGTGCACAAACATGATTTACAAGCTTTAGTGACTAGCAAGTACTATACTGACTCAAAACTTGTAAAATTAAGCAAAGGAAAAGATGTCGTTGTTGTTATTTTAGATAATAACTTTTGGAATATGTGTTTGATAATGACAAAGGTTGTCGGCCCACTTATACGATTATTACGGATTGTTGATTCCGATGAAAAGCCGTCAATTGGCTATGTTTATGATGGTATGTACCGTACTAGAAAAGCAATTAACGGTATATTCAAAAATGTTAAGCGATTGTACAAGCCATATACAACTATTATCAAAGATAGATGGGATCGCCAGCTTCGCCAAAGAATTCATTCTGCAGCATATTTTTTGAACCCTGCTTTCCAATATGATCCAACTAATTATTCTAATAAGCCTGAAGTTGTGCAAGGCTTAATTGATCTTATTGGCAATAAGGATATTTGCAATAAAGCTTCAATTCCGATGAATGATGTTAGAATATATCGGGACCAACTTGAAAGTTTTGGAAAGCCCCTTGCCATCAAAATGTCAAAGGAAATGCAACCGGGTATGTAGTAAGACTATGAGTTCATAGTTAACAATTTAACATACGTACATTTTATTTTTTTAATTTGAGTTTTAACTTTTAACTTTTGTTTTTCTCATTTTATAGATGAATGGTGGAGAATGTTCGGTTCAAGTGCTCCTCAACTGCAAAAAATGGCTATTTGAATTCTTAGTCAGACCTCGTCGTCCTCTGGTTGTGAACGAAATTGGAGTGTCATTGAGCAAATTCATACAAAATGAAGGAATCATCTTGAGCATCAAAGACTCAATGATTTGGTTTATGTTCGTTACAATCTTAACATGAGGGATAGGTATGAATATTTAACCATTAATTTGCTAAACTCAATTGATCGTTTGGCTTGTATAATATGGTTTTTTTGGCAGGATATATTTTAAGAAAAAGAAATATGATCCTCTTGATTATACTAGTATTGATTCAATGGATTTTTGGGTAGTTGAGGAAGAGCCGACTCCAGAACTTAATTATAATGAATTGGAAATGATATTTAGGGGGAATCTGCTTTACCAATTGATACAGAGACTCAACCAAGTGGACAACATCATGAACAAATAAATGGTAAGTTTTTTTAGTTTGTTAGATAAATGTGTGTCAGTGTTATTTTTATTATATAATGCAATTGATTTTAATTTAAACTATTTGTGTAGACGAGTCTACTCAGAATGCTATTGAAGATGTTGACCTTGAAGCTTTTGGAGGAGAATTATTTGCTGACTATGATATTGATGATATACTATGATTGAAAGAGTTGGAGACTTGGAGTACTTTAATTTTGAAAACTATGATATTAATTATTAAGAGCTATTAAGTTTAGACTCTAGACATGATGTTTAATTGTCTATTTTAACTTTATACCTCATTGTGTGACATTATATTTATGATATGTTTGCATTAGATATTTTATTTTTGATATAATGATATTCATAGTATTTCATCGTACATACATGATGATATAATATTAGTTACTTTTGTCTAAACGGTCCAACCCCGGTTCAACAACGGTTCAACCGAGCCAACCGGTTGAATCATGAACCTCTCCTAAGACCGGTTCCATCTCCGGTCCGATTTTTAAAACTTTGATCATTAGGCATATTAGCGGTATTTTCAAGAAATCACCTTTAAACTCGTCAGCTTTATTAAAATTGGTTTAACATGCATAATAATATATGCATTAAGGTAAAATTATTGATAGTGTGTATATTTTAATCAGTATAATTATTTGATAAGGATGAACCCTCGTATATGTTGGAATTGAGACACTGTCGCAATTGGTCGTTGGGACGGAGCCCCCTATCTTTCACTGGTCACTTTATACTACGAGAGAAGAGTGAAGTGAATTGATGCAACATCTGTCCCAAAATAGAGTTCAAACCCGCTTCATTTTAAACTCGGCGAAATTTCTAAATTAGTCCTTATACTTTTGGTCCCTTTTTAAATCAATCCCTAAAATTATAAATGCCTCGAAAGTTTCAAGGATATTAAAAACATTCAAACTTAATCCCAAAGTTTTTTTTATACATACATTACTGTATTTTTTTATTTTTGAAATTAAAACCTTAGGTTTAGGTTCTCTCCCAATAACATCTGCTCTCCTCTTAAAACAAGAAAATTTTTTGTGCGTGTAACGCACTGAAAATCTGTGTGAGACATATTTTTAGTTCAAAAAGTCAAATGTAATTTTATTCACTGTAAAAATGAACTGTATTTTAGTTATAAATTACAGTTGTAAAAATAATTCAAAAAATAAATTTTTTACAGTTGTATTTTAACCTCCAAATATAGTCATATGGATACCTAAAATGAGCATAAAAATACATGGATCAATATTCTGACTTATTTTGTAAAAAAAACATAGGATAAATTTAAATTTCTCCTGTAGTCCTCCTCGTGAGTTACACACACAGAAAATTTTTGCTCTTGTCGGAGCTCCACTATCTTCTTCCACCTCCTTCGCCGAACGAAATTTTTTTTGCTACGGGTAACGCAGGATAGGATGCTGCGGAAATAAATAGCCCTCCCATCGATGGGGCCCACTCCTTTTACTTTCCAAAATTTGAGCTCCCTCAACCTTTCGCCGCTCTTGCTCCCGACTCTTTGCAGCTCCCTCGACCTTTTGCCGCTCCTGCTCTCGTCTCTTTGCAACTTCCCTGCCGCTCCGTCATTAACTCGAGCTCCCGCAGATCGCTCGAGTTTTTCTTTGGAACAGTCTTCCTGCCTCTACTCTCACTATCAGAAGCTTTGGAGTACCGCCAAGTACTGCCAGTTTTCCCAGCACTGAAGCCCTAACCTGAAGAACAAGATCTAGGAAAAGTAGTGTAATCTGTATAAAATTTTCCATTTTGCTGTACTTCAATCCGAATTTGTATGTCATCCATGTTGATTGCAGTCGCATTTTTAGGGCAAATATGTTTGCAGTCACATTTATCCGTTTGCTAGCATTTGTTTAGGGTTTTGCACTAAATTAAGTTGGTTGCGGTTTCATTGCTAGTTGATTGGAGTTTTTTTTTGTGGTTTCCTGTTTGCAGTTATTTCCCCTGAGAACTGGTGTACAATTTGTATGTCATTCTTGTTGATTGCAGTCACATTTTTAGGGTAAATATGTTTGCAGTTGTATTTATCCGTTTTGCTAGTGCTTGTTACGGGTAATGCGCTAAATTAGGTTGGTTGCGGTTGCATTGCTAGTTGATTGCAGTTGTTTTTCTTTTTTTGGCTTCCTATTTGCAGTTGTTTACCCTGAGAACTAGTGTAATATGTTTGCAGTTGCATTACTTGCGTATGCTTGTTTGCAGCTGCATTACATGTATTTTACTGTTGAGTTTGATGTTGCATTAACAGCTTATTCCCGTAGAGCTTGCAGTTGCATTACCTCCATATTTCTGTATTATTTCCAGTTTCATTATCAGTGTACTCCCGTATTTTTTCCAGTTAAATTTCCCATATATGCCTATTTGTTTGCAGTTTCCTTACCTCCATATTCATGTATAGTTTGCAATAGCATTATTTTTGCTTATTTTTTCTTTGTTTCCAGCTAAAATGCCTGGAAGTAAGTACTTGTCATCCTGTTGCTCATCCAAGTCATTCACAGCGCACGTTACGCCCTGGTGAATATGTTGTCTGAAGACTCTAAAGAAGCCTTACGTCTGGCTTGCATTTTCCCACTACTGATGATGCTTGGGATTCCACAGAACATACCACTACTGTATATTCTTCTCAGGTTATATAATAGGGATAAGCAAGCGTTCCTAATAGGTAACTACTACATAAAACTTACCGTCAACGAGGTCGCACTCGTATTGGGCCTCCAAAATTCTGGAGTTCCGTTTAAGTTCACTCGGAGTCCCCTCCTAGACCTCACACACAAGTGCCTCAATGAAAAATTAAGGGAAGTTACCGAGGAGGAGTGGTCCCCTGTATTGGAGGAGGGAAGGATCTCCTTTTTAGTTAAATATCTATTATGCATGTTATTTTTCCCCCTTAAGAATCTGAAGGTCTCAGCTTGCCTCGATCGCATAAAAGATATTCAGGATTTTGTGAAGTACAACTGGCCGCAGACAATCCATGGCTTCCTGCATAGCCAATTTGATGGATTGAGCAAAATCTATGAAGTAAGAGGGGCAGGGGAGAACATCGGGTATTTGGAGGGCTGCTCCACCGTGTTGCTGGTATGAAAGCGTTTTTATTTAGCTTTCATTTTATTTTTTTTATGTTGCCAACTTCGTATGTGTTTTCATAAAGGTGTGACTATACGAGCACACGAAGATTCAGCCACCACTGGTCGAGGCAGCACGACCCCGCATATATCGGTGGTCTCCCACTCTTAGCTATAGTGTTAAATTCTGCCTCGAAGTAGAACACAATCTCAGGCGAAGAAAATATGTATGTGTTCCCCTTTATGATTTATGCTCAATCTAGGTATTAATATGTAAAGGCTAAATTAATATTTTGGTCTTTTATCTTGAATCATTACGTAGGTTATCACCACCTTTGTTAATGTTGGTGATGACGAGCTGTCATTGCTTGGAGTTGAGGAACTGGAGTCCGATTTTGAGGCAGGGCCGGAAAAGAAGGAGAAGAGAAAGAGGGACGTGAAGGTGGATTCTCTTGGCTATGAGAGTGAGAAAGAGAAGAAAATGAAATATAAGAAGCAAGAGAAAGAATTATTGAAGAAGATTAGGTCGGAGAAGAAGAAGGAGAGGAAAGGTAATGTTAAATCCGACGTGGGTTGGAGATGCATGGAAGCCCGCCTCAAATCTTATATTAAATCGGAGGTGGATGGATTAAAGACTTTTTGCGAGTCTTTATTCCTGAAATTTCAAGCAGGGCTAAAGCCTAGTCCTACTCCATCACCACCGCCGCATTCACCACCCTCACCTCATTCACCCATCATGACATCAGTATCCCCTACACTGTTGTCGCAACCCGCTTCCACTCTCGAGTGCACATTAGTGTCTCCCACACAGATTCACTCGCAAGAGTTAGTTAGTAGGACCCCAAGGAAGGGTTTTCTACGGGCCAAGGCCGTTTCTAGACGGATCTTTCAGAAGGGCCAAATCATTGAATATGAGCCGGATTACCCGGAACGACTCCATGCGCCAAATAAAACAAGAAAAACCCTCAATTTAGTATTAAGCAAAGCGGTTGATAGGTAATTTTTTATGTTTATGGCACGGTATTTTTTTGTTGAACATTATTAGTTTCATGTATTTTTGACTATGATGTCCATTTTTTGGTGGCCTTTAACAGGAATATGTTGATTATCGAATGCTGGAATATTTCAATGACTAGAGGTGATGTTGATGACCTTCTAGGGGTTGGTTGGGTCATGGATATGCATTTGAATGCGTACTCCATTGTCCTCGGAGCCCGTAGGAAAAAAAACCCTGATCTAGTTCGAAGTTTCCTTTATGTGTCGTCTAACCACGGCGTGTATTACTTGAATATCTACTATTATCTCTAAGTTTTACTGCGTACTCATTTATAAAACATTCTCAATTTTGCAGTACTACAAGCAGAGCAAGGAGAGGAACTACCAAGCTTTGATAGGCCACATTACCCCCGAGTCGGTTGAGGCTTCAGATTTAGTTCTCATGCTGTGTCATCTTGGGAGTCATTGGGCTTTGCTAGCAGGCTGGTTGAAGGAACAAAGGTGGGAGTACCTCAACTCCCTTCCAAGTAGTCTGCACCATTCTGGTGTACGCGCCAATGTATGTTTAACCGACTATGATTTATTCATTTGGCTTATTTTATAACATTGTGCACTTCTAATTCTTTTTTTTAATGTCATGTTGCTAAAAGCCCTTTAGGAAGATGCACTCCATGCATTTCCTAAAGGATTCATTGATTGGCCAGTGGAGGACGTAAGGAATCCACCACAACAAAGCAATAGCTACGATTCCAGGGTGTTCGTTATAAAGTACATAGGGGCGGTAACGTCGTTGGAAGTCGTCACTTGGCAGGATCACCAAGGATGGCAAGCTGACATGCCCCGTTTTCGGGCCGAAATCGCCGCTCAAATTTTCAAAACCTTTGCAAGGTATATTGCTGAGAAGATGGCTGCGTGTTAACATTACTGTGGAAGATACTTTTTTTGTGGTTTCCTGTTTATAGTTGTATTACCGGCATATGCTTGTTTCCAACTGAATTATCCAACTAATAGGCTATCTTAAGCAATAGAAGAAACCACAAACAGAAAACAGGCTATCTTGCTAACAGTACTGCTGCAATGCATGCTGAAGTACATGCAAATGCTGCAAACATGCTATCTTGCTTTGTCTCAAATTAGTTTCAATAATCCGACTAATAGGTTATGAAACGTAAGTAAATAGAGATACATTAAACGTGCATTTGAAATGTCCCGAATAGTTTTTCTCTACATACATAAACAGAGATACAGTATAAATTATATGACGCCAAACATCATTACATATGGGGCTTAAACACATTCGGGATGCCAGGAAAATCAAACGACAAATAAAAAAAACTATACTCGTTGATATCCATTTATACATCGGCCGTGGCAGGCTGCTAATTTTGGGACGATATATTGAGAAAATCTATCTCACACACTTCACCCGAAGCCTCCCCTACGACAATGGGCTTTGATTTAACTATAAGATTTTCTTTGAAAATGATAAGCCAGAAAAAGAATTGAGTTAAACAAACAAACAACAACAAGAAAATTATTTGAATGTTGAAAGAAATACTTGGTTTTTTGGTTCTTGTCTCCCAATGTCCCTTCAAACATGCATTTGAAATTCCTTTTGGTTTCTTCTTGTCTGGATCCCTAACGAGTGGAGTGTTTCTTTCCTTCTGACCGTCAGTGTACCCTTGCTTTTCCTTTTCTTCTATCGCCACCATGTCGTCAATTTCCTTACCCAACTCATTTAATACCGTCAGGACCCTTGCCCTTGCAGGTTGGTAGTTCCCCATACAGTTTGCGAGATCATACGAATAACGTACCAAATGATTTCTAAATACAAAATTGGAGTCGCACTGTAACATGCATGGGGTATTTGGTAGGTATATATTTTTTTTGGCGTTTTGAGAAAATCTTTTAATCAAGTATTGGTTTGAAACTTGTCGGGCATTTTTTATATTGTATATCCTTAGTATATGCTTGCATAGTATGCCCCGCGTCTCGAAATCTCTGCATGAACATTGAGATTCATTGGAATCGGAATGCAAGTTCACAAACCATCGTTTGTCTTCTTCAGAACCGTCACATTTCTTCGTTACATATAGAGAATGATTTTCGTCATATCTAGTCTCATCAACGATGCAAACGCCAACGACTCCCTCCATGTACGCTTTCTCAAAAATACTAAACATTTTGCGTGTGTAAAATTTGGAAGCATGACGGAGTAAACAACTATTAAATTTTAAGCATACCGTCCCTTGATTGTCTCTAAAATCTTCGTCACGCTCGGCTCTACGCCAAGAGCCGGCCATTTTCCCCAACCCGTGGAAACACTCCACTAGTGTACTCGTGCTCTTTGAACATCCGTGCAGGCCATTGTTGGCCGATTCGCTACGTTGTGTTGATAATATACTCAAATCCAATACATCTTTGTTGAACGTCGTGGACCACTTTCTTCTAACTTGATGCAGATCTCCTAACCATTTGTTATCTTCTAGAGACCCCTTGGAAACCATCTCATTCCAATGCCTATCGAACTCAATCTCGCCGTCACACTTACTTAAACATTGATAAAAAAGTGCACTGACACTTTTGTCATTATTGAAGCATGGTAATTTGGAGGGGGCCTTCTTGGAGATATGTCACTGGCATAGGAGGTGACGACTCTCGGTAAGTACTCTACCAATCGCTACGGACATTGCCTGATCTTGATACGTGAATATAGTCGTTGGTTGTTTTCCTCTGACAAATTTTAAAAATTGAAAGAATTAGTGTCTAACTACCTAGAGGGGGTGAATAGGTGTACTTTTTCTTTTACTTGTAAGGCAGAAAATCTGTTCTGTAATTTAAGCAGCAATTATAAATTCTACAGCTAACACAGAAACATTCACAGAAATAATTCAACACAGAGTGCACACAAATTTTTATAGTGGTTCCCTAAGGTCTGGGTACATCCATTTTCCCCCTTCGCCTATCTAGCAGTGTACTAGATTCGGCCTAACTTCTGCACTTCTCCTCAGATCCTCAGATCTTATAGTAGCTCAGAACCCAAACCAGGTTCCTACAACTCAGAGTGTCCCCACTCCTACAACTCAGACAAACAGCCTTACCTCAGCCTTCACCAAGGCCTACACTCAGAGAACATAGTCTCCTACAACTCAGGTACAAAGCCCTACCACTCAGTCTTCAACAAGACCTACACTCAGAGATTTAAATCTCTTACACTCAGCCTTTATAAAATAGGCTTACAGCTCAGATCTATAATAGATCTTACAGAAATTTGATTAAGAAAAGTTTATGACCACCACCCTGAAAGAGAGAGAAGGGATGGATGGCTTCTTGAACAGTTCTTGGAA